>OX352763.1:46095480-46704646 GCA_947095585.1 Nephrocerus scutellatus
TGTTTGCAAAATATTCTGCTGCTGTTGTTGCGGTTGTGAACTGATCACATTTACCGGGCTAAACAAAAGCGTCTGTGGAGACTGACTCGAAGGTATTGCAGGTAATGTGTATGTGCCACTAAATCCAGGATTACCTCCCATCATTTGTTTATTCTGTGCCGTTGCTGCGATCATTTGTGGCGCGCCACCTTGAAATGGCTTACTAGCAGCAATAACTTGTATGGGCTGCTGGCCTAGACTCGAGTGAATTAAATTGCCAGACATTAATACCTGTGGATGATATAATTGTTGCAAAAATCCTGAATTCAAACCAGAGCCCGGCATTAGTTGGACTGTTCGTCCATGACTCCATTCAGGCACTGCGCCGGTCGCCAAGTGCATCGGAGACATAGTACTAATAGTTGCCGAATGCTGTTGGTTTGCCATTGCTGAAGCACTATTCGGGGGCTGATGGGGACTACTTGGGGCTCCTTCGATCACCTGCATTTGCTGTAGTTGCCCCTGACTCTGATCCATCATTTGTTGCTTTAACTCGGCATTATTTGTCAACTGATTATGACTGGGAAACTCTTGTTTAACTTGTATTGCTGTAAACGGTGAGCCATGCTGAAGCTGTAATTGCTGCAGCTGTTGCAATTGTTCAGGTGATATTTGCAGTGGCACCGTCGAGGGCCCCGCCACCTGTGCTGGACTCTGTGACTTCTCCAGTGTTATTATCGTACCGGGATTTGCAAAATCGTATTTCTCGTCAAAAGTAATGCCAGCTTTTTGTGCCAATGTCTCTAGACACTTGAGCGGCCTTTCGTTGGATTTCGCTGGCTGTTGAGATTGTTGCTGTTGTTGCCCGTGCTTTAAGGAATTATTTAGTGGACTTTCTGTTATAATAATTGAATACAAAATTAACTTTAATAATTTCGGTAAGAACAAGACTACTCTATTGTACCTGTCGTTTGCTGTGTTTGCTCAGAATTCAAAATTTTAATAACACGAATATTAGAGTTGTCTTTTAGTGGCTGAGAACACGCTAAATATGCGTTATTTGCAATTGAAGAACTTGTAGTTGTCTCGCTTTCTATATCCGTTCTAAAAAAAACAATACAAAGGTTGTAGTTACTTATTTATCATATATTCTGGTTTTTATGTTTGATTATATCAGAAGTAATATCTTCCGACAGTTGGAAGGGCATCTACATATACATGGTATTCTGGATGGTACTAGACTGCATGACATGTAAAACAAGTTAAAGCTACTCTCCTCTCCTAACAATTATAAGATTTTGTGCAAATTTTACATAATGTGGTCGTCATAATACATATACATCTTCATTATATATACTTAACTATTATATAAAATGGTAAGTTTGCTTGTTTTTTTGAATTCAAGACGATAATATTGAAAACTTCTAGACCGATCTTGATCAGGTTTTCACCATTCTACAGGGTTTTTTGTTTTTTCAATTAAAGACGATAATCTTGAAACCTGCTGGACCGATCATTCACCATACTATAGTGTTTTTAGTATATAGGCTAAATAATACTGGGCAGCGGTGTTAGAAGGAGGTTAATGGGGTGGGGAACAGAGGGGCATTGCTGGGTATTTCAGCTAGTAGGTATATATATAAAATTCTTAAAAAGTGATCTTTTTTGATGTTCACATAACCTTTTTATGAACAATTCAGTTTAATTTAATGAATAGTTGTTTACTCTTCGCTTAACTACCGATAAGCTCTTTATATGTGAGCATATTGAACCTTACAATCAACTTTTAGCCTCCTTGCTGAATAAAACGAAAAAGAATTTTTACTTCCTAATGTCAAATGGTTGTAGGTTTAGGTCTGTTTTTTATTTCAATCTAAGCGAAAAATTTACTCATATGTTTTAATCAGCCTCAGTTAAATACATATTTTCATGCTGTTTTTGTTGTGAATTGAAGTAGGCATACACAGTTCGGTATTTTAGCTGCATTTTATTGGTAGCGGAATGCCAAGCATTCGAAATAATTTTATTCTAGCCTTTTGTAAGTGTTGTCATCGAAGATGCACATTTGTACAAAATGTGAAGAAAATAGATAGATAAATAAAAAGTATTGTCATCGGCGATATAAATGTGCGCAAAGTTTGAATAAAATCGGGCTTTAGGAAGTGGGTTAAAAACTGATCACAAGATTTGGCCAGCCAGCCCAAACCTTCTCTACAGAAAGCCAAAACCCTCTCTATAGAAAGCCCGTTTTGCTAGATCACATATGCATCTTTAAAAAGTACGATAATTAAATGTTTGGTAATTAACTAAGAGCAAAATCAATATAAAATTATCCTGTTTCACACTACTACAACTTACGTTTATCGCTCTTTTCACTACCATTAGTTAGCGCGTTTCATAAAATGAGTCTGTTTATTTTTTCTCAAAAATACAGTCGATTTCCGTATTTTTTCGCTGCATTAGTATGCGTACAATTGATCTTTCTCTAGAGAAGGTTTTGACAAACACACGGCCACGCGAAGGTAATAAAAATGAGAAAAAAGGCAGAACAGAACAGCGCAAATTTGTGAATAATGTCAGACCAAGTTAGCACAGAAAATTACAGCCATTGACTTCATTTTATATTAACGGATAGTTTATTTTAGTTTTGACGGAGGAGTAAGAGCAATCGTGAAATATAAATTAAAAAAGAATGGAGCTCTATTTTTTAACAAATGGTATTAGAAGTGATTGATAGATTGATTCGCAAAGTGGATATAGTTTTTCAAGTGAGTTCCAGCAACGCCGAGTACAAAACATGAAATTTGCAATTACAGCTAATTTTGACATTTCTCACAAACTGTTCTACATCAAGGTGCAGAAAAACTGTCCAGAGCAGAGTCATTGAATACAAAGTAGAACAGTCTCTACTAACATAACGAGCAGAAATTTTTTGTTTTGTCAAAACCAAAATCCATACCACTCTGTAAATTTAAAGTATTAAGTTTTTCTGTTTTGAGCCCACCCTAACAAAAAAATTATTTTACTCTGTTTATTATCACATATTTTGGCTCTACAAAACACTTGCTCGGTGTGTACGCTGGGTAGATTTTTGCTCGCACGGTTTTGTGTAGTGTGTGAACTTCAAACAACAAAAAACCAATACAAAAAAGGTTTTGTACGAGTTTTTCGTATGAAATTTTTTATTTTATTATATGAAATAGTTTTAAAGAAATTTTATCTTGTTTTAAATAATTACTTTATAACATTTTATACAAATTTTAGTGGATTTTAGATAGGTAGGAACATCAACCCGCCTACGCGAGAGACTTTTGTAATCTAATTAAATTTTGTTAATAATTTGGGAATTTATTCAGTTAATACAGCAACAAACTAACAAAATTGTAAGGCAACATGCAATAGGTTATCTAGGTACTTATATTTTCATTGCAGGACACTACATAAGACTCGATGTGAATCCGTCTATTATTCTATTGGAGATAACATACACGAATGTAATGAATGAAAAGAAGAAGAAAGAAACAGAGAAATCACGAGAAACCCATAGAATTTCATGCTCCAAACACAACTTCAAAATTGGAATTTCTGGTAAAAATAGCTGCTGCTATAATAAAACTATAAAAAAGAATTAAAGCAAGAAAGGGAAGGAAAACTAATATTCATTTATCGATTATTTTTTGCTTTTTCCCCTGCAGAGTTAATAGCTGGCGCAGCACAAACGAGATGCAAGACAAGACTTATGTATGAGTAAGTGAATAAATCATTCCTTACGTACACATCACAAACTGCTTTCCGCATTGAACTAAAAGAAAACCGCGGACTTAGGAAAACCAAACCAAATGCGCAAGCCCAAGGAAAATATGGTTTGTTCAATTTTATTGTACACATAAAGAATCAAAAAGAAAAAATGTACTCTGTTGTCTGCTCTCAGTCCCCAATAACCGGTTTATCAAATACGAATCTGCTCTCACAATGCGATTTAACTTCATGATTATTAATAATTTTTATTTAAGCTTGGAGTGAGTTTTTTTAATTCATTGGCTATCTTCCAGGGGGATTATTAAAGTTCTATGACCCGGCCACTATTAACGCAGAAATTAAATGATGAATGTACTTTATAAGCACTATCCAAATCGAAGTATGAAAAAACAAAATTCTAATTAAGCAACGTACTTTATAAGCACTATCCAAAATGGCGCATAGTAGAATTACTCAAACACAACATAATTTGCAATTTTTAACTTGCTAAGAACCAACTAAAATAAAAATAAAGCAAAATGATATTAAAAACATTTATAGAAATCTATAACTTTATGAATGCGGTCTCTTTAAAGTGTGGTGGTGTGGTGTAAAATTTAAATTGTCTACACTAGGGTTTAACACTTTTTTTACAAAGCAAACAGATTACACATTCACTGCCATGTCTTCAACTACTCTTTTACAATCTCTATCTTACTCTCTCTCACACACGCACACATTGCATTCCTCATGCAAAAAAGAAAATAATATTAAACATATCTTGAGTAAAAAAAAAAAACAAAAAATACCTTTTTGAAATAAACTTATATGCACGACGATCCATCGTTAAACAAAATTAACTTTAAAAAATTAAAATTGTACATTAACGTAAAATGTTATTAACGAGACATACTACAAACTGCAAAAATTTGAACGAAGAAAATATATTTTTTCACTCAATATCTGAAGGTGGGGATGCAGGCACCTGTGATCCTATTTTTATTTATTGACTCCACATTTAATGCAAAATAATTTAATTTTGATTAAAAATATACAAAAGGCTAAAGCACCATTAGAATTCTTAATCCGCAATCGCATTTTGCACAATTCACTATAAAATTTTAATAAGAACTTTCATCAAAAAAATATTCTATTTCAAAATGCTCGTTCCCGATTCTGATGCCGACGCCAACCAAGCTCTCTAGCAAACACACTCCGACTAAACAACTACACTACTTACTCCCATCGCAAATAATTCGTAACGTGCGAGTAACGAGCACAGCAGAAAACCAGTTTCACCTACAATGGTTTGGACATGAAAACGAAAACCACACCGTATGCAGTGGAAGCATGACTGCACAAATTTTCTGTTTCTTTCACACTTACGATATGTAATAGCACACAACAAAAAAATAACCATCATAAAATACATCTGGCAATAATTATGGCAGGCATAGGGAATTTGTTTTAATTCTACCTGGTTATATCGACTGGCACTGGCGGCTTTGCATCAAAAAACAAGAGAGCAGGCACAAAAAAAACTTCATGAACCCTTAAACGGGTTCGCAAGGGATTTGTTTTTTTTTCTTGCATTCCTTTTCAAACGAGTGCAAGAGGAAAAATACAAATTATTTAAATCAAAAGCAAATTTCACGGCTTGTGTTGGCTTGGCATCGGCATCGGCTGTCGCCCGCCATATTATTTTCTTTCTTTTTATGCTTGCGCCTGGCATTAGCCGTGAGAGTTATTTTGGCTTGAAGCAGAGTAGTACAAAGTAGTAAGAAGAGTAATATTTATATGCTCTCTCCTTTTCTAATGCATACACAAACTGAAACAGACGCAAACCTGTTTTTGGGACAGCCGTGTGAAATAAAATTGAGGAACATTTGATATTGATGTGATGCTTACAAACCGGCGTGCTATTCAAAATGCGTATACCAATGAATTACTTTATTCGCTGCTGAAATTTTTCATCTTATCAATTGTCATTGCCATACGTTAATAAGAAATGAAACAAAGAAAGTCTAGTGTTAAAAAAAGACAAAAAACTACGAGACAGATATAACGAAAACTATGTTATTTTTGCTTTCCTCCTTTTTTGAAAACCTAAATGGAGTGGTAGGCATTTTGAACAAAAAAAAACGAAGAGTTGGTTTGCCAGACAGACTTTACTACAAAGTATAACAGAAACTCGTTCAGACATTTTCGTCATTCGTGTTATGCTTCACACGAGGCGAAAGGATGAGAAACGAAAATTTTACAATATGCAGTTAAAATAATGGCGAGTGTTACTGAACGTTGGTTAGTCGAGTCTGTTGTTTGCTGCTTCAGATGCTATTAATGAAGGGATTCATTTTCAAAATTCAAATTATTAGGCAAGGGGTTGCTTAAAAGGCGGAGTATAAAAGCTATAAAATGGTCAATGGTCATATACCATGAAGCATTTTCCAACCATAATATATTAAATTTTGTTGCTATGTATACATATGTATATATATCTATCTCAAAATCTCATTGCCAAAAGTTTAGTATAGGTACAGCCATTTGGTTTAGCGTTCGTTTGTGATGAACTAAAACAAAATTGTTAAAGCAAATTTTGATGTTGTTGTTGTGTGCTTAGGGTTTCCGGTTAATCTGTGAAACGACCGCCCATTATAAAAATATATACTAACATTTTTGTTACACTTAGAGCATAATACAATGCAGAAATATATTTTTTACTTTCTTAATATTGTAATTTTCATTTTCGTCTGGTAAAGTAAAATTTCATCATTTGTCAATGAAAATTTTACTTTAGTATACCCAGACAAAAATTAAAATTGCATTTATTTACACATGATTGTTGTAGAGGTATTAATAATTAATTTTAAAAAAATGTATTACTGCATTCTTTTAAGTGCTAAACATAACTAAAATATAAGTAGAAGTACCTACTTTGTTTTTATTCGCAGGCGACATATAGGTACCTCAACTTTGCATTTAATTTTTGGAATTTTTAATTATTAGGTATCTACTTCATTTGTTGCAATCGTCATAAAAATAATTAAAGTAACTTGGTACTAAAAAAAATCGACTCTTTCATAAATTGCCCACCCCATAAATAATGGCAGCGTGTCAAGAATTAACAATCAACTTGTATTTTGTTCACTCTTAATCTTTCACATTGTCGCTCTACTCTGATAGATTACAAAATGGCACACACATCTTAATATCTACATAGGAAATATAATAAAATTAAATGCCGCATACCCAACAGAAAATAGTTTAAAATACTTTTCATCTTGTTGTCTTGCATTTACTGCCACGATAACGATTCGATTCATCGTTGTTTCTTTCAGCCAAGCGCAGCCTATCCCTACATGTTTAGAGCAATCGCAGCATAGTCAGACAGAAACAACATGCTAAGAACATTTCTAGAAATCTAATAAAAAACTGACTGACACATAAATCCACTTAATTTTCATATGTCGTCTTTCATCTTTATTTTTTTGCGTTTCATAACAAAAAGCAGTTAATGGTAATTTTCTATTTCTCTCTCTCTCTTTCAAATCTATCGATATCTTTCTCGATCATTTTTTCTGTTTCTTGGCACGCTGTACAAAGAATTGAAGCGAATATAAAATTTAACAATAGTCCATCTGAGAGACACAATTAAAACCAGACCCTCCTTAGTTTGAACAAGATGGGCGTAACTTTCCCCTGTTATTATAGAACTTGAGGCGTGTTTTAATCATTTCAGTAGGCGTTTGCTTCCATTCACACAATCATTTGAGATGTATGAGCAGAAGAGATGCACATTATTCTATAACTTTCCGTGTCCATTATAATTATGCTCTTCAAAAATAATCTCTTAAACAGTTCTCTTAGAAATTTTAACAAATGTTCAATTCTCTTATTAATATTATTTCTCAATTATTTAGGTCAGCATGTCAAAAAGAGGGAATGTAATAGAGGGAATCCGTAATAAAAAAGAACATAAAGAAAACAAAAAAAACGTAAACAGCTGAGTTCGTTGTAGATATTTCAGGCATGTTGCCGCCAGGAATGAAAGTTTACGACAATGGTTTTTCTATACATCAATAGCACCAGTTAACAGTCATCAACCAGAGGTTTTAAGCCGTAACATAAAATATCTATTCGACGCGCCACTAGTCTTAAAATAACCGACGCGATTATTTTTTTGATTTGATTAATTTTACAGATTCTTATTTTGGTGGCGTTTGATTTGGTTTGTTATGTAACAAAAGTGTACTTTTAACTAACTTAGTAGCTAATTTGTAACCGTGCTCTCACAATGAAAAACTTAATACGTAACGTAACGAGTAAACATTTAATTTTGTCAAAACCAAAATCCATACAATCCTGTAAGTCTTAAGTATCAGTTTTTTCATTGTGAGAGCATCATAAATTACTTAACTTTTTTTTTATTTAAAGCATTCATGGCATCAATTTCCGATGTTTCTGTATAATTATTTTTAATTTTTGAAAACAAGAGTTTTTCAATAGACAAAAGTGCTAGATCCGAAAGTCTTTTAATTTAATAAAAAGCATGTTACTTAATGAATTGCTTGGTGTAATCCGGGCTGACAAGATTGCTAACTTCGTCCAATGCTTGGTGGTGGTTCGTTTAATCACTAGTTTACATTCATCATGGAACCAGCCGTTCCAATCTTTACGACGATTGCCTCAGTTGGAGTCAGCAGTACTAAAGACACTAAGCAGTGGATATGTGATGCAATCCTCGCTTTGAGCCAACAAACCTTGATGCTTGCATTCTTCTCTATAACTCTTTGTCATTGTAAATTATGGGTGCAAATGTACTGCCTGAACACAACCTAGTTTTGCGTTCATATTCCCCATCATACAGGGCAGGCACGGATTTCCGTTCGACTGATTCAAGGAATTCATCTTTTTCATCGTTCTTTTAGGGAATACTCTGTAGATGCCTGAAAGTTTATGAGGCTTATGTTCTTCAATTTTCCCCCACGCTGACTCGTTCACTTATTGCCGATAACAGTGGGTTTTATTCTTTTGCCGGCTAGAAAGCCCCGAGCAAAGGATGTATTGCATGACAGCTGTAATATAAGCAATTTTCTGAGTTTTATAACACATTCCACATTCACCGCATCTCCTGGATTGCTGTTATATCAGCTTTATATTAAGACAGGGAAAGCTAGCGACTGAACGTAAGAATGTTGCGTACCGAGAAATGTAGCAATTTAATAGAATGTTGAGACCCGAAGAAGAACTTAAAAGATATGAAAAATAGTTTACCGACGAAATAAAATAAGCTGGGAGAATAATTTCGTCTGTGATATCGAAAAGTACAGAAAACGAGGACCGCACTAGGCGTGGTATTTTTACCAAATTTTCGGCGGTATGACGCAATATACACTGCTTTGCACAGCTTTGCGACGCGGTAAGTCGATTCGTCTAACATCACACCGGCCACCAGGCACCAACAAAGACAATCTCCCACCATCAATCACTCCGTCATTAACACAACCAACCCATCGGCCATCACCTAGGAGTATCTTTCCATCACAATCAATCTTAGTGACTTCGTAAACTATGGAATCGACAATAATAATATGAAGAAATAGATTTTTGCGCCATCTATCGGACAAAAAGCCAACTATATAGAAACACTTCTCACGACCCGTAGAACATATATTTATATACATTTTTCAGAAGGCCCAGACTTTTCGGGGGCACTTGGCCATAAGGCCAACTAAAGGTGGTGAGCGGGCAAACCCAACCGGAGTGAAGTCGGGACAGCAGTCCTACCAACCTGAAGTAAGGCTCTATATCAGCAGGGAACATGAGCTGTCTCTGCGAAAGGGAAAACCCTCGGGAAAAAAGTCGGGGTACTGGAGTACTGATCTCTTCTCCTAGGGAATCCGAGTACTGCCTGAAGCCTATCCAGCTAAACAACAAGAGAAGAAGATGTCCTCTACTCCTCCAAAGGGACAGGCAGCGATATGGACGATCCCCTACGGAGTGACCTCAGCGAAGCTTGGGTAAGATTCTACCTCTGCCTCCTTGAGCAGATCAATCGTGAAGAGAGGTAAATAAGAAGAAGAAGGGCAATTATCTCTACTTGCCAACTCCGAAAGGACTTGGAGGGGAACTTCAGTCATCACACCGCCTTAAAGGTTGGAAAAGAGAGTGAGGGAGGGCACTGGGCTGTAGACCAGTGGTCCCCCAAAGAGCAGCAAAGCCCCTCATCAAAGTTATGTGAAGGAGGCAAAGCAAGTCAAGGTAGCCATCTACGTGAAGCATGGTCCAGAGGAGACCCTAATCCAAGAACAGCTGCCGAATTTGGAGTAAGCCATTCTCGATTAAGTGCCGCTCGGCTTGGAAGTCAAAATTGGACCCGAACGCATCCACTTTAGACAGGGTATGATCCTGGTCCACTGCTGTAACGGAGAAACGGCCGCATGGCTGAAGGCGCACGCTCCGATCAACTCCGCATAGAAGGTAGCGAAGCTCGTGGCGAGGGACGGGAATGAAATGAAATACCCAAACCGATAATAATGTCGGTGCTCATCAAAATAACACAGAGTTGTGGAAAGTGATGGGCTGTCTTAAGAAAGGGGTGATGCACTCGATACCATCTCAATCGACGCCCGTAGCCGCGACACGATAGGATTAGTGGGTCACTCAATTAGATTATCAAAGAAAGAAAGAGGGCTCGACCGCGGAATAGGAGCAATTATACCATCCCGCTACAACATCAGAGGGCCGTCTGGGAGAGTATGATGGAAGTCACGGAAGGGTAAGAGGAGGAAAAGAGTTGCCCACTGCGGATGACCTCGCTGCCCTTTCCCAACCGCATATCGCACTAGGAGAGCTGGAGGCAATCCGACTCCTCGAAGAAGACGAGCTGCGGGAGGAGATTCAGCACATCGAGATAGAGATGGGAGAGGGACAGAAGCCACCTCCAGATAAGTAGATGGCATGACCAGCAGAAGTATAGCCCAGGTCAACGCCATCAATACAAAAGGGGCAGCTGCAGTTGTGGCTAGAATATTAACCCGCCAAAATTTACATTTACATGACAGCGTACCCACTTTTGCAGCTAGGGTGGGTAAAGAAATAATCGATATCAACTTCGGAACTCCGACAGTCAGTTGAGTAGGTACTTACTAGGTGGAGGGTCTCCTTCGAGCAATCTCTATCGAGCCATAGAATAAGCCTATTTGAATAAGGTGGGCTAGGAGGAGGTAGAGGAGGAAAAAAATATTAGAAATCCTAGAAGAAGAAATTGGGAGGTTTTCAAACCTAATTTGAGATGCAATCTTAAACATGTTTCAGTTTAAAGAGCCAAGTGCCCACAAGGGCTGGAATGTGTCTCTATACAATTAAATAAGACAATATTCGTTGTATATGAATCGATCTGCCCGGTCAGCTTGTATGTACACCATGATTGTTATTCCAATGATTACCTATGGACCAGTGGGATGGGCGAATAGGAACACGCTAAGCACCACAAGAAGGAAATTGGAAATGGTACAGAGACTGGCGGGTATGGAGGAAATCGTTGGGCTATTCCACTACATATAGTGGTAGAGAGCAAATTTAAGGATACAAACTTACGTTTAAGACAGGTAGGCTGCTTCACGGAAGGTAGGGTAAGAAAAAATCAAAAGGAACACCAAAAAAGAATTCAGATCTGAAACTGAATACCAGATACATCCGGGAGCTAAAAAGTGGTATACGGATAGATCAAAGAAAGAGTGCCTTCTTCTTTCAGGAGGTGCAGGAGTCCATGGGCCACAAACCAAGTACTCTGAAGCAATGGGGCAGTACCCGAGCATATTCCAGAAGTACATGCCATCGGAAGACGTGCTCAATTTAATTTCGAAAGGAACTACAAGAGGCTGGAAATAGCTATCATAATATACTGCCAAGCTGCGCTAAGGAACTGCGTTGGGCAACTATAACACAGAGAGGTCTCAATCGATGTTGGGATTAAGCAAAAATAATGTAAGAATCATTACGGGATTCCTAAGTGGTCTATGTAGAGAGCTGAAGCTCATTGCCAGGAAACGAACGCGATGGCGCGTAGGCGTAGTAGAGGCCCTAGGACCCACAAGGGGATATAGGATATAAGTAAGTAAGTATAATGATGAGATGAACGAGCCCTACCGCAACATCGACATCGTGAATAGGATTATGCTCGGTAGAATCCGGTGAAAACCTATCTCGCGTGAGGAGCCTGCTCGGCAAGTCACTTGCGGTGTGCTAGGGCTAGGACGGCCCACGATGGAAGGAGTCTGTATATCAGGTCGTCCAGGGCCGAAGTCCCATCAGTTTCTTTCAAACGTTTTACGGCGTCATAGACTGTTGATCGCTAGAAATCAATCTTGTGTATATATGTTAAGAATTTAATGAACATGAACATAAAATGTTTAATTGCTAAGTTTACCTAAATTTTTGAAATAAAACTACTTTATCGGCGGTGAGAAGATTATTTAGCACGGTATTAAAAATATTTGGGTTGTGATTTTGTGTTTCGATTTTGAGTTGCATTATTGGTCACGTTATTTTGTTACATTTTTAAATTCTTGTAACTAAGTTATTTCTCAAGCGATTTTTATGACTAAGATGCGACTTTAAAACTTGTTCCTATTGAAAATCTGGGATATGGTCATTAAGGTCTGGATTTTTGAACGATGCCAACGTCGACTCGGACCAATATCTTGTTGGTATGGTGCTCCGAGCGCGGATTGCATCATCAAGAAAGACAGCATCCGCGAATCAGATTCGAGCCAACACGGCTGCCCTTTGCAACGAAGAGACCATAAACAACTACGGTCAATCGATAGGACTCGCCCTAAATGCAGGGAGTGTAAGTCCTGGGGCTGAGATGTCGGGCGTAGTACTGCTGACTCCATCTTAGGCAGTAGTCGTACAGATCGAAAGGACTGGTTCGATGACGAATGTAAGCTAGCGACTGAACGTAAAAATGTTGCGTACCGAGCAATACAACAATCCCATAGAACGCGGGCACGCGAAGATGAATATTAAGAGCTCAGAAGATATGAAAAACCAGTTCACCGGCGAAAGAAAGCAGCCTGGGAGAAGAATCCGTGAACTGGAACAGTAAAGAGAGCAAGGACCGCACCAGGCGCGGAAGTTCTAACAAAGGGTCCGCGGTATGACGCAATATACACCGCGTTGCACATACTGCAAGGACAAAGAGGGTAATATGATCGCCGATCTTAAAGGCATCTTAGAGCCTTTAACTAGTTACTAAATGGCCAGCTAACTGAGGAATTGGAGGCTCCACCAATGACCAAAGATCATACTATGTTAAGTTAGCAGAGCGATAAATATATAAGGCTCAAAAATAATAAGGCCCCGGGATCTGATGGGATCCCAGCGGAACTGATAAAAATAGGAGGCCCCACATTACACCAAGCAATTCATGAAGTAATAGTGCAAGTATGGGAAGAAGAAGCTATGCCAGAATACTGGCGAAAAGGCATCCTGTGCCCCATACATAAGAAGGAAGATTTCACAAAATGCAGTAATTATCACGGTATAACGTTGTTAAATACCGCGTATAAGATTTTCTCCTCTATCCTTCATGACACTATAGCCCCATAAGCTAAAGTCATCATTGGTCCATACCAGTGTGGCTTCATCCCAGGCAAATCAACAACTGATCAGATTTACACCCTAAGGCAGGTGATGGAAAAATGTCTAGAGTTTCAAAACAATTCTCTATAAGTCCATTCAGATACTCGTTTACGCAGACGATATTGACATCGTTGGTAGAAACCGAAGAGCTGTACAGGAAGCTTTCATCCAGATCGAGCAGGAGGCACGAAATCTGGGGCTGCACATAAATGAAGAAAGTACATGGTGGCCACGTCTGCGAGTAGAAGATCCAACATTGGTCCCTCAATTCAAATAGTGGAGCGCGAATTTGAAGTAGTGCAATCCTTTAACTATCTCGGGTCAACTGTAGCAGCCGATAACAGCATGGAACCAAAAATATGCGCACGGTAGCTTAAAGCCAACAAAGCCTACTATAGTCTGTCAAGACTGTTCAAATCCAGGAACTTAAACATAACATACAAGTTGCTGATATATAAGACAATGGTCATACCAGTACTTAAAAATGGATCCGAGTCTTGGGTGCTTAGCAAAAAGCATTCTGCCCTATTAGCCGCGTTCGAGAGAAAAGTGATACGGAGAATTGTTGGCCCCGTATTTGAGGAAGGACGATTCCGGAGACTATACTGATGAGATCTACGAGCGTTACCGCGATGTCAAAATCGTGAAGAAAATTAAGCTCGGTAGGCTCTGGTGGGCAGGACACCCAGCTCGCATGAGCGAAGAGAATCCTGCTCGGAAAGTCCTTTGCGGTAGGATTTATGGAACACAAAATCGAGGCTGGCCAACGCTACGCTGGAAGGATAGCGTAGACCAGGACGCCCAGAGTTTAGGGATGACAAACTGGATGTCATCGGCTCGAAATCGGGACCGGTGGAGAGACTTTTTGCGGGAGGCCAGGACCGGACCCTGGTTGTAGAGCCAAATATGATGATGATGATGCAGACATCTCTCAAGCGATTTGCATGAAATTTGCGTGCCGTACCGTTCGTAAAAATACAACGATATATAACCTGAAGAAGTTTCACTTTTTACACGTGTACCTGATACGCGCACAATTTTTTTGTTTAAACAAACTGATTTTTTTGTTATTTTAAATTAATTTTAATAGCTTTAATGCAAAGCGCCGTGGCTCAGTGGATAAGTGCATGGCTTCTGAGCAGGAGGTTCGTGGTTCGAATCCCAGTAACACCAAAAGTATTTTCCACGTTTCCAACTCTCGCGAATATATGACAAACGTCCGAGAGTAATAACTTGCCACGAAAAGTTTCTCAATTCGCCGTTCTGATACGGCATTTAATTTTAGGTTCCCCTCCATTTGTGTGCAAAAATATACATGCACAACACAATGGTCGCGAGAAGGCCTTGGACCGCAACGGTCTGTCGCGTCGAATATTATTATTATGTATTATTAAATGCAAAGCTTAATGCATCTTTAAATGTTTATTTGTTTTTTTAAGTCATGAAAACTAATTTAATCATATGATTTTCTTCCAAAAAATTAAAAGATTAATATAGAAGATAAAAAGATAAATTTTTCAAGTGTGACATTGCATTTTTTAAAATATCTCTTCCTTGGAATCAAACTCGCACACGTCTTTTTCTTAATGGTCTTTATTGTCGAGAGAGGTTACAAACTGTATTCTATCTGTTCTATTACACATGTTGATGTAATTTTATGTTCCACACCTAGTGACTACACTTAGTTTCCACACTCTGTGTTTACACTTTGTGTTTACATATCAATCAATATATCAATATAACCTTTTCAACGTCCAAATACTTTTCAGCCCACGTACAACTACAGTAAAACAACAAATAAACCCAAAGACAGCATAGCAATAGCAAGAGCAACCTGCAAAATGGATTGTGTGTGTTAGTAGCATACCAAGTGGGATGTTGCGTTGGTTATATTTAATTTTGTGCAGCGAATTATAATGGGAAGAATGAAATTATAAACAGATTTTATATATAAAGCTGTATTTCGGGTGGGAATAAGTTATATAGTAAATATTGCATTAACGCCATTTCAGACTGTGAAATATCACAATGTTTATATGTTTTACTCACTGTTTTCATACTCTCAGTGTTGGATCTAGTGTTCGATGTTTCTTGTTGCACACACACAAAATTACACAGTTGTATCCGTTTAGTTTCAGTGGCTACCTTTTCGTTTCAGTTCGAACCAAAACGCTGCATGCATCGTTCTAACGTAGCCGCAAGAAGTTCACCTTCGTTTGTGCGATATATCGAACAACATCATATAACAACGCAGTTTTATAATAATTTTCTCCGAAACACATCATTTACTGCACGAACTAGACGATCAAATCATGCATGCAAAGTTCGCTGCATGAAAGTTCACGCAATAAGTTCGCTGCGTGGAATACGAACGCTCTTGCCAGATCGCTTATGTGTGCGCCTTTTCATTTATTTACATGTGCAGCGTTTGTCGGCGTTTGTCGGAATTTGCCGCCGCAGCCGCTGTGGTTTGCGCGAGCCTTAAGCAAGCTTGAAATATCGGTGTTTGGTGTATAGCTCCCATCAGACGATGAACTTGTTCGCCGCAACATGTTGAATTAGCGGGATTTTGTATCCTGAGAGGGGCTGTTCACGAGTTTCGCGAACATGATCGCTGGAATTCAAAATATTTTGATTTTTTCTTAAGTTGCGCGAACATGTTCATCGTCCGAGACATGGTGTCACACCACCATACAATTTTTCATTCTAAAAAAAATTTCATGGTTAGAACCGTTCGTGAAGACTGTGGACTAAAATATTTTATTGTGAAATTTTTGTTGTGTTGTGTCATATAGTTTTTATATCATCGGCATCATGGCATCGAGTGTAAATACCGATTTCTGGGTAGAGTTATTTTTCTTCTTTTCTTTTGTTGCGTTTTTTTCCTCTTGCTCTTCAAGAACCTTATCAATTATTAAGACACACAATGTTATGTCCGTCATTATTTTAGGCGATGTTAATCAACCGACAAAAATATTTTAATATTCTACTGCTGGTTGCCATGGTGTTGTTTACCTACCGACGTTAGCTACACCAACATGATCACCATGGCGTTCCATTAAAAATAGTCTAAAATTATTTAATATTATATGACTGTCGTTGTTCACAATTTTCAGGTTTGTTTTAAATAGGCTTTTCAGTCATGAACAAATAATGAAACTACATATAATCTCGTTTCTTGTTTTATATCTTTCCCGACGTTTTGAACATATATAATGTCATTTTCTAAGGGCTACAAATGAAATTTTTTTTAAACGTTTTAATAATTCACTCTCCACATACATAGTGTCAAAAATGTCTTACTTAAGAAATTTTGTTACTTTAATTTACCAATCTTTAGTTATAAAAAACTAATGCCTCTTTCGATTACGTAAAACCATACCCGAAACCTCAATCGTACCGTACGGGTAAGCTACCAAAATGACATGGATTTCGTGGTGAATGCTTTGCAAATAGAACGCTAAACCGAAACCAAATTTAACAAGAACAACAAATTAGTCTGTTTGCCCTCTCTTAGCCAACAACAAACTGAGAAATTAGTCTGCATGCTCTCTCTTCGCCAACAACAAATTGAGAAATTAGTCTGTTGGCTCTCTCTTCGACTTCTTGCTGAGTAAACGTAAACTTACCCGTCGAGTGCCGACGGGTAGCAAATAAAAGGCTAAATCAAATCGTATCCTGGGTACAGTTTGCAAATAGAACGCTAAACCAAAACCACGAGAGAGAAATTTTGACTCTACCCTCATTTAACTCATGCTTGATTCTGTATTCATAAAATTTCTCATTGGGATATTCTATATTTCTCTGACTAAAAATAAACAAAAACACGGCTATCAGTTGTTTTGTTTGTGCTTGCCTGTTGCCTCTGATATCAAGTTCGAGAGAAACAACACAACGCAGTTCAGCTGTAGCCAGTAATCGCATTCAAATTAATGTTATTTAGTTTTCAGTCTTCGGTAGATTAGGTTCGATCTGAATACGCCAACTGATCGTAGTTTGGGACGTGTTTGTTGTGTATCGTTTTCATCAATATCGGTTCTTTTTTGTGCATCCCATATTAACGAAAGAAGTAAAGTATGTATAATAGATACATACAAAGGTTTTAAGCAAATTACAAAACAGAAAACATATTTTGAAAGAAAAGCCAGAGGTTTGTAATGCTATTGGATACCTTGTATTATAATTATGTATGTATAATATGGCATAATATATATTTTCAATCACAAGTGTTTAATGTCAATAAATTCAACGGGATTTTTCTTGTCAATAATTTCTCGGTAACTATAATTTATCCTTCAATTTGCGTTGTTTGTGTATTATATAAAATTGTGTGACCGCTGGAAACGGACTGACCCTAATTATAACTTCAAATATATACAGTACTCTAAATAAATTATCATCATATCTGGATCTACAATCCGGGTCCGGTCCTGACCTCCCGCAAAAAATCTCTCCACCGGTACCGATTTCTAGCCGGTAAATAAATAAATAAATAAAATAGTATCAGAATCCCCTACATCGACGGCCGACGGTAAATAATGTAAACGATGAGTAGGCCTCGTTTATAAGTTGTAACTTTAAATTACGAGTCGTATAAAAATCTATTTTTAATAATTCTGTTTTCGCCTTCTCTATTGTTTCTTGTTTAGTCTTTAGAGTCGCTTGTAGCTCTCCTTACAAATCTCTTACTATTTCCACATGTAAATTCCAAATCAGGCAAGTATTCTCCACATTCGGAATTTTTTATTCACCACCCTTAAATTATAACTAACTTGGTTGTGCATTGTATTTTATTAATTTTTTTTGTAAAAAATGTTGTAGTGATCGGGCCCAGGGCCGAGGGGCTCTCATACATATTTTTTAAAAATTTATCCGATTGTATTCAAATTGTGTACACATGTGTATCATCCGATTAAAACAATTTTTGTAAAAATTTGGTAGTGATCGGGCCCAGGGTCGAGGAGCTCCCATATATATTTTTTAAGCAATATACCCGCTTCCCTGACGCGCAAATTGGTTCTAAAAGTGTGATGGAATTCATTGGTTCACAAGTTTTAGCAGAGACATTTTACCAGAACATCAGCAGAAACGTAGACACAAACCATTATAATTTGACGGAGATAGAGCTGAGATATGGTCATATAGTCTTAAGGAATAAATAACCTGCACACACGAATTCAAACAAACCTTAAGACGTTGTAGACTGCCCACATAATACTACCAGAATATACTTCTATTCAATAGTTAGAGAGCGACTTAACCAATGCTTAAATCAGCTTTGTCTTTTATCTTGTATTACGCTTAAGGTTACGTAAGATAACACCGCTAATGTGCAAATCCCACGATAGAGTTTCATCCAGTGAAAATCCCTTCTTATTGGAGAACTGGATTTTCGGTCCATTTATCAGTATCGGCAAGTGGCTAACTTGCATTTTACAAGTAACTACTTGTTTTTCAATTTAATTTTCACAAAAAGTGTTTTCCATTGGAGATACACATGTATATAAAATTTGAAGAATTTTTTAAGAAAATTTGTATAGGGCCTCACGACTTCAGCGCCCGGGGTATCCAAAATTAAAAAAACAAAAAGTGTTGTCAATCGGAGATACACATGTATATAAAATTTGAAATCGGACTAATTTTTTAAAAAAAAAATTGTATGGGTTCGCACTAACCCGCAGTCCGGGGTCTCCAAAATTTTTACAAAAAGTGTTGTCCGTCGGAAATACACATCTATATAAAATTTGAAGAAAATCGTAGGTTTTTTGAAAAAATTTGTATGGGGTCACACGATCCCGGGGCCCGGGGTTTTTTAGAAAAAGTGTTTTCCGTTGGAGATACAGATGTATATAAAATATGAAGAAAATCGGGTGATTTTTTTAAGACCCGACCCCAGGGCCCGGGGTCTCAAAAATTTAAAAAAAAGTGTTGCCCATCGGAGATACACATGTATATAAAAATAATCGTGTTAATTTTTTTTAAAAATTTGTATGGGGCCTCACGACCCCGGGGCCTTTTTTTTTTACAAAAAGTGTTGTCCATTGGAGATACACATGTATACAAAATTTAAAGAAAATCATGTTAATTTTTTTTTAAAAATTTGTATTGGGTCTTCAAAATTTTTACATCGGAGATACACATGTATAAAAAATTTGAAGAAAATCGGCCAATGCAAGGTAGTTTTAGGCGCACCAGACCAGATAATACAATTATACTCAAGTTCAGAGCGAATAAAAGTCTTGTAGATAGTAGCCAGCTCAAAAGGAGTGAAATATTTCTTACACCGGGTTAGAAAACTCATTCATTTTACAACATTTTTGGCGACGGTGAATATGTGGTCATTCTAACGAAGCTTGTCGTTAACGCAGAAACCGAGAGTTTTTCAGTTTCCTCGATGCAAGTGCCATTCATGGATAATAGCATTGGATTTAAGTTTCGCTTGGATGACAAAGGAGACAGCATTGGGTTTTGGAACCGTTAAATGCTACTCGATTGTTTTCTCCCCATTTTAATATGCTGCAGGTCAGAATTTTACATGCTTAACATACGTAGCTGATTGAGTTTCAAATGAGAAGTGGAGTTCCTCAAACTTATATGAGAAGCTGAGAGTACTGTCAACAGCGAAAGAGTGAATTGGATTAGAAGTAATGAACGAGAGATCATTAATAAAAGTGAGAAAGAGCATCGGAGATAGAACAGAGCCCTGGGGAACGCAAGCGTTTATCTGATGTATTTAAGACTTGAAACCGTTCAAAACAACTTAAAGTGAGCGGGCAAAAAGAAGCTTCCAATCCCATGAAGCAGTTTGGACAAAAGAGCTTGATGCCCACCTCTGTTAAATGCCTTGGAAATATCGAGTGCAACTGCTTTGCTTTCACCAAATTGATGCGAACACCGTACCAGTGTTTAGTAAGATATACCGTCATATCACCAGTAGAACGTTGCCCACGAAATCCGTACAAGATATTTCGCGAGCTGAAAATTAATCAGCGTTTCCATGACCTTGGAAAGAATGGATATAAGTGCTATGGGTCGATACGAAGAAGGAGACGACGGCTCGCCTTTTTTGGGTATGGGCTGGTGAAAGGCTGTTTACTAAACTTCACGGGAAGAGTCCAGAAGAATAGGATACATTGAAAAGCTTACACAATTGTATTGTCAGCTTGGAAGAACACCTCTTCAGAACTAATGGGGAAATACCATCTGGCCCAGCGCATTTGTGAGTGTTGAGATCGTTTAAAACTCTAGCATCTGCACGAGTACGAATGAAGATCTGTCCCATAGAGTGTTCAATACTCGGAGGTGCAGGCGGCAGCCATACAAAATCTTGAAACCTGGAGCTAGCTGCAAATTGAGCAGCAAACAGATTTGTTTTTTAACGAGGTGCTAGGTCAGTGAGAATAGCATCTAACCTATCTAGATTACCCCTGGATCCCTGGATCTATAAATAACACCCACCACACAAGTACTGAAAGAATTCAATAGTTCCATGAATAAGAATGCAAGAGGCTAATAACGGGAATGACCATTATTTTTGACCTGATTCTGATACGTATAAGACTACGCCTCCCCATCCAGGTAGTCACCAGTCAGAATATTTCGCACTTCTTCAAGCTTGGACAATTTATTTGCAACCAAACTTTGAGCATTTAAGTCTCCAATATTGAATGATTGACTCCTATACCTGATTCAAATGAAGTTTTCAAAACAGAATTGTTGCTTGCCAAAAGTAGTACATCTTTTGGTACTGAAGGCATAATATACAAATGTCCTATTGAGCACGCGATATCCACTTGAATTGAACATTATTATAGAAAAAGAATAAGAATAGGAATAAGAAGATAAAATGTAAATAATATAAAAATTAAAAATACTTTAAAAGCATAAAAGGTAGAACTGGCTTAAAATTTATCATTATTCATTTATAATTTCTGTGGAACAAAATAACAAATTTACAGAAATTAATGTTATGCATTAACGTTGCGGCGGTGGGAACACGACAATGATTATTACTGGAGCATATTTAAAATTTGTACTTCCAAATTTGTGTATTTGTTTGTTTGGAGGTGTGGGCACAACACGACTTTTTTTTACGGACGGGACCGGAATTTAAAATGTAAATGTATATTGAATTTTTTTTTTTCAAAATTTAATTTTTTTTTATTTTTTTTTTAATTTTTTATTATTTTCTTTTTTGTTTTTTGTTTAAATTTCTTTTTCACTCAACAGATTTTTCCTAAGTGCTATACTTTTTGAGTTATTTGTTGCAAAAACTCCCGATAAGTTCAGCCGTCTGGGCTGTAGAGTGTACACAGACATACAGACAGACAGAGATATTTTCATTTTCGCTTTTTCTGACTAAGGAGATAAATCTGCAAAAATCCCGAGTTCGAAAATGTTGGTACCTTGGTTACAGTTGGGGCAGATATCATTGGTGCCAGGGATAATGCGAGCTTTATAACTCTGAAGTATGTATGACACCTGAAGTATATGACACCTACCCGACCGAACTTGTGCCAGGGTTGTAGGGGTTTCCCTAAGCAGGGACTTTTCGCTACTACCTATGGGAGGGGGTGTGTACCAAGGACCGTATTAACCTTACTGCTGAAGACTGTATCATAGTGTATACTATTTGATGCTGAACGGACAGTGGAGGGTTTCCAGGTGGCCGGTATGACTGGGTTTATGCAGCGTGAAGGCAACTACTGACACTGTTACACTGATGTGGTGAGCTTGGTGTACGGGGTTGTGGCAGGCTAGCAAGAACTGTTTTCTGTTTTGACAACAGTTCATTGTGTTGCCTGGCGGAGATCATGCACGTTTCGTAATGAAGAATTCGGAATTAATGATGGAGTGACACCCAGTTTCGATTGGAAGGGCTGTATTTTGTTTGGACTGGATATTGTTCCATTGCCACTTAAAAATGAACGGCCAATAGCTTTGTACGTCGGAAAAGAGACTTTTTGTTCTTACCTCATTCGGTTCCGGGTAGGGCTCTTAGAACCCTATTACCACTTGTCACTTAACTGCAGATATTTTTTGCGTGCCTGTAAGGAGGTTGTCGATCGAATATGACGCCAAATATTTTGGTGTTATTAACTGTAGGGATGGTTTTGTTGTTGATGCGAATGTCAAGTGATAGCCTGACTTCTTTGGTCCAAGAGGTAAACAGCGTAGCAGATGATTTTTGTCAGGTAGGAGTTTATCATATTTGTAACTTCGTGTACATCTGCACCGGAGGCAGCAACAGAACAATCATCAGCGTAAGTGTTGTCGTATTGGTGGCCATTAAGTGAAATCGAAATTAGTCCGTGAGGTTGGGTTTTTCCCAGAAAGACCTTTGACCGTGGACCATAGCTTTTGGGATCCCAACTTGCAATTCTTAAGGTGACTAAGTCACTTGGATCGCCGGTGATCGGCAACCAGTTTTTAGATATCTTTGGCTCGCTGAGTAACTCGAGAGTCAGCAGGATTCGTAGCTCTTTTTAAGTCGCGTCGGTCGGCAAGCCTAAGGGCTTCCGGCGGAAAGGATGGTATGACCTTTTTGATTCATCCGGCGGAAATGAATCTTTTGACGGCACGAACTACAATGTCACGGAAGGCCTTTTCATCAGATATAGCGTTCAGTGGATAAGGTAACTGATGTAATTTTATATCGATGAAATCAGCGTAACCCTGCCAACTGGCTTTATTGTGGTTCGTGTATGTTCGCTGTTCGGATATGACAAAGTTGTCTAGTCTATCCACTCTGATTATAATGGGGATTTGATCAGAGCTAAGCGTTGGTGCTTCTTGCCATTAAAGGGAACCTAATAGCGAGGTGTTTGCTATCGTAATATCAGGCGAGCTAGAGCACGTGGCGGTGATTCTGGTTGGAAAATCTTCATCCAAGGTGACAAAGTCAGTTTCTTCTAATGTGTCCACAATGCTTTTTCCAGGGTTGTCCTCGAGCAGAGCGGAGAACCAAAGGGGATGATGGGCATTGAAATCTCCCATCACAATTGTGTTTTCACCCTGGGGAAAGTCTGGTAGGGATGGTTGATAACCATTTTCTGTGCTGTTAACGGGGAGAATGTAAACATTAGTAATAACTCGAAATCTCTAGTATTAACTGATATACTCGTTGCCTCAAGGTGAGGATCGGGAGAGGGTTGCTGGCAGATGTATTTGTAAGATACATTCTGCTGAAGAATAAAAGCAAGTCCGCCGACCCTGCCGGATATGTCGTGTCGAATGATATGATAACCGTCAAAGGATGTCAATGAGTATGAGTTGGGGATTTTGGTGTCCTGCATGGCGGCAATTAAAATATTGCTAAACATATAGTCAGTGATGCCTATTGATTTGTTTCGCAGGTCATTACAGTTCCATTGAAGGATCTTGAAAGAATTAACTGAATGCTAACCGTGTTGAGTTTGTTGAGTTGGAGTCGATGCACAAGGGTCGAGATGGAATGGTATGGGGTTGTGGGGCTGCTTGGGAGCAGCAGGTACCAATTAAATTATAGTTATAGTCATTGGTAATTGGTAGCCCTGAGCATTGCAGAAGATGACACCAGTTATTACAACTGTTACAACGCACAGAGGCTACACTTTTACGTATCAGAAGATTACAGACCGAGCAGTTTCAGGTTCTGGGATCTGGGTTCGACTCGATCGCGGCTCTGATTAGTAGTATACAGAGTAGGCTTGCCGGGAGGCCCACTCTACAAAAAAAGAAGCACAAGTGTAGGTGCGTAGAAATAATCGTCGTGGAATGGATTGAAAATTGTGCCTTGGTAAAATGACAATATTTGTTTGTGTTGGTAAAAGCTACAAACAGGTTTTGTTTTATTAAGAGAAATTTAAATTTATTTGACAACCTTAGGAGGACACGAAGAGATTGGTAAATCTTAATCAATGAATTGGAAGTTGCTTCAGAAAACTTGGCCAAACTACGAAGATCCTCAGAGAATCGTCAAGAACGCTTTTGTAAAGAGATTCTCTTTTATCTGGCAAACTTCATTTGAATCCAACTCTTTCACTCATCCTTGGTGCAATGTTTAGCGTCGAGAGACACATTAATTTTGGAATTTGCAACATTTTTAAGTCTTGAGTTTTGGAACCTGAATTTTGATAAGCCTTATGCGTGCCTTTTTCGTTTGTTAGGCCTGGTACTACAAACGAATCCGGTATAATTCACTGTCAAGTTGTTGGCCTTCAAGAAAGAGTTCCGGAAGGACCGACTTTTTCAATAGAGATTCCAAGAATCGTGAATCAAGGTTTCTTGTAGTTTTCCCTGCCCATGATCCATTGATTAAAGCATTTGCACTTGTGTGGTTTTAGTATCGGGATCGTTTTCCGTATTGCTTTTACTTTCTTTTACTAGTAGTAAAAGTAAGTATAGTAATCATGAAAATTATCGAACTCGCGATTTTTGCAGATTTACCCATTACCCATCTCCTAAGTCAGAAAAAGCAAAAAAAAAAATCTCTCTCTGTGGCTCTGTGTCCACTCTACAGCCCAGACGGCTGAATTGATTGAGACGAAAATTCATATTTAAGCTTTTTACATAAATTGGGAGGGCCCAGTTGATTTTGGCGGAAATCGGCCAAATGGAAGTGGTAGTCGTAGTAGTAAACTACTATGAGAAAATGCAAAAATAATTACAAAATTGTTTGTTTTTTACTTTTCTCTCACTGAAAATTTTTGAACTCGAGATTTCCCACAGTTCACGGCTTCAGAAAAATGTTTCTAAATACATGGGGGATAGAAACATTTATTTATAATCATCTCTTTAAGATAGATAGATGATTCCTTTAAATGCCCCACTTGATGTTATAACCTGCTAATATATTATACATTTACTAAAGATTCCCGGCTCGTCAGTAAAAGAAAGTCGTATGGTGCCCACAACATCATTTTTTTCATTGAATCAGGGAGAATTCTGAGAAAATAAATTAAAACCGGCTACAAAAGTAAGGAATGTGATATATTGTAAATCATATTTCTTCGATTTTTTAATAAAGGGCTTAGCGCACCTTATTGCCATTGCGCAAGTCATTCAGGGAGTTTTCCCTTGGCAATAAGTTTAAATATTGTAACGAAAAGTAGTTAGTAGCGCATATAATAGAATTATAATACTAAGATAAATCGCAATGCAAATAAAGTACAGTTGTTGGCTCGGATCCTAGATAAATTGCAATGTACCAAGAATAAATACTAAAATTAGAATTAAGAAAATACTGCATACTAAAAATATGAAGCATACTTTTAGGCTAAGACTATAAGATTATTTGAAATGTAACCGCCTGCAAGTTTGAATCATTGTAAACTGGTCAAACAAGTAGTCAAACCAGTTTATGCGGCTTGCCCGGTTTTTGTAAAGAACATGATTAAACATGAAATCTATTCTTAGAAGATGACTCATTACATATAAGTGTCGTTAGTTGTAAATAAGGGAATAAGGGTACAATTTTCTGGATATTTCTGTCCACAATATTAGAAGTTTCTGGAAGCTTATGATTGAGTATAAATAGAAGCGTTAGGTAATCACCATTATAAATTGTGAACTTGTGTTAATTTTATTGTTGTTCATTAAAATTGTTATTTGTAAATTAATTACCTTGTGTTGTGTTTTATTTGCAAAATCCTTTACGAACTCGAAAGCCTGAATTTCGTAACAATTGGTGTCAGAAGTGGGATTTTGCAAATCGTGAGACATTCAAATTTTGTAAATTGAGAGACAATAAAATTTGGAAAATTGTGAGATAGTAAATTTTGCAAATCGTTAAACAGTAAATAATAAAATGGAAAGTGCAGTGAACATTAAATCCTATAGTTCCCAGGAGCTTAAAAAAGAGCTTGGAAGGCGAGGTCTAAGCACCGCAGGAAATAAGCAAGAGCTATTTCTCCGTTTACAACAAGTTAAAGCAGAAAAACAGCAGGCTGGTGAACCGTTTTCAATTGAGACGGAGTTAGTGAAGCGAAAAACGTCTACTTCGGAAGATAAAGAAGCACCAAACATGGAAGCGTTGTTTAATGCTCTAATGCAGCAAATGAAGCAGCAAAGTGAACAATCGCAGCAACAGAGTCAGGAGAATAAACGGATGAATTTAGAATTGAGTTCCAAATTAAACGAGAAGTTGGAACAGCAAAGCCAAAAACTGGATCAGCAAAATCAACAGTTAAATTCCAAATTGACCGTTAAGTTTGAACAGCAAATTGAACAATCGCAGAAACAAAGCCAGGAATTGAAGCAGGAATTAAATTCCAAATTTGATTAACAAAATCAGAAGCTGGAATCACTTAAAGGTGAAATAAATGAGGAAGTGAAATCGCTCGAAACGAATATGACAGAAAATGTTAGTGGTCTTGAAGGCAAAATAAAGGAGATTGAGACCCGGCTAGACAATCGTCCCCAATTCGTCAGAGAGAATACTCAACAAAGCAGTACCAGAGTAATTCCAGAATTTTCTAGCAACCAGAAAGGAATATTGAAGCCTCCTGCGTTCGATGGCGACACAGCTTTTGAAAATTTCAAAGTCCAGTTCACAGCTGCTGCACAACACAATGGATGGGGTGCAGAAGAACAGCTAAATTCTCTGATCCTAGCGTTGAGGGGCAAGGCAGCAGACGTATTGCAAATGATTCCAAATGCTGAAATGAGTTCTGGAAGAATCCTGAAAGAGTTGGACTTGCGTTATGGACAGTCTCACACACAGGAGTTAAGCAAAATACAGCTCCAGGTTAAGAAACAACAGCGAGGAGAACAAGTTCAAGAATTAGAACGGGAAATAACCAAGTTAGCACGACAAGCCTATTGTGGGGTTCCGGCAGGTATCTTGGACGGATTGGCAGTGGATGCGTTCATCAATGCTATTCGAGATGAACAGTTGAAGCTTCACTTGAGGACAACAGCCAGAGGAAAGTCGATGAATGAAGTGTTGGCATCGGCTTTGGAATACGAAGCAGCTAGAACCAGTTTGTCTACTGAGTTGGTGAGATTGCGCAAGCTGGAAACAGAGGACATCACACAAATAAAGGCAATAGTTAAAGAGGAAATCCGAAAATCAAAAATTGGAAGCCGTCAGAACGACAGATACCCAACATCTCGTTCCCGTCCAAAATGTTTTAGATGTCAGAAGCCTGGATATTTTATCCGTTACTGCAAGGAACCAAGACCAGTTCAAACTACAATGCAACCAGTGAATCGTGTCAAGAGGCCTGAAAATTTACGGCAGTTAGGCGCATCACAGATAAATGAGGTGCAGCAGCCAGCTTACCTCGTAGCTGCAGACCAGGAAAACTAAGTTACACCAGCTTTACGGGGAGTAAGCTCGTGAAGAGGGAAAAGAGCCCCAGGATCACGGTTAACATTGCCAAACTTGAAAAGGACAGCAACAGCTTGGTTGTTAGTGGTATGTTAGAAGGAAAACCGTGTACGTTTACCTTGGATACAGGAGCTTCCAGATCAGTTGTAAATCCCAAAGTGGTGTCCAAAAGTCAAGTGGAAAAAGTATTTCGTTATAATTTGAGGACAGCGACCGCTGAAGTTGCAGCAATTAAAGGAGAGTGCTCCTGTAGTGTCATGTTTGGAGGAATACGGTTTTTTCATCGGTTTATTGTGGCCAGCATTACAGATGAATGCATATTGGGCTTGGATTTCATGACAGAGCACGAGATGTCCCTTGATCTGAAGAACCACGTGTTAAAATGGCGTAATGTATAAGTACCCCTGCAAATAAACGACAACCAGTTTGGCGGGCTAAGAATCATTACTGAAGAAAAAGTGGAGATTCCACCGATGTGCGAGAAAATCATCTATGGCAAGGTGAACGGTGATCTTGGGGACAGTACAGTAGGAATAGTGGAGCCAACCAATTTCAACAAGAACGGACTATTATGCGGAAGAACTTTAGTGAAACTCCAGCCCAAGATAGCAGTGAGAATAATGAACGTTAGCCCATCACCGAAGGTAATAAGAAAAGGAACAGTCATTGGCAAGACTCAGGGAGTAAGCTGCATCGCAAACTGCCAGCCTGTAAAAGTAAAGAATACGCAACTAGATCTGGAAAGGAAGCACATAATTCATTCGTTGTGTAAACATCTTCCAGCAGCGCAGCGACAAGCAGCAGAAAAGGCGCTAGAGCAATTTGCCGACGTTTTTTCTGTCAGCGACAACGACGTGGGTAAAACCAATATAGTGCGACATCGAATCGATACAGGAAATCCGACTCCAATTCGACAGGCGCCAAGACGATTACCACTTGCTAAACAACAAGAGGCAGAAACACTGGTTAAGAAGATGGAACGTGATGGAATAATAGAGAACTCCAAAAGCCCATGGAGCTCACCTGTAGTACTTGTTCAAAAGAAAGATGGTTCAACGTGATTTTATGTGGACTATCGGAAACTAAACGATGTCACCAAGAAGGATAGTTATCCATTACCACGTATAGACGACAAGTTGGACACCTTATCAGGACCCAGAATCTTCAGTACATTGGATCTGAAAAGCGGATACTGGCAGGTAGCAATTCATGACAACGACAAGGAGAAGACTGCGGGAAACGGCTTGTATCAATTTTCTGTAATGCCGTTTGGTTTATGCACACTCCTGCTACGTTCGAGCGGTTGATGGAACATGTTTTGCGAGGCCTTAGCTGGAAGACATGTCTAGTCTATTTGGATGACATCATTGTTTTTGGTCGCACATTTAATGAGCACGTGAATAATCTTCGGTAAGCCATAAAAGCAGCAGGATTAAAGTTGAGTCCGCCGAAATATAGCCTTTTCAAAAATAAAGTGAATTATTTGGGCCACATTGTATCCAGTCAAGGAGTACGCACGGATCCCAAGAAGTTGGAAGCTGTTAGCGAATGGCCGGTACCAACGAATTTACATGAGCTGCGAAGTTTTCTGGGGCTATGCTCATACTATCGACGGTTTGTGCCTAACTTCGCAGATGTTGCACGAAGCCTTCATCGCCTTACTGAGAAGAACCAAAAGTTCCAATGTGCAGTTCTCCAATTCTGGCATATCCACAAGCAGGAGAACTCTTTATTCTGGACACTGATGCGAGCAATGCGGGAATAGGAGCGGTTCTATCGCAGAATCAAGAAGGAAAGGAGCGTGCTGTAGTACGCTATACAGCCGTTCGCTTTCTAAGCCTGAGAAGAACTACTGCGTGACGCGAAGGGAATTGCCAGCTGTTGTCGATAGCGTCAAACACTTCCACAAGTACCTGTATGGTCAAGAAGTCGAACAGACCATGCAGCACTCAAGTGGTTAATGCAGTTCAGGGAACCAGAAGGTCAAGTGGCCAGATGGATCGAACGACTCCAGGCATATTCATTCAGAACAGACCATCGAAAAGGAATACTGCACAATAATGCCGACGGGTTATCCAGAAGACCTTGTGCACCCCAATGCAAACACTGTACAAGGAAAGAAAACAAGAAGTGCTCTGAAGTAGTTGCACAAATAAGACTACAAGTCAAAGATCGCTGGACAAAAGAGCAGCTAAGAGAGAAACAAGTGCGCGATGACTCGATTGCTCCAAAATCGCTATATACTCGTGTGCATTGATTACTTCAGTAAATGGGCAGAAGCGTATCTCATCGCAAACCAGGAAGCTAGCACGGCGGCTAGGGCATTCGTGGACAATTGGATCTGCAGATTTGGAGTACCACTGGAATTACATTCCGATCAAGGGCGGAATTTTGAATCGCTAGTCTTTCAAGAGCTGTGCCAAGTACTCAACATCAAGAAAACGAGGACTACTCCGTTACATCCACAATCAGACGGAATTGTCGAAAGGTTCAACAGTACGCTGGAAGAGCATCTGCGAAAAGAAGTTAATGCCAACGAAGTTGAATGGGATCGTTACATACCGTATTTTATGATGGGTTATCGTAGTGCTGTCCACAACACAACTAAAAACTCTCCAGCAATGATTGTTTTTCGCAGAGAACTTCGTCTACCATGCGACAACAAATTTGGATCACCACCAGTAGAGCCGACAGCAAAGGAGAACTACGTTAGTGATCTAAGGCAGAGGATGACCGCTGTTCATGCTGCATTAAGGAGCAACATAGTGGATGCCAGCAACCGGATGAAAACGCGATATGACCTGCGAGCAAACTGTGGTGGATTTCAGGAGGAGAAATCTATTTTTAGAAGATGACTTATTACATATAAGTGTCGTTAGTTGTAAATAAGGGAATAAGGGTACAATTTTCTGGATATTTCTGTCTTCAATATTAGAAGTTTCTGGAAGCTTATGATTGAGTATAAATAGAGGCGTTAGGTAATCACCATTATAAATTGTGAACTTGTGTTAATTTTATTGTTGTTCATTAAAATTGTTATTTGTAAATTAATTAACTTGTGTTGTGTTTTATTTCCAAAATCCTTTACGAACTCGAAAGCCTGAATTTCGTAACAATATATATATAAAAAAGCTATTTCCAAAAAGTAGACTTTAATCTTCAATGCTGTCCATAGTGTGACTAAACGCGCGTATTTCTTAGGTGCTTTTTTCGTCTTTTTTAAAAATCTGTGACTGATTGGTCTGTATTTCTCTGCAAATCAAACATGATAGTCGATAATCTTTTGTTTACATTGTTGGCATGTGTGTAATGTGTAAGTTAACGACACCTAAACTGAAACAGCAAAAAGCTAAGGCAAACAATCTTCCCGTGGGAATCCAAATGGGTCATCGACAACACGAGCACCCATTCTGCTGACGAAACGTCTGGCGACGCGACGACTGACACCTGTAGCTGGAAAACTTGATACAATAGGGTTTAGCGTAGGTTACATAATAATAGAATTAAACATTGTAAGTTTTAGTTTAAGTTTGGTTTTCAATGAATAAAGTTGCTTTTTTTAAACAACAAAATCTAATATAATTTGATTTGTATTCCGGAACACCATTTCTATTTCGTCTTGTGTGTACTAAAAGCAGCGAGTGTTTTTTCTTTGCGTTGATATATTTTCATAATTGTGTTATCATTGCTATTTTTGACTTCTGAAGTAGACGGTTTTATAGAATGGAGCCAATTCGAACAACTTCACAGCCACAAAATCAATCTGTGTAGGAAGCGATCGAATTTTTTGGTCAATTCAAAATTCAACATTGGAAAATGTTGGAAAAATTATTAAAAAGAATAAACGTACTAGTTAATTTAATGTCAATTATTAGATGGGAAATCACAATATTGCGTGCAAGCATAAGTGAGTGAGTTTGGGGCAGTTAATATACTGATGGTTTTTGGAAAAACTTTGAAGGCTTACCATTTACAAAATTATGACCAAAATCTACTCATTTTATAAAACCTCTACGCAAAGTTTGAACTCGGTTGGATCAACGTTTCGGGAACGTATAAGGGACATAAATAAAAAAGAGTTTCATTACATAATATATAAAAAATAGTAATAATAAATATAAAATAATAAAATATAAAAATAAAATATCAAAAAAAAATATTTTTTTTTTTAAATGACATTAATAAATATTTTTTTGAACACATACATACAAAAATAGTTTCTCGTTTCGCTGTCAAACTGTTCGATTCAACACAAAAGAACAATTTGTGATTCCCAATTTTTGATCGGTGATTGGTCTGAATGATCCGAATATTTTGACAGATTTACCCCACTTTTACAACAACGATTGTCATTATGGCTTGTAGTTTAAGTATATTATATATGAGTAATTTGTAAACAAATTTAATCTGCTTCTTTCTTCATCGTTGTTTCCATCGGTTAAATCTTCGTTGTGATTCTCTTCAGACTTACATACGTGTTCATGACGGTATGAACTAGAAAAAGTAGTATTTTCTGAAGAAAAAAAAGTTCAATTTAGATGGACCGGTTGGCTAAACCTCTTACGACCACGATCTAAGAAAAGAGGAGTTATTTTTAAGAAAAGAAGGAATTACGCCCATTTCAGTTAATCGAACGTGCCCCTTGTTGCACATACCAGGTCATGTAGTCTTTCACGAAGCATTAAGTGGTGGTTTTTTCTTAACCTTTGAGGTGTTACGAATTACATGATAAACGGTAGATTTACTCCCAGTAACACCTGCTGCTTCTCTGAGTTTAGCTGTTAGAACAGCTATTTTAATTAAAGGCCATGGAAACATTTCCTTTGTATTTTTCCCGTACATTTTTGGAAACTCTAAATAATGGCTAACAGCACAAGCCTTCCGGATGGTAAACATCTATTTTTGCGTTCTCTGACAATATAAAACATTATTATTTTTTACCTTTCTTTAAAAAATATGCCAAATTCTTTCTTTTTTACATAATTAACTTTTTATAAAAAAAAAACCACTTCACAAACAACGATTGTACTTTGCTTCTAATCTTATGAACCTATCTAAATGTGCGGGTGGGGTTTCTAGTCAGCAAAAGAATGAAACCCACCGTTATCGGCATTAAAGCAATAAATGAACGGCTATGCACGCGAACACTAATGACAATGTACAACGAGTCATAGAGATGGCATAGAGCAATAATTTGGTCGTTGCGAGTACAAGATTTGCGCGTAAAAATATCCACAAAGCCACCTGGGTATTTCCTGATGGAGCCACTCGCAACCAGATAGACCACGTGTTGATAGACCGCCGCCACAACCCGAATCTGATGACGGTACGAACGTACCGAGATGCCAACGTCGACTCGGACCAATATCTTGTTGGTATGGTGCTCCGAGCGCGGATTGCATCATCAAGAAAGACAGCATCCACGAATCAGATTCGAGCCAACACGGCTGCCCTTTGCAACGAAGAGACCAGAAACAACTACGGTCAAGCGATAGGACTCGCCCTAATGCAGGAAGAGTAAGTCCTGGGGCTGAATGCCGGGCGTAGAAGAGAAATGGACACGCCTTAAGAATACTGTCATTAGTACTGCTGACTCTATCTTAGGCAGTAATCGTAGAGATCGGAACGACTGGTTCGATGACGAATGTAAGCTAGCGACTGAACGAAGAATGTTGCGTACCGAGCAATACAACAATCTCATAGAACGCGGGCACGCGGAGATGAATATAAAGAGCTCAGACGACATGAAAAAACAGTTCACCGGCGAAAGAAAGCAGCTTGGTAAAAGAATCTTGTCCGTGAAATAGAACAGTATAGAGAGGGAGGACCGCACCAGGTGCGGAAGTTCTACCAAAGAGTCCGCGGTATGAGGCAATATACACCGCGTTGCACATACTGAAAAGACAAAGAGGGTAATCTGATAGCCGATCTCAAAGGCATCTAAGAGCGATGGGAAGAGCACTTTCATGAGTTGCTTAATGGCCAGCTAACTGAGGAATTGGAGGCTCCACCAATGACCGATGGCCACACTATGCTGCCACCACCAAACATAGACAAAGTAAGCAGAGCGATAAATCGGCGCAAAAATAATAAAGCCCCGGGATCTGATGGTATCACAGCGGAGCTAATTAAAACAGGAGGCCACGCAATACACCAAGCAATTCATGAACTAATAGTGCAAGTATGGAAGGAAGAAGCGATGCCAGAAGACTGGCGAAGAGGCATTCTGTGCCCCATACATAAGAAAGGAGATATCACAACCTGCAGCAATTATCGTGGTATAACGTTGTTGAGTACCGCGTATAAGATTTTGTCCTCTATCCTTCAAGACAGGATAGCCCCATACGCTAAAGTCATCATTGGTTCATACCAGTGTGGCTTCATCCCAGGCAAATCAACAACTGATCAGATTTACACCCTTAGGCAGGTGATGAAAAAATTTCTAAATTTTCAAAACTCACTACACCATCTTTTTATAGACTTTAAAGCCGCCTATGATAGCACAGCCAGAGTAGAACTTTATAAAGACATGAGAGAATTCGGCATTCCAAATAAACTGACACGACTATGTAGGTTGACCATGACCAATGTTATAAGCCAAGTAAAAATATCCGGATCACTATCAAGCCCATTCAACATCTATAACGGACTCCGACAAGGGGATGGACTGGCCTGCATCCTCTTCAACCTAGCGTTGGAGAAAGTGAACCGAGACTCTGACGTACCGGCAAGAGGAACAATCTTCTATAAGTCCATTCAGATACTGGCTTACGCAGACGATATTGACGTCGTTGGTAGAAACTGAAGTGCTGTACCGGTTGGCAGGACACCTAGCTCCCATGAGCGAAGAAGGTCCTAATCGGAAAGTCCTTTGCAGTAGGATTTATGGAACACGACAGTGAGGCCAGCCAACCGGTGGTGGTGGGGGGTCGATGGGGCGATATTAGTGCCAAATTGTACACCCGTGGTACGCTGAGAACTCTTCTAGTTTTCTATAAATTTTGAAAGTGATTGCGCTCAAGGTCGAGGGGCTCTAACATAAATTTATTAAAAATTATTATTTCACACTTCAATAAAAAAGTAATTATAACAGTAGAAATGTTGTCTGGTGTTAACGGCACTAACACATTGAACATGTTTTCAAAACATTCTGTCGTTTGGTCATTAGAGAATTTACATTAAAAATTTTAGATTTTATAGGATAGTTTTTTTTTATTATTTCTGTTTTCGTTAATTTGGACGCTTCATAATGTATGTTTACATAAAGATGTGTATAAGAAGGTCCTGGATAAACCTATACTTTCAATAATTATGAGTAAGGGATACAACGTTAAATGCAGACAAGTACCTACGAATGTGCTCCATTAACTACAGTATGCATACGTTTCAATATATTATCTTTATTTAAATAAATCTAATCATAGGTACCTATTCTTTTTAGTTCCCCTATCAATAATAATTCTTGAATTAGGAACAACGTGTAATAAAAGAGATTGGTACTCGTATGTTTGTATGTATGCCAGACAAAATCACAGGCATTAAGGCATCTACATATACGATAATAAGGATTTTCTATACTTTGGAAAAACGAAAGCATGTGACGAATTGGAGGACGTTGAAAATTACGAAACCTTGAATCTGTTGTTTTATATGCTCAGACAAATAATCCATGCAGTATGTTCAAGCGCAAACAATAAGTTAGTACGAATTTGATACCTGCTGTCCTGTTATAAGTGCACACATAAAATAAACTTACAGGCAGATTTGAAAAGAAGATAATGATGTTCGGGTCTTCTCACAGTCGATTAATTATATACAAGGTGTTTCAACCTGTTTCTGAAAATATTAAAATATAATAAAATGTACCTAAATCAGAAAAATAATTTAATAAAGTTCGGTTAATTGACAAGTGAAAAAGAAAATACGTTACAGTTTCGATTGTAGTGTTTGGTGCACAAAATCAATAATATGATGTTATCATACTGAAGATTTGAAAAAAATAAAGTCTAAAAATGTTTTGGATGCTGTATGATATGATATTTTCGGGCGATTATGTCCAGACTTCAGTTGTGTAGACAAGAATTAGACCCTAGTGCCTAGTAGTATCCTCCTAAAGGCGAGTTTCTTTCATGAAAGAAGAAGTGTTTATACATATATTAGGTGGTTATAAATTTGTGGATAGTTGCTGTCTGAATAAAATTTCCATTCCTTTTTTATACCAAACTTACTTTAAAATTTTGGTGGCATCAAAGTAAAACACCCTGTACATGAAATATTTTACATTCCTTAAAATTCAAAAAGTAGTGACTTCCAGTTGTTTTCTTGGTATTCTTGGTACCTTTGGCTTAATTATAATTATTCTTGAGTTTACTGTTAGAGGGGTAATACTTAAGTGAATCTAGTTCGAGGTGCATAGTTCAAAAGACTGTTAATAAATGCAACCCCAAAAACAACAAATGCTGTTGCTTACAGGCGCAGGCTTACACAACAAATGTTAATTTTTTACAATAATCAAATTAATAATAGCAAACCCATTTATTTTTAAAAACTGTTTTTAATTTTATTTAACTTGACTTTTTGTCTGTATTTTCGACTACATTGAGGTCCTTTTTAACACCCTTCCACACGACCTAGAGAGCTGAAATGTTGTGAGTGTCTAAGTTCAAAATAGCATTTTTTACATTTCGTGTGTCACGCGTGTCGCGTCTGACGTGTGGCGCGTGTGATGGGTTGACATTTTTTTTCGACATCTTTGAGGTCGTTTTTAACACCCTTCCACACGACATAGAGACATGAAATTTCGTGAGTGTCTAAGTCGAAAATAGCATTTTTTATATTCTGCTTGTGACGTTTGTCGTGTTTCGCATGCGGCGCGTGTGATGATTGGAAATCCCGCCATTTTCTTGTTTTTTAAGGTCCTTTTAGACCAACTTTCAAACGACCTAAAGAGATAAAATTGTGTGAGTGTCTAAGTCGAAAATAGCATTTTTTATATTCTACTTGTGACGTTTGTCGTGTTTCGCATGTGGCGCGTGTGATGGTTGGAAATCCCGCCATTTTCTTGTTTTTTAAGGTCCTTTTTAACCACCTTTCGCAAGACCTAGAGCGCTAAAATTTTGTGAGCAGCTAAATGTCAGGGTCAATTTTGATATCCCGCGCGTGAAGCTTGTTCCGAGCCACGTTTGGCCCGTGTGATGCGAGTAAAAAATAAAATTCTTTGAAATAGGCACGACCTTAAAAACAAATATTTTGGCGATTATTACCAAATAATAAAGGACTGTGTGGCGTGTGTCGATGTATACATAAAAGTTTGTACCCGAAAAACTAACTTTTTTTACATGTTTGTTTAGACTGTAAATTTTATTTGCGTCATCTTAATTGTAAGCTTACAATTTAATTTCATCACCATAGATACTTAATTGGAGTCTTTCTTTAAACTGGTAAATTTCAAATTTATTTTCTTTTGAAATATAAATATATTCACCTATCTTCTACACACATGTGCCTACTTAATTGTACTAAATACCGCATAGGCGCATAATAGAAGACAACAAATTTCAATAAATTAAGGATTTGGTTATTTTTTTTTCACACGCCCGTAGACGAAAATGACTGTTTCATACACTTTAACCTAGCTTCGAAAGTAGCGTTTACACACTCTAGTGATTTAACATATAAAATACTTTTGTTATTTACTGCAGTCACAGCGAACACACATTACCATAGTAATTTCGCATTGTGCAGAAAAACTGGTTTTGGTCGTGTGAAAAATAGCTTACCTACATTACTCGCAGAAAAGTGCTCATAAACTCCACTTTCCTTGCTCGTTGTGTAATATACTATATTTGAATGGGAACGCAAGTGCTTATTGCATTTGCTAATTTTCACAATTTGTTTTTATATAATAAAATTAATTTAACAAAAATATTTTTATTATTGAATAATGTAGATATATATTTTTGGGAGGCAATTTTTGCATTTTTCTATTGTACAAGAAAAGTGTATGCAATTATGCGTATATATGTAATTTAATTGCAACGTAGCTATTGCAAAATTTTTAGTTGTAGTAGTAGCAAAGATTTTTGAACTATAACCTACATAATCTCGATCCACAGACACGGGATTTTTTCTTTTTGAAAGTAAAAGCAGTTTAAAAAAATAAATCAGATGAATGCAGCATACCTACATATTACCTGTGACATTACTGCAAAAAAGACGAGATCATTGTTGAGAAACAAATGCTTTATTTGGTGTGCAACTGGCTATACTTTTTTACATTTATCATCAGCCTTAGTATACCTAATTCTTATATATTTACCCAATACACGACGACCTATCGGTTAGAAAGCTGAGCATGCCTAGAATTTTTTAATCTTTCACTGTAGACCGTTGATTTGAATACTTTGATAGGATATATATATCTATCTATACAAAAAGCAAATACAGACAAACATGGGTCAAGTTAAATAAAAGTTATTAAAAAGGGAAATTACCAAACCTAAACACCTTTCAAAACACCTACCTACCTAACAGATACATATAGCGTTACTTGAATGGCAAACAAAAATTGAGCACTATTTGCAATTTTTCATAAGTAGGTATATGCATGAACATATTTGTGTTATCTGTTCTCGTTCTGGATCCAGATAACAATATGTAAAAATGTCAAACTGATTGAAGTATTAAATTTTTTATGCGAAGCAAATAAACCAACTCCGTATGCCATGTTATAATTTTACTTTCGTTGTTAAAAGTTAGCACTTAGCAGACACAATTCACAAAATAAAACCTGAAACGTTATGTATGGATGTGTGTGGATACATAATACAAAAAAAATGCTGACACTTCCGACTGTTAAAGTTGAACGTACTACAGAAGAGAGTTATTTATGTTTTGTCAGAAGTCGCTGAGTCGAATGTCTTATTCTCTTCTCTTCTGACAAAATAAACAAAAAAAACATGGCAACGTCGCATTATTTCACTGTCAATGCCATCAATTTTATCAGCATGCAATCGAAAATATATTTTACACAAACAAGAGTAGGTAATTAAAATGACAGCAAACTTAAACTGCCTTGTTATTTGATATTTTTAACCAAACAAATCACATTTTTTCAAACGGGCACCGAGTTGCGTTTTAAACACAAAGTAATTTCTAATTTTCAGTAACTGAATACGTACCAAACTGAACCGTGCACATCGTTACTGCACACATATGTATAAGTATGGGCGTGTGTGTGAGTTGTTTGAAGGCAGCTATCCCTAGATTATCCAAATAAAAAGTGGTTTCGTCCAAAAGTTATGCGGCTCAATTATTGTTTCGTTTATTGCAGCCTTCAGCTTACAAACCGAAGAAAAGCGGCGGCATAAATTCGGTACACGTTCAATGAGAATAAGGCCATAATCTTGGTTTTAATTTTATGATGAAGTCGTTTTTTAAACAATTGGAACAAATTCACAACAAACGGTAAAAATATTTAGTTTTTAGTTTAACACCGATGCATTTCAAGAACGTTTTTACTTTAAACTGCGACATTAAGGCGTATTTTAGATTTTTAAATATAAATATATATACGGGTGTATATCTCTAGAACACCAAACACTAATTTGTTTTTTTTTAATAAATATACTTTTATACTAGGCTTTTATGCGGTAACACAACTAATAAAACCAACCAGCCGCATGCGTTACTCTACTCTCTAGTCTCTACTGTTCGGAGCATGAAGACTTTGCGAGAAGCGAGACTAGGTTTATGACGCTCTTTCATTGATAGTCAAACATTGGTGCCAATCGGCTTGATGTAGCGACACTCCTCTAACATTTTATTACAGATTTCGTTATTTCCTACTCATTATAAGGATGGGGCATGGTTTTATTGAAACATTATTCCCCTCTACAAAAGTGGGATGTTCCGTTTGACACTAACGCACATAAATATTTTTATCTTTTTTTAAATTTTATTCGTGTCTTCTCTTTCTTTCCTTTATCAATACTTATTATTGAATAAAACAAAATGGTTCGACGAGTAAATGTTAAAATGATTTAAAAGTTATTCGACACAAAATATTTCACGCTGTGTTTAAAGATAATTTAACTCTTGCTCTTGCAAGAAATTATTTCGTATTTTCTACTTACTAGTCCAATTGCAATGATTTAAGATTTCTTCGCATGGTTTTGTATATGTATAGTATGTACTCAATATTGTAAGGGCACTACAATACAAAACCTTCTCTATAGAAAGCCCAACTGTTCCGATCGTACACAGATCCATGCTTAGATTGAGACCAAACGTATTTGTATTAGTAATCAACTAAAGAGCAAAATTCATATAAAATTTTTCTGTTTCCTACTACCACATCTTACGTTTCTCGCTCTTTGCGACTACTTATTTTTTGTACACTGTATTCACATCCCACAAACACACATGCGTTTGGTCTTGGTTTACAGCATTAGTATGCGTAGAGTTGGGCTTTCTATAGAGAAGGTTTTGCTACAATACCCTTTTTATGACGGCGTTCATAATAAATTTCTGGCTTGGGCCAATATTGAGTCGCCATTTTGAAAAAAAAATGACGGATGCTTGCTGTATAAAAATTATGTAATTAATTTACTAAATTAACGATTTTTGATATACATATCTTGGTATATGTAGAACTTTACACAAAGCAAAATTAGGCTTCAGTAATTTCCTAGATGGTGGGCGGCGTGGCTCTACTGGTTAGTGCTTGAACTTCTATGCAGGAGGTTCGGGGTTCGAACCCCAGAAAAACCAAAAGTATTTTTCACGTTCCACCCTCTCGCAAATGAGATTATATCTTGACACAAAAAGCTTCTTAACTCGTCATTTGAATACGGCATTAATATGTAGTTCCCTTTCATTTGTGTGCAAAATTATAATACGTACAACGCGAACGATTGCGAGAAGTTATGCCTTGGACCGCAACGGTCTGTCGCGCCAAATACTCGTATTATTATTATTTACCTATTTATTTGCCTTTTTATTTACTTAAATCTTATTGCTGTAATTATCTACTCGGCGGAAGCATTTATGGCGAATAAAAATCCCACATGAGGGATACTCGTAGCAAAACAAGGTTGACCAAAGCTGGGTTTGGCGCGCTATAGCTAGTGCGTTAATTTCCCTGCAAAGCGGAGAGCTGATAAGACTCGTATGGATGCTTACATGGATACTATTAGGGAACATAAGGAGCTAGGTCTGAAATTGACAGACTTCTGTCGTAGCTGTTAGGACGTGGGGGAGTAGAACCCTTTAGTTCAGTTTCTCGGTTCCCGTTCGGCATTAGCACACAGAAACATCAATATCATATCATTATAATTACATAATGGATATGCTATCATACGAGTATCATTATAATTACAAAATGATTTCTTTAAAGAGGGGAAGGGGAGGGTGTAAGATCTTGTGGTTTCACACTGAAACCTTACCTGTCCTAATTCTTTATCTATTTATTTGTGAAATTAGGTGTAGATATCAATATTGGTTGGTGTCGTGGCATTGGACTATTTAGCGGGAAGTTCAAAATCCCAGTAAACACCAACAATCTTTTTCACGTTCTCACCTCTCGTGAATGTCTGTCAAATGTCTGATATTTAATAGCTCTCATGTGGAGTTGCGTGAGAATAGTCAAGCTGACAACATCTAAATGGTAGGTGCAAAGTGCAATTAGAATCATAACAAACGATATAGATATAGATAATGTAATAACAAATAAGTATATAGCTATAGGTATATCACAAAAATTATTTGCCGTAGAATTTATGGAATGCGAAAGCGAAGCCTACCAAGCCTACACGCTGGAAGGACGGTGTAGACCAGGACGCCCAGAGTTTAGGGATGCTCAACTTGATAACATTTCATCAAAATCAGGACCGTGACCGGTAAAGAGATTTTTTGCGGGAGGAAAGGAACGTTGTAGAGCTAAATATGGAATACTACGCATATATGAAATAACTCTGTGTCTTCAAGAAAACGACTTTATATATTTTTTCCTAACCCTTGCTATATTAAAAATATATAAGAGACTAAGATCTTCTAACCGTGTGGATGAGTGATGATTTGTGCCTAGGTGGCAGCGCTATGGAACTTGGTGCGTCAGCTATATGGACATTACTGTCGCTCCTGTAGGGAGTGGCAATTTATTTGCCACCTGTGTGTGCCCACTCCCCACTCAACATAAATGAATGACACCGACAGCGAGATAGGATTGAGATTTCATATCGCGGATTGAAATTGAAAGATTTACCGCGATACTGCCTGTCTGTCAGCATCGGTAGAGTGTCGGAAGTGAGATGCGCCCACTTGCAAAGGCTCCTCCAGTGGCAGGTAAATATGTTTCTCCTTTTTCCTTTGTGACAATGCCATTTATAAAATTTTTACAAGCAACTCCCAGAACAGAACCCTCTTCGTGCTCTTAATTTATCATCATCATCATGAAACGTTACAGCTAGTGCACTAAAACTTCTGTAAGCTCAGGTCACATGCACTTGCATTTATTTTCTCTATAACAATACTAGAGTACGAGTATTAATGCCTTGTTTGCAGGTATAATGAATTCCTGTATGCATTCTATTGTCATTTTTAGGAAAGAAAATGAATTCCAAGTCATAGGAAGCTGGAAATCCCCTCCAAAATAAGTGTGATCTGCAACTGATAAAATATTTTGGGTGTTCCATCTGTTTTTTGCTCAGAATATCCTTATGGTTTACTTTCTTTTATATAGTAAAAGGAAGTATAGTAATCATAAACATTTTCGAACTCGGAATTTTTGCAGATTTACCCATTCCGTATCTTCTAGTCAGAAAAAGCGAAAAATAAAAAATCTCTGTCTGTCTGTGTCCACTCTACAGCCCAGACGGCTGAATTGATGGAGATTGAAATTCATATTTAAGCTTTTTACATAAATTGGAAGGTCCCAGTTAGGTTAGGTTATGTTGAAGCGGCCGTCAGTCAAGACCGACGCACTTAGACCATGAAGGTCCGTTGTGATACCACAAGGATCTAGACAATCCTTCGCCTACTCGTTGAACCAGTTGGATCTTCGTATGAAGCGCAATAGACTTTTAATGTCAATTTGGTTTAGGTCGTTGAGATCGTTGAAAAAGAACGCTCCCTGATGGAGCTTACGACTATTCGAGAGGGCTGGGCACGTACGAAGTAGATTGAGAGTGGAAAAGACTCCTAGTCTTTCTGCATGCTTGACTATGAGACAGTGTCCAGTTTTGACACCTATAATGGCACTAATGTGCAGTCTGTTTTGTGAGATCAAACACTTGGAGCGTTTCGGATCTAGCTTGGGCCAGATCTGCTTCATTGCTATGCAAGTTGTACCGTTTGACCATCTATAATTAGTTTCTATTATAGCATCCCGTTTAAACATGAGTTTGCACGTAGCGATCGGCATGCCTAGTGAACCATATTCAGGCAATAGGGGTAGTGTGGTTCCATGTTTGGCGAATGTCTCTATGTCCCGGCACCCAGCACAGGTGAATGTTGAATTGCTCCGCCATCTCCTCAAGAGACGATCGGCAATTAAATTAGTGGAGACTGATTCCATGGACTTAAGCGCAGCCTGGCTATCCGAGAAAATGTGGATATCCTAAACAGATATGAAATTACTCTTCAGCCAAGACAAGACTTCCTTAATAGCCATGATTTTTGTGGGTACTTTAGTATTTTTTAGTTAGTTACGGCCCAGAAGTGCGAAGCTATAAATCAAGACAAAGGATTTTTTGAATTGTTGGAATGTTGAATTGCTCCGCCATCTCCTCAAGAGACGATCGGCAATTAAATTAGTGGAGACTGATTCCATGGACTTAAGCGCAGCCTGGCTATCCGAGAAAATGTGGATATCCTAAACAGATATGAAATTACTCTTCAGCCAAGACAAGACTTCCTTAATAGCCATGATTTTTGTGGGTACTTTAGTATTTTTTAGTTAGTTACGGCCCAGAAGTGCGAAGCTATAAATCAAGACAAAGGATTTTTTCCAACGTTTAAGTGTTTGCTTGTTTGTTTAATTCGTATATCTCGTGTTTAGCGCTAAACCTGTGAAAAAATTGAGATTTTTTTTTATTGATAGGGGTAGTTTTAGGAGAAAAGGTATAAAGGGGGTTTTTCATGTAACTAATATCCTTTTAAAGTAATTAAGTTATTAGATTCAATTACAACTATCTATATGGCGAGCCGGGAAGTTCCGCTTTCCTATCTTAAGATATATTAGGAGAATTTTTTGCCAACATTTTTGTTCCTTAAGTGTTACATTTACGCAAATAGGGAAAATTTCCATGGGTTAATTAACTATAGTTTAAACAAATATAAACAACTAGCTGAAATAACGGTTGCTCGGTTGCCCGGTTGCCGTCAACATAGGTACTCATTAACTCTTAAGTGACCACCTACACCAAACTGACCACCAACCCACCCACACCCACTAACTGACATACTGAACTCCACAAAATTGTAGGCTATAAGCTCCGCGTCAAAAAACCCTGTGAAAAACATGATCCAATAACACGAAAAATGTTTGTTTGTAATTGGTCAATTGATGTCAGTTTATTGGCATAAACAAGTGACTTCAAATACCCCCACAAGAAATAATCAAATGGAGTGATGTCGAAAGACATAGGAGGCCAATTCACCGGTCCATTTCTTGAGATCTTTTTTCATCAAATTTTGTTTTAAATAAATCGATGGCAGCGCTTGCTGTATGGCTCGTGTAGCACCATTTCACTGATATTGATGTTTTCCATATTTTCGAACAAATAATCATTTATTAACGATCTGAAACGAACTCCACTTTCGTCGCACGTTATGTAATATACTATTTAATAATTTTAAAACGTTGTTGCAATGTGTATCGCTCTATTTGACAAAACGTCCGGCCTTACTGAATAGGAATGACAATGACAGCTGTCAAAAATAATATTCAATATGGCCGTATTCCATATTACGAAACTCTTATTGGAATGTGAGAAATACAACATCTGCGTAGGAATTAATAGATTTTTTAAACTTGTTAGAATATTAAATGTTAAAATATTTATTTAATTTAGTTTTTATATAATATTATAACTTAATCTATAATTTAATATTTGATCTAGTACAGAAGTAAACTCTAATAAACAATTGTAAATAACGACAACTAGTTATATTAGATATTCTTGAAAATATGACAAAAAAATGACGATTTAATTTCAATACTTTTCTATTTTTTGAATACTACGTAGAAATATAATACTGAGAATAAAAAATTCCAATTTCGTTTTCTAGCCCTGTTTCTAAATTAATTATTGAAACAATTTTTTTTTCTATAGAGGTTAAAGTTTTAATTAGGTTACATTGATTACATAAAATCCAATCATAAATTTCATTAGTTAAGATATTTCGTTGGAGCGCTCCAACGACATCATCAGAGCTTTTATATCCTCTTGTAGAGAGAGATTGTCAAGCTCCCTAAAAAAGGTAGTTTATGGAGTGCGAAAACTGGAGAGGCATTTGCGTTCTTCCTGCAGTACTTGAGCGAATTAAGGAACATCTGGAAGATACACTCGATGCCGAACAAGCAGGTTTCCGCACTGGATCCTCCTGTGTAGACCACATAAACACCCTGCGGATCATTATTGAACAATGCGTTGAATGCCGGTCACCTCTGGACCACTGCACCTGCTGTTCATCGATTTTGAGAAGTGTCAACAGACAGTTTATCTGGCTCGCCTTGCGCAGGAGAGGCATACCCGATAAACTAATAGCTATTATTAAAGCAACCTATGATGGCTCTTAATGTCATGTGCTGCATAGAGGAAAACTGTCAGAGGAATTCGAGATCCTAAGTGGGGTACGACAAGGTTGCATTCTATCGCCGATACTTTTTTTGTTGGTGATTAGCGATGTACTTCGCGCAGCTTTTTCTACTGGAAACGGAGGAGGAACTCTTACATCTCAACATCTGGACTACGCTGACGACGTTTGTTTACTCTCACACAGAATTATGGAGCTGCATCAAATGACAACAAATGTGGAGAGGGAGGCAAATGTTGCGGGTTTGAAGATTAATACTGCCAAAACCAAAATCATCAACCTCGGCATTAAGTCAGTAAATCAAGTTAACATTGCTGGACAGCCGGTAGATAGAGTAGAAAGTTTCCGATATCTTGGGAGTATTGTCTCGACCGAAGGTGGAACCGAACAGGACATTGTCAACCGAATCGGCAAAGCAAAATCGGTGTTTGGAATGATGTCCATGATATGGCGAAGCAATGCGATCAGCTTAAACACCAAGCTGCGACTGTTCTGCTCAAACGTTGAATCTGTGCTGTTGTATGGGTGCAGCACTTGGAAGGTGACCGCTATACTATCACAAAAAGATTGCAAACGTTCGGAATATCTTAAGGGTTTTCTGGCCTAACCGTATCTCTAACGAACATCTTTACCAGAGAACTGGTCAGGAACCAATAGACACAACCATCCAACGACGGAAGAGGCAGTGGATTGGTCATACACTCCGAAAAGGCAACAATTCCATAGCAAACAACGCAATGCAATGGAACCCGTTATCTCAGGATGGTAGAAGAACGGGGGTGCGGGTGGCGCAGAACAGTTAAGGAGGAGTCACGGCATCGTAGGCGTAGTAGAGGCCCTAGGACCCACAAGGGGATATAGGACATAAGTAAGTATTTAGTTTGTCATTTAAAAGTGATTAGGTCTTTATATTTTTATAAATGTCTAGTTCAACTAGACGCGTAAGTATATCATCTGAGGCCCGTGGCAAATTCATTGGATGGGGCCCTCATAGTAAAAATCGTCACGTAATTTACCCATAGTGTTTCTTAAATAGGTTTTTATTAATTTTAGTTTCGAAAATGATCTTTCGGCACTAGCTGTAGTCACAGGAATTGTAACAAACAAAATTAATGCAGTTCATACTTCAGGAAAGCCTCACGACTTAAAATGATTCTTTATTATAAATAAATCAGCAAGTTCTCTAATACACGAAGACTTTTCTATTTCGTCTATGAAGGTGGACCGAAAACTGAGAATTTTCCTGGCAAATGTCTTTTTTATATATATTAACAAATTCTAGAGCTTTTTTTAATAGTTCAGTGTCATTGAAATTTCGCAAAATGGCAGGTGAAATTGAAAACAAATTTATTCACTGGAAGGGAACGCGATTTCGGTTGATTAATAATGATGTCCAATACAATACTACATATGTTCACTTTGAATAAACTTTCCGGATCATGGAGACGCTCATCTTCGCAAAGCTCGTAAAAATGGCGTCTTACCTTCCTCTGACGAGTTTTAGGAAATTCAGGGTTGATGGACCATTTTTCTGCTACATTATTTGCTTCCTTTGTTAAATTTTCAAATTCATGTCGCTACCTCTCCAATTCTTCCAGACAAATTTTCAAATGTTTTAAGGAATTTGAACGACAGGTGGCTTTAGACTGAAGTGCTTTAGAGGATGCATCGACAGTTTGTAGAATTTTGCAATGGAAAACCAATAACATAATAAAATTGTAGTTCTCGATCTTCTTCTTGAGTGAAATAGCTTCATTTTTTTTATCTGATTTGCAATTTAACAGAATTGTTTTCGTTAGAGCTTTTTGGACTCCAAGAAACCGAACTTTTAAAGGAAACATTGCATCTTAACGTCCTGCCCATCGAGTGGGGTTCAATGTTTTTAATGTTATCGAAGTTGAAGACTCCTTTTCTTTAACAGATATAAAACTTGATAAGATATTCCATCTTTTGATACTATACCAAAAAAATTATAAATTTGTTGAACTGTTTTAAAAAAGAAATGTTGCATATCAATAACCTCTCTTACTGCATCATTAAGTACCAGATTTAAGTTATGAGCAGCACAGTTAATATATATATCGCATTTGGCGCGATATCATTTATGTGTTGTGTTAGCACCATCATATTCTTTGGTTGGAAATTGCTAAGGCAGTTTGATCCTTAACTTCATGAAATCCTAAAAATGACTCTTTAATGACGAGCGCCTTTGGGATTCCATTTTCTTCTTTATCGATCATCCAATAACGGTAGCGTTCACACATTTGATCTTCTTGAAATATCTTGAGTCGTATCGAATATGATAGAGTAAAATGGTGTGGCATTTATTTCATTTATGAGTACATTTTCTATTTTTAAAACCAGAACAGAACAGAAATGAGCTCATTTTGGACTTAAGTATTTTATCTGGCCCTTTGGTTTACTTAACAATTCTTGTAAAATCGGATCGTATTTTGCTAATAACTCAACAATACACAAAAAGTTTCCTCGGGAACTTGGATCATTACTATCTGCCTTTTCTCTGTTGCCACGAAAGGCTAAGTTACACGTTCAAAGTATCAGAGTAACATCAAGGAGTGTATAGAGTTCTTGGCGCCAAAAAGATTTTTCTTTCTTGATCATGGACCTTTGCTCTTCATCTACTGTTCCATGTAGCCACCATTGTTGATACGCGAGAATCCTGGTGAATTTTCGATGTCTCGTGTCATTCTATGGCGTCTACAATATGTTTCCAGTCGTCAAAGCCATTCATTAAAACATTTTGTATTTTTTTTAGATGCCCGATTTGCGAATAACAAACATGGTTTTCAATACGCCTTCTGAAGTATTAAGAAATATGATAGCCATTTACGTTCAAGTTTCACGCTAGACTTGGAAAAAATATAGTAATGTTTTTCTATGAAAGATCTATTGTCACTGTCTTTTAGGACCCTTAGGTTTACAATGTCCGTTTTCGATCAGAAATCATTTGATCATTTGATCACTTGATCATTTAGTTCTTTAAAATTACTCTTATCAGTAATATATGGCGAAGATGCAATATTGTTTACACTATAACATGATTCACTTTGATTTTTTCTTGTACCTTGTTGTGGTTGTTCTGGATCTGCATATATAGGGTGTTTCAACAGGTGCGCTTCAACTTTTCTCCGATAGGGACGGCGAACCACGCCATACTTTTTATTCTTCTTTTGTCATTTGGAAACTTCATTAGTATACATTTCATCATGAAACGCTACACATGTGAACAGCGATTGTAAATCGTGCAAATTTTTCATCAAAATAATCGTTCTGTTGCCGCTACATTAAGAGCATTACGGCCATTTTACGGTCCATTTAACAAGCCAGCCCGTTCGACAATCGATTTTACGTAAAGATCTTGGCCTACATCCGTATAAGATCAAGATGACACAACAACTAAAGCCGTTTGACCATTTGAAGCGACGCCGATTCGTGAATTGGGCTCAAGAGCAAATCGAAAATGATGCAGATTTTCACCGAAAAATCATCTTCAGCGATGAGGCTCACTTCGTAAAACATGCACGCGGTGGTCATGCAAAAGAAATCGAGTTTCATACTTAAATGTATCATATGTATTTTCAAATATTCAAATTCGTTAATAAAAAAAAAGTTAGTTCAAAAGTCGAATAGTTTGTGTTTTATTCAAAAAAAAAGTTGAAGTGCTCTTATTGAAAAACCCTATACATACTTTTAGTTACGTCCAATTCTTCACTTTCGGAGCACTGTTCACTTGCTTTTTCATCAATAAAGTTATCATTCTTAAAGTACTAGCTAATTTAAGGTAACTTTTTATTTTTTTCTTCAGACTCCCTCTTTCTCTTTCGTTTTTCGTCATTACTTAGATATTTTCTAAATGTAGACATGTTAATATCTAATTCGTAATTTCACAATTAACTTCACTTTGCCTCTATTTGCAAATTAAGTAAAACAAAAGCTAAGAAAAACAAAGATATAAATGACCAATTGACAGCGCCACGAAAAAAGTACTTTCTTCGTTTACAAAATGCGGGAATTCCCCGACCATCACTAATTCGCATGCGCCACCAAAGTACCACGACAAAATATTACGAAATTGAATTGTTTTTTCAAAATTTTGACTTTGAAATTTGATTTCTCAAAAATGGTTCAATAAAAGAACTTGAATCAAACACTTTGTTAAAGAAAATAATTTAAGCTTTGAAAAGATCTATATCACATTAGCGTGTGTGCTTCCGTTGATGTTTAATAATTTATTTGCCAATTAAACTCAATTTTTAAAAAATCCCCCTTTCCACCTAAACGGGGGAGATAGACCCCTCCCCCTTCCGATCGTTCCGTTTGGTTTTTTGTCTTGACCTAATCTACTCTCTCTAGCCTTTTGTTGCATCTTATGCAAATAACTCTGTATACAATATATAATTTTAACTAAATTTTGTTAAAAATGTTCTGAGCTCGCGGGGGCCCGTGGCATTTTGCCAGCCCTGCCACCCTATATTTACGCCACTGAGTGAGTTGATCCATTCTATCCATTTTCCGTCCAAAATTTGATTAATTTGTCTTTATGTCGGTATATAGATATTTGTGATTCGTTGGTTAGTTGTTGTGCAACATTTTATTGTGTATGCACGTTATTGATTTTTTTAAATATATTCATTAAAGATTGTTTTGAGAGATCTGCCGATTGTCGCCTCTATGTTTCTGTTATATTCTGTTAGATATTTTGTATTGTTGTGACCTTCTTCCATGGGCGCCGGCAGGTTGTTCTGGGGGTACATCTATACATTGTTCGAGTATGATATACCTAATGAATATAGCATCATTATAATAAGAGGTAATTATAAACGTGCAAATACCAAATATACCTCACTTTTGGTAAACGCTCTGAAAGGCAAGAGTATAAGAACATTTTCTTAAAACTTTGTAACTATTCTACTTGTTTTAAAAGAACTTTTGGATTTTTCACCAAACTCGAAAAGGAAAACCAAAGTATATCAGCTCCGAACGACTGTGACAACTACAACATACTTTATAACGCTCTTAGTGATTGCTGCTTATTCCCACAAACTCAAACCAGTGTGCAAACACCTATAAAAAGTAAATATGAACATAAGGGCAATCAACGATCACATAACTAAACTGGTAAACGTATTTCAATTGTATCGCGATAATATCTCGACAGCCATTTTGAAAAAGCTTGAAATATTTGCAAAGAAGGAGGAGGTCGAATTTAAACGTCGAGTTGTGGCCGACCAATTGAACTTACCATCTTAAAATGTGGAAGAATTATTCAGAATATTTATTTTGACTCTACAAATTCTTTAGAAAATATACAGAGCCTTTACGGAGTTATTTTATACAGAATTTTATTGCCAAGCCCAGTAAAAATAAACAAATCAACTTATTAAAGAAGGTGTTAAGTAAAATCTTAGTTTCTAATATTTTGGCTAAACTGCCAAAATAAGTTCTGATTTTTCCTAAATGTTTCATAAAATTTAAAATTTTGAACACTGCAGTTTAGTCTGAACGTTTTGATCAATTTCGGCCCTGATTCAGAGCAAAATAGTTTCTTAAGAATTTTGCATATAAATAGCAAAAATGTTGGCAAAATAAGCTCTGATGTTGTAACTCAAGGTAGGTAACTTTTTAAAATATCATTGATAAAAAACCAAGCTCAATGAAAAATAAAAACATTAAAATTATTAAAATTCTTATAGGCATTTACATGGTCATTAATAATGTCATTACTTTGTGATAATGATTTTAATAATGTTCGTGTAAGTCATTATTTAATTTACATTTAATTTCAAAAATCTCTTGAAATTGTTACTTGGTGATGTTGAATATAAATAATGCGACTGATGTGACCTTAAATTTGATTGCTCAAGCCACACTATTTTACCCAGAAGTATATAAGACAATCAAGATTGGCCTGATGGTTCATATAGCATTGAAAGTTCATTTAGAACAATACGGCATGTCGACACTGATGGAATTTATTGGCAAGGTTTTATACAATTTTGGACAGCAACCTGGAAGTAGTGATGAGCAAACGCAAGACCAAGACCATTTCATCTCGGTCTTGGTCTGTATGTACATATTTTTGTTATAGCATAATTGTGGAACGCCATGCTCAATTTTAACTAAACTTGTTAGTTAGTACACATATTACTCAAAATACACCGCTATCATCTCTATTAGTGCTGGTAGGGAGGGGAATATAAGCAAAAATAATCTAGAAAAACCGATGTTATCCCATAGTTTTTGGAATCGCTGATATATTTTTAATGTTAATACAAATATATTATTTCACGTGTTATCCCCTAGAGAAAATATAACTGCCACTAATAATATCAGCGATCTCAAAAACTATGGGATAACATCGGACTAACATCGGTTGTTCTAGATTTATTTGTTCATAAGAAAAAAATAGTAAAACGTTATGTTTATTACGCATTTTTTGGAGAAAATTGACGTCAAAATCAAAAAATAGCATGGGGAAGAAAACTGGAACAGGCATTGAACTTGAATATCTAAAGACTTAAACAAGATAACAACTTTATTTAAACAATGCCTTGTATTTATTCTACAAACAATTTCCGTTAACATGGGTCAGGGTGCCCCAAAGTAAGCTTTTTCTCATATCCCCGATAAATCATGTGGAGAAAGACCCTTACTGTAGAACGATTTTTTTCTTAGAATATACCCAAGAATCATTTCCCAAATTAATGAGCACGAATAAGGGGACACCCTATATACACACAAAACTATCAACATTTATGCTTAGCGGTTAATTCGAAAAAAATTTGTTCAAGAAAGTTTAGACTTTTTCTGTCAAAAGAACTCAGTCAATTTCAACATATCTATTTGCAACTGATGCCATGACATACACGTCTTTGTTGACGCCTTTTTTTTATATGACTTGTCCAGCATGAAAAACCTATAACAAGAAAAACCCAAAAATATAAAATTATAAGGAATTAGTAATCTACGAGTTTATGAACATACATACATATGCCTATAAATACTATACAACACAACAGACTCGCTGAAGATTTTATGTCTGAGGTTTTAAGTTTGGTATTGTTAGATATGTACCTACTCGTATACAAATAAACATACGACATTTGTAGGTTTAAAAAAAATATCAACAGAGAAATTACGTAACTTTAAATGCAAGAGTCTTGCAGTCTTGCATACATATTTTTGGTCTTGGTCTTGGGCTTGGTCTTGCATACCAAAACCTTCTCTATAGAAAGCAAAACCTTCTCTATAGAAAGCCCAACTGTTCCGATCGTACACAGATACATGCTTAGATTTGACCAAACGTATTTGTATTAGTAATCAATTAAAGAGCAAAATCCATATAACATTTTTCTGTTTCCCACTACCACATCTTACGTTTCTCGCTCTTTGCGACTACTTATTTTTTGTACACTGTATTCACATCCCACAAACACACATGCGTTTGCTGTTGGTTTACAGCATTAGTATGCGTACAGTTGGGCTTTCTATAGAGAAGGTTTTGATAGAAAGCCCAACTGTTCCGATCGTACACAGATACATGCTTAGATTGAGACCAAACGTATTTGTATTAGTAATCAACTAAAGAGCAAAATCCATATAAAATTTTTCTGTTTCCCACTACCACATCTTACGTTTCTCGCTCTTTGCGACTACTTATTTTTTGTACACTGTATTCACATCCCACAAACACACATGCGTTTGGTCTTGGTTTACAGCATTAGTATGCGTAGAGTTGGGCTTTCTATAGAGAAGGTTTTGTTGCATACTCAGTGTTGGTCTTGGTCTAGGTCTTGCAACTGAATGATGCAAAAAATGCAAGACCAAGACAAGACTGCAAGACCAAGACCAATTATGCTCATCACTACCTGGAAGTTTCAAGTTTTTATTCGCATACGGAGAATTTTCCTAAAGCGTAAACTAAAAAAATGGAGGTGTTGGCATAAGACGACTTTCTTTTACGGACGGGAACGATATCTTCAGTAAATGTACCTATATTAATTTTTTTTTCAATTTTTTTTATTTATTTTCTGTTTTTTATTTAAATTTTTTGACATTAACATATTTCTCCTAAGTGCTTTACTTTTTGAGTTATTTGCAAAAACTCGAAAAACTGTCTAAGCAAACTATCACTTCCGGCTGTCAAATTTCCGTCAAAATCTGGCCCTTCACAATTTATGTAAAAAGCTTAAATATGAATTTTTATCCCGATAAGTTCAGCCGTTCGGGCTGCAGAGTGGATATAGACAGACAGACAAACAGAGATTTTTTTGTTTTCGCTTTGTCTGACTCAGGAGATACGGTAATGGGTCTTCTTCTTTTCTTTTTTTCCTTTACTCCGCGGGGAGCCATAGGGCTTCTACAAACGCCCGCCAACGAACTCTATTTAACGCATGAGGTTTCAAGAGACGCCACTCGGTCCCCTGGGATCTTGCTTCCTCTTCTATTGTCCTTTTCCATGTCTTGCTAGGACGGCCAACTCGACGGCTTCCTTGTGGATTCCAGTCGAGCGCTAGTTTCGTAATGTCGTCCGCTGGCTTTCTCAAAGTGTGGCCAATCCAGCTCCATTTTCGTCGTCTGATGGTGAGCGCGATTGCTTCCTGCTGTGTTACTCTCCGCAAGTCTTGATTGTTGATAATGTCCGGCCATCTTATTCTCAGTATCCTCCTTAAGCACTTGTTGACGAAAACTTGGAGGCGCGTTGCAATTGACTCTGTGACTTTCCACGTTTCGCAGCCATACAAGAGTACTGAGAGAACTTTAGATCTGAAGATCATTAGCTTTAGATTCCGGGAGATTTGCGAGGAGTTCCAGATATTATTTAGCATACTATAGGAGTGTCACGCCTTGTTTACACGAGAGCATACATCCGAGTCAGCACCACCATTTTTAGACATCCAGCTGCCCAAATAACAAAACTTATCGATTTCCTCTATCTGATGTCCGTCAATTGAGAGATCACATGTTCCACTAGCGTTAACGCGAAGTAGTTTTGTTTTTGAGACGTTAATTTTTAAACCCACTTTGTAAGCGTGGAGTTCTAGTGAGTTTAATTTTCGCTCCATGTCACCTAGCGATTGTGATAGGAGACAGATATCATCGGTATAGTCTAGGTCTTCCAGGCGGGCAAACCCGATGGAGTACGGGTTACTATTTTCATCACCCAGTCGATAACAATTATAAAAAGCAGTGGTGAGAGGGTGCAGCCTTGTTGAAAGGTGAGCCAAGATGACCGTTATGAATGACGCGGCATGTTGAGTCGCGGTACAGCTCCTTAATGATGTTGATGATTTTTTCCGGAACACCATAACTAGACAAAATCTGCCCCATCATGTTTCGTCCTACGCTATCAAAAGCGCGTTTAAAATCTACAAAAACCATATACAGAGGAGAGCGATACTCAACTGATTGCTCAATGATTATACGCAGGATGTTAATTTGATCTGTACAAGAACGGTTTGGGCGAAATCCTGCTTGTTCATTTCTCAAGATTGGCTCTAACGCATTCTGTAAGCGCCTAGCTATTATAGAGGAGATCACTTTGTTTATAGTCTTTAGCAGGGCTATTCCTCTTCAGTTTTCGCAATTGCTCAAATCACCTTTCTTGGGAAGTTTGACTATTAAGCCTTCTTTTAACGACGATGGAATGGATTCAGATTCCCAGATATCTTGATATATCGCATGCAATGTTGGCGTAGTTAACTCGACGTCGGCTTGGAGGAGTTCTGCGTAGATATTGTCGTTGCCTGCTGCTTTACCTGATTGCAGTGAACGAATTGTTGTCCTTATCTCATCCAACGAAGGGGTAGCGACGCTGATGTTAAGTAGCCTATTAGGATACATATGTGGGTTGATGGACGTGCCTGGCGAAGTACAATTCAAAACATTCCTAAAATGCTCTGTCCAGCGGGTTAATTGTTGTTCCTCCATAAGGATCAAAGAGCCATCTATTGCCTTAACAGAGTAGTTGATGTGGTGTTTCTTGTTGGCGAGCTTACGAGCGAGTTGGTAGACTGTGCTATATTGCCTGCTATCAGCGGCTAGCTGTGCTTGTGTTGAGATGTCGCTTAGCCATGCTCTTTTGTCGTTCCTAGCTGAACGGCCAACTTGTCGGTCCAGATCCCTATACTTCCTGATTTGATGGATTGGCGTTCACGAACACCATTCGTTAATGTGCTATCTGATATCCATTCTTTTCTAGTTTTGTCGGCATAGCCTAAAACGGATGAGGCTGCTTCCGTGTACGCAGTTACTGTTTTCTCCCATTTAGACCCTAGGGTTTGGGGCTGTATCTCAGAGAATTTGAAAAAAATCGGATACTTTTTTTATAAAATTTGTATGGGTGCCCCCGACCCCGGGGCCCGATAACTTACAAATTTTTACAAAAAGTGTTCTCCTTCTGAGATACACATGCGTATAAAATTTAAAGAAAATCGGGTACTTTTTTTTATAAAATTTGTATGAATTGGCCCGAGTCGTTCCAAATTTTAATAGAAAATATTTTCATGGGAGATACACATGTGTGCAATGTTTGATTAAAATCGGGCTTTAAGAAGTGGGTTAAAAATTGATCACAAGATCTGACCAGCCAGCCACGGGCACGCGAAGTTAATATAGAGAATTTAAAAAGTGGTTATAACATATAACATAATATTCTGATAAGTAACAATAATCTTACAAACAAGTAAATAAAAATACATTCGGCCATTGCTTCAGATATATTGTGGATTGGGCAGAGTATTAATTTTAAATATTTATATATTACACAGGGTTTTTCAATAAGAGCACTTCAACTTTTTTTTTGAATAAAACACAAACTGTTCGACTTTTGAACTAACTTTTTTTTTTATTAACGAATTTGAACAGATACATATGATACATTTAAGTATGAAACTCGATTTCTTTTGCATGACCACCGCGTGCACGTTTTACGAAGTCCAATCTTTGAACCCAATCTTTGGCCCAATGACGCCGCCGGCATGTAATCCGCACCAAACAGTGACTTTTTCGGGATGCAACGGTGCCTCATGAATCACGTGTGGGTTGCTTTCTGCCCAGTAACGCATATTTTGCTTGTTGACAAATCTTTCTAGCCAAAAGTGAGCAAAAGTGTTAAATGGACCGTAAAATGGCCGTAATGCTCTTAAATTAGCGGCAACAGAACGATTATTTTGATAAAAAGTTTGCACGATTTGCAATCGCTGTTCACATGTGTAGCCTTTCATGATGAAATGTATACTAATGAAGTTTCCAAATGACAAAAGAACAATAAAAAATATGGCGTCGTTCGCCGTCCCTATCGGAGAAAAGTTGAAGCGCACCTGTTGAAACACCTGATACCAGCGGATATACCCAATACCCGGCGTTTACCGGCCGCCCTATAGCACTGAGCCCCGCCCCTCTGACCGCCCACCCATTGACCATTCGCCCACTGACTACCCGCCCATTGATCACCCTCCAACCATTGACCACCTCAGCCACTGTAGAATCGACACCTATGTCGGCACTTATAAACGTGCTCGAATGGTAGCGAATTCATACAAAAATCCCATGGAAAAAGAACTTTTTGCGGAATTTTCCAATTTTGGATTATGACTAACATTTTAAAATAAAAATGAGCCAAATCGGTCTAGCCGTTCTCAAGTAATGCGCTTACCAACGAACAGCATTTCATGTTTATTTATATACATTACATTTTAATTAGTAATAATTTTCAAGTACGTGGATAATATTGCAACCGAGTTCTTTGAGCATTCTTTCGTTTATCAATACCGTTTATTGATTTTTTCGTGTGTACTTCTGTTTGGCTAAAACCTTCAAGGTGATATCGATAGAAGCATACATGTACTTTGAACTTGCTGTCAGAAATACTGAAGTTGTAGAAGAAATAGAATAAGGTTTAATACTTCTTTTAGGAGTTTCGCGAAGACGTTCCCTTCTCGCCCCATTTACCATCAGAATCTGTAGGTGCTAGATTATTCAAATACTGTTGAAGTGCACAGACTTTGTTTCTTTGCAAGGCTTCAGTGAGGGCCAAGGTGCTGTTAGCTAATTGTGATTTTAGGATTGGAGATCTGAACTGCATCAACTCTCTTCCGCTTTTTTATCTGATTTTTCAAAAAATTTAAGCAAACTCTGTTTTTCCCTGATACAGAGTTTATATAAAATTGCAAACTAGTTTGCTTGCTATTTTGCTGCGTCTAAGAAGACCAGAAAGATTTTTAACTTCACTATGTTCTTAATTTCTTCTGTTTTACTAAAAAAAAGAGTAGGTAGTCATAACTTTCTACCTTCTACAACTTTCGAAAAAAAATTTAATTTAAAATTAATTTTAAACCTTTCTTGAAATTGTTACTTGGGATGCTACCACATGGTACGTGATGTGGTATACAAATGATGCGACCTTAAATTTGATTGCTCAAGCCACCCATCATTTTTATGCAGGTAAATAGCAATCAAGATTGGCCTGACTGCTTCACTTGCATGCTTAATCAGCGGTTCGATTTCCGTTCTGTGAAGATATGAAGTGATAAATAAAAGTTTTCAGCAATTTTTTATTTTATCACTTCAAGACTCACCATTGCCGATTCCCGATCTCATTATGATACTCCGATTGGCATTATGTTCTAAAAAAGCTCTAAATGATAATAAAGCAGTGTTCTTCTATAGTATATTACATTACGAGCATAATGAGCACTTTTCTGCGAGTCATGTACGCTATTTTTCACGCATCCAAACCCGTTTTTCTGCTAAATCGATAGAGAAGCAGAAATGTGAGAATGTGTGTTCGCTGATCGCTGTGACTCCAGTAAATAACAAAAGACGTTTATATGATAACATAACTAGTGTTGTTATGGGCTACTTTCGACGCTACTTTATAGCGTATGAAACAGTCACTTTCGTCTATGGGCGTGTGAAAAGATTTTTTCTGATCCCGAAATCAATGATATCAGGAATTTCGCGCCGATCTGTTGGATAAGCAGGAGAAATTACACCAGAGTCGCACTAGATATGACGTCCTAAAACTTTTTTCCTTTTGGACTAGGTGTAATAAGCCTAGAGCTCTAGAAGGCGTAACAACACCGGCAGCAATGAATTTAGAGCAAAGTGTATATTGAAGAAATCGATGTACTGCTTTTCTGTTATATTGAATCGAGGGGGACAGAATCGCTTTGATTAGTATCAATTAGTATCAATTAGATCTAGTTTTTATTTTTTAAATAAAAACAGAGAATTTAATTTTTTAATAAAGTGCATTTTTTAAATTTACTGAATTTAGCAAAACACTGATGAAAATGTGTTATGAGGTAAATAAAAACACAACAATAAAAAAACAACACATAAAAATTAAAATTTTTCATCTCAATTCTCTAATTGCAGAAATTGATATGGGAGCCCCTCGATCCTGGGTCATTTTTTTTATTGTAGGAGAAAATCATCGAAAGAGACATTTGACATTAGATATCAAATTTGAAAATGCTCAGATCATTTTATTCTGAGCATTTAGAGCACGCTCATACTATGAGCAAATAAGAAACACGAGCATTTATCTTGAGTACTCTTTGACTGCTCTGAACTAATTTATGAAAACGCCAAATGACAGAATATTGTGAAAACAACAAAATAACGACATCAATAAAAATACAATTCAGTAAGTAAGTAAGTAAGTTGAATTAAGCATAAAACATTTATGTCTCGTTTCATTTGCTGGGTTCATTTATGGGTGAGCTAAGATTTCTCTCTCGTGGTTCCAGTTTAACTGTGCCCGGAGCACGGTTTGATTTTATGTACCTTTGTTTGTAACCGATAATGTTACTTTGCTACCCGTCGGCAATCGGGTACATCGGGCACTCACCTCGTTCACCTCGAAAACTCTGTCACTTTGAAAGCTAACCTATGGGTATGGTTTCGGATACGGTTTGTGCAATTGGAAATATACATTAGTAAACAAAATACATACATATTACTTAAAGATGGAATGGAATGTTCAATCGATTCGACTTTTATACTATTACGCACATTCATGGTAACTTTGTGAAATGGCATTAATAATGATTGTGTAAGTCAGAGTAATGTATATTGATGCTTGAGAAATGATGTGAAACCGAAATTTTCTGTTTTCGTTCATTATTAGAAATAATGACATTATTAATAACCGTGTAAGTGCCGAGTTAAAAATATGGCGACGCAAACTCGTAGTGCTTCCATGAACAGGCAGAATAGATTTAGCAATCAAAATCCACCACACCCAAAACCAAGCAACGTAGCCGACTGCGCAGCACACGGTCATTAAAGTGCGATGGTATTTGATGCCATTATATGATATTTAATAAAATGTATAAGGGCCTTGCGGACGAACCCGGGGCCCGATCACTACCAAATTTTAGAAAAAGTATTGTTTATTGGGTATACACATGTGTGTAAAATTTGAAAAAATCGGGTAATATTTTTTTTAAATTTGTATGGGAGCCCCACGAACCCGGGGCCCGATCACTTCCAAATTTTAAAAGAAAATATTGTCACCGGAAATAGACATGTGTACAAAATCTCAGGAAAATCGGGCTATAGGAAGTGCGTTAAAAATTGATAATTAAAAAAAAAAATTGTATGGGAACCCCTCGACATTTTTAAACATTTTAAACATTTTGTATCGGAACCGCGGCCCGAGGGGCCCCAAATAGTTGTCATGGGAGATACACATGTGTGCAAAATTTCAATAAAATCGGGCTTTAGGAAGTGGGTTAAAAATTGATCACAAGATTTGGTGTGCCAGCCAACCAGCCAGCCAGCCACCCGGCCGGCCGCCACGGGCAAGTGAAGTTAATATAGAGAATTTAAAAAATTGGTGGTCAGCCATCAGCAGAATAGATGGAATAAAATAACGTCTATAATTCAAAAACGAGCCATATCTGTTCTGACTGGGCAGTCAATCTACCACGATTTGGCGGACAGTAATTTCCCATCAATAAAGGAAAAGTTGAATGGTCTAGGTCCCTTGAAAGTAAAGTTGACGCGAGGCTAATACCCTCGCTCGTAAAAAACGTTCTAGTATCAATCGAAAACGACTAAACGTTGTAACACGTCCGATTTACGAGTAACGAATGATTATTGTATATAATACTGCTGACATAAGCGATGCGGTGAACGGGGAATAGTACAACAAAATATAACAATATAACATACATATAGCTGTCATGCAAAACATCCTCTTCTGGGGTGAGCTTTATAGTCAGAAGAAGAATAAAACCCACGCACAAAGCCAGGGTGTTTCTGATAAAGCCACTCACTTTACGTTCAAGCGATTTTCACTCTTATAATGCTTAGGACGTTAGGAAATTTAGGAGAAAAAAAGATGAGATTTCTATGCACATGTGTCTGTAATGTCTGCAGATCATACAAATGCGTTCCAAATATGTTCAAGCGATTCGAATGTTTTCACGCTATTTTCGTCAACAACAGTTTTATCACGCAGTTCTGTATTCTTTCTATAGATTCAATTTGGTCTTGGAAACATCTGACCAGACAATACAGTTGTATTAAATTTTGTATACCCTAACGACGGTAGTAACGTACAGAGGTGCCAACGTCGACTCGGACCACCATCCCATCTTGATTGCGCTACCACGAAAAATTGCATCCGCGAATCAGATTCGTGTCAAGACGGCTACCCATCACAGCAGAACAATTACGGTTGAGCGATAGGACTCGCCCTAAATGCAAAGAGAGAAGTCTTGGGTATGAGATAGCTGGCATAGAAGAGAAATACTGTCATTACTTATGACTCCATCTTAGCTAGTAGTCGTAAAGATCTGAACAACTGGTGCAATGATGAATGTATAAGCTGTGACTGAATGTAAGAATGTTGCATACCGAGCAATGCAACAAAGTCGTAAAACAGGGACACGCGAGGAAGAATATAAAGAGCTCAGAAGTTATAAAAATAGAGAGCAACATTAAAAAATAATCTCGTCCGTAAACTATAGAACAGTACAGAGGGTGAATACCGCGCCACCCACAGAACTTCTACCAAAGAGTCCGCAGTGGTCGCGGTAAAATTAAAGATGGTAATCTGTTCTCCGATATCTAAGGTATCTTAGAGCGATATGAGGATCACTTTCATGAATTTCTAAATTACTAGCTAACTGACGTATTTTAGACTCCATATATGACCGACGACCACACTATGCTGTCGCCAACAAAAGCATAAGAGAAATTATAATAATAATAATAATATTCGGCGCGACAGACCGTCGCGGTCCAGGGCCTAGATTCTCGCGACCATTTGTGTTGTGCATGTATATTTTTGGACATAAATGAAAGGGACCTACAATTTAAGGCCGGATCCAAACGGCGAATTGAGAAGCTTATCGTGACAAGTTATTACTCTCGGAACGTTTGTCACATATTCACGAGAGGTGTGACACCGTGAAAAAGACCTTTGGTGTTACTGGGGTTAGAACTACGAACCCCTGCTAAGTAGCCATGTGCTTTTCCACTGAGCCACGGCGCCAATAATAGGAGAAGTTACCACCAGTCAGATGACATCCCAGCAGAGTCTGTCAAGACTAAAAAACATAACATCCAAACTGCTGGTGTATAAAACATGGCTCATGCCAGTACTTAGATGTGGATCCAAGGCTTTGATGCTTAGCAAAAAGCATTCTTACGCATTCTTAGACACGGTCGGGAGCATAGTCCTACAGAGACTTGTTGGTCCCGTATGTGAGAAAGAACGATTCCGGAGACTCTATATTGATGAATTGATAAGATCGTAAAGAGGATCCTGCTCGGAAAGTTATTTGCGGTATTATTTATGGCCGGCCCAGGCTGGAAGAATCGATTATACCAGTACGGCCAGAGCTTACGAATGCCAAACTGAATGACAACGGCTCGAAATTGGGACCGGTGGGCAGATTATTTGCGGGTTGGACTCCGGTTGTAGAACCACATATGATGATGATAAAAATATAGCTAGATCAGAGGAAATGAAATATTTCTTGCATTTCGCAGCATTTGTTACGACCATTAACGCACTTATGTCAGGGTAAGAATATTACGTGCTTATCATACATCGTTTTAATTCCACTTTCAAAGAGGAGGGACGTTGACTTGAACCCGTCTAAACTCCAAACCCATATTCAGTGGTGTGATATGCAAACGTTGACCAAGTTACCCTTACTCAGCTAAGTTGGTTTTCTTGTGTTTGAAGATATTTAATGAACCGACGATTTAGCAGCGTTTCCATGACCTTGAAAATTAGACATGTTAATTTTATGCGTAGCTACGGGGAAGAAGAAAATGACTGCTTTCCTACTTATCGCAAAAAGTCCAAGAGAAGGGGATATATCAAAAGTCCACACAATGGTAAGAATTGTTACAAATGAGTATAACGTCAAAATCGTTATTGCGGGCGATTTCAATGTACCCAATTCTGGGTGGCTTCGCCATTCTGGCCAGACAACACCCGTAGGAAGGGATGTTGAGTTGTTCGCTGAGTTTAATCACCCTACTCAGCTTGTAAATGAGCCTACAAGAATACCTGACATTGCAAATCATTCCGCAAACACCCTTGACTTTTTCCTTACCTCTCGTCCTGATAAATACTCTGTTAATGTATTATCGCCTCTAGGTTCGTCTGACCATTGTGTTGTTTCAGCTAATTTCTCGTTAATAAACAACGCAGTTAGAGAAAAAACTCACAAAAAACAGTATGGCAATACGAGAAAGCCAATTGGGGCGGCCTTAACAACTTCTTTTGGAGAATTAACTGGTCGCTATTGTTTCGCGATAGCAACGTGGATGCCGCCACTGATGCAATCACAAACATCATTCTTATTGGTATGAGAAAGTTTATCCCTTTCAGGAATAAGTCTATTGAACCAAAGGAAGATGGATGGTACCACACGAGCTGTAAAGAGGCTTCCATAGGATTAGAGAGGTATGCTTTCGGTTTTACAAAGCTAACCCTACTTAGGAAAACCGAACAAATTTAAACGAGCCAGAAATGATTGCAATGCTCATCTTCGGCGAGTCAAATAAGCCTACGACCAAAAATTAAGGCAAAAAATACTATACAATGTCCCAAAGGTAGTAAACATTTGTGGTCATTCGTGTAAAGAGTCAAAAATACAGCCTCGTCGTCGATTCCCACGCTCATTTATAATGACACTCCAGTTCTCAACTCTAAAGACAAAGCCAATCTGTTTGTTACACATTTTGCAGCTAGCTCCTCGCTTCCAGATTGTGCACTGATGCCGCCTGCACCTCCGAATATTGAACAGATCTTCATTCGTACTCGTGGAGTTGCTACAGTTTTAAACGATCTCAACACTTACAAATCCGCTGGGCCAGATGGTATTTCCCCTTTAGTTCTGAAAAGGTGTTCTTCCAAGCTAGCATTACTATTGCGTATGCTTTTCCATCTGTCCTATTCGTCTGGACTATTCCCGAGTAGTTGGAAAACAGCCTTTGTCCAGTCCATACCCAAAAAAGGCGAGCCGTCTTCTCCTTCTTCGTACCGAGCTATAGCACTAACATCCATTCCAAGTTCATGGAAACGCTGATCAATTGTCAGCTAATGAAATATCTTGAAACCAACGAAATCCTTAGTGACCAGCAGTACGGATTTCGTGGGCACCGTTCCACTGGTGATTTGATGGTATATCTCACCCAACAGTGGAACCGGCCTTGCATCAATTTGGTGAAAGCAAAGCTGTTGCACTCGATATTTTTAAGGATTTGACAGAGTTTGGCATCAAGCTCTTTTGTCAAAAATGCGTGCCTTTGGTGTCGATGAAAAACTGCTTCACTGGATTACAAGCAATCTTTTGGACCGCTCAATTCAAGTTCTATTGGACGGTTTCAACCCTGAAATGCTGGCTTTTCCCAGGGCTCTGTTTTGTCCCTATTTGTTCTTATTTTTTTAATGATCTCTTATCTGTGACTTCTAATCCATTTACTCTTTCGCTGACGACAGCACTCTCTAATCTCTCATATAAGTTTGAGGAACGTCCCTCCACTTGTTATGTGGAACTAAAACAACTACATATGTTTAGCACGTTAAATTCTGACCTAGACAGCATAATAAAATGGGGAGAACACAATCGAGTAGAATTTAATACTTCCAAAACCCAATACTGTCTCCTGTCGTCTAAGCGAATCCCAAATCCCATGATATTATCCATGAATGGCACTTGCATCGAGGAAACTGAAAATCTTGCAATTCTCGGTATGTGGGTTAACGACAAGCTTCGTTGGAATGACCACATATTTACCGTCACCAAAAATGCTGCGAAATGTTTAAGTTTTCTAACCCGTTGCAAGAAATATTTCACTCCCTCTGATCTGGCTACTATCTACAAGGCTTTTATTCGCCCTAAACTTGAGTATAATTGTCTTATTATAGATAGAATAAAAAACCATGCGATAAAACTTTTCGGTGACGAAAACATTGCGAAATCAATACATTCGCTTGAACACCGCAGGAACGTGTCCTGCTTGTCACTCTTTTATTGCTTCTTCCACCATCGGTGCTCAAGAGATAGCCATTTGCATGAATTCCTTGAATTCAACCGCAATACTTGTGGCGCTCTAAATGATTATCAGTTTAACGTTAAGCCCGTCTTCGGAGGTAGAGTTAAGTTAAGGGATTCGTTCTTCAGTCGTACAACACGTATGTGGAATCCTCTGCCAAGCTCTCTGTCTTTCCAAATCACTATGATCCACAGGCATTCAAAACACAAGCTCATAGATATCTCTTTTCTTCTCCTTTTCCTAACGCCCACGCTGTGCCAAGCATATAGCCGAGCATAATAAGGGTGCGAACCCCTTTTCGCGTGCGTAAATTATAAAGAAAATAAAAACAGCCCATAAAAATTGAAATTTTTCTTGTAAATTCTCTAATCGAAGATACATCGGTGTATAAAGTTTGAAGAAAATCTTTGGTACTTTTTAAATTGGTGTTGGTGCCCCCGATTCCGGGGACCGATCACTTCCAAATTTTTACAATAGTTTTGTTAATCGTAGGTACACATGTGTATAAAATTTAAAGAAACTCAGGTACTTTTTTATAAAATTTGTTTGGGTGCCCCCGAACCCCGGGTCCGGATCACTTAAGAATTTTTACAAAAAGTGTTATCCATCGGAGATACACATGCGTGTAAAATTCGAAGAAAATCAGGTAAATTTTGTAAAATTATTTGTACGGGAGCCCCCGATCCCGCAGCTCGATCACTCTCAAATTTTAATAGAATAGTAGTATTGTCATGAGAAATACACATGTGTGCAAAGTTTGAATAAAAATGGACTTTAGGAAGTATAGAGAATATAGAGAATTTAAAAAAACGCTGTTGTCATCAAATTAACTTGCGAAAAATTTCACGAATACGTTTACGGAAAAATTTGCTTGATTAAAACCGATCATTAGCCTTTGGAGACGATTTCCAAAAAACGGTATACAGGAATACCTCGTACAGTACGGCTTCGATTAGTCCGGATTCACTATAGTACGGTTTTAAAAATTACACATAAAAAATTTTTTTTTTTCTAAATTTTTCGATTATTTGCATTTATCTGGTTTATTTTACAACAAAAAATATTTTCTGTATCAAAACTTTTGGCTTTTTTTCATTTTTCGGTTTATTTTTGCTTTTGGTTATAATTTTCGGGGATGCACTGTAATCATATATTTTTCGGGGATTCCCCAATTTGCACCAATAAAATATGTAAGCGTTTGACGTATGTGATTTATATCAGTTTTATGCATGCAGTGAAAAAGTAAAGTTGTTTTTGAAATAAAATTTAGTTAATTAAAAGTGCAGTATGAGTACAAAAAGAAAATGTCAAAGTGATTTTTTAAGCAAGAAACGAAAATGGCTCACTTTAGAGCAAAAATTAAGCATCGTAAAGCTTCACGAAGAAGGTGCATCATTTGCTAAAATAGGCCGTGACAAGGGAATGGACGAGTCATCAGTTAGAAAAATTATAAAAAAAAGATCAATACAAATCGGAAGGTATGGCTACGGGTTCTTACTTATCAAAATTAGTGAGCAAAACCAGAAGCACGCGAATGGTTAATATGGAGCGGCTATTATCAATATGGATCGAAGATTTAAATCAAAAAAAAATTCCACTTAGTCAAATGGAAATTCAAGCTAAGGCTTTAAGTCTTTACAATGACTTGAAGAATATTGATGGTAATGCTGATGGTCCTGATGGCGATGCTGATGATACTGATGGTGATGCTGTGGATACAGAAGAAAATGAAGGTAATAAAACTATTAAAAATTTCATAGCAAGCCGTGGGTGGTTTTTTCGTTATAAACAACTAACTGGTATCCACAATTTACGCACTGTTGGTAAATCTGCCAGCGCAGATAAAGAGGCTGCTTTAAAATATCCGACCGAATTGAGTGAACTAACAAGGTGCTACAAAGACGAACAAATTTTCAACGTTGATGAAACGGGATTGTTTTGGAAAAAGTTGCCGTCACGCACTTTTATTGCAGCTAATGAAAGTTCATGCCCTGGTTATAAAATTTCAAAAGACCGTCTCACACTGTTATTAGGTGGAAATGCAGCAGGGGATTTCAAATTAAAACCGATGCTTGTGTACCGTGCAGAAAATCCTCGAGCTCTTAAAAATGTTTCTAAAAACGATCTTCCAGTGTTGTGGCGTTCAAATAAAAAGCGTGGGTTACAAAATCTTTATTTGAAGATTGGTTCACCAATTATTTTTGCCCTACAACAGAACGTTATTGCAAAGAAAAGGGATTGGATTTTAAGATTTTGTTGATTTTAGATAATGCCCCTGGTCATCCGACTGGTCTTTGTCATTTAAATAAAAATGTTCAAATATCTTTTCTTCCGCCAAACACAACGTCATTGATTCAACCTATGGATCAAGGGATCATTGCCACATTTAAGGCATATTACTTACGACGCACATTTTCTCAAGCCATAAAAGCTACACAAGGAGAAAATGCTCCTATAAGTTTATCCGAATTTTGGAAGAGCTACAACATTAAAAACGTCATAGAAAATATAGGCGAAGCATGGCATGAAGTTACGGCAAGCAATATGAGAGCGGTATGGAAACATATCATTCCACATTGCTCAAATGATTTCGTTGGATTTGAAACCCATTTTTCAGAAGTCACTAACACGATAGTGGAAATTGGACAAGAATTGGGTTTCATTGAGCTGGATTCCGCCGACGTAATTCAATGCATTGAATCAAACACCAACGAATTGGATAATGAAACACTCATCAACATAGATGAACAACGAGCCTATGAAGAACGGGAGAACAATTTGGACAAGGAAGACTGTGTTGACGTTCCCCCACAAACATTGAGCCTGGAACAACTAACAAAAATTGTCGGGATGGTTGAAAAATTGTCCGAGTTCATCAGTGAAGTTGATCCAAAGATAGAACGTAGCCTTAATACCCGCCGAATGTTAAAAAATGCAACTCGTTGCTACACAGAATTGTATGAAGAAAAAAAAACCAAGAAGAAACAGGTACAAAAATCTATCCTCCAATTTTTTCAAAAGAAAACATAAAATTCGAGGTTAACCTGTATTTTTTCTTTAATTATTTTTAATAAAGACTGAATTTGAATGCATTAATTGTTCTATATTTGTTTAAATTTTGCGAGAACCTTTTTTTTGGAACCAATTAACATTTTTTCTATGTATTGAGAACTTCAATTAGTCCGGTTTCAAATAGTACGGGAAATTTGTGGAACCGATTAACCGGACTATTCGAGGTATTCCTGTACATCAACAAGACTACAGCGCATTCTGTTACATTTCGTGCAAGATTCGCCAAAGATTGTATACCAAAAAGGTGTTGAAATAGCCTTGGTAAAAAGAAGAAGATGATCTAGAAAAATGCCGCATTCAAAAAGCCTGTTTGTCATAGACGGGTAGCTCTAAGCCTTTCATCTTACACGTGAACCGACAGAAGCGCATTGCCTTCGATAATGAGTATCTGCGGTTTACTAGATTATAATCTTTCGCGAAGCATTGAGTAATGGTTTTTTCTTCAGCTTTAGTCGCTTGAGTTGTTTGGCTCTACGAATCACACGATGAACGGTAGATTTACTCGAAGTACACCAGCTGCTTCTCTGATTTTAGCTGTTTAAACAGCTGAATTTGAGGTCAGCTTGATAATTTTTTGTTTAGTTGTAATTCAGTCTAAGCACTGAATTATCTTAAAACCCTAATAGTAACCATTTAATTCACAAAATTCAATAACAAAAAACTATTTTTTGGGGGAATTTTTCTCGCTGACAAAAAAATTTGTTTTTTCTTATATTTTTTTCTTAAAAAAACGTTCTTTTTGAAATTGCTATTCCCAGTTAAAAGATTCTGAAGACCACCCAACAAACTCTGAAGAAAATAGAAGAACATCGGGTAAATTTTTTAAAACATTTGTAATAGAAAGTATTGTCACCGGAAAAACACATGTGTACAATTTCAGGAAAATTAGGAAGTGCGTTAAAAATTGATCGCTAGATTCCACTAGCTACGCAGCCAGCCACAGACAAACAATTCAATTCAATTCCATTCAATTCTTTATTGAGACTTTTTTCCAAATTATATACATTTAGTTTGACGTTTAACAGTAGCCGACTAGTGAGTGTGTCAGGCTATTAAAAAAATTCTTAAGTAACTAGACATTTTCTTAAATGTTGATACTGCTGTTTTTAGCTACAAATAGTATTTGTACTCTTAATTATATGTATTGTGTATTTGCTTGCTCATTGCTTAAATGCGTGTTGCAATCTATAAAAAGGTATTCTAAACCTAAAAAATTAAATTAAATATAAGTTATTTTTATATATATTATTTATTTATTTTTTTATTATTATTGTTATTATATATATATACATAGTGTTTAGCTGATTTTTTATTCATTGTCTATATGTGTGTACGAATCTTATATTTAGATCTAAATTATATTAGGTTGATGATATGGTTGGCTGAATCGTCGTGCAGAATATTTACTGGTGACAGATAGTAGTTATCTACTCATTTATGTTTGGGTGGAATTCAATACTGGACATAGCTTTCCTTATTAACTTTTAACTTCCAATTATTTTTATTTAATAGGCAGGGAAGTTAAGTTGGTGAAGTTTGAAGAGTAGACCTTTGAGCCACACTGAATCAAACGCTTTCTCAAAATCTAATTTTAAACATACTGTGCAACGTCCATTTCTTAGGTTTTGTATAGTTTTATCTGAAAGAAGCATAATCGCATGGTTAGTGGAATGTATTTTTTAAAACCAAATTGGTTATTCTGAATTATATTTTGGTCTGGACAGACTTTATTTATCCCTCCTTCTAAGACTTTTTCAAACAGTTTGCCCATATTTGAAAGTAGTGATATTGGCCTAAAATCCTTTACATGTTTGGAATTCTTCTTCTTTGCCAATGGGGTCAATTTGGCTTCTTTCCATGCTAAAGGAACATAACCATTTTTAATGCAGTGATTGAAGATTATGAATAGTTTAATGTCCAAATAATGGGGGCATTTACGAATAATAAAGTTTGATAACCACTGGTACCCGCCGATTTTTTGTTGTGAAGATTCAGTCTTAATTCCTCAACTTCATCTGCACTAGTAAAGGCAGATGGGTTATCAGGATTTGAGGCTATAGTAGGCGAAAAAACTGTTATTATGCTGTTCTAGCGTTACTAAAAAAGTTACTGGCGAAATTATATAGACAGGTGTGTTCAGATGGGTGTTTGCTGAAGGCAGTTTTTCAGAGTATATACCTGCAAAGAAATCGTGAAAGGCACCGAGCTTAGCATCACTTTTGTTTGGGTCGTGGTTATTGAATGAAAGTGTACAATTTGATATATCGGTACCAAAGAATTTTCTACCTGATATTCTATCAATTTCTTTAAAAGCTGCAGGAGAAGGTTTAATTTCTTTGAGTCTTTTTGCAAAGGCCTCATTAAGATCTATTCTCACTCTATCTCTGATGATTTTAGTTAGGCATTTAATTCTATTATGCAGTTCTCTGTACTCCTCTGTTATTCTGTTAAGACGATGATGGTATATTCGCTAAAGTTTGCTTAACCAAACGTTTCGAGTTTTGAGTAATTCTTTTGTAAAAGATGAAATATAACAATACCTCATGCCTCTTGCAGTTTTTTTCACTAAATGATTTTCAGTACATGAATTAATTTCGCTACTAATTCTGTTTATAAAGAGATCTATTGAGGAGTTTGAAATGTTACGGTCTGTTAGTATATCGATTAGAGTGATTTTTTGATGCAGTTCTGACCTAAATGTATGCCAATCAGTGTTCACGAACCTTGTAAAGTTTGGGCGGTCGATTTTGAGTGGATGAAAATTGTGAAAGCCAAAAGTTAAAAGGACTCCAAAGTGATCAGAAGGAGACGAAATCGTTGTACAGCTGTAAGGATTTGTTTGGTGGCTTTTGATACAAGAGATTAATGAAGATGAGACAATAAAAAAATCTAAGATTGAAGACGTTCTGGGAAATGTTGGACTGTTTGGAGAAACTACCTCTAACGTTAAGCTAGCTTTGAAGAAGCTGCCCATTTCTGTTAATAGTTGAACCACGCCATGCTGTGTGACGCGAGTTGAAATCATCACCTAGAACAATTTCATTAAAGTTATAGGTGAGGGTATAAAGACTATTCAGTTCACCTTTTACAGAGGAGTTTATGTTAGGTCGTATTTAGATACTTCCAATCAAAAGATTCCTCTGCTGTTTTTTATTTTATTTTGCGCATTCGAAAAGGGGTTCGCACCCTTATTATGTTCGGCTACATGCTTGCAGAAAAGAGGAGATGGTCTATGAGCTTGTGTTTTGACTGCCTGTGGATCATAGTGATGTGGAAAGACAGAGCTTGGCAGAGCATTCCACATACGTGTTGTACGGCAGAAAAACGAATCCCTGAACTTAACTGTACGTCCGAAGATGGGCTTAAGGGTAAACTGATGAGCATTTAGAGCGTCACGAGTATTGCAGTTCAATACAAGGAGAGGTGGCATGCAACTGGATATTTCTCTTGAGCACCGCTGGTGGAAGAAGCGATAAAAGAGCGCCAAGCAGAAGACGTTGCTGCGGTGTTTAAGCGAATCAATTGATTTCGCAATGTTTTCGTCACCGATAAGTTTTATCGCACTGTTTTGTCTTCTATCTAGCTGATACAAGGTTTGGTTTTAGGCGCACAAGACCAAATATGACAATTGTTTAGGGCGAATTAACGCATTGTAGATAGTAGCCAGATCAGAGGGAATGCAATTTTTGGCGACGGTAAATATGTGGTCATTCCAACGAAGCTTGTCGTTAACGCACATACCGAAAATTGCGAGATTTTCAGTTTCCTCGATGCAAGTGCCATTCATGGATTATTGCATGAGATTTGGGATTCGCTTAGACGACAGGAGACACCATTGGGTTTTGGAAGCGTTAAATTCTACTCGAGTTTTTTCTCCCCATTTAATTATGCTGTCTAGGTCAAAATTTAACGTGCTAAACATATGTAGTTGTTTGTGTTCCACATGAGAATTGAAGGGACGTTCCTCAAACTTATATGAGAAGCTGAGAGTGCTGTCGTCAGCGAAAGAGTTAATTGGATTAGAAGTCACAGATATCACAGATAAGAGATCATTAAATGAGATTGTTAATGAGAATAAATGAGAAAGAGTGTTGGGGACAAAACAAAGCAATGGGGAACGCCAGCATTTATGTGATGTATTTCAGACTTGAAACCGACAACTTGAATTGAGCGGTCCAAAAGATAGCTTCTAATACAATGAAGCAGTTTTTCCATATGAAGCAGACTCCATAAGCACGCATTTTGGAGAAAAGAGCTTGATGACAAACTCTGTCAAATGCTTTGGAAATATCGAGTGCAACAGCTTCTTTGAATATTTTCTAGCAAGAATAGCGAAGAATAAACAGTATACATATTTTTTTTATTTATTATTCGAACTTTGGATGACAATTCTTTAAATTATTGTTGTTGTTGTATTGTTACTTTACCTAGCGTTCATTGAAGTTTCTTGAAATTTAAAATTTAATGGTGTATGGTGTAACCATTATAATATTGTTACGAAAAGTAGTTAGTATCGTATATAATGGAATTAGAATCTTAAGATAAATTGGAATGTAAAAACTGCATACTTAAAATAATGTTACGAAAAGTAGTTAGGAGCTATATAATGGAATTAGAATCATAAGTGCTAAATTAGTTGCATACTTTTAGGCTAAGACTATTAGCGAACCAAAAATAAGTGCTTAATTAGAACTAAGAAAATACTGGGTACTAAAAAAAATAACCACTCTCATGTTCTAAGACTATTAGGTTATTTGAAATTTGAAATGTATCCGGCTGCAAGTTTGAATCATTGTGTACTGTTAAAACAAGTAGTCAAACCAGTTTTTGCGGTTGGCCCGATTTTTGTTAAAGAACATGATTGAACATGTTGTCTATTTTTAGAAGATGACTCATTACATATAAGTATCGTTAGTTGTAAATAAGGGAATAAGGGTGTACCCTTATTAGAATTTTCTGGTCTATTCTCGATATTTCTGTCTAGCTTAGGATTGAGTATAAATAGATGCGTTAAGCCGAAGTATTATTATTAATTGTTTGGAATTTAACCAGTGCAGTTGTAAAAGTTCTTGTAAAGTGATGAAGCTATAACCTAAGAGAATTATTATGAAGTACTAGTGTTCTTGTGTACAATTAAATTAATCACCGATATAGATTGTGAACTTGTGTTAATTTTATTGTTTGAATTAAAGTTGTTATTTTTAAATTAATTAATTTGTGTTGTGTTTTAATTGCAAAATCCATTACGAACCCGAAAGCCTGAATTTCGTAACAATTGGTGTCAGAAGTGGGATTTTGCAAATCGTTAGAGAGTAAAATTTTGCAAATCGTGCAAATTGAGAGACAATAAAATTTTGTAAATTGTGAGACAGTAACATTTTGGAACAATAAATTATTTGGTGATTTTCCAAACCTTGAGACAGTAAACAAATTAATTGAAACTTTACAAACCGTTAAACAATTAATAACAAAATGGAGAGTGCAGTGAACATTAAATCGTATAGTTCCCAGGAGCTTAAAGAAGAGCTTGGAAGGCGAGGTCTAAGAACCGCTGGAAATAAGCAAGAGTTATTTCTTCGATTGCAACAAGTTGTTAAAGCAGAAAAACAGCAGGCTGGTGGAACGTTTTCAATTGAGACGGAGTTAGTGGAGCGAAAATCGGCTACTTCGGAAGATAAGGAAGCAACCAACATGGAGGCGATGTTTAATGCTTTAATGCAACAAATGCAGCGATAAAGTCAGGAGAATAAACAAATGAATCTAGAATTAAGTTCCAAGTTAAACGAGAAGTTGGAACAGCAAAGTCAAGGTTTGAAGAAAGATTTGAATTTTCAAATTAGCGACAAGTTGGAACAGCAAAGCCAAAAACTGGATCAGCAAAATCAGCAGTTAAATTCAAAATTGACCGTTAAGTTTGAACAGCAAATTCAACAATCGCAGCGTCAAAGCCTAGAACCGAAACAGGAATTGAACTCCAAATTCGATCAGCAAAATCAAAAGCTGGAAGTTATTCAGGAAAAGCTAAGAGGTGAAATGGGTGAAATTCAACAACGCTCAAGGGAGAAATAAGTGGAATTCATGAAGAAGTGAGCGGTCTGGAAGGAAAAATTAAAGAGTTCGAGAACCGATTGGAGAATCGTACCCAATTCGTCAGAGAGAATACTCAACAAAGCAGTACCAGAGTAATTCCAGAATCTTCTAGTAACCTGAAAGGAATATTGAAGCCTCCTGCGTTCTATGGTGAGACAGCATTTGAAAATTTTAAAGTACAGTTTGGAGCTGCAGTACAACACAACGGATGGGGTGCTGAAGAGCAACTAAATTCTCTAATCCTGACATTGAGAGGCAAGGCAGCAGACGTATTTCAAATGATTCCAAATGCCGAGATGAGTTCCGGAAGAATCTTGAAGGAGTTGGACTTGCGCTATGGGCAGTCTAACACACAGGAGCTAAGCAAAATACAGCTCCAGATGAAGAAACAGCAGAGAGGAGAACGACTTCAAGAATTAGAGCGGGAAATAACTAACCTCGCACGACAAGCCTATTGTGGAGTCCCGGCTGGTATCTTGGACGGACTGGCAGTAGATGCGTTCATCAATGCTATTCGAGATGAACAATTGAAGCTTCATTTGAGGACAACAGCCAGAGGAAAATCGATGAATGAAGTGTTGGCATCGACTTTGGAATACGAAGCAGCTAGAGCCAGTTTGTCTACTGATTTAGTTAGATTGCGCAAGTTGGAAACTGAGGACATCACACAAATAGAAGCCCTCATTGATGAGAAGATTCGAAAAACAAAGACTAGACGCTGCCAGAACGACAGGAATTCCACATCAAATTCTCGTCCAAAATGTTTTAGATGCCAGAAACCTGGACATTTTATGCGCGACTGCAAGGAGCCAAGATCGGTACAAACTACAGTACAGCCTGTGAATCGTGTTAGGAGGCCTGAAAATTTACGGCAGATGAATGAGGTGCAGCAGCCAGCTTACCTCGTAGCTGCAAATCAGGAAAACTAAGTTACACCAGCTGTACGGGCGTAACATGGTGAAGAGGGGAGAGACCCCCAGGATCACGGTGAACATTGCCAAACTTGGAAAGGACTGCAACAGCTTGGTTGTTAGTGGTGTGTTATAAGGAAAACCATGTACGTTTACCTTGGATACAGGAGCTTCCAGATCAGTTGTAAATCCAAAAGTGGTGTCCAAAGGTCAAGTAGAAAAGGTATTTCGTTATAATTTGAGGACAGCGACAGGTGAAGTTGCAGCAATTAAAGGAGAGTGCTCCTGTAGTGTCATGTTTGGAGGAATACGGTTTTCTCATCGGTTTATTGTGGCCAGCATTACAGATGAATGCATATTGGGCTTGGATTTCATGACAGATCACGAGATGTCCCTTGATCTAAAGAACCACGTGTTAAAATGGCGGAATGTGGAAGTACCCCTGCAAATAAACGACAACCAGATTGGTGGGCTAAGAATCATTACTGAAGAAAAAGTGGAGATACCACCGATGTGCGAGAAAATCATCTATGGCAAGGTGAACGGTGATCTTGGGGACAGTAGAGTGGGCATAGTGGAGCCAACCAATTTCAACAAGAACGGACTATTATGCGGAAGAACTCTAGTGAATTTCCAGCCCAAGATACAAGTGAGAATAATGAACGTTAGCCCATCACCGAAGGTAATAAGAGAAGGAACAGTCATTGGAAAGACACAGGAAGTAAGCAAACTGCCAGCCTGGAAAAGTAAAGAATACGCCACTACATCTGGAAAGGAAGCAGATAATTCGTTCGCTATGTAAACATCTTCCAGCAGCACAGCGACAAGCAGCGGAACAGGCACTAGAGCAATTTGCCGACGTTTTTGCTGTCAGCGACAACGACATGGGCAAAACAAATATAGTGAGACATCGAATCGATACAGGAAATGCGACTCCAATTCGACAGGCGCCAAGACGATTACCACTTGCTAAGCAACAAGAAGCAGAAATGCTGGTTAAGAAAATGGAACAGGATGGAATCATAGAGAAGTCCAAAAGCCCATGGAGCTCACCTGTGGTACTTGTTCAAAAGAAAGATGGTTCAACGAGATTTTGTGTGGACTATCGGAAACTGAACGATGTCACCAAGAAGGATAGTTATCCATTACCACGTATAGACGACACGTTGGACACATTATCGGGAGCCAGAATCTTCAGTACATTGGATCTGAAAAGCGGATACTGGCAGGTAGCAATTCATGACAACGACAAGGAGAAGACAGCATTTACTGCGGGAAACGGCTTGTATCAATTTTCTGTAATGCCGTTTGGTTTATGCAACGCTCCTGCAATGTTCGAGCGGTTTATGGAACATGTTTTTCGAGGCCTTAGCTGGAAGATATGCCTGGTCTATTTGGATGAAATCATTGTTTTTGGTCGTACATTCAATGAGCACGTGAATAATCTTCGGCAAGTTCTGGAAACCATAAAAGCAGCAGGATCAAAGTTGAGTCTGCCGAAATGTAGCCTTTTCAAAAATGAAGTGAATTATTTGGGCCACATTGTATCCAGTCAAGGAGTTCGCACGGATCCCAAGAAATTAGAAGCTGTTAATGAATGGCCAGTACCAAAGAATTTACATGAGCTGCGAAGTTCTCTGGGGCTATGCTCCTACTATCGACGGTTTGTGCCTAACTTCGCAGATGTTGCACGAAGCCTTCATCGCCTTACTGAGAAGAACCAAAAGTTCCAATGGTCCAGTGAGCACCAAAAATCATTTGAGTTGCTGAAAGGAAAGCTGTGCAGTTCTCCAATTCTGGCATATCCACAAACAGGCTGCACAATAATGCCGACGGGTTATCCAGAAGACCTTGTGCACCCGAATGCAAACACTGCACAAGGCAAGAAAACAAGAAGTGCTCTGAAGTAGTTGCACAAATAAGACTACAAGTAGAAGATCGCTGGACAAAAGAGCAGCTAAGGGAACAAGTACGCGATGATTCGATTGCTCCAATATTTCAATGGATGGAGCAAGGTGAAAGACCGGAGTGGCACGAGATTGCAACAGCAAGTCCTACAGTAAAAAGTTACTGGGCTCAATGGCAGTCATTGAGGTTAGAAGATGGACCACTGGTAAGGCAATGGCAATCGGCTGATGGTCAAAGCACAAAGTCACAGATTGTGCTACCAACGAATCGAGTCAAAGAAGTTCTGCAAGAATTACATAGTGGTACATCAAGAGCACATTTGGGCGTTAATAAGACGCTAGATAAAGTCAGGAATCGCTTCTATTGGGTCAATTGCCGCAGAGATGTGGAAGACTGGTGCCGAACGTGTGATACATGTGCAGCAAGCAAAGGACCGCAACCAAAAACTAGAGGAAAAATGCAACAGTACAATGTTGGAGCACCATTTTAGCGGGTGGCAATGGACATAGCTGGTCCATTCCCAGAAACAAGAGATGGAAATCGCTATATACTCGTGTGCATTGATTACTTCAGTAAATGAACAGAAGCGTATCCCATCGCAAACCAGGAAGCTAGCATGGTTGCTGGGGCATTCGTGGATAATTGAATATGCAGATTTGGAGTACCACTGGAATTACATTCCGATCAAGGGCGGAATTTTGAATCGCTAGTCTTTCAAGAGCTGTGTCAAGTACTCAAAATCAAGAAAACGAGGACAACTCCGTTACATCCACAGTCAGACGGAATGGTCGAAAGGTTCAACAGGACGCTGGAAAAGCATCTGCGAAAAGAAGTTCATGCCAACCAAGATGAATGGGATCGTTGTATACCGTTGCTTATGATGGGTTATCGTAGTGCTGTCCACAACCCAACTAAAAACTCTTCAGCAATGATTGTATTTGGCAGAGAACTTCGTCTACCATGCGACATCAAATTTGGATCACCAACAGTAGAGCCGACAACAAAAGAGAACTACGTTAGTGATCTAAGGCAGAGGATGATCGCTGTTCATGCTGCAGTAAGGAGCAACATAGTGGATGCCAGCAACCGGATTAAAACGCGATATGACCTGCGAGCAAACTGTGGTGGATTTCAGGAAGGAGATTTGGTCTGGCTTTACAATCCCAAGAGAACAAAAGGTAAATCTCCAAAACTACAGCAGAGTTGGGAAGGACCTTATAAGATCATTAAGAGGATTAATGATGTTGTATATCGGATTCAACAAAGCCCCAGATGTAAAATGAAAGTTGTTCACATTGACAGATTGACAAGGTACAACAACAGAAGGAGTGCTGAATCTGTTCGGGACGAACAGAATTAATGTGGGGGTAATGTTACGAAAAGTAGTTAGTAGCGTATATAATGGAATTAGAATCTTAAGATAAATTATAGCATACTTAAAATATTGTTACGAAAAGTAGTTAGTAGCATATATAATGGAATTAGAATCATAAGTGCTAAATAAGTTGCATACTTTTAGGCTAAGACTATTAGCGTACCAAAAATAAGTGCTAAATTAGAACTAAGAAAATACTGGGTACTAAAAAAAATAACCACTCTCATGTTCTAAGACTATTAGGTTATTTGAAATTTGAAATGTAACCGCCTGCAAGTTTGAATCATTGCGTACTGTTAAAACAAGTAGTCAAACCAGTTTTTGCGGTTTGCCCGATTTTTGTTAAAGAACATGATTGAACATGTTGTCTATTTTTAGAAGATGACTCATTACATATAAGTATCGTTAGTTGTAAATAAGGGTGTACCCTTATTAGAATTTTCTGGTCTATTCTCGATATTTCTGTCTAGCTTAGGATTGAGTATAAATAGATGCGTTAAGCCGAAGTATTATTATTAATTGTTTGGAATTTAACCAGTGCAGTTGTAAAAGTTCTTGTAAAGTGATGAAGCTATAACCTAAGAGAATTATTGTGAAGTACTAGTGTTCTTGTGTACAATTAAAGGAATCACCGATATAGATTGTGAACTTGTGTTAATTTTATTGTTTGAATTAAAGTTGTTATTTTTAAATTAATTAATTTGTGTTGTGTTTTAATTGCAAAATCCATTACGAACCCGAAAGCCTGAATTTCGTAACAATATAATAGAGTCATTCGTGGCTAGCTTTGTTTATACCATTCCTCCTTACGCTGTTATGTTTTATAAATTGTTCTTTATTTTTTTTCAGAAAATGTTGATAAGGAGGCAATTGATTTCTTTGCAAAGGAATAATACTTTAGCATTTGTTCGTGCGTATAAGCCTTCTGGAATTCCAGAACTAACACAGGTAGGTCTTAACAACATTAACTAGCTATGTTTCAAATAACTACAAAAGAGATGTTCTTACTTTTAGTAAAGAAAACATAATAATACATAAAGAATAGAATATATGTGTGTATTTATTTGTACCTCATTAACCCTGGAACGCCTACAACAACTTCAACCAAACTTGGTATACATATTAATTACAATCTGGAAACAAACATGTGTGGTGAGGTAACACCTTTTGAAGCTGGGGTTGTGGTTGATGACGATATTAATGTCGAATTCATAGTTTTCGATGTCGCCGAGATAAATATTGGTGGATAAAATATTGGTGTTTTTTAATTTGACTTGATTATTTTTTTAAGACAGGGGCTTTTAGTTTTTATTTTTTTCTCTTCGTATTTAAAAAAAAACCAAGTTTAAAAAATTATAAAATTAAGTGGTTTAGGTACGTAATCCCGCATCCCAAAATCCCGCATTAACAGTTTTTGAGAAAATTTTGATAAATTAACGGGATTTTGAGACGTGGTTGCGGTAACAACCTGTCCGGTGATTTCGTGACTTTTTTACTATGCACAAGAAAATACTATTTATTACCAGTGTACAATGCTATCCGAAAGAACATAATAATTCGAAAAAAGCTACCTGGAAGAGCCAGAAGTTGCGCATCAATAATGCTGACTCTGACCAACAACAAATAATTAATGTGCAATAATAAAACAAGAAACGTAAATAGCCCAACTAAAGCCAATACCACCAGTTGCACTAACAACAATAGCAATATAAACACTAAACCCTGCTGATTCGGGAAATTAGAGAGGAAATAAGAAGCGTTACAACACCACCTGTGACTTTATCTCTCAAAAAGTGTGGCCGCTATACGACTTTATTTTACGGACGAGTCCGGAATCTTCAGTAAGTGTATAATGTATTAGCAGGTTATAACATCAAGTGGAGCATTTAAAGGAATCATCTCATTTCTAAAATCAAGATACGATTATAAATAAATGTTTCTATCCCCATTGCATTTATTCATATATTATATATTATATATATATATATATATATATATATATATATATATATATATATATATATATATATACAGGGTGTATCCGTTAAGGTGGCAAATACTTAAAGGGATGATTCCTTGGGTAATTTCGTGAAAAAAATTCGTATGGAAATGGGGGGTCTATTTTCAACCCCTGCGGTGTATGAAGCGTTTCAATGTGAAGATACGTACTTTTGACCTTACATCGCTTCACACCCTGTAACTCTTAAACGCTTCTAGCTACAAGATCACTGTTGATCATTTTTGAAACAAAATTAAATTTTTAAGATCAAATAATTTACATTTTTTTAAATTCTTGAAACCGTTACCGATATAAACGTCGTCAAAATCTAAAAAAAAATTTTCTTTTTTTAAATTTTATTTTCAAACGCGAATATTTCGAAAATTGCTCTCTGATAATTTTTTTTTGACAAATGCAATTTTAAAGCCTATTCAATTTTCTACAAATCTACCTTATAATATAAATGCATTCGGTCAACAGGAGCAGGGTTAAAAATGAAAGTTTGTAAAATGAACGAAAACGTACTTTTGACCTTACATGACTTCACACCCTATAACTCTTGAACGCTTCCAGCTACAAGCTTGCTATTGGTATTTTTTGAAAGAAAATTACATTTTTAAGATCTAACAATATACACTTTCTTAAATTATTTAAGCCATAATTATGATTACTATACTTCCTATTACTACTATGTAAAACAAAGTAAAAAAGATTATCATTTCTGATATGCCGACACAAAATACCCTCAAACAGCAACTAATAAAAAATTATTTCGAAATAAAAAACATTACACCGACCACAAATGAAAATCTTGTCGAAGTAGGAAAAATAATAATGTGCAAAGTTCGGGACATTGGCATAAATTACATTTATCGAACTAGATTAAAAAAGCCAGAGATTGCAGATTTTTTGGGAGAGCGCTAGCAAGAATACATCAAATGCACCAGCCCTCATGATAAACTCTGCTAGTGACGTAAGCAAAGGTTCAAATAACTAAGTAACGGAAAAGAAGAAATTAACACAAAACAATATAAACCAAAATGGATTACAAAAATGTAAACAAATTTAACTTAGAATTTAAGCACAGATAATATAACTTACTCAAATGTCTCTTGCGATGATTTTCTTCTACAAAATGCTGTAGATGCTGTACCTTTAGTGCTCTTCGTACAAGGAGATCATCGCCAAGAAAAAAAGTTAATGTAAAATAACTTCGTTTTTCGGGTACAAACTTTTATCTATAAATCGAAACACGCCACACAGTCCTTTATTATATCGTAATAATCGCCATAATATTTGTTCTTGTGGTCGTCGCTATTTCAAAGTATTTTCTTTTTTCGACGCTTCACACACGATACACGCGACTAAAATACGGGATGTCAAAATTGGCCCTCGACATTGAGCCGCTCACAAAATTTCAGCCCTCTAGGTCGTGCGAAAGGTGGTTAAAAAAAACATAAAAAACGAGAAAATGGCGCGATGTCAAACCATCTAAACGCGACACGCGTCATAGGCGGAATATAAAAAATGCTATTTTGGACTTAGACAGTCACAAAATTTCAGCTCTCTAGGTCTGTAATGTGGTTTAAAAGGACCTTAAAAAGTCTAAAAAAAACTTCAACCCATTATGTTATCATCTCTATTTTGACATACTTTTCGTTATCCAATCGAATTGAAATTTCGCACACATATGTAATACTCATTACATTACATTACTCTAGTTCCACCGAGCTGGTCTAATTATGGACTCGAAAGATAAAGCAGTACTTTTCGCACCTGTTTGTTCGCTACAAATTTTGAAACTAGATTTTTAACCATTTCGCATTTTCCGATTGAGCTGAAAATTTTCACAAACGTGTAGTCCCGGTGACAATGCAATGTTATGGTACAAACCAATTGTTGGCGATGATGACTTGTTATGCAGGAGATTTACAATTTTTCTGTGTCAAATTGTTCAAGTCTTTTTTGATACACTTACCGTCATCTAATCGAATTGAAATTTTGTACATATATGCAGTTCTGATGACAATAGAATGATATGATTCCAGTGCGCTAGTCCAATGATGGACTCGGACGACACAAGCGTTAATTGATTTCACATGCTTGGTAGCAGCAAATCTTGCAACTCGATTTTTATCAAGTTCCCCTTGGCCAATTGGGTTAAAATTTTGCGTAATCATGTACTCTCGGTGACAATTTAATGTTATGGTACCAAAAAACTTTTTCGGTTGTGGGCTTGGAATGTAGAAGCTTTACAAGTTTTGCTATCTAAAATCCTTCATGTCTATTTTGACATACTTCTCATTATCCAAGAATTTCGCACTTTCGTAATGATTACACTATAACATGATTCTACTGAACTGGTCTGATTATTGATTTGGAAGATACAAGAAGTTCTTTAGGTTTTCCAGTTTTTCCGCTGAAACTTCCCATTGTTTAATTGAGTTGAAGTGTATTCTCGGTGACAATGCAGTGTTATGGTACCAATAAACATTCCCGGAGCCCGATCATTTCCAAATTTTTACAAAAATTGTTGTCCATCGGAGATACAGATCCATATAAAATTTGAAGGAAATGGGGCACTTTTTTTACAAAATGTGTATGGGTGCCCCTGATCAGGTCCCGATCAGTTCCAATTTACAAAAAGTGTTGTTGCTTACAATACGCATACACATGCGTATAAAATTTGAAGAAAATCGGGTACTATTTTTATATAATTTGTATGGGTAAAATTCTTCCAAGTGGGCGCCGTGGCTCAGTGGAAATGCGCACGGCTACTGAGCAGGAGGTTCGTGGTTCGAATCCCAGTAACACCAAAAATATTTTTCACGGTGTCCCATCTCTAGCGTATGGGTGACAAACGTTCCGAGAGTAATAACTTGTCACGGAAAGCTTCTCAATTCGCCGTTCGAATCCGGCCTTAAATTGTAGGTCCCTTCCATTTGTGTCCAAAAATATACATGCGCAACACAAATGGTTGGGAGAATCTGGGTCTTGGAACGCAATAGTCTGTCGTGTCGAATATTATTATTATTATTATTTAAAATTGTTCCATATTCCAAACTTACAAAAAGTGTTGTCCATCGGAGATATATATGCGTATAAAATTTGAAGAAAATCGGGTAAATTTTATAAAAAGTTGGTATGGGAGCCGCTCGATTGGTCCCAAATTAATAGAAAGTGTTGTCATCGAAAATATAATGTGTACAAAGTTTAAATAAAATCGGGTCTTAGGAAGTGGGTTAAAAATTTATCACAAGATTTGGTCCGCCAGCCAGCCAGCCACAAGCACACGGGCACGCGAACTTAATATAGATAATATAATATAGTTAATTTGTTGTTGTTTCATTCAGTTATGATTTTTGAGAAAATAAGAACTGTACTTATAAGCTTTGTCCTAAAGCCTAGTTAAGGGACCGACGTTGCACTGCCGAACAAACATTGTTTTGATTGTTGAGAGCACGAAGTTCTGTTACTATAAAATAAAAATTTTATTTAGCTCTGTGCGTTATAGCTAATAATCAAAATAATTAAAAAAGTTGTTAATTAACACCTAAATCATTTGCTGAAAATGCTGGCTATATACCTGCATAATCGGATGTTGCTGTGTACATTGGTTAGGCTATTTTGAGCGTAAGTAAAATAATAGGGATTAACCACGCCTCAATAACACATAAAACACGCATGTCTGTGACATGCTCTAAAGAGCGACAACACTAAGTCAATCTGAAATATCCACCCCGAGGCGACGGTGAATACGCTACCTGTCAATTAGGGGTAGTTTTGAAAATGCATTAGAATTGTACCAGCACTCTTTTTATTAATAAGATGGTTTATTCTTATGCATATACGCTTAAACTTTGTGTGTAAGTTTCATCATGTTTTCTTAAAGAATGCATTTCAATATCTGTGTTAATACTTTCGAACAACGGTATACACTTTCATTACAATGACATATTCGAACCGGCCATTTTAATTGTAAATCTCTTCATTCATTCTACGATCAGTGTGAAGTTTTGGCATTCCGACATATACCGTAATATGTAATGTGTAGATATTAAGATTATCTGCTTTACGCTAACCTTATTTGGAATGGATTAGAACTAGACAGTAGAGAGTAGTAATAGTGTGGTAAGATTGCTACCCCAACCGGGTCACTAACAGACCGCGCATGCTGATTTACTCTTACACAACCTTTAGTCTATACCAAAATAGCTTATCGACTTTAGATGATGTATAATAAAAACATCCCATAAGAATTAAAAATTTTTCTTGTAAATCGGATCTATACAAGTGTAGGGTTTAAATAAAATCGAGTTAATTTTGGAGAAATTTATATGAGAGCCGCTTGACCCTCGGATGTATATCCGATGACAACATCTGGAGAATTTAAAAAATGCTTCATAATCGTTATCGATCTCAAAACAACCATTAAACTTTCAGTTCTTATATAGTGCGAACTGCAAATTAATAAACATGTTCAAATGTACAATGCATCAAACAATATACATTTGCTGCATTATTATAACTACGTGGATGCCGCGGCTTAGTGGATAAGTGCATGGGTTCTGAGCAGGAGGTTTGTGGTTCGAATCCCAGTAACACCAAAAATATTTATCGCGGTGTCGCACCTCGCGAATGTCTGACAACCATCCAAGAGTAGTAACTTGTCACGGAAAGCTTTTCAATTCGCCGTTCGGATGCGGCATTAAATTGAAGGTCCTTTCATTTGTGTGCAAAAATGTGCATGGTACAACACAAATGGTCGCGAGAAGCAAGATGCCGAATATTATTTTTATTATAATATAACTACATCAGATACAATTGTCGGGTGTTGCCCGTTTCAAAAAATCTTCATTCGCCACTAATATCAGCCGTTTTGGAATATTATGTCAATGTTGTCCCTCTCCACCTCTAAAGTGTTGTGTTGTCCTACCGTCATCTCAGCGACCACCAAAACTAATACTAAAATCGGTCGTTTGAGATTATTTTTACATTTCCTTGTCTTCTCCCCCACCTCTCATAGAAATGATATGTGCGTCTTAATATCACTATTTATATATGATCATCATTATTATATTTGGCTCTACAACCGTAGTCTGGTCCCCCTTCCAACCGGTCCCGATTTCGAGCCGATGTCATCCAGTTTGGCAATATTCATATCAGGAACCCCAAAATATATGTATTCGACACTAATATCGGTCGTTTTAGATTTTTCTTAAATGTGATTCCCTTTGCACCCCAACCCCGAGATTTTTTATTTTTTTATTTTTATAATTTGCGAACGCGTAAGGGGTTTACACCCTTATAATGAGTTTATAAGCTTGTGTTTTGATGAATGTGGATCATAGCGATGACAGAGCTTGGCAGAGCGTTCCAAATACGTGTTGTATACGGTTGAAGTGCGAATCTCTGAACTTAACTATACGTCCGAAGATGGGCTTGAGGGTAAACTGATGAGCCTTTAGAGCGCCACGTGTATTGGAGTTGAATTCAAGGAGAAGTGGTATGCAACTGGCTATTTCTCTTGAGCACCGCTGATGGTAGAAGCGGTAAAACAGTGATAATAAAAAAAAGGAGAAAACGTCCCTGCGGTGTTCAGCGAATCTATTTACTTCGAAATGTTTTCGTCACCGATAAACTTTAACGCTCGCTTTTGTCTTCTATGTCTTACACCCACAATATATTTTTCCAGATTTTAAGTTTGTTAAAACGGATCGAGTCGTTACAGAGTTATTCTAGAACAAATATATATAAATAGATACATACTAAGTCTCCTAATTATAATCAACACCATTTAATATATTGTTACGAAATTTAGGCTTTCGAGTTCGTAAAGGATTTTACAAATAAAACACAATACAAGTTTATTAATTTAAAAATCACAACTTTAATTAATGTAAAACAAAAACAACACAAGTACACTAGTGATAACTTTAAATGCACACAAAAACTATTAAAATACTTGTATTTCGCTTTGGTGGTAGCTCTATTTCCTCGAAAGTACGTACTTTTTCAACTTGACTGGTTGAATTCCAAATAACTAATCAATCCCTGTGGCAAAACGTTGCATATTTATAGTAAATCAAAAACTTCGCGAAGGTTCTTGTCTTTTCTACTGTTTTCCATTCGAGTAACCCAGAGTGCACTAGATCACTCTGGCTAACTCCTTATTTACAACCCACTATACTCGCAAGTAGATATGAGTCATCTGTTCTAAAATTCTATATACATGCATGTATGTACATGTAGCATGTACACACTTAATACGAATAACTGTAATAACCAATTCGTAAACAATATTAATTATATAATGCTTATTCTAGTAGTCTACGGATGGCGCTGTGCGCTGTTAGCAGTGAACATTTACGTAATTTATTCTATTGTAATTCAATGCAAACCTTTTTAAATACCAGTACTAGCTGACCAGGCAGACGTTGTCCTGTTGCAATTTCAACCAATTTGTTTTTGATCGTTTTTGATCAGTTTTTTTAATTTGTGAAAAGCCATAAAAATTAAAATTTTTCTTGTAAATTCTCTAATCGGGGATACACACATACACACACACACTGCGTGCTCGTTTTGTGGCAAAATCATCCACCAAATGACGCAGCGGCAGCGAACAGCGCTGCTCACAAAGCACAGAGCTCAGACTTTGCCGTGATCTGATGCGATATAGCGATATTTAAAAATTGTATATTGGGGTCCCCAAGGGCCGATCGCTCCAAATTTTTACAAAAAGTGTTTTCCATCGAAGACACACATGTGTACAAAATTTAAAGAAAATCGGGTAAACTTTGTAAAATATTTGTATGGGAGCCCCCCGACCCCGCGGCCCGAGGGGCCTCAAATTTTAATAGAAGAAAGAAATAGAAATTTTTAACCCACTTCCTAAAGCCCGATTTTATTGAAATTTTGCACACATGTGTATCTCCAATGACAACACTTTCTATTAAAATTTGAGGCCCCTCGGGCCGCGGGGTCGGAGGGCTCCCATACAAATATTTTACAAAAAGTACCCGATTATCTTAAAATTGTATACACATGTGTATCTCCAATGAAAAACACTTTTTGTAAAAATTTGGAAGTGATCGGATCCCGGGGTCGGGGAGCACCCATACAAATTTTATAAAAAGAAGTACCCGATTTTCTTCAAATTGTATACGCATGTGTATTTCCAATGAAAAACACTTTTTGTAAAAATTTGGAAGTGATCGGGCCCCAGGGTCGAAGGGCACCCATACAAATCTTATAAAATAAGTACCCGATTTTCTTCAAATTTTATACACATGTGTATTTCCAATGAAAAACACTTTTTGTAAAAATTTGGAAGTGATCGGGCCCCAGGGTCGGGGGGCACCCATACAAATCTTATAAAATAAGTACCCGATTTTCTTCAAATTTTTTACACATGTGTATTTCAAATGAAAAACACTTTTTGTAAAAATTTGGAAGGGATCGGGCCCCAGGGTCGGGGGGCACCCATTCAAATCTTATAAAAAAAGTTGCCGATTGTCTTACAATTGTACACGCGAGTATAACACTTTTTGTAAAATTTTTGGAGTGATCAGGAGCACTTTGTGTATCAATTAGAGAATTTACACGAAAATTTTTATGGGCTGTTTTTTATTGTAAGTGAAGCTACTTTATCGGCGGTCAGGATGAGTATGATATCAAAAATAATTTTGTGTTGTGGTTTTGAGTCACATTATTGGTCACATTATTGTGTTATATTTTTAAATTTTGGGAACTACTAGAGTAGTCCCAGAAGTACCCGACCTAACAAAGAAAACACAAAAAATGTAAGGAAAAATATCTTTATTTCTCTACATAGTTTCCTTTTAGTTCGATGCACTTCTCCCTTTGATGTCCAATAACTTCGATACCCTATTTACAGTGAATAATCCGAGGGGGCTAAATCTGGCGAGTAGGGTGCAATTCGAACTTTTACTCTTTGATTTTGGCCATCACGATGACGGATATGTAAACTGGTGCATTGTCTTGATGAAACAAAACACTTTCCATCGCCAAATGTGGCCATTTTTTCTTGATTTCATCTTTCGAACGCTGCAATAAGTTCGCAAAATACATGCCATTGACTTGATTACTTGATCTTAAACATTTAATTTTCTTTCAAAAATGACCAACAGTGGCCTTGTAGCTAGAAGCGTTTAAGAGTTACAGGATGTGAAGTGATGTAAGGTCAAAAGTACGTCTCTTTGCATTTAAACACTACGTACACCGCAGGGGTTGAAAATAGACCCCCCCCCATACGATTTTTTTCAGGAAATTAACCAAGGAATTATCCCTTTAAGTATTTGCCACCTTAACGGATACACCCTGTATATAGATGTACAATCTGATAAATAAATTCTATTTACATTTTCGTAACACTACCCCCACCTTAATTCTGTTCATCCCGAACAGATTCAGCACTCCTTCTGATGTTGTATCTTGTCAATCAGTCAATGTGAAGAACTTTCATTTTACATCTGGGGGTTTGTTAAACCCGATATACTACATAATTAATCCTCTTAATGAAGCTGGATGGGCCTTCCAACTTTTCTGAAGTTTTGGAGATATACCTTTTCTTCTCTTGGGACTGTAATACACAGTTCGCACGCAGGTCATATCGCGTTTTCATCCGGTTGCTGGCATCCATCATGTGGCTCCTTACTGCAGCATGAACAGCGATCATCCTCTGTCCTAGATCACTAACGTAGTTCTCCTTTGTAGTCGGCTCTACTCTACTACTCTACTGGTGATCTGGTAGACGAAGTTTTTTGCCAAATATAACCATTGCTGGTGAGTTTTTAGTCGCTATGATAACCCATCATAGACAATGGTATACAGCGATCCCATTTATCTTGTTTGGCATTAACTTCTTTTCGAAGATCCTCTTCCAACGTTCTGTTGAGCGTTTCAACCATTCTGTCTGACTGTGGATGTAAGGGAGTGGTCCTCGTTTTCGTGATGTTAAGTACTTGGCACAGCTCTAGAAAGACTAGCTATTTAAAATTCCGCCCTAAATCAGAATGTAGTTCCAGTGGTACTCCAAATCTGCATATTCAATTATCCACGAATGCCCCAGAAACCATGCTAGGTTCCTGGTTTGCGATGGCATATGCTTCTGCCCATTTACTGAAGTAATCAATGCACAAGAGTATATAGCGAATATAGATTAGACATGTCTTCCAGCTGTCACTGTCCTCAAAATCACAGTTCACGTTACCATAGATGGTTTTTCACACATTGGTGGTATTTCTACTTTTTCTTCAACAGTGACTCTAAGCCCACCACTCTAGTGTCATTTTTTTGCAGGAGTACTTCCACATTACGCCATTTTAATTCAAGATCAAGGGACATCTCGTGCTCTGTTATGAAATCTAGTTCCAATATGCACTCTTCTGTAATGCTAGCAAGAATACCCCGATCAGAAAACCGCCTTGATGCAAACATGACACTGCAGGAGCACGCTTCTTTAATTGCTGCTGCTTCACCTGTCGCTGTCCTCAAATTTTAACGAAATACTTTTTCCACTTGACATTTCGACACTACTTTGGGATTCGCAACTAATATAGAAGCTCCTGTGTCCAAGATATACGTGCATAGTTTTCCTCTAATATACCACTAACAACCAAACTGTTACTGTTCTTTCTAAGTTTGGCAATATTCACCGTGACCTTGGGGCTCTCTCCTCTCTTCATTGACTTACGCCCCTTAAAGATGGTGTAACTTAGTTTTCCTTATCTGCAGCTACGACGTAAGCAGACTGCTTCACCTCATTCATCTGTGATGCGCCTATCTGCCGTTAGTTTTCAGGCCTCTTAACAGATTCACTGGCTGTATTGTAGTTTGTACTAGTCTTGGTTATCTGCAGTCGCGGATGAAATGTCCAGGTTTCTGACATCTAAAACATTTTGGGCGGGATATAGATGTTGGGTTTCCGTCATTCTGAGTGCTTCCAGTTTTTGATTTTCAGATTTCCTCTTTCATTAGGGCTTTTACTTGTGTAATGTCCTCTCTGTTTCCAGCTTGCGTATTCTAACTAAATCAATTGAAAAACTGGCTATTTGATTTTCCTTTGGCTGTTGTCCTCAAATGAAGCTTCAATTGTTCATTCTAATAGCATTGATGAACGCATCCGCTGCCAGTCCATCCAAGATACCAGCCGAAACCCTACCATAGGCTTGTCGTGCTAGCTTAGTTATTTCCCGTTCTAATTCTTGAAGTCGTTCACATTGCTGTTGTTACTTCGTCTGGAACTGTACCTTGCATAGCTCCTGGGTGTGAGACTGTCCATAACGCTAGTCCAACTCTTTCAAAATTCTTCCGCAACTCATATCGGCATTTGGAATCATTTGCAATACGTCTGCTGCCTTGCACCTCAATGCTAGGATTAGAAAATTAAGCTGTTCTTCCGCCCCCATCCTTTGTGTTGTACCGCAGCTCCAAACTGGACTTTGAAATTTTCAAAAGCTGTCTCGCCATCGAACGCAGGTGGCTTCGAAAGACCTTTCAGGATACTAGAAAGTTCTGGAATAACTCTGGTCCTGTTTTGTTGAGTGTTTTCTCTGACAAATTGGGGACGACTGTCCAACCGAGACTCAATCTCCTTAATCTTGCCTTCCAGACCACTCACCTTTCCTGTCATATTTGTCTCGAGCGTTTTACTTTTTCTTGAAATGTAGCTTGCATTTCATTTATTTCACTTTTAAGCGTTTTAAGCGTTGTTTGAGTTCCAAACTATTCACCTTTAAGCGTTGTTGAACTCCATGCCTTCCAGACCACTCACCTTTCCTGTCATGTTCGTCTCGAGCGTTTTACTTATTCTTGAAATGTAGCTTGAATTTCATTTATTTCACTTTAAAGCGTTGTTTGAGTTCCAATTAATTCACCTTTTAGCGTTGAATTTTCTTGAATAACATCTAGCTTTTCATTTTGCTGATCAAATTTGGAATTCATTTCCTGCTTCAACTCTTGGCCTTGCTGTTGATTCTGTCGGCTCATTTGAAAATTTAATTCTTGCTTTTCGTTTAGTTTGAAACTCAATTCTAGGTTTATTTGCCTATTTTCCTGACTCTGTTGCTGCGATTGTTCACTTTGCTACATCATTTGTTGTATTAAAGCTTTCATCATTGCTTCCATTTTTGGCGCTTCCTTATCTTCATCAAAAGCCTGAATTGAAAGTTGCGCCAGAGAACTTGGCCAAATTACGAGTAACATTTGAGTCCAACTTTTTCGCTCATCCTTGGTGCGGTATTTGGCGTCAAGAAACACATTTATTTTTTGGAATTTGCTACATTTAAATTTTGATAAGTCTATCGGCTCGATAGTTGTTGTACAGTTCACTGTCGGGTTGTTGGCCTTCAAGAAAGACGTCAATTAGTTCCTGAAAGACCGAATTTTTTCAATGGAGGTTCCAAGGATTTTGAATGCTCACGTAAAATCCCACTTCTGACACCAATTGTTACGAAATTTAGGCTTTCGAGTTAGTAAAGCATTTTGCAAACCAACACAAGTTCAATAATTTACACGTTACAACTTTAATTAATGAATTACAATAAAAAACAAAAGTTCACAATTTTGCACTGGTGATAACTTTAAATGCACACAAAAACACTTATAATAATTGTATTTCACTTAGGTGGTAGCTCTATCTGTTCGGAAGTGCTTTTTCAACTTGACTGATTGAATTCCAAATAATTAATCAATCCCTGCGCCAAACCTTACATATTTATAGTCAAAAATCATCAAAAGCTTCGCAAAAGTTCTTGTCCTTTCTACTGTTTTCCATTCGAATAACCCAGAACCCAGAAAAACCCGCTAGATCATTCTGGCAAACTTCTTATTTACAACTCACCAACTCCCAAGTAGTTGGAGTCATCTATTGTAAAAATTCTAAAAATAAATTCCATATAACTACAAGCATGCACACACTTCATGTTATACACAATTGATTATACACAATTGATAAACAATATTCTAATATGTATATAAAAACCTCGTGTCACGGTGTTTGAGGCTCAACTACTCCGAAACGGCTCGACCGATTGTTATGAATTTTTTTATATAACTATATTTAGTAGGCATGAGAATAGGTTTTAAAGTGGAAAAAATACCACTAGGTGAAAAAAAAAAAACAAAAAAAAATTTGAGAACGACTGGACTGATTTGGCTATAGTCCGAACATTGTTTTTGTGGTAGTATTTATGGAACGATTTGGCTCAAATTCACACCATATAATATTTAAATAAAAAGAAAGTCGTTGACAAAATTTGGACCATGGGCGTGACGTCAGTGGGCGGGAGGTCAGTGGGCGGTGGTCAGCGGGATGGGGCAGCCGGAAAACGCGGGTGTAAGTGGGCGGTGGGTCAGTGTGTATGAGGTCAATGGGTGGGAGGACAGCTGGTGTGAAGTCAGTGGGTGTGAGTTCAGTGGGTAGTGGGTCAGTGTGTATGAGGTCAATGGGTGGGTGGTCAATCGACGTGAGGTCAGTGGGCGGGGGTCAGTGGGATGGGGCAGCCGGGAAACGCGGGTGTAAGTGGGCGTGGCGTCAGTGGGCGGGTAACAAAGCGCCCGGGTACAGCTAGTTACTTATATAATGCTTATTCTAGTAGTTTACTGATAGCGCTATGTACTGTTAGCAGTGAACATTTACGTAATTTCTTAATTCTATTGCAAGGGCTTTTATATATCAGTATGTACATTCTGATAAATAAATTCTATTAACATTTTCGTAACCATATTATAAATGTATTTTTCAATAAATTGATAAATTGATTCAATACTTGCAAACATCCATGGCGTCACTTCTTAATCGATTTTAATCCTGTTTGTTGATATTTATGAAGTTAAAAAATATGATGGTCATGACGTTGGTAATTTTCTATATTAACTTCGCGTGCTCGTGGGTTTGTTTCTGAGTTTGTAGCTGGATGGCCAAATTCTGTGATAAATTTTTAATCCACTTCCTAAAACCTGTATTTATTATAACTTCGCACAAATGTGAATCTCCTTATATATTCGCTTTTAAATTTATCCGCCAGAAAAATTCGTAATGCTTCAATCGTCAATATAACAACCCATTATAATAGAGTTGTACCGACGCTAAACACCACCTTTCGGGAACATAACAAAGTAGTTGTGTTGCGCCTCACCATATTCAAAAAACTACCAATACAAATTTAAATTATTCTTGTAAATTCTCTAACCGGAGATACACGTGAATGCAAAGCAAAAGAATTATATGGGAGCCCCTCGGCCCTGGGGGCCGATCACTTCACATATTTTTAGGTAGTGTTGTCATCGGACATAAATATTTTGAATCAAATCTGGTTAGTTTTCGAAAAAGAGAGCACATCGTCCCTGGGACTAGATCACTTCCAAATTTTTACAAAATTTGCCTCCGTAAATATACATGTGGCAGGGTTTGTCGTAAAATCGGAGTTTAGTAAGTGGTCTAAAAACTGCAACCGACAGATAGGCAAACACATGCCGATGCCAAGTTAAGTTAAGTTAAGAGAATTTTAAAAAATAGCTCATCAGCCAACTCGCCAGCCAGCCAGCCAGTTAGCCAGCCACGGGCACGCGATGTTAATATAGAGAATTTAAAAAAAAGCCTAAGGTGTACTTGTTTGGTTAATTAGTATGTGAGGTACCAAACATAATTGACGTACATACGATTACATTATAAAAGTTTAAAAAAACGACAATTTTTTTTAACGTCGGTGATTTCTGTGAGGAGTTTCTATGGCTATCCGTTCAAAATCGATATCTAATAAATTCTCCGCCATTTACTGAAACCCATTTTAGCGAAAGAATTTTAAAAATCAGACTTTTCGTCCTTTTTTTTTTTTTTTTTTAAAAGACTCATTGTCAAGGGATAAGACCCTGAATGACTTTCGTCACGGCAATAAGTTGGGCTATGCCCTTTATTAAAATTAAAAATTAAAAATTAAAAAATTCGAAGGAATGTGATTTACAATATAATACATTCCTCACGTTTGTAGCCGGTTTCAATTTATTTTCTCAGAATTATCTCTGATTCATTGAAAAAAGCAATACGAAAAAACGAACACGAAACTAAAACGACGCGAGTCCAAATACTTTTATCAATGAATCATGGTCAGGGAAAACTACAAAAAACCTTGACCAAGAAAATATTACAAAATAAACAACAAATATTATAAATAATACAAAATCCTTCAGGAAGTTGTTTACAGCTATTTTGAAGGCCTGTAAATTATAAGATTCGGGAAATACGGAGTCGACCAATTGATTCCACATCGAAGCCGCTCTCGGATAAAAGGACGATTTGAAGTGTTGGGTTCTACATGAGAATGGTTTTAAGGCAAATCTATGTTGATTAGACCTCAAACGAGTGTTAACGTTGCTGACAAGTGACAAAAGGACCTGGGAATAGAGAACGGGTTTCTGAAGAACATCTACCGTTGTAAAATTTGTAGAAAACAGATAAAGCTCCAACATTACGTCTATGCTCCAAAGAATCAAGAAATGAAGTAATTGTTACATCGTTAATCAAACGGATAACTCTATTTTGAATTCCTTCAAGATGAACCAAATGCAATCTTGGAGCCCCACCCCACACAAATGAATTAAATTCTAAAATTGGTCTAACATAAGATTTATATAATCTTAATACTTCAGAGGGGCTGAAGTAAAAATTACAACATCTTATAAAGCCCAAGCATTAGCTCGCTCTTTTTGAGATTTCATAAATATGTTCCTTCCAGGAAAGTTCACTAGAAATTTTCAAACCTAACATCTTAAGTGAAACTGATCTCGCAATAGTGGCGCCATTAATTACTGGTGCTACGTAATGTTGAATTGCCTTTTGAGAAAAAAGACAAGCCTGGAATTTATTTGTGTTAAATTCCACCCTATTAGATCTGCCCCAGTCAAGAATAACTTGAATGTTCGACAGAATTGTCGAATTCATTAATTCACGCGAACCAATCAAGCGAGAATTGCATTCTTTTTGACTAACAAACTCAATGGAAGCCGATAACTTCGTATCATCAGCAAATGAGTGGATATCACACGTTGTAGACCACAACAAGTCATTGATATATAACGGGTGTTTTTTTTGGGAGGTTTGTTTTTCCGATAGATGTCGTTTTATTTTATGACAGTTGTTTTGACAGCTCAAAGTGGCATTTCTACTCAGTATTGTTTGGCAAATCATTATGAAAAAAAAAAAAAAAAAAAAAAATGACATTTGTGAAAAATAGTCGTGGTAGCCATATGCCAGAAATTGTGTTTAAATGTTAAATGCCAAAAAATTATCTAACAAATAAAAAAAAATTTTGGTCATTTCATAATTTTATATGTGTTTTATTCAAAAAAAAAATCGGCAACCTCTTAAAAAAACACGTTATATCTAACGGGTGTTTTTTTAAGAGGTTGCCGATTTTTTTTTTGAATAAAACACATATAAATTTATGAAATGACCAAAATTTTTTTTATTTGGTAGATAATTTTTTGGCATTTAACATTTAAACACAATTTCTGGCATATGGCTACCACGACTATTTTTCACAAATGTCATTTTTTTTTTTTTTTTTTTTTTTTTTTTTTTTCATAATGATTTGCCAAACAATACTGAGTAGAAATGCCACTTTGAGCTGTCAAAACAACTGTCATAAAATAAAACGACATCTATCGGAAAAACAAACCTCCCAAAAAAACACCCTTTATTAAGAATAATGTTGGCGATAAGGATGACCCTTGAGGATCTCATGCGAAGATGAGGAAAAACCATTCAATATTACTTTTATTTTGCGTTCCATAAATAATCCTCAATCCATGTAATGAGAGAGGGGTGAAAGTTGAGCGCACGAATCTTATTAATAAGACAAATATGCCAAACTCTATCCAAGGACACAACGCTTGATTCGCCTAGATTTTCAATGCTTCGCTCCCAACAATGAGTCATGCACGTCATTAGTTCACCTGAATATAGTTTTTTTTTGAAATCCATACTGAAGATCGGATAAAAGAGCATTCGAATCCAGATAGCTCATTAGTTTGAAATTAATGATAGATTCCATTACTTTTGATTAAACTGACAACAGAGCAATAGGGCGGTAGTTAGTAGGTGCAGATTTATCACCTTTTTTCGGGACGGGTTGAATATTAGCTATTTTCCAAATTGACGGAAAAACACCTGTCTTCATTGAGAGATAAAACAATTTGCTAAGCGGTTTTGCCAAAGTATGATGAAATTTTTTCAATAATAATGGTGGAATACCGTCGGGTCCAGTTGCTTTATTGGTGTCAAGTTCTTTAAGAATTTTGGAAACAATCCGACGACGGAAATAAATTGAAGACATACCAGGGCCTACATTCGGGAGAATTGGTGGACTTTGGTTAGAAAATGAAAGGGTTGACGCACTAGCAAAATGCGAAGCTAAGAGATTTGCTTTCTGAATATCAGTTTTTTAAAGAATACCATTATGGAATAGAGTAGGAACAGAAGAAGTCTTTTCTGCAAAGTTTCTTTTAACCATTGCTGCAAATGACCAAAAGCTTTTAATGTTTGAATCAGAATCTAAAATTTTCCGCATACTATCTCGAATCTTTTGGTCATTTATTATTTTGGACCTATTAATTATAGCGTTAGCTCTATTTCTCACTATTCTAAACTTAACAAGGTTTTCTACGGATGGGCAATTAACGTAGTCCAAATGGGCTGATTTTTTACTCGCGACTGCTGACCTGCAGTTATCATTAAACCACTTATTCTTACGAATATTGCTTTTCTTAAAGGAGGAAGGAATGAAATTTTTCATTCCTAGCAGAATGGTTGACGTGATCAGTTGAGATGCTTCATCAGCATTATTGTTGGAAAAGCAGGTTGACCAATCAAATGAGCTAAAAAATTGATTCAGGAGCTCCCAGTTAGCATTTTTGAAGTGCCAGAGTAGCCTTTTACTTGTTGACTCCACAAGGGTTGGGGCTATTGAAAATTTGGCTAATACCAGAGCGTGGTCGGAAAGACCTAATGGAGCAGATAAATCAATTGAATATTTATCTGGCATAGAAGTTAGAAATAAATCTAATAGGTGAGGTGAGGTTGTATCGGGATATCTAGTTGGCTTATCGACGAGTTGTGTTAGAAGATTGGTATCTGAAAATAGCTCTGCGGATTCACCTGATCGATCTCTACCATTCGAATATGTCAACCAAGAATCATTATGGACATTAAAATCTCCCAAGACTACTTATTCTGAAGTTGGTGAGGATTCGTAAATCTTGTCAATTGTTTCTGATAAATTATCAAATTCAATAATAGTGTCATCAGGAGACAAATTTGGACTACGATAAAGGGAACAAATAAACATTGAATGGTTTGCAATTATAATTTCAATCCATATTGTATTGAACAAGGGACTACATTTCGGAACATTAAAATTAGGAATACTAAAACATTTATCATCTCTAATAAAGAGAACAACCCCTCGATGTGGAACTAAACAGTCGACACGAGAATACCCCGGACATTGAAAATCATTAGGGGTACCCATAAAAGAAACCTGCGTTTCACCTAAACTAAGAACCGCAGGTTTATTCGCGTGAAGATGCACTACGATGGAGTTAAAATTACCCTTAAAGCCGCGAATATTAGTGAAATGAATTTCAAAATAAGAATTCATTTCACAATGTAAAAATAACGAAATACTTGAAACAAAATATGTTAAATTAATTAAAATAAAAACAATTAAAAATTACAACAATAAGAAGATTTTTTTAAAAGACACAGCCCAACAGAAAATCGCGACGAATTCGCTTGTAGTACCAGGCCTTAAAAACGAAAGAGTCACGAAAAATCAGTGAGCCGATAGGCTTTCCAAAAAATTCAACTTAAATAAATACTTGTATAAAAGTCCAATTTGATCTTGTTAAGAAAGTGGATAGCTTTCTTTATCAAGCAGAGCTAGGTTCGGTCTTGTCCAAGATCAAGAATTATCACTTTTCGTAGTTATCCAAGTCCAGCAAACATGCATGTATCCAAAAAGTATTCTTAATATTTTTTTGAGATGTTACGCAAAGAAAAACACCAAAATTGAAATCTTTACAACACAACAACAAGACTGAAGGAATTAAAACACAACTTGAATAAAAAGGAAAAATAGAGTTTAAATTAATAAGAAAAAACATATTTTTTAATTATTTCAAATAAATTCTATGTTTTTTTTCTTTAAGAATATCTGAGAAAATTTCACATTCATCCATCCCGATGCACATTTTTTTTGCTTTATAAGGGTCCAAGAGTCGAGAAAGTCGTTATATATAGCTTCATATCGAGTTGAGTTCTAAAGCATATTATTGTTGGAGTTTAGGCTTCAAAATAGTATCATTAAAAATAGCTCATGTATATATTTAGTGTATTTTCAAAAATTTTATATTTTTGGTTTTTAAATTTTTTACAAACAGATACGTCACAATGTAAAAAGGGGAAACTACGCAGTTATGAGCGCAAAAGATGTATGCTTTTTCAAATCGGTCATTGGAGCAAATAATATTGTCACAGAAGACGACGATTTGCAGGGATATAACACGGACTTTTTAGGAAGTGTCCGCGGTAAGAAAGTATTTATAACTTAAAAACACATTAAAAACAATTCTATTTATTAAAAAAAGACCCAAAAAAGACATTTACGCATGTTCAAAATCAATCACATCACTTCGGTTTTCCAGTTTTGCAACCAATTTTCAATACCTTTTTTCCGGTTTTATAAGTGCGCTCTGGTCATAATATTATAATTGTTTAAAAATTAATATCTAACTAATAATGATTTATTGGCAGCTATCTAGGGTTTGTTTATTATGTGGGAACAAGTCAACGAATTTGGTGTTAGCTCCTCCCTTCTCAAGTTCGAGTTTCCTCGACTCCATATAGAAAACTGGTCTTACATCCGTTTCGCCTTGACTTCCGGGTTGAGCGTAGTTGCTGATGCGGTATTGATGGTAAGTTCTCTTGCTCTGCTTTGTCTAAAAATAATTATTATGATTATTAGTAGGACCAAACTTGTAAGACTGTAATTAATTATGCTGTGGAAATGTCTAGACTCAGCTTCGCTTGTAGGGTCTGTGTTGCTAATATGGAGTTCTTTCAATGCCTCTAGGGTTAGAAGCTCTTTGTATGTTTTTGTTCCTGAATTTGGTTGTAGGATTGCAGGCATTGGGTTGGACGAATATATTTCCTTTGAAGCGTAGCGCTGACCGCTCTTCGTTTTGTACTTAAAATAGGTCAAATTCCATCTCTGGATCGGATTGTATTGGTTCGACTTCCTGAAATGATTCGGCTTGCTGCTGCATGTAGTTGTTGAAATCGGGGTCGAATACTGCTTATTCCCAACTTGGCCCTTGGTAAAACTGGTGACTGCGGAAAAGGAAAACTGTTGTAATTATGATATTGGCGGCATTGTGTTGCACCTTCATGTTGGCGTCCGTCAGGGTTTTGAATATTAGCTCTACATGCTTAATATATTCATCGATGTAGACGTAGCATAGTTTTCCAATATACCCTCGTAAAATGTCATTTAGTAATCGTTGAAAGATCGAAGGGGAATTTTTAACACTGGTGAATTGTATGGGGACCGTGATGGTTTAATAATGTTATATTCGAGGAATTTTTAAATTTGTTTTTCGAGTTCCTCTTTAAGTGAGGCTGTGTAGGGGTTATATTTGGAATACACCGGAGCATTTTTATTTGTTCTTATTTCGCCTATTACGTTTGTAGTATATGTGAGCTTTTCGTTTGAATCAGCAAACAGAGGGCGAAATTTTTCAATAAGTGAATAGAGAGCATTCTCTGCGACGCTGTCATATGATCCATTTCGATATTTATAGGATTAACTGTTTCTGATTTTAATTGCTTAATTTTGATTCTTACTTTGCCAAGGATTGACATATAATTATCCCTTGTATGGATAACGGTAGAGAGTTGTTTGAGGCTGTCATTTCCCGAAATTCCGTGGAATGGAGTTGGAATAAGATAGAACTTTAGGTCGATATGTTTTTGATAAAACAGGTTAATGGAAGTACGTTGGGTTATTTCTACATTACCTACAATAAATTTTGCTAAAAAAACTTGTTCGTTGTTAAGGGGTTTATTTACTTAACAGGGTTGGATACAATTTTTACTCGAGCATATTTTTTTCAATCGGAGTTATTTGTCTTGGTGGCATTCTTGGCCTATACTGTGATTTATTGTGGAACATTGGATTTATGGGTGCGGATATAGTATTGTTTATGCCTCTGTTGTAGATCGGAAGGCTTCTGAAATTAAGATTCTGAAACTCGAGGCATAAAGTGTATGCCTCTGGTAAAGTCTTGGGTTTCTGGATGACAAGCATCCTTGAAACATCACCATTAAGACCTCTGATAAATATATCTAAAGCCCTGTTCCTATAGTTTTCAGTTAGAGCACAAATAGTTTCTTGTGAGTGGTCTTCAGTTTTTAATTCATTTTTTAACAAGTAATGTTGATGATTGACTCTTGCATAGAACTCGTCTATACTTTGTCTTCCTTGATTCATTGAATTGAGCTCGTGTTCAAGGGTACGAACGTCACGTTTATCTGCGTAAGGCAGGGATAAACATTTTTTAATTGTTGACCAATCGTCGTCAAAAATATTGGACGAAATATGGGCGGTATCGGCTGGGCCTCTAATTTTCTGTCTTATATGTTGTATGATTGCTCTATAAATGGGCTTAAGTTTGACTATCTCGTAGTCTTTTAATATGGATTCAACGCTGTGGATCCATGAAATATAGTGGACGGGATTTCCGTCAAAAATTTGCAAGTCTCTAACGCAGTCAGGGAGTTTCCTAATTTCCATAAGGTCTTGCTCACTTTTTGGAAGAGCTAGGGTTGCAGGAGGGGTTTGGGAAATATTTTGAGGAGGGCTGACTCTGCATTCGAGTTGTTGCAAACGAGTATTAATTAGCTTGATTTGCTCCATTTAGCTGGGTTATTAAATCTTTGACTTGTTCCATTTTTTTAAATTAATAACTTGGTTTGTTACTTGTGTTATAACTCGAACTTTTTTCACTGTATATAATATATTATTTTAAAATAACGATTGTATGTATTTAAATATCAAGGTTTATATAACTTGGGTTGTCGCTTCCTTTATAGTTGTTTAATAATTCTTACTCTTTTCAATCTATATAATATTTAGTATATATATTTGGTGTATTTAAATATAAAGGTTTATATATTTTTGTTTTGAAAAAGAAGGTGAAATTTATTTTAAATTCTTGTGGCTAAACTAATAGGTAAGATTAATATATAAAGATAAAATTATCGCTTACAGCAAACATACAGCCAACAGCATCTTATTTAAATCCTTTGTGTCACGTTGGATCCGGCTATCAGGTTATCTTTGATGTTTCTTCGATGGTTCTCGGATGATTTTTTGATGGTTCTGTGATGGTTCTCTGATGATTCTATAATGGTTCTCTGATGATTGTCTTATGCTGGTGGTTCTATGATGATTCTCTGATGATTCTCTAATGGTTCTCTGATGTTTCTTTAGTTTTTTTTTTGTTAACTTCTGGGACTTCTATTTTTTCCATGACCAGTGGTGTCTTTGTCTGTTTTTTATTTTTCCATATGTTCCAAGTTATGAATGTCAGGATCAATAGTAATAATATGGAAAGGCTGAAATTTATTGAAGTACCGATCTTATCGTTCTGGTCAATTAATTTAATTCGGTTGGTATTATTGATGTGTAATTCTTTCATCATTTGTAATGAAAGTATGTCCTCTACTATGCTTTGATTTGCTGTAGGTTGAATTATTGCAGGGAGAGGTTTTATACCATGAATTTCTATTGATGAAAATATTTTATTTCTGATTTTAATTGTGGAATTGTAGAATTGAATTATGTAGGATCCAGTAAGTGGAATAGTTTTATTGTCAGCTGAGATGTTATCCTTAAAATCATTTAAGAATATAATTCCTGGTGCGAGTTCTTCGATATCGGGGATGTACTGGTTATTTATGATGGGGCAATCAGCTAGTTGGCTTTTTAATAAATTTGGTATACATGAATTATTTCTTAGATCTATAATATTCTTATCATTACATATAGTTATTTTATTGTGCGATTCACAAGAGTTGTTTATTCCAAATACTTTATTGTTACATTTTAAAATATTCTCAAAATCTATTTTATTGATAATGTTCTTTCTTTTAACTGGTTTTATTAATAATATTTCGCACGTTTCTTTATAAATTGTTGGTATACTGATAATATAAATTAATTTATTTTTATTGGAAGCGATTTTTATTTTCGCAAATTCTAATAGTTCTTCAACATTTATAAATGGGATAGATTCATTTTTTAAAATTTTTTCAATCATTCTTAATTCTAGATTTGATAAAACAAAAGAGTTTGCAATATTGGCCTTTGCCCAATTTATAGCATGAATTACATTTACCAATTCTTCTTTAATTACTTGAATTTTATACTTTAATATAGATATTTCTACTTCTTCAAATTCTTCATTATTCTTTATCATATTTAATATGTTATTTGTTATTTTAGTTATGTTATTTATACGTTCTAAAGATAATTTGTTTATTATTAATTGTTTATTATTGTTTTTAATTTATTCATTAATTTATTATTAATTATCTGCAAATCATGGTGGTTGGGGCTACCGGCTGTTCCAAGCTGTTCCAAGAAAATCTAATGATCGTTTGTATTGTTGTTTCGGTCTAAGTCAAGTAGGTAGTCCTTTATTTGGGATATTTCATGAGAAAGGTAAGGATGAAGAGGATGATGGGATGCATTGTTTTCAACTGATGCTTCTATTAAATTTGCAACTTCATCATATTTTCTAAGTCGATCAGGTGTATGATTTTAAATGTTCATAGCTGTCTACTTGCTAATCCCATTTTCAGTGTTATAAGGTGGGAATTTGTGTAGTCTAATATTTGGGTTTTTGCCAAACATGTTGTAACGTAAAGTCTGTAAAGATTTTTTTTATGTTAGATTTATGAACAATTTTGCCAGATATTGTTTTTATTGTTGTTTTAAAGTTTTCTTTCACTATCTCTTTCCTAAACCTAGATGAAAGTTTTGTTCCTAAGCGTTTATCTATTCTAACGTAAATAGTTTCGCCTGGTGAGTAGTTTATTATTGGCTGTCTGCGTTTATTATGGTAACCTATGTCGTTCTGTTGTTTTTCTTCAAGTCTAGCGATGTTTTCTCTTCTACTAGCTTCTAGTAATTGGGGATCGCTGGAAACTGTTCTTCCGAAAAATATTTCTACAGGTTTTTTATTAATTGTTGAATGAATGGTTGAATTATATTCCTGGACTGATTTAAAAAGAAGGTCGTCAAAACTAGTGTGGCTATTTTCTGTTTTTAGGCAACGCATTATTTCTGAAAGTGTGGAGTGAAATCTTTCTATTTGACCGTTTACTGCTGAGGTATAGGGGGGTGTTCTATATACTCAATTCCGAGTTGATCTTTTAGAAGAAAGGAAATTGTCGAGGAATTTAATGATTTTTCGTTATCAATTACTAATGCTTTAGGTATTCCGAATGCTATGAGTAGTTCTCTTAGGGGTTGCTTAACATGTTCTATTGCTTTTGAGTTGATTATTTTGACCTGTGCATATTTTGAAAATTTGTCGATACAAGTCAAAACAAGTTTCTTTTCTGTGGAGTAAATGTCTATGTGAACGGTATGTCCTGGATATTCGGGTATAGGAGTGGGTTGAATAAGAGGTTTTAAGGGATGCCTGTCATATTTTTGTTCTTTACAAGTTGTACACTGTTTTACAATTTGGGACATTTTTGAATGCATTTTCGGGAAATAGAATTTCTCTAGGATTTGATTCTTATTTTCCCTAGCTTCTCTATGTGCTCTTCTGTGTTCTTTGGTCATAATTTCTTCTTGTTCTGATTCAGAGCTTATGTCAATTACTTGTTTTTGAGTGAACCTAATTTTGATGTTTGCGAAATGTTGTGGGTATATGTTTTGAATTCGACCCATGATGGTTTTTGAGGTTATTGATTCCATTTGTCCATTGATTAATGCGGGATTAATGTGTGCTTTAAGTATAGAAATTAAGTCTTGGTCTGAGTAGTGTGGTCTTTTAATGGTGTGTCAATGGTAAGTAGGGAACGGTATTTCAAAAGTGCTTTCATTTGTATCGCTTGTTAAGATAAAGATTTGATTTTTAAACACGTTGATTGGGGCTTCGGTTGTTGGAATAAGGAGATGTGATGAACTTTCATCACTGTGGCATGTAACTGTTAGGGAATTAACTTCTTGATATAATGGGGGTCTAGAGAATGCGTTTTTAATTTCCTGATGTAATGGGGGTCTAGAGAGTGCGTCAGCGACTTTGATTTGCCTGGTTTGTACCTAATTTCATAATTATATTCTTCTAGTGCACATTTCCATCTTTTCATTTTACTGTTTGTGTTTTTATTACTGAGCGCGTAAGTCAGTGGTTGGTGGTCTGTGAAAATTATTACTTTTGAAGTTCTATATAAATATGTTCGAAGGCTATTTAATGCCCAAATTATGGCTAACAATTCTCGTTCATAATTTCATAATTTATAAGCAGCATAATTTTCTTCGGTTTGTGAGAGAGTACGAGAGATGAATGTTATCGGCTTTCCTGCCTGTTCAAGGACTGCGCCTATAGCGAAGTTTGAAGCGTCTGTTGTGAGGTGAAATTCTTTATCGAAAGATGGGTATGGAAGGATAATATCGTCTGAAGTCAATGATTTTTTTATTTTTTCAAATGCGTCTATTGCTTCGGGGGTAATTTTTATAAGTTTTTTAACTGAAGAGTGTTTGGAGACACGTCCGTCCTCCCCTCTTAAAAGGGCTGTCAGGGGTTTTGCGAGTTTCGCATAGTCTTTTTTAAGTCTTCTGTAGTATCCTGACAGACCGAGGTACGATCTCAAATCTTTAAGTGTTTTAGGTAGTGGGAAATTTGTAATGGCCTCTACCTTTTTTGGGTTTGTTTTTATTCCTGTGCTTGAGATTATAAAACCTAAAAATTCAACTTCTGTTTTCAAAAATTAGCATTTATAGAGTTGAACTTTCATGTTTGCGTCACAAAGGGTTTTGAAAACTTTTTCTACATTTTGTAAATGTGACTTTTCGTCTTTTCCAAAAATAATAATGTCATCTATATATACGTAGCATATCGTACCAATATGTTCACGCAATATGTCGTCGAGAGCACGCTGAAAAATTGCCGGAGCATTCTTCAGACCGAATGGAAGTCGTGTGAATTCGAATTTGGCGTTATTAATATATTATATTTTTTTTCACCGGATGCGTCCAGTTTTTTGGGTACAATCCACACAGGTGAATTGTAAGGAGATTTAGATGGTCGGATAATTTTGTTATCAATTAGGGTTTGAATTTCATTCGTTACGTACTCTTTAAGAGACATGGGATATGGATAGTGTTTTGAATATATAGGGTCATCTGTCGTGGTTCTGATTTCTCCTTTTACTGTTGTTGTATAAGTGAGTTTTTCATCGGGCTCTGTGAATAAGTTAGGAAAATTTTTAACAAGATTCAAAAGTTCCTGTTTTTGGTTGTTGGCTAAATGATCAGTTCGTATATTTATGGAATTAACGGAATCTGTAAAGAACTGTTTTATTGGGATTTTTCTACCATTTTGAATGACCATATAATTTTCTTTTGTGTGTATTATTGCGGATAAATCTTTTAAACTTTCGTTACCTAGTATACTGTTGAAGGTTTCTAATGAGGGTAATAAAAAGAATTTAATTTTTAACGTATTAATTCCGAAAAGGTTTACAAATGTGTGGTGTGTGATTTTAATATTTCCTCCGATGGATTTTGCGTAGAAGCTGTTTTCATTGGGAATGGTTTTAACGGCAAGTGAGGGTTGTAGATAATTCTTATTCGAGCCAGTGTCAATTAAAAATTTTAATATTTGTCCACTCTTCACATTAAATCTAAAAAATGAACGTTATGAAGTTCTGTAAAGTACTGGTTGTCTTCAGAATTTTCATCTGTTTCATTAGAGTCGTTTATGTTCAGTCCTGATAAATCATCTTCTATTGCTGTATAGTAGTTTTGTGTCTCATAGAGTGAGGGGTCTTGTTGTAGTGGCTGATAAAATTTTTTTGGATTTTTGGTGGTACTTGCATTTTATTAGAGATAGGTGGTGGTCGTTTTCCTGCAAAATTATTTGATGGTCTGTTCATATAATTAATGTTTCTGGTTCTGAATGAATGGTCAACATCCATTGGAACGGGTCTTGGTTCTGGTTTTTGTGCGAAAGGTCTGTTTGGTGGTTGTTGAAAACAAACAGAGCAGAGCTCTGATCTTTATTCAATGATATCAAAATTAAAACTCTACAATATTATGAAATGAACTTATATTTATACTGAGTTTGCCCATTGCGAAATAGGGGTGATTCTGCGTCTGCAGGAATATCCAACTGCTCTTATCTTGGAATGCAAATTTGTCAACATGTTTACCACTTTCGATTCAAGGCCAATCTTGTGATCAAAACACCAGTTTACGTATTGATTCAAAGTGAACTCATCTTAGATTCTAACTCACCTCACATTAAAATAAATATTTTTTGACTTTGATGGCACATCAAAGTTCAACTATTGATTCAAACTTTCAAACATGGTACATCGTAGAATTAACTATTTTAGACTTTGAAAATACAACGTTTTACCTTCAGTCCAACCACGTTTCAATGTAAAATAAAATACCTTAAAACTTAAAAGCAAACTATTTCAACCTTAATTCAAGAACGTCCCTCTTATTTTCGAAATGAATTCATCGTCAATTCAAATATTTAAATGTAGAGAATTTATTTTAAAATAAAAAACGATTCTTCAATTTAGAATTTAATTTTTTTATTTACATTATAATATGTAATTATTTACTTTTATAAAAAATTATTAAAATGTAGGTAATTTATGTTTTAAATAATTAATAATAATAATATTATTAATAATAAAAAAATAATACATAATTCAAATTCTTTTTTTGTTGTGCATGAATAAGAAGTGTCACATTAGCGGATTTAAAATCATAAGAGGTTTGAATTTCGTAAAAAAAGTTGAATGAGAAGCCAAGAAGCTTGGCATGCATATCGTAAAACGCACATCTAATGCTTCGATAAATGATGGAAATTTGTACAAGATTTTATCAAAATATATATAAAAAGCTGTCAAATTTTCATCACTTATACCTTCAGCTATTATAAATGGATGGATAGTTTGGCTAATGCTAAAGTACTTATCAATAAGTTCGTCTACCTTTTTCTTATAATCGTTGATCGAAATAATACGCAGAACTAAACTCTCCTGGGCATCCAAAATCATCACTTTCTTGTGTTTGTTCCCACTCCGATCCTTGAACCTAGCAACAGGAGGAAGAACTGAATTAAGCAAGTCGCAAGAATGTAATCCTGGGAATTTAAAGAAGAATTTTGATAAATTTTATAACAATTTGAAAAATATATTCAAACCTTGGTTTTGCGTAGCTTTAAAAAGTGATAAAATTTCCTTGCAGCTGTCATTATGAGTATTTGATTCATAATATTTTGAAATAGTTTGCTTAAATGAGTTCCAATTACTATACAGCAAATGGTCTTTTGCAGGGAAAATTATTTTGAAATCAATGTTAATATGAAAAACAGTAAATTTAAGACACAAAAAAGTTGAGTTTATATTATTTCTTACCAAATCAGCGATCCTGACATCTGTTAGCTTCGGCCAAGCTTTTAGAAAATCCACTGTTGACAAAAATTTTAAGTCTCTTTGGCGAATATTGAATGTCTTCTGCCATTTATCGCAAACAATATCCCAATTTGAAGAGTCCCGGCTAAGTGCTGTTTTTAAGGCAGTTGCAACAGATTCATCAATTTCAGTTGAACCAAGGTTAGGCTCATCACAAAATCTTTCGGTTATGATATCTTCTGATTGAAGGGTTCTTTTTGTCGTGCCTTGGTATGAAGTAATATTCCTTTTACTTACTTTTACTACTTTTAATCATGAAAATTTTCGAACTCGGGATTTTTACAGATTTACCCATTACCGTATCTCCTGAGTCAGAAAAAGAAAAAAAAATCTCTGTCTGGCTGTGTGTCTATGGCTCTGTGTCCACTCTACAGCCCAGACGGCTGAATTGATTGAGACGAAAATTCATATTTAAGCTTTCTACATAAATTGGGAGGGCCCAGTTGATTTTGGCGGAAATCGGCCAAACGTAAGTGGTAGTCGTAGTAGTAAACTACTATGAGAAAATGCAAAAAAAATTACAAAAAAAAAACAAAAATATATTATACATTTACTAAAGATTCCTGGCGCGTCAGTAAAAGAAAGTCGTATGGTGGCCACATCATCATTTTTTTTTAAAAAAACAAATAAAAAACGTACATATGTACATAAAGGGTGTTTTTTAAGGAGGTTTGTTTTTCCGATAGATGTCGTTTTATTTTATGACAGTTGTTTTGACAGCTCAAAGTGGCATTTCTACTCAGTATTGTTTGGCAAATCATTATGAATAGGTTAACTCCAGAACAACGTTTTCAAATCGTGGAAATTTATTTTCAAAATCAGTGTTCAATTAAAAATGTTTATAGAGCACTTCGTGAATTTTATGGTGCACATAATCGTCCGTCAGAGACCACCATAAAGAACGTAATTACCAAATTTCGGTCTACATTCACTCTTTTGGATGCCAAGCCACCGACAAGAATGAGAAGAGTTCGTACAGAAGAAAATATTGCTGTCGTTGAGGCCAGTGTCGAAGAAAACGACAATTTATCGATTCGTCGTCGTGCTCAGCAAATTGGACTTTGTCCATCGACTTTATGGAAAATTTTACGTAAAGATTTGGGTTTGGTGCCATACAAAATTCAATTGGTGCAAGAATTAAAGCCACACGACCATCGTTTGCGCCGTGAATTCAGTTTCACGTTTCATTTTTTTACCGTAAAATTCTCTTCAGTGATGAGGCGCATTTTTTGTTAAATGGATACGTCAACAAACAAAATTGTCGCATTTGGAGCAAAGATAATCCACACGCCGTTCAAGAATTACCAATGCATCCTGATAAATGTACTGTTTGGTGCGGTCTATGGGCTGGTGGGATCATCGGTCCATATTTCTTTAAAAATGAGGAAGGACGACGCGTTACCGTGAATGGAAATCGATACAGAACCATGTTAAATGAGTTTTTGTTGTCAAATCTTGAAGATATGGATATGGATGAAATGTGGTTTCAACAAGATGGTGCCACTTGCCATACAGCACGTGAAACAATCGACTTATTGAAAGAAACTTTCAACGACAACATTATTTCGAGAAATGGTCCGGTGAATTGGCCTCCGCGTTCGTGCGATTTGACGCCACTCGATTACTTTTTGTGGGGATACGTGAAGTCATTGGTTTATGTGGATAAACCTCAATCGATTGACGCTTTGGAAACCAATATTCAACGTGTCATTGCTGACATACGCCCTCAAATGCTTGAAAAAGTGCTGGAAAATTGGACCTCCAGAATGACATTTGTGAAAAATAGTCGTGGTAGCCATATGCCAGAAATTGTGTTTAAATGTTAAATGCCAAAAAATTATCTACCAAATAAAAAAAAATTTTGGTCATTTCATAATTTTATATGTGTTTTATTCAAAAAAAAAATCGGCAATCTCTTAAAAAAAACACCCGTTATAAGCTCTTTTTCAAATTAATTTATAATACATCATGTACATACCTTGACTTCACTTTCAGAAGGAAAACTGAAACGATTTCCTCAACTATGTCATTGCAGTTAGCTTCTTCCACAATGATTTTTATGAGTTCATCTCTGTGCATATTTTGGAAATATCCGTTCTTTCCATAAAACGTGACAATAACCTTCCTTTAGAGGAACCATGAATTAGAGATGAAATATCCTACATGAGTTCAAATCTTGTTATTATTACTTAATTAATTTAAATATTTCTTTATTACTTAAAAATTTTGGCTTGTAAGAAACTGATGCAGGTGAACTTGTGGATTCTCGATCTGGTATTGGTGAATTTGCTTTAAATTTTTTGTTCATCCAATATAAAACGTTAGAATCTAGAAAAGGTTCTTCTGTGTCTTCAGATGGATACTACAAAGCATTTAATTTATGAAATTCATTATTATAGTTTAATTTTTCTAAATGAATACCTCTGTTTTTCTCCACTTAAACAATTTTGCCCTAAATTCTGATCTTTTCCCAATACTCTTAATTACGTCAGAAATATCATCATTGGTTAAATAAATTAACCGTTTAAATGTAATGTCGTTTCCTAAAATAAAATTAGGTATAAAAAAATGTTGAGAAGCAAAATTTGAAATTTATTAAATCACATTAAAACACAAAACTTACGTTTTAGCACAGGGAAAAAATTTTTCAAAAATTTTTAATAATTTTTGGAGCTGAATGTCATCTTCCGTCATCTCTTGTGTTTGCGGTATATCAAAAATATTTAGTGGCTGTCCATTTTCGTCAATAAATGTAATATTTTCCATATTTTTCACTTGAACTTTTACACTTTCACAGTTTTCAAATCACAAATTAATCAAAGATCTTCTCACTTTAAACGCCAAAATACGAATGAATATAATGGCTTGGCTATGTAGACAATGTAGAGAAATAACAGTTAAATATTTTGGTTGCATTTACTGAGAAATGAGATCTATATCTTGGAATTTACGTTGATCGTAGTTGGATTCGCGACGCTTATGAGTGTTTGTTGTTGTTTTCTTTAGAAACAAATACTGTTTGCACATTGTATCCACTTAAAAATGAGTATGTATCTCTTTCAATTTACATTGATCGTGGTTTGAAGGAGTAAGATCAGAATGAACATGTTCTACTTTGATTCGACATTGCTGTACGTACATTTCCGTTATACGTTCCGTTAGATTTCAACATATAGAAAAATACACAACATTTCGAAGTGGATGGCACTTTCAAATAACTTTAAACAATGTAGATTTAACTTCCAAACATTTTGAAAGTACATGCAGGGCACTTTAAAAATAAATTTTGAACAAATGTTATCATGTTTCATTTTGAAACTACGTTAAGGTCACTTTTTATTTAACAAAAGTTGATTTCAATGTAAAAATGAATACGTTTTACTTTAAAAATAGGTTGAGCTTATTTTAAATTACATTGACAAGTTAAATCAAATATCTTTCAACGTAAAATTAAATATGCTTCAGGAAATTTTATACAACTTAAAATCAAATAAGGTCATATAAAATTTTACATTGCTGTTTTTCCCTCAGTGCATAAGCTAATCGCAAAACAATATTGCACCACGGGAAATTGGGTGTCTGGGCAAGTGGTATATTATGCAGTGTCATCGGTAAAAGGAATTAAGTGGAAACGCAGTGTCGGGTTGTGTAAGGGGCAACGACCAATATTTGTGTTAACTTACATACGCTGGTGCCGTGCTGTCGCGACGGTTATTTTTTTGTTTTCTTTCTCTTGTCTGCGTATAGGGAGGGACAGGCAGAAAACAGTAGTTGTTCGGTAATACATACGTTGTGTGCCGACAGCCTTGTGTGCCTAAAGGGTTGTTGTTGTTGTGTATCGGTTTTCGGTAGATAGACTATACAGGGGTTGCTGGGATACATACGTTGTGTGCCTACATTCGTCGTGTGTTGCAACTGCGCTGTTGATAAACTACGTTTTATGTCGTGTTATTGTGAATTCTTGGAAAATGCCAAAAAAACTAATCGATGATCTGAAAGTTAGCGAACTAGAGGTGAACTTCTTGAAATGTGGGCGGATACGAAAGGCCGAGCTCGTTTTGCGTCTTAAAGAGGTTGTGCATGGGGAGTTCGTTGAAGTTAGCGCGAGTGACGAAATAACCGCGTTGAAGGATCAGTTGGAAAACCTCACGTTGATAGTGACAGAACTATTTGCTTCATCGAAGAATAGCGATTCGAAGACGGTTTCTAACGATGAGAAAAACCCAGGCTTGTCGGGAGAGCGCGAACGGGTACCTAGCGGAAGTTCCTTTATGAAGGAACAATCGCGAAATACATTCGGTTAGGATTAAACAACCCACCTCTGCAAAACGTATTAGCTGGAGTGTGCGGTTCATTATTGACCGGAATTCTAACAGTTAGACGGTTTTACGAAACGCAAAATATTTCTGAAGGACGGGTAGTCAATCCACCAAGAAAGCAATTGGTAAGACTGCCGTCCGAATCAAATGGTACTGTTGTCGGCGAAGAGCCGAAGTGCAATAATTGTGCGGAACGTTGACAATTTTCAAGGAATTGCCCAAAGCCGACAAAAGTAGTTCGATGTACGAAGTGCGGGAAAGCAGGACATTAAGCAGAAAATTGCCGTGTTGCACAAGTGAGTGCAGTTTAAGTGGAACCGGGGCGTCAATCCTTAATTAAGACAGTGAAAATAAATGGTTGGCCAATGCCCCGAGTGTGTTCCAGAAAACGGCGGATAGATTGGTGCGTAATATACGTAACGGGTGTGTATCGGTTTTCATCGACGATTTCATCATCAAAAGCCAAAATGTCAAGGAAGGACTCGAATGTCTAGCAGAATTTTTACATTTATTGCGGGAAGCTGGGTTGACGCTAAAAAAATGAAATTGCTTATCTTGGACATCGTGTTAAGGGCGGCGGAGTTTAGCCTGGTGATGAGAAAACAGCTGCGATAAGGAACTTTCGCAGGCCAGATAACATCCACGATATTTGCCTATTCTTTGAACTTCCGCGATTTTTCCGGAAATTCATCGAGAACTCCGCAGTCATCTCTTGTCCGTTGACTTCTCTGCTTAAGACAAAGGAGCAGCTGCCATTTTAGTGGACTTCCGAACAAATAAAAATAGTTCCAAACGCTAAGGGACAAATTGTGCTGCGACCCGATACTTCTCCTGTATAGTCCGGATAAGGAGTACGAGGTGCATACTGACGTCAGTGCGACAGGGTTGGCTGGCGTGTTGATTCAGGAGACGGATCCCGATGTGTTTAAGTCGGTGATGTATTTCAGTCGCCTTTGCGACGACAGAGAGCAGAAGTTATGAGCTCGAGGTCCTTGCCATTGTGGCACCGTACCTATCTCTTTGGTAAGTCGTTCCGTTTCGTTACAGATTGTGCTGCCATAACGACAATTAAATCGACCAAGCCATTACTCTCACGCGTAGACCGCTGGTGGCTGGCTCTTCTGGAGTACGATTTCACTTTTGTTCATCGTGCTGGAGCAAAAATTCTGTATGTGGATGCCATGAGTCGGGCCCCTTATGAACCTCCGAGTGAACCACAAACCGTTACTGATCATATTCTCAAAATTGAAGTCGACATCGGCGACTGGGTGATGAGTATGCAGCACTAAGATCCAGATTTAAAAATGATTTTCCTTACTCTCAGGGGAGAGATTCAGCACGAGAAGCTTAAGCAGTGGAAGAAGGAGTTCGTACAACAAGACAACGAATTTTTAAGAAAGAAGACAACATGTTGCTGTTCTTTGTTCCCCGAACCATTCGTTGGCGTATCCTGAAAACATGTTACGATGTTGTTGGCCATTTTGGGCTCGAGAAATCCATACAACGAGTGAAACAGAACTTCTGGTTTTCACGTCTTCGACATTATGCCAAATCCTACTTGACGTCATGCTTGGAATGTTGCTACAATAAGTCTGTGTCCGGTAAGAAGGAAGGTCAACTTTATGTAGAGCCTGGGACCATTCAGAAGAAGTCGTTTGGGAAATTAGTTTGGTTTTGTTTCCTCAAACCAGTAAAAAGTACCAAAACGCATCCCGTTATTGCTGCGTTGAATGATTTGACATGTTTATTTGTACTTCCGACCCGAGTGATTACTGGCCGAAGAACTGCCTTCACCGCCAAGAAGTTTGAAGAATATTGCTGCAAAAACCAAATTGTTTATGTTCGGGTAGCTGTTCGTACCCCACGAGCAAACGGTCAAGTTGAGCGTGGCAACCAATCGATCCTCAACTTCATTCGATGTAGGACGGAGAAGTCTAACTTATGGGACGCCAACCGCAATGTTCTCCAGAGGCCGATCAACTAAGCACCACACGCTTCTCGCCCAACGAATTGGTGTTCGACTCCGTGACCGGCTTCAGAATCATATAATTCAAGCGTTGCACAGCGTTAATATTCCCGAAACCGACATAACTAAGCGATGTCATCAAGCCGCTGACAATATCGAAGGGGAGCGGGAAAGTTAAAAAGGTAATTGGTCATGATCGATATTTGATCGAAGATCTAGACGACGCCAGCCGAACCCGACGCACAGTCTCTCTCCCAAGCATAATGATGATAACGACAACACCGATGACGACGACGAATCTGTAGCCGGGACTTCTACACTTCAGGAAGGGCCGAGCTCTCAAGAATGATCGCAGGCAGTCGTAGTTGAACCATCGTCGCGAGCAGTCCGTTGTTTTTCAGTCCTGACTATTGTATTCTGACATATGTTTTTTTTTCAGTAAAGTCTACATCTACTTTTATTTTTCTATATTGTCGTCTTTCTGTCTGACACCATAAATTAACTTCCTGCGTAAAGGACCGGGGTCCGATCCTGGCCCCCCGCAAAAAGTCTCTCCACCGGTCCCGATTTCGAGCCGATGTCATCCAGTTTGGCATCCTTAAACTCTGGGCGTCCTCGTCTACGCCATCCTTCCAGCGTAGGCTTGGCCGGCCTCGCCGGCGTGTCCTATAAATCTTACCGCCAAGGACCTTCTGAGCAGGATCCTTTTCGCCCAACGGAGCTTAATTCTCTTCACGATCGGACAGATCTACTTTCGTACTAGTCAAGTAGCTAGAGTATAAAATGATCTCAACAATCATAAATCTGCTGGGCCTTTTTTTATTCCCGCAATAGTTATGGAGAGGTATTCTTTAACTCTCGCAGATGCCACTGCGCAATCTTTTCCATTTATACTATTCTTCTGGAGTCTTCCGAAGGATTTGGAAAACAGCCTTTAACCAGAATGTTCCCAAAAAAAATAATCTTTTTCCTCGTACCGAGCCATATGGCTAACATCTGTACTTTCTAAGGAAATCCTTAGCGTCCAGCAGTATGCTTTTCGAATGCAACGTTCTACACGTGATCTGATGCCATACCTCACTGAAAAGGGAAACCAGTCTGATCACAAATATGCAAAGTTGTTGCACTTGATATTTCCAAGGCATTTGACGAGTCTGACATCAAGCCAGACATGTCTATGGAATAAACAAAGCCCTGCTTGACTAGACTAGTAACTACCTTTCTGACTGATCCAATGTACACCGCATAAACGCCGGTGTTTTCCAAGGCTATCTTCGACACTATTTTTCATTTTCATTAATAATCTCCTATCCGCCACTCTAATCCAATCTTTTCTTTCGCTGACGACAGCAATCTTATCTTTTCATTTGATTTCGCACTTTCTTCACGCCTCTCTTTATCGCAACTGGAACATGAACAACAACCTTCAGAGCCCCCACCTTGTTATGTGGGGACTTCACAATACAGTACAATTTAACGCTTCTAAAACTCAATGCTGTCTTCTGTCGTCTAAGCGTAATTAAAACCACCAACCTTTACCCATAAATGGATCTTGTGTCAAAGAAACTGAAAAAATAGCAGTACTCGGTATGTGCGTTAAAAACAAGCTTCGTTGCCATATATTTGCCATCGCTAAGAATGCTGCTAAAGTTTAGATTTCCTAAAACGGAGCAAGATTTACTTCACTTCCTCAGACCAGGCTACTATTTGCAAGACATATATTCGCCCTAAACTTAAGTACAACTGTATTGACTGATCAGGTGCTCTCAAGACTCAACACCGGCTCTTCAAAGTGTTTCGTGCGCCAACAACTTTTTTTTTTATTTGACTCATTTGGAAAACCAACACCAATATCGACTGTTGTTTTGGCTTCGGGCTGATACGCATAGATTCAAGATTCGTCTACGAAGTTAGAAACATGTTTTGAAGCACCGCGATGCCTCGATCTGAAGATAAGTTACATGACATCTTGCAGTATCAGTTGATGCACAGCATCAATGTTTTCCGGAACAACAACTAATTTTGGACGACCTTCACGAAATTCGCCGTGGAGCAAACTGCGGCCACGATTCTCTAAACTATCGATAAACTCAATGCACTGTTGTTGAGTTAATCCACGTCGAATGTTGTAAAAAAAAAATCGCACAAAAAGTTCACGATTTAGTTTACTGAAAAAAATTTTGAAATCACTATAACAATATAAAAAAAAAATTCTGAGTAAATATAGCGTTTAAAATTACAAACTTTACGAAAGAGGCATCAGTTACGAGTTGGCAGCACTATAGGGTTGCCCTTCCCGAAATATAAAAGGCAACCTTGGTATTCTTTAAAAATACTGCTAAGTATTACTAAAACAATAATAAATAATTTGAATTTTCAGGAAATAGTAAACTAGTACTAAAACCCGCCAATGTCAATGAAATATCGGCAATACTGAAATATTGCAATGAAAAAAAATTGGCAGTATGCCCTCAAGGAGGAAACACAGGATTGGTGGGTGGCTCAGTTCCAGTTTGCGATGAAATCGTTCTATCGCTTCAGCGTCTCAATAAAGTTATTAACATTGACGAAATGACAGGCATTGCGGTGTGTGAAACCGGTTGTATTTTGGAGAACCTGGAGCAAAAGGCTCGGGAAGTAGGACTAGTGGTCCCCATTGATTTGGGTGCCAAATCAAGTTGCCACATTGGTGGATGTGTGTCCACAAATGCCGGCGGTCTACGCGTTTTACGGTATGGAAATCTGCATGGATCAGTATTGGGATTAGAAGTGGTAAGTTAATAAGTCAAAAGTAATTAAACATTTTCAAATTAAAACTAAGCACATGAAATTAATTATAAAAGGTTTTAGCAAGTGGGAAAATTCTGAACTTAATGTCTGATTTTAAAAAAGACAACACAGGTTACCACTTAAAGCATTTGTTTATCGGATCAGAAGGCACTCTTGGGATAGTTTCGAAGCTTTCTTTGCTATGCCCTCCAGCACCTCAAGCAGTGCACGTCGCTTTTATAGGTGCAGTTTTTAGTTCAAACTGTCGTGCGGTAAAGTCGATTACAATTACCTGTTTTTTATTTGAAGGTCTGTCGTCATTTGATAATGTTTTAAAGACTTTTCTCAATGCAAAGAGATACTTGGGAGAGATTCTCTCATCGTGTGAAATGATCGATGCACCAGCTCTAGATGCAAGCGTTAAACACTACAACCTCAAGTAAGAATATATGTATATCTTTCTCTTTTAGTTGCACTTGGACTCAGTTTAGTTAAAAATAGTTCTCCTGTCCAGGGATATCCGTTCTATATGCTTATTGAGACATCAGGAAGCAACTCAACACACGACGAGGAGAAATTCAACAAGTTTTTGGAACATGGTATGGAAGAGGGACAAATATGTAATGGTACCCTTACTGGAGAGCCCAGCAAAGTTCAAGATATATGGAAACTACGAGAACTTGTCCCCGTTGCACTAATTAATGATGGTTTTTGCTTCAAGTACGATATTTCGCTACCTCTTCGTCATTTTTACAGTATCGTACCGGTCATCGAAAAGCGAGTTGGGCCACTTGCTACTCGCGTATGTGGTTATGGTCATTTGGGTAGGGTTATTTTTCTCTTTTAATAGAGCGTATATTTCATTTAATTTTTTAACAGGTGATTCCAATTTGCACTTAAATGTTTCATGTCCAGAATTCACACAAGAAATCTACAGATGCATTGAGCCTTTTGTCTACGAGTACACATCTAATCTTAAAGGAAGTGTCAGCGCCGAACATGGAATTGGTTTTTTAAAAACTAAATACCTAAAATTTTCAAAAAGCGAAAATGCGATAAATATTATGAAAGATTTGAAGCAATTGTTGGATCCAAAAGAAATTCTCAATCCATACAAAGTTTTAAATTAATTCCCACAAGATTTGTTACCCTAGTTTAATTATTAGAAGCTGTATATGTAAATTTAAGTTTGCACCTCTTATATATATATAGATATATACATGTAATCCCCTTGTATATTTAAAATAACGGGCTTCTCGTACATCTTTGGAAGATATCGCATTAAAAAAAAGTTCCCAAGATATTTTGTTAATTAAAGAAAAATGTTAAAATCATATTATTATAAAAAACTTCCAATTTTCACAAATTTTGTTACTTGTTTCTCGGTTTCATTACAATTCGACCTGGTTCAAATATTTGTCGATCCAAATCATGCATATTTTCACATTAACTTTTAAAATTTGCAAAACTAAGAGAACATTTTCGTTCTCTAAATTGGGCATTGCTGTTTTTAATTATGTGATTGTCGTCTTTTAAAATTGAATAAACAAAAAATAAAAACCGTCTGTTAAAATAAAAAAAACAACACAAAAAATTAAAATGTTTCATGTAAATTCTCCAATAACCAAAAGTATACTAAATTTCGCTATAAATGCAGAAAAATAAAAACACATGCGAAGCACTGAAACCCAACAACAAAACAACCCCAATCGTAAAGCAAGGCAGCGAACACAGTCATTACAGCATGACATGATCTGATGCCGCTATATGGAAAAAAATGTTATGGGAACCCCCCGACCGCGCGGCCTGATCAATGTTTGATCTTCTGCTCGCAGATGTGGCCACCAGGTTCTTTGTTTTGCTCTAATTTATATGAATCCCCAGATTTTGTGCCGTTCGCTCGATCATTATGAAAGCTTCCTGTACAGCTTCCTGGGTTTTTACCAACGACGTCAATATCGTCTGCGTAAGCCAGTATCTGAATGGACTTTAAGAGGATTGTTCCTTTCGCCGTTACATTGGAGTCACGGATCACTTTCTGCAACGCCAGGTTTAACAGGACGCAGGCTAGTCCGTCCATTGGAGCCCGTTATAGATGTTGAATCGGCTTTTTGATCTGGATATGTTACTTACCTTTTAATATTTGTCATGGTCAACCTACATAGTAATGTCAGTTTATTTGGATGCCGAATTCTTTCATGGCTTTATAAAGTTCTACTCTAGTTATGCTTTCATAGGCGGTTTTACAGTTTATAAAAAGATAGTGAGTTTTAAAACTGACATTTTTCTACCTGCATAAGGATAAAAATCTGATCAGTTGTTGATTTGTGTGGGATGAAGCCACACTGGTATGGGCCAAAGATGACTTTATCGTTATCCTGTCTTGAGGGATAAAGGAGAACATTTTATATGCGGTACTTAACAACGTTTTACGGCGATAATTGCTGCACATTGTGATATTTCCCTTCTTGTATAGGGTGTACAAGAATTCGTGGCACAAACGAAACAGGGTAATAGCGGAGGTAATTTCCAACCAAAATAGCCAAATGAAGTTTTTTCGAATTGTTGCTGGTTAAAAAGTTATTCCATTTTTTTTCTCCGCTACAAGGTTACTGTTAATCTTTTTTGAAGGAAAATTGAATTTTTAAGATTAAACAATGTACATTTTTTAAATTATTTAAGCCATGTCGTTTTTCTGATAGTCGGTCAACTTTCTGTAGTACATTGTTTTTCCGCCAGAGCTACTTAAAAATCAATCAAAAATTTTGGGAAACAAAAAGACATCACAAATCTATTATTTTAATTTGACAGAAGATAATAAAGTTTATAAAAATTACTTTATTGGAAAGGCACACTCTTCCAGATCATATTACAAAATAAACATAAACAAAAGAACTGTTGGTTTTTTTTAAATTAATTTTTTAGTGGCGGCGTATGCGATTTTACCCAAAAATACTAAAAATGGATTATCTTTTTAACCATCAACAATTTGAAAAAAATTCATTTGGCTATTTTGGTTGTAAATGACCTCCGCTATTACCCTGCTTCGTTTGTGCCACGAATTCTTGTACACCATGTATATGGGGACAGGATTCGTCTTCGCCCGCGTTCTATGAGATTGTTGCATTGCTCGAAACGAAATATTTTTATGTTAAGTCGCTAGCTAACATTCGTCATCGAGCCAGTCGTGCTGATCACTACGACTACTGCCTAAGCTGTAATCAGCATTCTTAAGAAATTCTTAAGGCGTGTCCATTTCTCTTCTACGCCGGCATATCAGCACCGAGTTACTATTCTTGCATTTAGGGCGAGTTATATCACTTACCCGTAGTTGTTTCTGGTCTCTTCGTTTCGAAGGACAGCCGCTCGTAGCACCATACCAACAGGATAGTGGTCCGAGTCAACGTGGAACCTCGGAACGTTCGTATCGTCATCAGGTTCATGTTGTGTCGGTGTTCTATCAACACGTGGTCTATCTGGCTGCGAGTGGCTCCATTAGGAGATACTCAGGTGGTTTTGTGAATATTTTTACGCGCAAATCATGCACTCGCAACGACCAAATTATTGTTTGCCGCCATCTCTATGACTCGTTGTCCATTACCATTAGTGTTATCATGTAAACTATGGGTGCTAGGAAAGTGATAATATGTCTATATGTGAAAGACATATATCAAACCATAGTTTACATTTTCGTGTAATGTACTGCGTGAATACTGGCTCCCTACCTATTTTTGCGTTGTAACAAAGTTGCCTGTCAGCAACTACGCCACAAACCATACGGCTAATAATTATATTCAAATATATATATATATATATATATATAATATGTGCCATATGAATTTCATGGCGCCGGTAAAATAATTATAATAATAAGTATATTAAAAATTTATATATGTATAATATGTGCGCAAAACTCCCATATGAATTTCATGGCGGCGGTCAAAATATATACATACGTACATACACACGTATAAATTTTCAAAGTATTTCTTGAGTAACCATTTAGGAATATCAACGTAGTAAGTATGCGGCAGAATAATTCATTCAACTGGCATACTACTTGGCGTTGATATTAAGATATATTCTTAGGTTACTCAAGTGAGTCAATAACGCCAGAGAGAGCTATGAGCTAGAAATCTCTAGTTGGCCGAGTTCATACCCCGGCATTAACCCGGATTTTTTAATTTATATATCGCCTGTAGTAAAATACCCACTCGGCCCCTATGTCTTTTTTTAATAAAGGAATAGGCTTGAATTTGTTATAAACAATGGAGAAAAGGTTATATGAATGCACATAAAATATCATTCTTAATTAAACACTAAATAATCAATCAATGATTATTAGAAATTACTTTTTGGTTTTGAATACCCTTATAATTCTCAACAAGCCTTTATTTTTAATTAAAGACATAGGGACCGAAAGTTCAGTACATACAACGAATAAACTCCAAATACCAACTTCGGTGCATGTCTTTCCGGTTTCTAAACGAACAATGGAAAGAAATTCCAAGCACTGAAAACGGGAAGAGTCTCTTAACGTTCTGCGCGAAAACTTTTTTGAAGGGAACAGTTATCTACTGAACCCTATATATATAAAGCAGCTCCTGTAATATTTTAGTAAGAGATAAGTAGATAAATACCCGCAGTGCGAAATAAGTAGATTTAATCGCCTTTTCGTCACTGATGGTATTTTCTGCCGAAACTCCTCGTGGGCTTGTAAGGGATTGGTAGATTCAATCGCCTTTCCTTACTTGCACAATAGTCTACTGACCGGCATGTACTTAATAGGAAGTAAGTAGATTAATCGCCTCTTCCTCATTAAATCCCATTATGGTCAATACAGCATCGCATAAAGCGGGGAATAAGTGACTTCAGTCTGTGTTTCCCAACTATAGCCAGTTCTTTTCAGTCCACCGAGAGGTACGACTGTGGTATAGGGTATTGGATGCGCCAATCTCCTATATAGGCAAATACCTCTATATGTAGGTCTAGGTATATATATATATATGTAAATAAGTAGTTATTCTTAGCTTAAGCATCCGAAAGCTATCACTTAGTATTAATCTCAAGAAGAGAAGAAAAAAAGAGAAAATAATAAAACAAGAACAAAATACAAACAAAACCGAATTATTATTTAGAACAACAAAAACACAATTTGTAACACCGTCGTAGAGGAGAAGAACCCTGGGTAACCGGCGAGCGTCACCCGAGTAGAAACGTTACAGCGTTCATATGCCTTAGAATGATTTTTACTTCATACTGAAGGCAGGCGTGGAGTTCCCGTTCGACTGATTGAAATAATTCTTCTTGTTCATCATCTGGGAAATCATCTGTAGTTGCGTGAACGTTTATGAGGCTTATGCTCTTAAATCTGCCGCGCATGCGAAGGGTGCAAGCCTTTGATTTACGGCTTTAAAGCCGATAACGGTGAGTTTAATTTTTTGCTGACTAGACTCCATTCTGATTTTCTGTTTTGGAGTTTGAAAAAAATATAGCAACCAATTAAAAATTTTTTTTTTACTGCAAATAATTCGGTTTATGTTTTTGGTGTATAGAAAATTGAATACTTGCTGAAAACTGTAAAGCATTGAAATCTTGCAGATGGTATTGACTGTTTTGTCTTTTTTTTTTAAATTTTCTATATTAACTTTGCGTGCCCGTGGCAGTCTGGCTGGCTGGTAAAATCTTGTGATCAATTTTTAACCCAATTCCGATAGCCCGATTTTATTCAAACTTGGCACACATATTTATCTTTGATGACAATACTTCATATTAAAATTTAGGCCACTAGGCCTCGGGGTCGGGGACACCCATACAAATTTTATAAATAAGTGCCCGATTTTCTTCAAATTTAATACACATGTGTATCTTCGATTAGAGAATTATGTCCCCTCGGGCCTCGGGGTCGGCGGACTCCCATACTTTAGAAAACTTAACCGATTTTCTTCAAATTTTTTACGAATGTTATCTTCGATTAGAGAATTTACAAGAAAAATTTTAATTTTATGGGGTGTTTTTTTTATTAACAAATTACCGGCTATTACTAAAAAACGTATAAAGAACTGAAAGACTGCCTCGAAGACCTTTTTGGTGATATACTGCAAACAGGAAAATTTCAGAAATACTTAATTACTTCAAAAGTCAATAAAAGAGACGGAATCGACTGAACTTAAAAAATGATTATCCTTAATGAAAACATAAACTTCATGCAGTTGGTTTTTTATATTTATTAAAAAAGCCGTGAGCCGTGGCTCAGTGGATAAGTGCATGGCTTCTGGGCAGGAGGTTCGTGGTTCGAATCCCAGTAACACAAAATATTATTTTTCACGGTGTTCCACCTCTCGCGAATGTCTGAAAAACGTCCGAGAGTAATAAGTTGTCACGGAAAGCTTCTCAATTCGCCTTTCAGATACGGCATTAAATTATTGTAAGTCCCTTCCATTTATAAATACATGCACAACACAAGTGCCGCGCCGAATATTATTAATAGCGGAAATACCCGGCGTTTCCCTACTGCCCCACCCCACTGACCACCACTTAAACTAACACCCGCCCATTGACGCCACGCCCACTGACCTCCCGCGCACTGAACACCAAGCCCACTGACCTCTTTTCCTATGACCTCCCGCCAGCTGACCACCCACCCCCACCTACTCCCGACCTATTGCCAACTGACCAACTCGCCACCTCACCAACCCAGAAAACTATAGAAACAATCCTTATACCGGCAAAAAATGTATACGTGTTGGAATATTCTTTATATGAAAATCATATACAGGGAAAAGTACATTTTCAACCCCAGCGCCGCCTATCGGGTCGAAATTTTGCCAACGAAACAAACCTTATACCGGCAAAAAATGTATACGTGTTGGAATATTCTTTATATGAAAATCATATACAGGGAAAAGTACATTTTCAACCCCAGCACCGCCTATCGGGTCGAAACGGCCAACGACTTTCTTTTTATTTAACTATTATATGGTGTGAATTTGAGCAAAATCGGTCCATAAATAAAAATTTTCGAAAAAAGCGACCCAATTAAATTAACCTGGTTAATCTGCAAAAAAAATCTAACTTGGTTACAAATTAACGAAACGGCCAACGACTTTCTTTTTATTTAACTATTATATGGTGTGAATTTGAGCAAAATCGGTCCATAAATAAAAATTTTCGAAAAAAGCGACCCAATTAAATTAACCTGGTTAATCTGCAAAAAAAATCTAACTTGGTTACAAATTAACCAATTTCGCTCACCACTGCTGTTTTGTAAAACTGTGTAAAAAGCAATAACTCGTGCGAAGAAAATACTTTTATTAGAGGAATTTAAAGTTAATTTACATAATTTGGATAATATGCATAGTGCTTAAGTTCATCATAGTTTTTTGCAAATTTAAATAAAATCAAAATATAACAGTAGCTTCGAAAAATATAAAAGACATTTATGAAATTAGTGTTTTAAGGGAATGGTTTTAAGCAGTTCTGAAAGAGTGCGAAAATAATGGGTTGAAAAGTAATCTTCAATCATGTCCCAAAACTAAAATGATGATAGGCAGTTCATATACTATATGTATATGTATGATGGTCACCGTACGCATCAGCATCAGTCCTGTATTTTACAGGCTGTCACTTGAGATTATTTTGCAAATACAGGGTAGTACAATGTCACTTGTGGAAATATCTCCTTTTTAAATTTTCTATTTAACTTCGCGTGCACGTGGCTGGCTGGCTGGTCAGATATTCTGATAAATTTTTAACCCACTTCCCAAAGGCCGATTTTATTGAAATTTTGCACACATTTATATTTCCGGTCGATACTTTCTATTAAAATTTGAGGCCCCTCGGACCTCGGGGTCGGGGGCTCCCATACATATATTTTACAAAATTTACCCGATTTTTTTTTAATTTTATACAAATAGAAAACACTTTTTGTAAAAATTTTGGAGACCCCGGGCCCAGGGTTCGTGGGGCCCCATAAATTTTTTTTAAAAAAATTAACCCGATTTTTTTCAGATTTAATACACATGTGTATCTCCGATTGAAAACACTTTTTGTAAAAATTTTGGAGACCCCGGGCCCCGGGTTCGTGGGGCCACGTAAATTTTTTTTAAAAAAATTAACCCGATTTTCTTCCAGCGTGCCCGTGGCCTGCAAATTGTATTAAAAACAAGTACCGGATTTTTTTCAAATTTTATATGCTTGTGTATCTCCGATTCACAACACTTTTTGTAAAAATTTGGAAGTGATCAGGCCCAGGGTTTGCAGTAGCCCAGGGGTTGTAGGGGGGGGGGGGGGTCACCCATGCAAACTTTATAAAAAAAAGTACCCGATTTTCTTCAAATTTTATACGCATGTGTATCTCCGATGGACAACACTTTTTGTAAAAATTTGGAAGTGATCGGGCCTCGATGTCGGAGGGCTCCCTCATAAAAATTTTAAAAAATTTACCCGATTTTATTCAAACTGCACATTGTGTATCCCCGATTAGAGAATTTACACGAAAAATTTTAATTTTTATGGGTTGTTTTTTTAAATACTCTATATGTATTAACTTCGCGTGCCCGTGGCCTGGCTGGCTGGTGGAATCTTGTGATAATTTTTAACCCACTTCCTAAAGCCCGATTTTGTTCAAACATTGCACATATGTGTATTTCATGACAACACATTAAAATTTGAGAGTGATCGTGCCGCGGGGTCTGGGGGCTCTGATACAATTTTTTTTGCCATATAGCGGCATCAGATCATATTTTTTTTTATAATTCGCGCTCGCTTAAAGGGGTTCGCACCCTTATGGTGCTCAGCTATATGCTTGGCACAGTGTGGGCGTTAAGGAAAAGGAGGAGAAAAGAAGATATGTCTTTGAGCTTGTGTTTTAAATGCCTGTGGATCATAGTGATATGGGAAGAAGAGTTTGGCAGAGCATTCCACATACGTGTTGTACGGCTGAAGAACGAATCACTGTACTTAACTGTACGTCCGAAGATGGGCTTGTGGCATGCAGCTGACTATTTCTGTTGAGCACCGCTGGTAGAAGAAAACATTGACAAGCAGGAAACGTTACTACGGTGTTCAAGCCAATCTATTGATTTCGCTATATTTGCGTACCATTATAGCGTACTATTTTTGTGTGGATGTTATTAAGCACCAAAAAAGAACAATCACCATATGTTATAAATTAAATAATTTATTTGCAATAATTTAAAATAGAATAAGTAAAAAAGGAAAAATAGTGTACGCTAACACGACACGCACTCGAATCAAATCAAACTATTTCTACTGTCAAAACCTTACAGTCGGGTGCGAAAATGTCGAAACACATCTACTACAGTCGCGTGCGTAAGTGTTGTATCGCGTAATATCGAGTTGCCACACCATCAAATCACCAGTAGAACGTTGCCTACGAAATCCATACTGCCGGTCACTAAAGATTTCATTGGTTTTAAGATATTTCTTGAGCTGAAAATTGATCCATGACCTTGGAAAGAATGGATGTAAGTGCTATGGGTCGGTACGAAGAAGGAGACGACGGCTCGCCTTTTTTGGGTATGGACTGGACAAAGGCTGTTTTTTAACTTCTCGGGAAGAGTCCAGAAGAATAGGATAGATGGAAAAGCTTACGCAATGGTAATGCCAGCTTGGAAGAACACCTCTTCAGAACTATTGGGGAAATACCATCTGGCCCAGCGGATTTGAGAGTGTTGAGATCGTATAAAACTCTAGCAACTGCACAAGTACCTACGAATGAAAATCAGTCCCAGAGAGTGTTCAATACTCTGAGGTACAGGAGGCAGCAATGCACAATCTGGAAGCGTGGAGTTAGCTGCGAAATGCGCTTGGCCTTGTCTATAGAGCTGACAACCGGAATGTCTTTATAAATATTTATATTCATATGTGCATTTATTCATTTCCATAAATTAGAAGCATACAATAATTTAATTCAATGTTTAAGAATCAATTTACAAATATAGGAAAGAATAATAGTAATCATTCTATAACGGTTTTGTTAGCGTTGAATGATACATCAAAAATTATCTATAATAAGTATTTCTTATGTAAAGTTATCATTATTGCATCAAGAAGAAAAAAGGAAAAAATTCCCCTAAAAGGTACCTAATACATAAGCTAAAATGTAAAAAACGTGAATTAGATTCAGCTTTTAGATACGAGAAAATTACAATCTCATAAGACATTCAATATTAGCATAATAAATTATTGTGTATAGCCAGTTTTTTATTTTCTTTTCTAGTACAGCCATATTAGAATTACATCTGAGATTCAATGGTAATTCGTTAAAAAAATTTCAGCGCTGTTACGGTATAAAAATGAGAGAAATAGGAATTGCGTGCGATTTATGCGTAAACTATACTTGAGTTTCTCGTAGGTATATTACCGCTTTGTTTGAAAAACTCTCTAAGGACTCTAAAAACGTAAAGGAAGGAGCGTAACTATCTTTACCAGAGATAATACGAACTAAGTGTTTCTGCGCAATCAGTAAGGGTCTTAAAGTACTAAAGTACTAAAATATGATCCGCCCCAACTAGTAATTCCGTATTGAAATTGGGAATGTGTGAGGCCATAGTAAAACATAGTTAAAGCCTCCCTCGATCAAAATGGTCTTAGCAAGTACAGTTTTCGTGTGACTATCATTAAATTGTATTTTAAAGCCTGTGTATGATTCTTCCAATTCAGGTTGTAATTAATTAAAACTCCAATGTATCTGTAATTTTTCACGCATTCAATTTTAAAGCAATTCTTAGAACTGTTACTAATGAAGGAAAAGTTATTTTTGCCGCAAGTGCAAAATTGTTTGCAATGGCAAACAAAACTGTTTACAATCATCAGAATGATAAAAAATATTATAATCCAATAATACATTGCCAGATGGATTAAAAGACATTAGTTTAGTCTTACCACTGATTACCAATTTATGAAGCGCCAACCATTGTCTTATAGTCTGTAAGTCCTCATAAATTCTAGCAACGCACTCGAAAGTCGAGGAACATTGGTAGACCAAAACGATGTCATCAGCATATGCAGTAGCTTTACCCTTAAAATTCAAATTCTGGAAAGAATTAGTATTAATCAAAAATAAAAGAGGACCAAGAACACAAGAGGTACACCATTTCTTAAGGTAAGTGGGCTACTGAATTTTCCATCGATCTTAACAACTTATTTTCTATCTTTTAGATATGTTTGAAACCAATCATTAACTGTGCCCCTAAAACCTGATTTATAGAGTTTATTTAACAGTAAATCGTGGTCAACCATATCAAAGCTTTTGAAATATCACTGAAGAGAGACATTCTCCCAATCGCCGCTTTAATTTAACGCGATATTAAAAAACAACAACTGTGTCGTGTTGTGTGTTTGCGCACAAAAAAAAACTTTGTTTTTTAGATTAGATAAAATACTACATCAACAAAATGAACGTATTTGTTTTTTTATAGGCAAATTTGGAATTTCCACCACACTACTACAGCAGAGAGATCGAAATTTCGATTTCACTTTAGGGATTGACGATGGAAACGAGACGATTGCCCCAAAAAAGAAGTATTGTTACGAAATTCAGGCTTTCGAGTTCGTAAAGGATTTTGCAAATAAAACACAACACAAGTTTATTAATTTACAAATAATAACTGTAATTCACAAACAGTTATAATAACTCAAGTTCACAATTTAATAATGGTGATTGCTTTAATTGTACACAAAAACACTTATAATACTAGTACTTCACAATAATTATTTTAGGTTATAGATTTATCACTTAACAAGAACTTTTACAACTGCACTGGTTAAATTCCAAACAACTAATAATCTTACTTCGGCTTAATGCCTCTATTTATACTCAATCAAAAGCTTCCAGATACTTCCAATATTGTAGACAGAAATATCGAGTAAAGATCAGAAAATTGTAGTCTTATTCCCTTATTTACAACTAACGACACTTATATGTAATGAGTCATCTTCTAAAAATAGACTTCATGTACAATCATGTTCTTTTACTAAAACCGGGCAAACCGGTTTGACTACTTGTTTGACCAGTACACAAAACTTGCAGGCGGTTACATTTCAGATTTCAAATAATCTAATAGTCTTAGTGCATAAAAGTATGCAACATGAAAGTGCTTATTTTTAGTATGCAGTATTTACATTGGGATTTATTTTAGGATTTTAATTCTATTATATGCGCTACTAACTACTTTTCGTAACATTACCCCCACCTTAATTCTGTTCGTCCCGAACAGATTCAACACTCCTTCTGTTGTTGTGCCTTGTCAATCTGTCAATGTGAACAACTTTCATTTTACATCTGGGGCTTTGTTGAATCCGATATACGACATCATTAATCCTTTTAATGATCTTATATGGTCCTTCTCAATCTGCTGTAGGTTTGGACATTTACCTTTTCTTCTCTTGGGATTGTAAAGCCAGACCAAATCTCCTTCCTGAAATCCACCACAATTTGCTCGCAGGTCATATCGCTTTTTCATCAACTATGTTGCTCCTTACTGCAGCATGAACAGCGGTCATCCTCTGCCTTAAATCACTAACGTAGTTCTCTTTTATTGTCGGCTCTACTGGTGGTGATCCAAATTTGATGTCGCATGGTAGACGAAGTTCTCTGCCCTTGATCGGAATGTAATTCCAGTGGTACTCCAAATCTATCCAATCCAATTGTCCACGAATGCCCTAGCCACCGTGCTAGCTTCCTGGTTTGCGATGGGATATGCTTCTGCCCATTTACTGAAGTAATCAATGCACACGAGTATATAGCGATTTCCATCTCTTGTTTCTGGGAATGGACCAGCTTTGCCACCCGCCCAAATGGTGCTCCAACATTGTATTGTTGCATTTTTCCTCTAGTTTTTAGTTGCGGTCCTTTGCTTGCTACGCACATGTGACACGTTCGACACCAGTCTTCCACATCTCTACGGCAATTGACCCCATAGAAGGGATTCCTAACTTCATCTAGTGTTCTCTTAATTCCCAAATGTTCGCCTGATGTTCCACTGTGTGCATCGTGAAGAACTGTGTTCACCAAATTCGTTGGTAACACTACTTTTGACTTGTAATACCGACCATCGGCAAATTCCCATTGCCTTACTAGAAGTCCACCTTTGAATCTCAATGACTGCCATTGAGCCCAGTAACTTTTTATTTCGGACTTGCTGTTGCAATTTCGTGCCACTGCGGTCTTGCTCCATCAATCGAAGTACTGGACCAATTGCATCGTCTTGCTCTTGTTCTTTCCTAAGTTGCTCTCTTGTCAAAAGATCTTTCATCTGCTGGACCGTGATTCGTGAAACAACTGAAAATTTTTGGATTTCCGGTCTTCTACTTTGTTTGTACTCGGGGACACAACTATTCCTGAATGATCCACCATTGTGATTGCCGTATTGCTGAGCGGAACTTCCACATTACGCCATCTCAGTACTTGCTTTCTCAAATCAAGTGACATCTGGACCGCCATCATAAAGTCCAGGCCCAATATGCATTCATCTTCCACTCAGGCAACAATAAACCGATGTCGAAACTTTAATCCTCCAAACTTGACTGTGACTGGAAACGTTCACCCTTAACTGATGCAGCCTCTCCTGTAGCTGTCCTCAACTTGTAGTGATGCACTCTGTTTACTTTCTCTCCAGACACCATTTCAGGACTCACAATTGATCTGGAAGCTCCTGTGTCTAGAACAAAATCGCAAGGTCTTCTCTCCAACACGCCATTAACAGCCAAGACTGTTGCAATCGCTGCAAAGATTTGTACTGCGTATTGTGACCCTGGGATATTCCATTGTCTTCTTCAGCCTTTGCCCTGCAAAGCTGGTACAAGATGATCGCTCCACCTTCTTCAAATGTTGTGCATCTATTCGCCGTAATCTTTCTTGATTATTAGCACCATTCACAGGCTGTCTCATCATGTTTCCAGCGCTCAGCTTCTTGCAATCCCTAATGAAATGTCCCGGTTTCTGACATTTAAAAGACCTTATTGTAGAATCGAATCTGCTACTTCTCTCGTTTTGAAAGCGACCAGTGGTTGATTTCTGCAACTTCTCATCAATGAGAGCTTTTATTTGCGCGACGTCCTCTGTTTCCAACTTGCGTAACCCAACAAAATTCGAAGTCACACTGGCTTTAGCTGCTTCATACTCCAAAGCCGATGCCAACACTTCATTCACCGACTTTCCTCTGGTTATTGTCCTCAAATGAAGCTTCAACTGGTCATCTCAAATAGTATTGATGAACGCATCCACTGCCAATCCGGCCAAGATACCAGCCGGAACCCCACAATAGGCTTGTCGTGCAAGCTTAGTTATTTCACGTTCTAATTCTTGAAAGCATTCTCCTCGCTGTTGTTTCTTCATTTGGAGCTGGATTTTGCTAAGCTCCTGTGCGTGAGACTGTCCATAACGCAAGTCCAACTCTTTCAAGATTCTTCCGGAACCCATCTCGGCATTTGGAATCATTTCTAATACATTAGTCGCTTTGCCCCTCAACGCCAGGATTAGAGAATTTAGTTGCTCTTCAGCACCCCATTCATTTTGTTGTACCGCAGCTCCAAACTGTACTTTAAAATTTTCAATTGCTGTCTCACCATCGAACGCAGGAGGCTTCAAAATTCCTTTCTGGTTACTAGAATATTCTAGAATTACTCTGGGACTGTTTTGTTGAGGGCTTTCCCTGATAAATTGGGTACGACTATCCAACCGGGTCTCAAACTCTTTAATTTTTCCTTCCAGGCCACTCACTTTTCCAGTAATGTTTGTCTCGAGGGTTTTCGCTTCTTCTTGAAATGTTGCTTGAACTTCATTTATTTCACCTTTTAGCCTTTCCAGCTTTTGATTTTGTTGATCGAATTTGGAGTACAGTTCTTGGGTTTACATAGTAAATTCCTGCCTTTGTTGATCAATTTGAAATTTAATTCCCGCTTCAGCTCTTGTCTCTGCTGTTGATTTTGTCGATTCAGCTTTTCGCTTTGCTGTTCCAACTTGTCGCTAATTTAAAAATTCAATTCTTGCTTCATCTCTTGGTTCAGTTTGTTTACTTTGCTGCATTTGAGAATTCAAATCTTTTCTTAACTCTTCACTTTGTTCGCTTTGTCGCTGCATTTGTTCTCTCTGCTGGTCAAGCTTGCTATTTACCTTTTCCCTTTTGCTATTTACCACCCTTTTCTTCCGAAGTGGACGATTTCCGCTCCACTAACTCCGTCTCAATTGAAAACACTTCACCAGCTTTCTGGTGACTTGTTGCAATCGGAGGAATAACTCAGTCTCAGTGTCACAGTCATCGAGTGCGGATATATTTTAACAATGTCTAATTGCGATATTTACTGTATCAGTTGTTCACGGCCTGCTTTAAATAACAAAGCCGTTGTGTGCAAATTCTGCGGGAATTGCTATCATAAAGTATGTTCCGGGCTGGATGATAAATCCTGCGATGTTCTAATAAATAACGATCGATTATTTTTTTCTTGTATTAATTGCGCCAAAACGTCGTCAGTGTTCATAATAATGCTCTCTGATATATCTAAAGAGCTTGGAAAATTTAAAAAAAAGTTCAATGACTTTGTAGAGGACAAAAGTGGTAAAAAATTATCTCTTTGCACTAGTGTACAAAAGGTGAATGACCTCCGTGTTAATAAAAACATAACAACAGATGGTGCGACGCTCTGCTCTGCGACCGCTCCAGCCTTGGCTGCTGCTGAAGAAGTGGACATCACTCTATCTCCTTCTTTTGCATCGGTTGTTGCAACTGCATCTAATAAAAATGATCAACATTTTTCTACACCATCCGCTCTACCTTCTGCACGTACTTTTGACATAGTTATTGCTGCTTCTAGCTCCCAAAATATTAGACGCAATACTGTGAAAAATAAGACAGTTGTTCGGACGCGGAAAAATAAAGAGATCATAAAGCATGTTGTCGGCGATAATGACAACACTGATTTAAAAGTGGTACAAGCTTTGAAATGGGTTCATGTATCATCGTTTGCCTCGACGACTTCTACGGACAATATAATAAAATATGTAAAAAAAAGAGTATTAGTAATCAACTAAAGAGCAAAATCCATATAAAATTTTTCTGTTTCCCACTACCACATCTTACGTTTCTCGATCTTTGCGACTACTTATTTTTTGTACACTGTATTCACATCCCACAAACACACATGCGTTTGGTCTTGGTTTACAGCATTAGTATGCGTAGAGTTGGGCTTTCTATAGAGAAGGTTTTGGAATCAAAATGGATTTTGCTCTTTAGTTGATTACTAAATACAAATACGTTTGGTCTCAATCTATGCAGGTATCTGTGTACGATCGGAACAGTTGGGCTTTCTATAGAGAAGGTTTTGCTAATGACTAACGCACCCACAATACATTCAGAAGTACGCAGCATCATTAGAGAAACAACAACAACAGGCATGCAGTACAAGTCACCACAGACCAAAACCTTCTCTATAGAAAGCCCAACTCTACGCATACTAATGCTGTAAACCAAGACCAAACGCATGTGTGATTGTGGGATGTGAATACAGTGTACAAAAAATAAGTAGTCGCAAAGAGCGAGAAACGTAAGATGTGGTAGTGGGAAACAGAAAAATTTTATATGGATTTTGCTCTTTAGTTGATTACTAATACAAATACGTTTGGTCTCAATCTAAGCATGTATCTGTGTACGATCGGAACAGTTGCAAAACCTTCTCTATAGAAAGCCCAACTCTACGGATACTAATGCTGTAAACCAAGACCAAACGCATGTGTGTTTGTGGGATGTTAATACAGTGTACAAAAAATAAGAAGTCGCAAAGAGCGAGAAACGTAAGATGTGGTAGTGGGAAACAGAAATATTTTATATGGATTTTGCTCTTTAGTTGATTACTAAATACAAATACGTTTGGTCTCAATCTAAGCATGGATCTGTGTACGATCGGAACAGTTGGGCTTTCTATAGAGAAGGTTTTGAACAGTTGGGCTTTCTATAGAGAAGGTTTTGATGTGAATACAGTGTACAAAAAATAAGTAGTCGCAAAGAGCGAGAAACGTAAGATGTGGTAGTGGGAAACAGAAAAATTTTATATGGATTTTGCTCTTTAGTTGATTAATAATACAAATACTTTTGGTCTCAATCTACGCATGTATCTGTGTACGATCGGAACAGTTGGGCTTTCTATAGAGAAGGTTTTGATTCTACCAATAGGACCAATACAATCAATGGACTTGTTAACTTCGATTCCTTCTCTGTTTTTTACTAAAATGTTGGCGGATGTCGCACTAAGTTCAGAGAACTCTTTACTGCGATTGAAGACTGTTCATATAATGCTGTAGCTTTAACTGAGACCTGGTTACATGATACCATTTATTCTTCAGAAATATTTAACTCCGATTTCATCGTATACAGAAAGGTCCGAAATGCTGATCTCTCTGGACATTTAAGAGGCGGTGGAGTATTGTTTGCCCTTAGATCTGTATTCAATAGTAAGGAAATAATTTTACCCCATCACATAAGTCTAGAAATCGAGCAAATATGTGTTCAATTATGTGTTATTTCTGATAAAAGAGATCTAATAAAAATATATTATTTTATCAGTTATATACCACCTGGCAGTACAATTGAAATTTATAATGCTCATATAAATAAAATCAATTACATAATAGAATCTTTCGATGAAAATTCATTTGCTGTGGTAATAGGTGATTTTAATCTAGGAAACATTGAATGGTCATTTTCAAATAAAGAGAAATGCCTTTTGCCATATAATTTATCTAAAACGATTGAAATTGAAACCATTGATAAAATGTTTTCAATGAATTTTATACAAATAAATAATATTAAAAATAGCTTAAACAGAATTTTAAATTTAATTTTTATTTATAAGGAATTGGAAACTACACTTTATGCAGCTGACTTTCCCTCATTAATGGATGGAATACATCATAAGTGTATTCTTATAAACTTTAATTTTAGTATATTTTCATATATTTATACAGCATATAATAGTACGATTAATTACGATTACAACTTTGTAAAAGCAGATTACAATGCAATAAATAATTACTTAGAAACGCTTAAGTGGGATGAAATTTTCGCGAACTTAAACTTAACATCTTGTAATGAAGTTTTTACTAACACTATTTTTTGTACATTCCATTTATTCATTCCTAAAAAGAAGTTTCCGTATGGAAATAAGCCAGTTTGGTTCAACAAAAGTTTAAAAAGATTAAAAAATATTTTAAATAAAATGCAAAAAACAACCATTCGGACAGTTGCGTATGAATTTTCTGCGATTACGTAAGGAGTATGAATTCTTAAAAGATTTTACTTATAAACAATATCTTCTTTCTATTGAAAATAATATAAGGCTTAATCCAAAAAGTTGTTGGTCTTTTTTGAGTAGCAAAAAAAAGTACTTTGGCTTGCCATCTAATATGTCTTACAAAAATAATGTATAAGTTAAACTAATTTATGTTTAGTTTGAGAAAAAAATATATTTTGCGGACTTAACGTCCGTTCTCTTTATTAATCAAAAACAGAATGATCTCAATGTTACATCTAAGGTCTTAATGTTAACTTAATATATTCCTAAAAATACCTTATCTAAGCTTTTTCCGCGCGCCGACGTCGTTCACTGTCATTTATGAAATTAGTTCACACGGGAAGTGAACCAGACGCGTCGTCAGCATTTACCTGTCGTTTGTTGGGTAACTAGAGAATCGAGTTACCCAACTTATAATGTGTTAACTCCTCCGCCGCTAAACTCAAACGTCCTCGTTTGACGCTTTGAAGTGTTTTGCTACATTTTCTAAGTTTATTTCTTCTTTCTTTGTATTTTTTTGCTCTTTTGGCTCTTTGGAATTACTCTATTTTTTCTATGTTTGATCAAGATTAGGATTACAATTAAAATTCCAGATATTAAAAGTGTTAGATTAGTAGTAAAATATATACTATTTTCTTTTTTTAGCAATTCTATATGTTTGGTACTATTAACGTTAAGATTCTTTTACATTTCTTCTAAATTATATTCATTGTTACTTAATTGTAACATTGCAGGCAATGGCTTAGTGCTACTGACAATTTTTGAGAAGTATTTTTTATTTTTTATTTCAATTGTTTGATTCACATGCTTAATAAGATAACTACCATCTAAATCTATGTTTTCTTCATTTATTTTTATTTTTCCTTTAAATTCGTTTAAAAGTATAACATCATCGAATATTTCTTCTATTTCTTCAATATTGTCACTGTTTATTTTTGTACAATTTGAAATTTTGCTTTTTAACAATGGTGGAATACATGAACTATTTGTAATATTTTCTATTTTATTTTGCTCGCATATCGCTAAATTATTAAAGCTTTTACAATCATTTTTTAATCCGAATATCTCATCAGAGCATACTATTATCGTTTTCAGGTCTATTTTATTGATATATTTCCCTTTTTTAATTGGTCTAATTTCTAATTTTTTGCAATTCTCTGTCTTTGTTGTAGGTAGGCTTATAATGTATATTAAACTATCTTTACTGGCTGCTATCTTAACATCTGCGAATTCTAAAGCTTCGTCGATATTTACATAAGGAATACCTTCTTTATTAAATATTTCCTCGGCTATTCTAACTTCGCTATCTGCTATTATAAAAGAATTAACAATATTTGCTTTCGCCCAATGAATCGCGTAGGCAATATTGATTATTTCTTCCTTTAGTAATTCTAATTTGAATTTGATTTTTAAAACGTAATTGTTTTTGGTTTCGAAATTGTTGGTGCTATTTTCTTGAATTTTTATAATTTTATTTGTTATATTTGTAATTTCGTTTATTTTGCTTTCAATTAATCTATTTATTACCACTTGGTTATTGTTATTTTGTAATATGTTATTAATTTTGTTTTCTAATATTATTATGTCATTATGATCGGGCGTACCTGTAACCCATTTCCATGCGCTGCCTAATATATCTATCGATCTTTTTCTTATTTTACTATGAACACTAAGCCTTTTCATGTGTAGTCTAATTTGTTTAATTAACGATGAGAGAATTGGATAATTGCTATCATTTTTCAAGACTTCTGTTGTTTTTTCAATGTTGTCAATTGCTTCTTCATATTTTTCTAGTTCTATTAAATGTATTATTTTAAATGTTCCCGTTTGAATTTTTGCTGCTCCGATGTCGATTGTTATAAGTTGTGACTTACTGTAGTCCAGTATTTGTACCTGTCCGTTAGCGACTATTATAAGTAACCTGTAATTAGTTTCTGATTAAACTTTTATGTATAATACGGCCAGATTCTGTTAGTATTGTGCTTGTCCTATTTTCCCTGACAGTTTCTGTTTTGTATCTTGGTGTTAGTTTCGTGCCATGTCTTTTATTAATTTTTACGTAAATTATTTGTCCTGGATCGTAATTTTTTATTTCGTTTCTATTTTTGTTGTGATATCTTAGATCTAAATCTTGTTTTTCTTTAAGTTTCTGTATATTGTCCTGTTTTATTTTTTCGTAAATTTCTGGGTTTGTGCTAACCCTTCGACCAAAAAAAAGTTCTATTGGTTTGTACTTCGTCGTTGAGTGTATGGTAAAATTGTATCTGTAAACAGCGTTGTCTAAAAGTTCTTCAAATTTTTCACTTATATTTTCTTTTTTTATGCATCTAAGTATTTCTGATAATGTAGAGTGGAATCTTTCTACTTGGCCGTTTATATTACTCATGTATGGTGGTGTTTTGTAAACCTTAATTTTGAGCTGGTCTTCTAGCATAAACATGATCGACGCTGAGTTGAAAGCTTTCTCATTATCAATAACTAACGTTTCAGGAGTACCAAAGGCCATTAACAATTTTCGCAATGGTTCTTTGACGTGTTCGACTGCTCTTGATTGCAGGGGTTTAATCTGAGCGTATTTTGAAAACTTGTCTATTGCTGTTAGAATAAGTCTTTTTTCTATTATGTAAATATCTAAGTGTACTATTTGCCCTGCGTACTTTGGGATTGGGGTTGCTGAAATTATGGGATTTGGTGGATGTCTGTCGTATTTCTGCTCACTACAAATTCTACACTGTTTAACAATGTTCTTAATTTTTTTTAGCATTTGGGGAAAATACAATTTTTCTAGTATTTGCTTTTTGTTCTCTATTGCATTTCGGTGAGCTCTTCTGTGTTCTACTATTATGCACTGCTCTTGCTCTTCCGGTGTCACTAAATCTTTTACAATTAACTGGGTGAATCTAACTTTGTAATTTCTAAAATGGTCCGGATAAAAGTTTTGTATGGTACCCATAATACTCTCAGATGTACATAATCCATTTATTACAGAGGGGTTAAGATACCGTCTAAGGATGTCTATTAGATCTTGCTCTGAATATGTTTGTCTCTTTATTGTATGTCTATGGAACGTGGGAAATGGAATTGAAAATTGATAACTGTCTTCTTGATCTATTAGGATGAAAATTTGGTTTTTGAATACGTTTATTGGGATTTCTGTGGTGGCGATTAAATTATGGGATGAACTTTCGTCTGAATTTGTTGCTATTGAAAGAGAATTAATATAAGATGGTCGAGATAGCGCGTCCGCGACTACATTTGCCTTTCCCGGTTTGTAAATAATTTCATGATCGTATTCCTCTAATATTGATTTCCATCGTTTTAATTTTGTGTTGTCATTTTTATTACTTAGTGCATAGATGAGAGGTTGATGGTCTGTAAAGATTTTGATTCTTGCGGTGCCATATAGATAATTTCGCAAAGTTTTAAGTGCCCATATAATGGCTAAGAGTTCGCGCTCATTAGTGGCATATGATTCTTCGGTCTTATTGAGTGTTCGAGAGATGTAGGTAATTGGTCTTCCTTCTTGTTCTAAGACCGCGCCAATAGCGTATTTCGAGGCATCTGTTGTCAGATGAAATTCCTTGCTGTAGTTTGGATAAGCTAGTACGACCTCTTTTGAAATTAATGCGTTCTTTATTTGGTCAAATGCCTTTCTTGCGTTTTCATTTAAATTGATAACTTTATTTTTAGAGACATTCTTGGATGCTCTTCCGTCTTCCCCGCGTAGTAGTGTGGTTAATGGTTTCGCGATTTTCGCATAATCCATGACGAATCTTCGGTAGTAACCCGAGAGTCCTAAAAACGAACGCAGTTGCTTAAGTGTTTTGGGATACGGGGCGTTTGCTATTGCTTGAACTTTGGTTGGGTTGGTGGAGACACCGTGAGAAGATATTACAAAGCCTAAATATTCTATTTCTTTCTTAAAAAATTGACATTTGTCTACTTGTACTTTCATGTTGGCCTCTGCTAATGTTTCGAAGATTTTGGAGATATGATTTGCGTGAGATTTTTCATCTGGGCTAAATATGACTATATCGTCTATATAGACGAAGCATATTTTTCCGATGTGTTCTCTGAGAATATCATCGAGTGCGCGTTGAAAAATCGCAGGTGCATTCTTCAGGCCGAATGGCAACCTGGTAAACTCATATTTTCCTTGGTTTATTGAGAATGCTGTCTTTTCAACATCAGATTCCTTCAGGGGAATCTGGTGAAAGCCGCTTTTCAGATCAATTATCGAAAACCATTTGTTCTGACTAAGACAGGGTAAAACGTCATTGAAATCAGGCATGGGGTAACGGTCTGCCACTGTGACTGCATTTAACTTTCTGTAATCGATGACCATCCTGTATTTTTTCTCTTTTGACGCATCCTGTTTCTTAGGCACTATCCATACTGGGGAGTTGTATGGAGATTTTGAGATTCTTATTATGCCATCATTTAAAAGTTTCTTAATTTCCTTTTCGATTTCTTCTTTTAGGGCCATAGGGTAAGGGTAGGTTTTACAGTAAACGGGGGTGTCGGTATTTGTTCTAATTGTTGCTACCACCTTCGTTGTGTAAGTTAGTCTCTCGTTTGGTTCAGAAAAGAGTTTCGCGTTGTTTTTTATAAGTGTCTGCATTGTTTGTTTTTGATATTCATTCAAGTGATCATCTGCCATCCTAATAAGGTTTACATTTTGTGAAACTAATTGTTTTAATTTTATTATGATTCTATCTTGAACTACCATAAAATTGTCTTTTGTATGAATAACCACTGACAGTTGTTTTAAGCTGTCATTGCCCAATATGGCATGAAAAGATGTTAGGGATGGGAGCAAGTAAAATTTTAATTGGGTATCATTGATACTAAACAAATTAATGAGGGCGTGGTGCGTAATTTTGATTTTTCCGCCTACTGAATTTGCGTAAAAACATTCGTCATTTTCTATTACTTTTTTGGCTAATTTAGGCTGTACGTAGTTTTTGTTTGATCCTGTGTCGACAAGGATCTTGTAAATTTCCCCACTCTTCGTTTTACACTCGAAATAGGGCAACGAAGAGTTGTTTATTCTAAAAAATGAATGTCGGATACATCTTGAAATTCGAAGTTATAATTATTAATTTGTTCTCCAGCAAATTGTAGGTTCCCTGTTTCTATTTCTTGATCTATTTCCTGTACTGTTTCTATATTGAAGTTCCTCTGCATCTTATATGTTGGTCTATTTTGCATTGATCCGGGTGGTCTCTTGTCTGTTTGTCGATATTGTGGTCTGTTAGCGTAATTTACCATATTAGTTCTTATTGAACTGTCGATTTCCATCGGCACTGGTTTTGGTTGCGGTTTTGGTGCTGTAGGTCTGGGTGGTACGTAGTTTTGTTGGAAAAGTCTTTGTGGGTTAGGTTGTTGGTAATGGGTTAGTTGTTGGTAAGGGTTTTGTTTGTAAAGATTTTGTTGGTAAGGGGGGATGATGGGTCTTTCTTGGATCTGTGGTGAGTAAGTTAGTTCGGGATAAAATTGCCTTTGTTGGTAATTATTCCTATTGAATTCTGTTCTGTTCTGCCTAGGTTGCATAAATTGTTGTCTTTGACTATTGTTGTTCCTATCGTAAGCGTATTGTGACCTAAAATTTTGATTTTGGAGTTTTAAGCATAATTGCAGTGCTTGCGGTAAGTCCGTCGGTTCTTTCATTCCGAGGAGCCTAGATAGATCTCCTGATAAACCTCGAATAAATGTGTCGAGTGCTTTATTCCTATAGGTGTCAGTAAGAACTTTTACAGCTTCTGCACTAACATTCATACATGCTATATTATTAAGTATTAAAGATAAATGTGCATAAACTTGTTGATAGAACTCTTGTACAGTTTTTTGTCCTTGAACCAGGCTAGTCAACTGATATTCTAAAGTTCCTAAATCACGTTTGTCAGCATAGTGAGCTGTTAAGCACTTAACGATTGCTTCCCAATTAAGGGGTGTGTTGTACGATTCTAATACAATGTCAGCGTTTCCAGTTATTTTATTTCTAATCGTGTTCAGTATCGCGAAATATTTTGGAGTGCCTTTACTCGTTTCGTAAATATTTAAAACCCTTTCTACGCTCTTTTTCCATGAGCTATATTCTTTTTGGTTACCTGAAAATTCTCGTAGTGATTTTATGATGTCTGGTACCTTATCTAAGTCTGTAATATTTTCCCTAAACTGTGGATAGATTGTTTGGTCTACCAATTGTTGTTGATCATTTTCATTTGCTATTTCCTCAAACAATTGTCTACCTCGTGTGTTTATTATCTGCGTTACTATATCTGCTTTTAACACTGTAAGCTCAGCAGATGCGATTGGCCTATTGCCAGAAGGTGCAAGTTGTTGGGCTGCAGGTTGTCGATCTGCAGGTTGTTGAGCTGCAGGCTGTTGAGCTGCATCGAGCACTGATGGTCTGATGAGATTATTGGGGTTTGCCATTTTTTATTAAAGTGAAGCAATTATTTAAAAAAAAAAAAATATTATAGGTAATATATTCCGAACTAAAGTGGGTTAAAATATATCTTTTATATATTATTATAATATTATTGTGATTGTAATTCCGCTCTGAATCACTGTTTCGGGTTTTTTCTATACTTGGGTTTTTTATTTTATATATTTTTATTTTCCTATCCAATCAGTTAATCACTTCTTTTAAACATGTATTTTACTTTTTATTATTAAGCTTTTATTTTCTTATTTTCTTTTTTGACTACTTTCTATTTTTCTATATATATTTTCGATCTGTGTGTGTGTTATAATAACTTTAAACTATATGTATGTTATATTATTGACTTACAATACTAATAGACGGGTCATCATTTTTACTTTGCTGTCTCCGGTTGGGTTGTCTTCTCCTCGGTCGGCTGTCCACCAGATTAGACGTCCTTTTTGTTTCCTACTAAGGGGCCTTCCTCGAGAGCTTATTGGGGACTTCCTTTCCTTCGGTTGTGTGGGTCAACGGGTGAACTAGTGCACTGTTTAGTGGCACTTTTGAGTAGTTAGCAGCACTTTGTTTCGTGGCACTTTTGTGTAGTTAGTGGCACTTTGTTTCGTGGCACTTTATTTATTTGTACTTTGTTGGTTTAGTGGCACTTTATTTATTTAGTGGCCCTTTTATTTATTTATTTTTCGTGGCACTTTATTTATTTGGTGGCACTTTTATTTATTTATTTTTCGTGGCACTTTATTTATTTGGTGGCACTTTTAGTGGTACTTTATTTATTTGCACTTTGTTGGTTTAGTGGCACTTTTATTTAAAATATTTTTACTATCTGGTTTCCGTTGACCACACACTCTTTACAGCACTATACTATTGCTCGGGCGCCAGTTAAACTAATTTATGTTTAGTTTGAGAAAAAAATATATTTTGCGGACTTAACGTCCGTTCTCTTTATTAATCAAAAACAGAATGATCTCAATGTTACATCTAAGGTCTTAATGTTAACTTAATATATTCCTAAAAATACCTTATCTAAGCTTTTTCCGCGCGCCGACGTCGTTCACTGTCATTTATGAAATTAGTTCACACGGGAAGTGAACCAGACGCGTCGTCAGCATTTACCTGTCGTTTGTTGGGTAACTAGAGAATCGAGTTACCCAACTTATAATGTGTTAACTTATACAGCGATTTAAGTGTCGTATGTAATATGTTCGCATCTTATTTTCAGTCAAATTATGCTCACCCCTGTGTCGATTCCGATAATGTCGAATATCTCGGGCACCAAATAACAGATATTGGTCAGCTTTTTCTTACTGAGGAGGAGGTCTTATATGAACTATCTAATCTAGATAATAATAGTAAAACTGGACCTGATTTAATTCCCTCCCTTTATATTAAAAGTTGTAAGCTCAACGTCTTAAAGCCCTTATTACACATATTTAATTTTTCTTTAGCTAGCGGTGAATTCTTAAAAGATTGGAAAGTTTCGTTTATAACTCCAATCCATAAAAATGGCCAACGCCAAAATATCGAGAATTATAGGCCTATATCTAAATTGCCGTTAGTTCCAAAAATCTTTGAAGCTATTGTAAAAAGAAAGCTTGCATCCTTTTTATCTAACAAGATATCAGAACTTCAACACGGCTTTGTAGGAGGCCGATCAACTGGATCCAATCTAGCCTTATTCTCAAATTACTCTTTATAAGAGCTTGAAAACAACCACCAGGTTGACGTTGTTTACACTGACTTCTCGAAAGCTTTTGATCGAGTCCAGCATGTTAACTTAATAAAGAAAATGAAGTTAATGGGCTTTCATGGATTTTTTTTTAAATGGATATCCAACTACTTAACTGACAGGACGCAAGTAGTTAAAATTGGCTCAGTTTATTCTAAAATAATCTACTCGATCTCTGGTGTCCCACAAGGAAGCCACCTAGGTCCCTTATTATTTATATTATTCATAAATGACTTACCACTTTACATTCAACATGTGAAATGTTTGTTATATGCTGATGATGTGAAGCTTTACTTTTCCATAGATTCAAGGATAGATTGCCTTAAATTGCAATTAGATATCAACAATGTTATTAACTGGTGTAGAAAAAATGACTTACACTTTAATACAAATAAATGTAAGGTCCTTACCTTATCGAGAAAGACGCAGCTCATAATAAATGATTATTATATTAGTAATGTACCGCTCACCAGAGTTTCCAGCTTTTGTGATTTGGGTGTATACTTTGACTCTAATTTAGATTTCCATCAGCATTATCAATATATTATTGCAAAAGCGAACAAAATGTTAGGATTCGTTAAACGAAATTCAAAAGATTTTCATGACCCTTACACGGTTAAATCGCTGTATATGTCTTTGATAAGACCTATCTTGGAATATTGTAGCATTATCTGGTCTTCTTATTATGCAAATTATAACCAACGTATTGAACGCGTACAAAAAAATTTTACGCGTTTTTCAATTCGCAAACTAGGTTGGAATGCGGATCTTCCAGCTTATAATGCAAGGCTCTTACTTATCGATCTACTTTCGCTACAATCACGAAGAAAATATTTTCAAATTATGTTCATTAGGGATATTCTCATGTACCATATACGCTGCCCTGATTTATTGCATTTGATTCCGCTTTATGCACCATCACGGTGCTGAAGAGATAGAGATTTTTTGTACATTTCACATCATAGAACCAACTATGGTAAACATGAGCCAATAACAAATGCTTGCATATCTTACAACAAATATTGCATTGATTTAGACCTCGATATTAATAGGGATTTATTTAAAAATAACTTGTTAAAATTGCTAAAAATATCCAATTAGATTTAAGTATATAAATTTTATATATTATATATATTATATTATTTTTAAGTTATTTCCCTAAATGTTTGTAATGTAATCTTTAAGAGTAATTTCTCGCAAGATAATAATAAATAAAAAAAAATAGAACTCCTGCTTATTTCCCGCAGTACTTAGACCTCGCCTTCCAAGCTCTTCTTTAAGCTCGTGGAACTATAGGATTTAATGTTCACTGCACTTTCCATTTTGTTATTTACTGTTTATCGGTTTGTAAAATTTCACTTAATTTACTTACTGTCTCAAAATTAGCAAAACCACCTATTAATTTAGTATTCAACGATTTGAAAAATTTACTGTCTCACGATTTGCAAAATCCCACTTCTGACACCAATTGTTACGAAATTCAGGCTTTCGAGTTCATAAAGGATTTTGCAAATAAAACACAACACAAGTTTATTAATTTACAAATAATAACTTTAATTCACAAAAAGTTATAATGACTCTAGTTCACAATTTAATATTGGTGATTACTTTAATTGTACACAAAAACACTTATAATACTGTGTCTAGAACAAAATCGCAAGGTCTTCTCTCCAACACGCCATTAACAGCCAGACTGTTGCAATCGCTGCAAAGATTTGTACTGTGACCCTGGGATATTCCCTTGTCTTCTTCAGCCTTTGCCCTGCAAAGCTGGTACAAGACGATCGTTCCACCTTCTTCAAATCATGTGCATCTATTCGCTGTAATCTTTCTAGATTATTGGCACCATTCACAGGCTGTCTCATCATGTTTCCAGCGCTCAGCTCCTTGCAATCCCTAATGAAATGTCCAGGTTCATAAAGGATTTTGCAAATAAAACACAATACAAGTTTATTAATTTACAAATAATAACTTTAATTCACAAACAGTTATAATAACTCAAGTTTACAATTTAATATTGGTGATTACTTTAATTGTACACAAAAACACTTATAATACTAGTACTTCACAATAATTCTCTTAGGTTATAGCTTTATCACTTTACAAGAACTTTTACAACTGCACTGGTTAAATTCCAAACAACTAATAATCTTACTTCGGCTTAACGCCTCCATTTATACTCAATCAAAAGCTTCCAGAAACTTCCAATATTGTAGACAGAAAGATCGAGTAAAGACCAGAAAATTGTAGACTTATTCCCTTATTTACAACTAACGACACTAATATGTAATGAGTCATCTTCTAAAAATAGACTTCATGTTCAATCATGTTCTTTTACAAAAACCGGACAAACCGCACAAACCGGTTTGACTACTCCACACACTTTTAATATCTAATCTAATAGTCTTAGAGCCTAAAAGTGTGCAACATAAAAGTGCTTATTTTTAGTATGCAGTATTTACATTGGGATTTTTTTTAAGATTTTAATTCTATTATATGCGCTACTAACTACTTTTCGTAACAGTATTTTAAGCGAATGGCAGATGAAGATTTTAAAAAGTTTCTTGAGGGTTGGACGAGGCTGTCACAACTCATTGCAAAACAGCACCTTCTGCGCCCGCTCCTTATGCACACGATATCGACCAAAAGTTCATGTTGAACATGGCAGGCAAAACGCATGAAACCTTTGCCCCAAGCTGTGCCTATCCGTCTTCACGCTAAAATATTAGTAGATGTCAACGAGGAAGTGCTAAAGCTGCTGGATTAAGTTTTTGTATTGTTGTTGTTTGTTGTTTTTGTTGAATGTTAAATTACCTTTTTGTTATACCAAGCTGTAATTAAGCCTGAATTTAATTAAAGAACTATTATATAAAAATCTTGTTTGTTTATTTGTATTCTTTTAGAATGAAATTAGTATACACTTTTTCAGCCTGGAAACAATTGTTTTTAGATTTTGTTGTTGTTTAGATACTCCTCTAATTTTTCTCGCATGACGAACGGAACTTGAGATGAGTTGCGTGATCGGATTGACCTGCTTGTGGTCAGTGGTGCTACTTCATAATATAATATGGTTAGGTCTTTTCGTTAAACTCTGTTTGAACTCAAGGAAACTAATATAAAAATAGTAATAGTAAAAGAGTCTTATTTTGTATAAGATTGTCAAAATTTCAACTCAATTTCATTCTAGTTACTTGGAAACCCATGACGAAATTTTACATTTGACGAAAATTGTTTTCATCCAAATCCAACTAAATTAGCCCCATGGAAACATAGTATGTGATGGTGATGGCAATATGGGTAATAAGACCCATCTTTCTTGCACTTATGGAGTGTGGCTACACGATCATTGGAAAGAAATTTATGTCCAGCGAAACAGGTAGGAAAGAGAAAGCTTGATTTCACCGAGAATACACCGAAAGTCAATTACGAAAGATGATTTTCGGCGCAAGCATGAACGTTCTATACGACAAAACAACAAATTGACAAACATGCACACAAACACTCACAAATGCTTCGCTAAGTGTAGCCACAACGTTCATTGGCATTATTTTCATTCCCATGCTTGTGTAGCCACGCTCAAAGAATAATGAGATACAGCGTAATCAGATTCATGGTGTAAGTTCTAAGCCATGTTCGATTGATCTTTTGAGTACAAATTCATTCTTAATTTTTTAGTTTTTCTATAATTAATTAATCTACTGAAGGAAAGATACTGTTTGATTGGTCTCTTCTATGGATATTCGATAGACATCGATGCATAGAATCTATTCGATGTTTACAATACGATACATCGAATTGATGCGATATTTTACAGAACTATTTTTTTATTCGATGTATCGATGTATTTTCATACATTTTTTATTAAAAAAATGCATTTTACGGAACCACTTGCTTGCTCTTCAGCTATCGGAAAAATTAGTTAACACGAACTGGAAAACGATGACCTCTAACAATGCTTTTTCTAACGAATTATCTCTTTAGTTGCGTAGTCCAGTAGGAAGACTCAATGAGAACCCGTTACAAATTTGGAATGATTTAAAAGTTCAGTTTCCTAAGCTTTATAAAATAGCTAATAAATACTTAACCATTGTGGGAACTTCCGTTCCATCTGAACGCCTTTTTCAAAAGCTGCTCAAATCGTTAATCAGCAACAAAACAGAATGAAGGGCAAACGTTTAAGTAAACTTTTGTTTCTGCAGCGTTTGCCATAACAACATTGGAAATAGGACTTCAATGCCAGAATTTTGCAATTGAGTAAGATTTCGCATTCGCATGTCTTTATTTAAAACTAGCTGTTCCCGGGCGCTTTGCTACCCGCCCACTGACGCCACGCCCACTTACACCCGCGTTTACCAGCTGCCCCATCCCACTGACCACCCACCCACTGACCACCCACCCTTTGACCTCATACACACTGACCCACCGCCCACTGACCTCACACCCACTGACCTCCCGCCCACTGACCACCCACCCATTGACCTCATACACACTGACCCACCTCGGAAAAAAAAGACACCAGAGCCACCTATCGGGTCCAAATTTTGTCAACGACTTTCTTTTTATTTAAATATTATATGGTGTGAATTTGAGCCAAATCGTTCCATAAATAAGCATTTTCAGAAAAAAAAACGATACCCGCGCCACCTAGCGGGGCTGAAACCTTTTCTGGACTTATGCTATATTGCTTTCAACAAAATGAGTTAGGTATTTTTTGTGGTTAACGACTAATCAAAGCAACAGCAAAAACTAACCAAATTATGGTAAATTTTTTGTTTCATGTGTTTGCCAACTTATCCATATATAATTTTTAAAAGTCGACTCTGGTGGTGGGAATTATAACTAAAAATTTGGTTAAATATTTCTTAACCACAAATTTTTTTTGTTAACGCTAAACCACTTTCTGGTGTATCCAATGTGTTTGTTGTTGTAATTTTTATTTTTTTGTTGAAAGCAATATAGCATTAGAAAAAGTATTTGATGTTGGGAAAACATCGATGTTTGTTAATCGACAAACATCGCTGCATAGTTCCGATGTATCACATCGAATGAAAACATCGATGTATGGACACCCTAGTCTCTTCACTTCTGATACTACAAAGAGAGCTACTGCTTCTGTTAAATCAGTCCAATCGAACATGGGTTATATTAACCGTTTGTTGTAATTTCGTATTTGGCAAAAGCAATACGAAAGCATTTATTTATTTATTTCCTTCACGCGAAAGTTTATTAATCTAACCTACCTGCTGAGAACTGATATACAAATGTGTCATTTGCGCCATGCCCCAATTCCACTTTAGTATGAATACGATATATATATTGGTTTTAATCAAGAAAGACCAAATATATATATTCTAATGCAACTAATTTGCTTCTAAAAACTACAACTCAATTCTTGTGTCTTAAAACTTGAGAATCATCATTCAGCACTATACTCCATACAGCGAGAGCAAATTAGCTCTTCGTTAACAGCACTCGGCGTCAGCCTCAGCAGCTGTCAGTGTTGAACTGTTGGAGTCTTGAATGTTCTATTCAGTGATCGCGTGATTGCTTAACTGTTAGGAAGCAAAGGTGGAAGATTATTTTTTGCTTATCGGGGCCAACAGACCATCTTGAATTAATTGAATTTAATATCGTCATGTCAGGGTATGTAATATGCTTATAGTATTGTAATATTTTAATATTTTTTTTTATTTCAGAAAAGCTGATATTGCTCTAATTGGTTTGGCCGTAATGGGCCAAAACCTAATCCTTAACATGGACTCCAAGGGATTTGTTGTATGTGCATACAATCGAACGGTGGCGAAGGTAATTATTAACTCAACGTATTTTAAGGATTTCACTTAAATAATGAAGGCGTAAATTGGTTTATAATTGGTTGTCTTGAAAAGGTAACACAATTTCTCAATAACGAAGCTAAAGGAACCAAAGTGATTGGGGCGAATTCTCTCTCAGATATGGTCAGCAAACTAAAAACTCCACGAAAGATAATGATCTTAGTCAAGGGTAAGTCAAATAAATGTACATATTTGTATTTCTCAAGATCGCGACGTCACGATCTGACCACTAAAAAATCGATGCTTAGCTGCTGGGTATTTAGACAACCGACGTGTGCACCGTGTGGTATTAGCTCAAATTTCTCTTCGTAGTCGGTACGATTACGTATTAATATGTGATGTTGAAGTCAAATTCTAATCTAAGTAATACACCGCTGGCGACATTAAACATAATTTAGTCACACACTTGTGACTTATACCAAGTAAAGCTATGGCTTTCACTAGTTTATTCCAATGGCTGACCTCGTTAAGAGCAATCAAGTTTACATTCACTTGGATTTTTTTTCAATCGTTTTTTTTTGTTTTCTAGCCGGCACCGCTGTAGATGAGTTCATTCAAAAACTTGTGCCGTTGCTGTCGCCAGGGGATTTAATTATTGATGGTGGCAACTCAGAGTATCAAGACACTGCAAGGCGATGTGATGAATTGAAAGCTTTTGGACTTCTCTACGTGGGATCCGGTGTTAGTGGTGGTGAAGAAGGCGCTCGTTATGGGCCTTCACTAATGCCGGGAGGACATCCAGAAGCTTGGCCATTAATAAAAGATATTTTTCAAGCTATCTGTGCTAATGTTGACGGTGAACCCTGCTGCGAGTGGGTTGGCGAAGGTGGTGCTGGCCACTTTGTAAAAATGGTTCACAATGGCATTGAGTATGGTGATATGCAGTTGATTTGTGAAGCCTACCATATAATGAAAAGTCTTGGACTATCGCCGTGTGAAATGTCAGATCAGTTTGAAAAATGGAACAAGGAAGAACTCGATTCATTTCTCATTGAAATAACGCGCGATATACTAAAGTACAAAGATGATAAGGGATATTTACTTGAAAGAATTAAGGATACTGCCGGACAAAAAGGCACCGGAAAATGGACAGCTATTTCTGCACTGCATTACGGTACACCAGTAACATTAATCGGTGAAGCGGTATTTTCCCGCTGTCTTTCGGCGCTTAAAAAAGACCGTGTATATGCAAGTGCACATTTAAAAGGACCGTCGGTTATACCCAAAGTTGCCGATCTTCCAAAATTCCTCGAACAAATAAAACACGCACTCTACTGTGCGAAAATTGTGTCATATGCTCAAGGTTTCATGTTGATGCGCGAAGCTGCAGACGCAAATAAATGGAATTTAAACTTCGGTGGAATTGCTTTAATGTGGCGCGGAGGATGCATCATTAGAAGGTATTAACAATTATTAGAGTAGGACGTTTAAAGACGGTTTTCCAAAGTCAGGCTAAAGTGCGTTTTAGGGGCATCGGACACCCCCCTTCAGAAAGCAGACCTTGAAAACCGCAATCTTATTTGGCTTAAATGCCCCTTAAGGAGAGAGGGCCTTCCAAAGTTTTGAGCTCTTTTTTGAAAAATGCATTTTTCTATGTGGTTTGACGGTTGTTAGAGGGTTAATTGGTAACATATAAAAAGTAATAAAAATACCTTCCATCTTATATAAAATTGAGTTCAATCCAACCCCCCTCTACAGAGTTAGAGCCAAAAAATTACTTTCTCTTTAAAGTTCCGCAAGGGGCGTGGGCGGGCCTAAATTTTGGTACAAATGAAAGGTGAAAAATACTTCTACACAACCGTACTTTTTTTTATGGGTTAGTTAAAACGGAAGTTTGATCAAGTTGTACCTGATTAATGTGATTTTTGTGAGTGATATATCATATGATTGAGTTTTACCCATAAAAAAACAGGTGTTATATAGCAAAGTGCATTATAGGGTTTACTCGATTAAGGCTTTCGGATACTGAAAGCCCTCATTGAGCAGACCTCAAAAACAGCAATCTTGTTTGAAGGAGACGCTCCGCTCTCCTTTAGGAGAGAGAGGCTTCCAAAATTTTGAGTTCTTTTTTGAAAAATGCAATTTTTAAGTTGTTTGACGGATTAGTATCATATAAAAGGTAATAAAAATACCTTTCATCTTATACAAAATTGGGTATTTCTATGGGCGTGGTCCAATTTTAACGGAAGGTGGTTCAGTTTAAATTTTATTACATATGATTGAGAAAAAAGTTCTTCCTTTTAAAAGTCGTTTTTGAAAATTATGGACACTAAAATACAGTGCGCTTAGTTAATTTATATTTAGATAGGAGATTTCCGTTTTATTTATTATATACTCACAAGTACTTAATGGCGCTGGGCACAGTATATTTATCTTATTATATATATAAGATAAAATTGGGCCACGCCATTGCAAATGGTATGGCTGTGCAGAAGTAATTTGCACCTTTCATTTGATACCGATATTTAGGCCCGCCCACTCATAAACACGTCCCCTGCGGAACGTTAATGAGAAAGTCATTTTTTGGTTATAACTGTCAAACGCAATTTTTTATAAAATGAAAGGCATATTTATTACCTTTCATATGATACTAATTAATTGTTGCACATACCTGGCTTTGTATGGGAACAACTCAATCATATACTTTACTCAATTATATGAAAAACCACATGAACCAGGTACAACTTGATTAAACTTCCGTTTAAGCTGTCTCACTCCCATAAAAAAGTAGGTGTATATTCACCTTTCATTTAATACCAATATTAAGGCCCGCCCACTTTTAAACCCGCCCCCTGCTGAACTTTAATGAGTCATTTTTTGGCTCTAACTCTGTCGAGGGGGGTTGGATTGAACGCAATTTCTTATAGGATGTAAGGCATTTTTATTACCTTTTATATGATACCAATTAACCCCCTAACATCCATCAAACCACTTAGAAAAAGGCATTTTTTTTAAAAGTGCACAAAACTTTGGGAGCCCCTTTCTCGAAAACTCCAAACTCGGCCCACTTTCCTAGGAAGTAGTTGTTGGGCGGGGGAAGAACGGTCAAAAAGGAAATAAGTTGCATTAGACATAATACAATTGTTTTGCTAATTTTATTTCTTAATTTCAGTGTATTCTTGGGTAACATTAAAGAAGCATTTACACGAAATGCATTACTTTCGAATCTGTTGTTAGATGAATTTTTCAAAGAGGCTATTGTAACCGGACAAGATTCGTGGCGTAAAGTTGTTAGTCATGCATGCCTTTGTGGCATTCCCGTGCCTGCACTTTCTACTGCTCTTTCTTTTTATGATGGTTATCGTATGGAAAAATTACCTGCCAATTTACTTCAGGCACAGCGCGATTACTTTGGAGCTCACACTTATGAACTTCTCGAAGAAGATGGTAAAATTGTACATACAAACTGGACCGGAACTGGTGGGAATGTGTCAGCTAGCACATATCTGGCATAAAATTATATTCTATATACTAAGACTCCACTCCAATAGCATATTCGTGTTTTTTATGATTATTAATCATTGTAAATTCTGTACGGTTTAACTAGCAATATATGCTGTTAATAAATATTGTTTTATATGGGTCTTTTTACCAAGTTGTTTTGCTATGCCTATGTGCGATGAGCGTTCTGAAGCGAAAAATTACAATGGACGTCGCTTCGTTTATTCAGAAACAGAAATACATCTTAAACTAAAAACTACATAGCACGCTACAAGTACAGAAGTTGGAAATTTGATGTTAATACCAATTTCAATTTAGAGTGAGACGAGTGATTAACGTTCGATGACAAGTTTATCTGCTGAATACAAGTGTCCAACAATAGCCTAAAAAAGAACATCTTTAGAAGTTGAGAAACAATATCGAACTATCCTTACCTGACGACGGATTAGTTTTAAATTGTCCTCAGCAAATTTTATTTGCTTCGAAATTTCTGTTGCATCTGTTATTGTTTTATTTTGTCTGAATGTATCCCTTACTTTTCGTCCAGCGTACATCCTGAAAAAAGTGTACACAAGGTTTTGTTAATAATCGTACATCAATCTGGCTTTTACCTAAAATTGTAGGCAGAGAATTTTTGAGATTCACGTAAGAGTTGTCTATACAAATGAATAACGACTCTTGTCGACATTTTCTAAAGTAAACGATGTTCTGATGAATATATATGGTATCTACGGTAAATTTCGTTCTAGCCGACAGAACACTGGATACTGGAATAGGAAAGAAGGATTTTGAATGAGGCCCATTATCCTCATGGGAATGGGAATGGGAATGGGAAGAAACATGACGTTAAACGTCAAACATTTCAAATGTTAAGTATAATTACATTATTCATCATAAAGCTACAAGATATGTTCGTGCAGTATGTAAGTTTTTTTTCGAAATTGTGTTGCAGCAAATTTCTGTCCATAAACAACGCCAAGCTACTAACATAGCTTATCAATGAAACAAATTGTAGAAATTAGCGATAAAATTGTTTTCCTGTTTTTCGTTTTCGTTTAAGATTGCCAATCTATTATGTCGTCTTCTAAAAAACCTGTTCTGTAAATTATTGTAATTTGAATTTTAACAACCACAAAAATCAGCTCGTTTTTAGCCTTATTCCAATAAACAGTGTCTTTTAAATATTGAGATTTATGTTTGTTAATTTTTTCCTTAGCAAACTGAATTGCTTCTATTAATGTTGGTGAATATATTGCTGTGAACATCAAGTTATCAAAAAATGTTTTCTAATTATAATTATTTTTATTATAATTTTTCAATAGAGATTGCAAGAAATTTGAAAGCTCACGTCAGTGTTTGTAATATTTTCTCAGTCAAGGTTTTTTGTAGTTTTCCCTGACCATGATCAATTGATTAAAGCAGTTGGAATCGTAGAAGATCCAACATTGGTCCCTCAATTCAAATAGTGGAGCGCGAATTTAAAGTAGTACAATCCTTTAACTATCTCGGGTAAACTATATAACAGCATGGAAACAGAAATACGCGCATGGTTGCTTAAAGCCAACAAAGCCTACTATAGCCTGTCAAGACTCTTCAAATCCAGGAATTTAACCATAACATCCAAGCTGCTGATATATAAGACAATGGTCTTACCAGTACTTACATATGGATCCGAGACTTGGGCGCTTAGCAAAAAGCATTCTGACCTCAGCCACGTTAAAGAGAAAAGTCTTACAGAGAATTGTTGGCCACGTATGTGTGGAAGGACGATTCCGGAGACTCTATAATGATGAGATCTACGAGCGTTACCGCGATGTCGACATCGTGAAGAAAATTAGGCTCGGTAGGCTTCGGTGGGCAGGACACCTAGCTCGCATGAACGAAGAGGATCCTGCTCGGAAAGTCCTTTGAGGTAGGATTTATGGAACACGACAGCGAGGCCGGCCAAGCCTACGCTGGAAGGATGGCGTAGACCAGGACGCCCAGAGTTTAGGGATGCCAAACTGGATGACATCGGCTCGAAATCGAGACCGGTGGAGAGACTTATTACGGGAGGCCATGACCGGACCCCGGTTGTAGAGCCATATATGATGATGATGATGATGAAACCCAATTAATTCCAGAGTCTAAAACAGTTTGGTTTGGTTTGTCTGCCATTACCTTCGTAAGAAACTGCAACGAATCTGTCAAATTAAATATACTTTGTTCATGAAAACGCTACTAGCTAGCGCTGCAATGTTCTTAACGGGTTGAAACAGTAACTAAATTATTTATTTATATTGGAAACGTGGTAATAGTGAGCACAATACGGCCCGATTTTATGAACGCGAGTAAATGATTAATCCGAGAATTAATCGTCGTTTGCATTTTATGAACGACGATAAATGAGAAAATTAATCTGAAGATTTTTTTCTACTCTCTGTTTTATCTGCTGATTTTTGTGGGTAAATCAGAGGTTAAAAAAAGGTGTTGTTGTTATTATAAATTTTGACGATTTAAAATTTAAACATTATATTTATTAGTGAGAATTTAGAATTGAGAAGAGATCCATTGATCATAATTTAATAAATTAAATTAATTTAAATTAATTGAAAATGGAATAAAAAAAAATGAAAAATGAGTATTAGTAAGTACAAAATAAATAAAAATATAAAAATATAGTGATATCGAAATGTTTATTCATACACACAACATAAAATGTTAGTATAAACTACCACACATGCAAAAAACTGCGGTATAGCTGCAATAAAACCTGTAATAATTTACGAATTTTTATAACCTATCGTCGTTAATAGAATCGACGAAAAAAAAAATCCGAGAGTAAAGATTAATCTTTTATTTTATTTTATTTTATCTCTCGTCGTTCATAAAATCGGGCCTACGTATATGTACGTACTTTTGACAGATGAAAACATCCTTTGCTGTATTTTATTTGGAATCCGAATAAGGAATTCCAATGTCAAAACCAGCCAAACAGCAGGTTTTCAAATTCCAAAGAAGGAATTCGACAGTGCAATTGTTGTTGTATTTTCTTATTCCTCGGCAAATAAAATACGGCTCTTATGAATATGTGAATAGAGATGTTGAACATAAATACTGAAACTACACCAAAAACTATTGATTCGACACCAATATCAGTCATGTCAGATGTCAGCCACTTCTTACCCGTAGCCCCCCCTAGTGATGAGCACTAGCAATTATCCTAAGAGTATTTGATTCCAGACTGTAAGTTATATGTGTACCTTTTGGTTGAAATTGCTCCAAGAGTTCCAGAGTTATGTTGGCTCATCGATTCCCATATATATGTATGTAGATACCTATCCTACATATAAATACGTACATATACCAACATCTATATATATAAAAATCTCACAAATCTCAAATCACGGTGTTTGTCCTTCAACTGCTCCGAAATGGCTCGACCGTTTGTTATGAAATTTTTTATATATATTTGGTAGGTATGAGAATAGGTCGTAAAGTATATTTCATACCGCAAAGTGAAACAAAATAAAAAATTTGAGAACGACTGGAAACGCATTCCAGCCTAAATTAAAATAATATTAAAATTGTGTCCCATAGATTCCAATTGTTTAGGTTACGTGCACAAATGTTATTTGACAGCTGATCCATTTGCACGGTCTTTCTTTTGCTATCTGTAACACATCCAAATGATTCCGACCGACATGTCAGCAGACTTTAAGCACTTGCAGTTTCGGCTGCGGCTTGCAATCGCAATTACAACAAATAAATCAGTTTTCGCGGCATTACGCGCAAGTCAACAAAAAAAAAACAGTGCGTGTGTTTAACGCGCAATTGGAGTGAAACTTATTTGATGTTGTGGGCAAAAAGATCTTCAAAAGACCCCACAAGAGCACCATAAAGCCCCTAAGACCGCGAAAAGAGTCACAAAGAGACCTCCAAAAGTCCTTCAAAATCATTAAATACCCCTTAAAAGATCATCAAAAAATCCCCAAAAGAACCACAAAAGACCCTCAAAAGACTCCCCGAAATACCAAAAAAAGACCCTAAAGACCCCCAAAAAACCCCAAAAGACCCTGAAAGGACCAAAATAATCCAAAATACTCCCAAAAACACACCCAAGACCATAAAAAGACTCCCAAAAACCCTCAAAGGACCTCCAAAAAACCCACAAAAGACCATCAAAAGACTCCTCTAAAGACCTTCGAAAAAACCTCTAAAAACCCTAAAAAGACCCTCAGAAGACCTTAAAAAGACCATTAAAATGCCATCAAAAGACCCCCAAAAAACCCCCCAGAGGACCCTCAAAAGACCATGCCGAATTTCATACAAATCGGTAGAGAAATTACTTAGTTCCCAACATTTAAAAATGTAACACAATAATGTGATCAATACTGTGACTCAAAATCGCAAAACAAAATTATTTTTAATTTTTTTTATTTTTTTCAAATATCTTTTCACAAGATCACAAAACGATCACAATCAAATTTATTGAAAGTGGGACACGACAACGTCTGTCGGGTCAGCTAGTCTATATATATAACTTTATAATATAACTATTTAATATATATATATATTTTTTACGAAAATAGATTTAGTACAATTTAAGCCGCTATCTGTTCCTCAGAGTAAGTAATATTAGCAGTATTTTTAGCCGTATTTTATTTGCCAAGGAACAACAACAATTGCACTGTCGAACTCCTTCTTTGGAATTGTGAAAACCTGCTGTTTAGCTGTTTTTTTTTAAATGGAAGGTATTTTTATTACCTTTCGTTTGATACATATTAACCCCCATACCTCCCTCTAAGAACTTAGAAAAATGCATTTTTCTGAAAAAAAACCTCAAAACTTTGGATGCCCCTCCTACCTAAAGGGGGCGTTTCCGGAAAACAAGATGGCGATTTCCAAAATTTGCTCAGTTGGGGCTTTCATGTGAGATATGTATGAAAGCCCAAATCTCGAAAACCGTATACTGGAATTTAGCCGTTATTACCATTGTGAATTTGTAAACTATTGCTTTTTGGAATAAAAATTGTAATATGTGAATATACGAACTTGAGTTGTGTATATATTTGCAAATTCCATTTTAATAATAATAATCGACGCGACAGACCGTTGCGGTTCAAGGCCTAGCTTTTTGCGATTTGTGTCGTGCATGTATATTTTTGCTCACATATGTAAGAGACCTACAATTTAATGCCGTATCCGAACGGCGAATTGAGAAGTTTTCCGTGACAAGTTATAACTCTTGGATGTTTGTCAGACATTTGCGAGAAATGGGACCGAGAAAAATACTTTTTGGTGTTTCATGGGATTCGAACTACGAATCACCTGCTCATAAATCCATGCACTTAACCACTGAGCTACGGCGGCCATATTATGAGCCTTTTAGTAAGACTAAAGAAATAAACATATATATGTATATATAAACAGCATATGTATATATATATATATATATATATATATATATATATATATATATATATATATATATATATATATATATTTAAATTATAACTATAGAAAACAAGACATAAAATAGTGTTGTAAAAGACACGTCAATAAATAAAATTATGGAATAATTAAAATTTGGTATTTTTTGGAACGTTCCGTACGAAATAAAATCAAATGCAATCAAGACTTAACAGTTGATGTGGATCAGCTTAAGAGTTCGTTCAATGTCCCTTTGACACAATTATTTTTAAATACTAATATATACATTTAATTATAGGTAATTGCGTTCGGCTGTCAAAAAGGCGAGTGGTTAAATTTAATAAATATATATATATATACGCCCACTACCACGCCCCCGACGCTACCTTTTGAGGGCGGCAAAAAGAAGGCGGCGGCCACGCCCTGTTTTTGTAGGAGGCTTATACAAACTTAAGGATTTTTTTTTAGAAAAATCCATTTTCCCAAGTGATTTGAAGGAGGTTTGGGGGTTAGTTGGTACCATATAAGAGGTAATAAAAATACCTTCCATTTTAAAAAAAAGTTAGGCCAATCGAGCCACCTTCGGCAGTAGTAGAGTCAAAAAACTGTCTTTTATATAAAAGGTAAAAAAGAGGCGTGCTGAAAAGTGGGCGGGCCTAAATATTGGTAAAAAATTAAAGGTAAAAATTAGTTCTGCATGGTCCTACTGTTTTTATGGGCGTGGCATAATTTTAACGGAAGGTGGATAAGTAAAACACTCGGGAAAATGGTTTTTTGTGTAAAATTTCATAACTTTGTATGGCCTTCCTAGAAAAAGGAGGCGTGACCGGAAAGAAAAAATGCGGTTTTCATGGTCTGCTCAATGAGAGCTTTCATTAGACTGGTGTCTGAACCCCTCACCCAATGCGGGTTATACTGCTGTTCGCCATATAACACCTAATTTCGTATGGGGAAATAAAAGCAATACAAACTGATGCACGTTCCACTAAAATTGGACCATGCCCATAAAAATAGTATAGTCGTATAGAGGTAATGTCAACCTTTTTTTTGGTACCAATATTTATGTCCGCCCACTTTTTAACACCCCCTCTAATTACCCTACCACTGGCAAGAGTGGTCCGATTGGTCCCGTTTTTTGTTTATTATAACTTACCCGTAATACCTTTCATTCGATACCAATTAACCCCCAAACCTCCTTATTTTAGAGTGTGCCCATACTTTCCAAAAACGCCTTTTAAAAGGAAGAACTCCTACTTAAATATAAATTCATTGAGCGCATAGTATTTTACAGTGTGCCCATACTTTCCAAAAACGCTTTTTAAAAGGAAGAACTCCTACTTAAATATAAATACATTGAGCGCATAGTATTTTACAGTGTGCCCATACTTTCCAAAAACGCTTTTTAAAAGGAAGAACTCCTACTTAAATATGAATTCATTGAGCGCATAGTATTTTACAGTGTGCCTATATTTGTAATTCCACGTCCATAAAAACAGTAGGAGCATGTAGAACTAATTTTTACCTTTCATTTTTTACCAATATTTAGGCCCGCCCACTTTTAAGCACGCCTCTTTTTTACCTTTTATATAAAAGATAGTTTATTGACTCTACTACTGCCGAAGGTGGCTCGATTGGCCTAACTTTTTTTTAAATGGAAGGTATTTTTATTACCTTTTATATGGTACCAAATAACCCCCAAACCTCCTTCAAATCACTTGGGAAAATTGATTTTTCCGAAAAAAAAAATTTGACAGCCCCTCCTACTAAAACGGGGCGTGACCGCCAAGAAAAAATGCGTTTTTCAGGGAAGGGGTGTCTGGAACCCCAAATCCAATGCGGGTTATATTGCAGTTTTAGCCTAAAATAGTGTTATAAAAGTGTGACACGTCACGTCAATAGATAAAATTATTGGAATAATTAAAAGTTGGTATTTTTTTGAACGTTTGGACGAAAATATATAAAATGCAATCAAGACTTAACAGTTGATGTGATCAGCTTAAGAGTTCATTCATGTTAAATTTTTTTTCGTAAAACTCTACCCCAGAATCGCGCTCGACCCCAGAACTTTTCAAAAAGGAAATCGAACATGAAAGGCGAAAATCTTTTGTTTACATTTTTTTGCTGCATGTGTTGTTGTTGTGCTAGTATAAAGAGGGGTAAATCTCCCAAAATATCGAGAGCTGCTTTAGCTCTACGGTAGAGGCATTTTGAAGGGGAAACGAAACGAAACGAAAAATCTGGGGCAGAGTTTTACGAAAAAAAAATTAACATCAATGTCCCTTTGACACAATTCTTTTTAACTTCTACTAATCATTTGATTTTTTGGTCACTGTGTTTGGCTGTCAAAAAGGCGAGTGGTTTAATTTAATAAAATTGATTTTTCGACAGTAATAAAGCGTAATTGTAGTATACGTCTAAACTAATAAATATATATATCTAGTAATATAAAGAGATGAACACGACAGATTGTGAAAAGATTGAGGAAAATTTTATTAAAGATTTAGCACTTAAAAACAATAATGAAGGGTATCAACCTCAAAATGAAAACTTCACGCAACAATATGTTAAAGATGTTGATGTGCTGGATATTCCAACTGACCAACTTCGCTGTTTGCATTTGAAAGACACTAAAGAGGGAGGGAGTAGTTGTAGCGAAGATTTTGCAACGGATTTTGACGATCCGCTTAGTGAACGATGGTCTCCTCTTGGTGCTAATTACGACGATGCACCTTGTTTTAATGCTGACTTCCTAAACCCAGAATCGGAACTTACGAGTTCGGAGATCACTCGTGGTGATACCACTGCGTCATCTGTTAATAATAGCCGAATGAAAAATATGGAAGAGGAACAAGAGCTGCTAATCTCATCGCTTATGGCTCTGACGTCTCACTTTGCTCATGTCCAACTGCGAGTGCGACAAATTGTTGAGGCACCATCTAATAAACGTGATGTTCTTCTTAAGGATTTGGAAGAGTTTGCCTTCCGTGGGATACCCGAAGTATGAACCTTAAAAATGATGAACCTTAAAAATGTGCAACAACATCTATTAATTTCTTCTACTTACAGCCTCTACCGTCCACGTTAGGAACTTGCGATGATGTTAGTGCTAATGTAGACGGTGTTCGTCAACGACAATTCGAACTAATTGAGCATCTAAAAAAACAACTTTCGGAATTAGAGAATTTTGCATATGACTCTGGCGCTCCTGTGCTTCCACAGCACATTTTACTGGAAAAACAGAAGATTATTATCGATGAACTCAAAAACAAACTCAATCTGAAAGTCAGCGAAAAAGACTTGCCACAGTTATCGTCTGAAGACTTAAGAAATCACGTTGACACAGCATTTGGGGAATTTGTTGGTCCTCTTAAAATGAAGGAACAACTTGTTGCTCAATTGAAGACGCAAATCTCCGATCTAGAACGTTTTATTGCATTCTTGCAATGTGATTCAGACGATTCAAAGTTAAAAACACTCAGTGGAGGTGAAAAAATAAATGATGCATACAATAGTTATGCTGCCAAAAAGAAAAGATCTTCATCAATCTGTCTTGAAAATTGTGTGACTGAAAGTTTCAGTAGCGCAGACAAAAAAATAAATTGTGGAAATTTGAATTCGGCTGTTATGAGTTCTTGTGGAACAGTTACTTCCGGAAAAACAGAAAGCCTTAACAGTAAAGCTCATGGCCTCATGGATAAAGCTTCAATGTTAATGGAAATGTTTGCAGCAACACACTTCGGTTCCAAGGCTGATCGGTTCCAGAAAAACATACTGAAGAAAACTTCAAAAGGCAATCACTGGGGGTTAGTTGGTTCAGTCTTTTTATGGCTTCATTAATTCATCCTAAATCTATAATAGAAAATTGTAATAGTTTCAATACGTCTACTATTTTTTATTTTAAACAGAGATTTACGGGCGCAGCTAGAAGTTGACATTCAAGAGGTGGCATCTCTTGCTGCTACACTAAGTTTTGACCGAGAAAAACTAGCGAACTTAAGAAAAACTATGAGAAAGAAAACTGGGCAGCAAAACCAAGAAGCCTTATTTGCTTTAAACACCAAAAGATGTATAAGAGGCAGTCAAAACGAATTGGATTGTTCTACTCAGTTTTCAACGGACTCTGATGGTGATGAAGAATTTAATAATTGGGAAAAATATCGAAAGCGAGTTGCACATAACACACGCAATAGCAGCGATTCTATCAGTATAATAAGTAAAGAACTCACAATGGCAGTGCGTAAAAACTTCACACGTACATTGCAACAGTTAATACAACATGGACTTCGAGCAGAAACCGAGTCGACCTCTAGTCTTATTGTTCCGTTTATGAGATGCTTTAACCCATCCCCGATGTATGGATCACACTCTTATCAGTCATACAGTTCTACATCTACATCATCGTTTATGGTACAGAATAACAACGCATATTCTTCAGACGTTGGTGGGTGGACTGCTTCGAACCATGATGACAATGATCAGTATGACGCTAATAGTTATTTTAGTTCCAACGGGCGACGTATGCACGCCTGGGAGTTGATTTTGGAATATTATCACTTGAAAAATGGAGAAGAGTACAATAACACTCCAGCAAGAAAGTTATCTCAAAGTTTTAATTTGGACATTGTTGGCTCAAAAGTCATTACTAGCAAGCAAAGCCTGCTTAGTGTTATTGGTATGATTATAACGCTCCATCGCCCGTACAAGCGTAGCTATAATACCCACTTCAAAGCGTTTGTTTGTGCGGGTCTCAAGTGAGTATATGTTATGTAATGTCCTGACTTAAGGTTCATAATTTAAAAAGTAATTTTGTTTATAGCTCACATCAACTTGTAGACTGGTTTAATGCGATTTTCTGTTGTGCCGATTTGGTAGAGACTTATTACACACCAGGAAGCTATGTGGCTCGTACTGCCTTTCGTGATTCGTTAAGTTCGATTGATGTGCTTACCAAATATGATTTCGATTTGCCTATTGATCTAGCTGTAAGACATTTTAGAAATATTTAATCTCGGTATACATAACCAAAAACAAGAAGCATTCGCACCAAATCAATATCCATCTAATTACCCGGACGATAAGCGTTCTTAAAAGTCACAGAAAAAATATTTCTTTAACTTCTAGTCAAATTAATGATCTTTTATTTATTTATTAACTTTTTTAAAAATAGTATAAATTAATAATTAAGTTAAATATGTTAATGCAAATTTAAGTATTCACTCTCTGTGGTAATCTCAACACATGTCTTAATTTCGTTTTAGATTGTATCTAGTCAATGTTTATCGTTATGTGTTTATCATTATTACGTGTACTAAGTTATTCATAAATAAAACTGTATACATAGATACAAAACATATTTTTGCAAGGTTATTCTTACAGGACGCCATTATTAGCTGTTTTGGAGTAAACGAGGATTTATCCGGCTGGTTTTTGTAATTAAGGTTTTTTTTCAGGATACATAATACACAAAGAAAACTGTCTGGTTTTTTGTAAACTCAAAGTCAGCTTCGTTTTCGTTCAGAGTCTGCTTCACCTTGGTTTTGTGTATTATTTATTATAGGCCCCTGTGCAATTGCACAAGACCAAGAAAATAAAAAACACGCGGAAAAGATTCTGGTCAGATTCGAACGCGAGACTTTTGCATCTCCAACCAGCGCTCTAATTGGTGAGCAACGGAACACAGCAATCGGCTGCTTTTTCAAAGTTAGCGTCGTTCTCTTGCTTATTCTGATTGGTTTTTATTTATTACTAGCTGTTCGGGGTGTTTCGCTACTCGCACAGCCAGGAGTTTGTGCCGCTCACGCTTACCCTCACAGGGGTCTACGCAACTGCACGTGTACAAAATTTCAAAAATCTAGATATATAGATAGATATTTGTTTATTTAGTATTGAATACCATTGACTTACATAATATAAATCAGAATATTATTACATTTATAAAAATCAAAATAATTTTACAGGTTAATTTAAAAATTTTTCACAAATGATTATGATTATGATTATATCTTTCTTAAAATTAGCTACAGTATACCATAACAATTCAATCTAAAGTAAGAATTATTTCTTAGGCAATAATTATGAATGTCGTAAGTGTAAATTAGTTTTTGAGATAAATATCTAGGTAATAAATTATTTTTCATTTTAAATATTAAAATTAATACATTGACGTAATTTTGTTGTTTTATATTTAACCAATTTAATTTTTCTAACATAACATCTTTTAATGTAAGTCTGATGACATTTAAAATACATCGCATTGCTTTGTTTTGCCATTTTTGTAGTATATTAAACATTTCATAGGTACTGAGAAATATTACCGATGAACAATATTCAAAATGTGGTTTTATTAATATTTTATAAATTTTGATACTTATTGACTTATAAATGGTTTTTCTAATTCTACTTAAAAAATAAATCTTTTTTGAAATTTTTTCACAAATGTAATCATGATTTAATTTGAAGCTGAGATTATTGTCTATTATAACCGCTAAGTATTTGATTTCTGTTACTATGTCTATTAATTGGCCTTTTATAGCAATATTGTCAATAAATCTGCTATTAATAAACATACACTTAGTTTTATTTACATTTAATTTCATTTTATTAATTTTGAAACATCGATATAATTTATTAAGGTCAGAGTTTAATTTCCGTTAGCAATCTTCTACTATATCATCCACTATAGCCGTATTTTATTTGCCGAGGAACAACAACAATTGCACTGTCGAATTCCTTCTTTGGAATTGTGAAAACCTGCTGTTTAGCTGGTTTTGGCTGGTTTTGACATTCGAATTCCGAACTCGCTTGGCAAATTAAATGCAGCTTATATAAGTTAATTTATTCAATTTGATTATTTCTAAGAAAATATTTTTCCAGTCAGAGTTTCCACTCTGACCGCCTTTATTAATATCTACACTACAACTGAATTTTACATGTTAATTTTCTTACGAGCTAAATTACCATTTACAAAATATTGCTGTTTCTTGACTGACAATTTAGACATATTAATAAAATTGATTTCTTCGCCAGACGTTAAGTCGACATCCGGTGGTTTTATTTTAAAAATGTAAAATTGCTTCAGTCAGCACTTGTGCAATAGCTTCCTTTATGTCGCTGGACGTTAACCTCGTTAACTTCTCCTCCTCTAAAATCGAGTGTCCTCAATTGATTAGAAGTATGGGATGTTATTGAAATGGATATGTGGTTGGTGATATTCCTGATCTGTCGGTTTTATTGAAATGGGATGACTGTGTGGATGTTCTGTTTGCTTATTCTGGATAATGATCTGGGTGCTTCTTTCTTTACAAATCTTATTCATCACTGTAAATGCTACAATTCCTGTGATGATTAATATGGTAGTTCCGTATGTAGTGAAAGGGTGTACTGTTGATTCGTACTGTAGGAGTTCGATTTCCCTAGTGTTGTTAATATGGAGCTCGGTCATCATTTCCAGAGAGGGGAATCTGCGGGTTTGTTTCTCTTCGGGTGTTAATTGGAGGATTGCGGGGAGTGCATCAAAAATTGATGCTTCTCTTGAGGTAACCGTTCTATCATTGATACTAATGCTGGTGTTATGAAATTTGATCAAGAATGTGCCATAGAGATGTTGATGTGTTGATTCCGTAGACAGGGTTCCATTAAAATCGTTGAGCAGTATTATGCCGGCTGATACTTCTTCTATTTCTGGCAGATGCTGACTATTGACAAAGATGCAAGTAGCTTTTGCTCTTTTTAAAATGTATGGTATACAGGCTGTATTAGTTAAATTTTCAATACCTTGTGGTTTACAAATAAACATTGAGTTACTTGATTGACATGTTTGCTTAAGGCCAAATGTTTCGTTCTTTGACTTCAAAATTGTTTCATACATTAAGTCTATTACAATATTATTTCTTTTAATTGGTTTTAGAATGAGTTTTTCATAATTGTTTGGATTCACTAAAGGTAAGTTAATAATTGAAATTGAGTTACTAATAATTTTTACTTCAGCAAAATTTAAGGCTTCTTCTATTGTAATATAAGGTAGATTTTCTTTTTCAATAGTGCTTATGGCTAAGCTTACTTCCTGCTTTGATAGTATGAGAGAGTTAATAATACCTAATTTAGCCCAATGTATGGCGTTATTTAAATTTTCTAATTCTTCTTTAAATATTTTGAGTTTATACTGAATAACAGTTAGGATTTCATCATTGAATACTTTTTTTCTTTTTGAAATTATTGAATAATTTTATTTGACATTTTCGTGATATTATTTATTCTTTTGTTTTGCAATTTATTTATTACAATTTGTTGATTATTGTTTTTCAAAACATTATTCATCTTGTCTGTTATCGTAACATAGTCGTCATGGTCGGGGCTACCCGCTAGCCATTTCCAAGCTTTTTCTATGAGATTTATGGAACTTTTTAAATGTCGCGGTTTGAGATTACGTATAAGGCTTTGAATTTGTTGAGTTTCATATTTGAGATAGGAATAGAGGGAATGGTGTCTGTGGGCAGTAACTATTGGGATGATTTTGTCTAGTCTGTTTTCGTACTGGTCCAGGTCGATTACGTGTATTAATTTGAACTTCCCAGTCTTAAGTCTTGCATGTCCTGTATGTATCGTCACTATTTGGGAATTCGTGAAGTCCAGTATTCGGATTTCGCCACTGTTGTATTGGAGAAGGTACCTGAAAAGACAGATCAACTTTTTATATTAATTTTGTGTATAATTTTCCCTGATTCAGTTAAAACTGTAGTAGTTTTGTCTTCCTTAACAATTTCCTTCCGATATCTAATTGTCAGTTTAGAGCCAATTCTTTTGTTATGTCTAGTATAGATAACTTCATCTGTAGAATATATCTGGATTCGTTTCCTCTTTTTGTTATGGTAGTGGATGTCCTTATCTTGTTTCTGTTTAAGCTTATCGATATTTTCGGAGCGAACCTTTTCAAACTGATCTGGGTCTATATTTGGTGTGCGTCCAAGTAAGAGTTCTATGGGTTTCTTGCCTGTCGTTGAATGTATCGTAAAGTTATATTCATTTACAGCCCGTTCGAGAAGTTGTTCGAAAGAACGTTGGTATCCGTCGCCTTTCAGACATCTCATTATTTCAGCCAAAGTCGAATGGAAACGTTCTACTTGTCCGTTAACTTCACTCTTGTAAGGGGGGGTACGAAATATTTTGATGTGGAGGTCGTCTTCAAGCATTGACAGTATTGAACTGAATTCAATGCTTTCTCATTAGCGATAACGACGATTTCGGGTACGCCAAAGTTAAATACGATATCTTGTAGTGGTCGTTTTATTTGCTCGACCGCTTGAGACTGAATAATCTTAGCTATGGCAAACTTTGTAAATTTGTCGACAGTGGTGAGAACAAGGTGTTTTTCAGTGGAGAAAATGTCGATGTGGAGTGTGTGACCAGGATAATTAGGAATGGGGGTAGGCTGTAACTCTACTTTGTTTGGTTTGCGGTCGTATTTATTTTCTTTGCAGATGGAACACTGACCTACTATTCTTTTTATCTTAGCAGTCATTCTTGGAAAGTAATACTTCTGCAGGATTTGCAAACGATTTTCACACGCGTTCCTATGTGCCCTTCTGTGTTCGCTGCAAATTATTTAATTTTGTTGATCTTCGTTTTCTACGTCTTAAAGTGGAGAGGATTTCTTGTTTTGTGCCCATAATGTCTTCTGAAGTAGACAATCCATTTACGACGTGAGGGTTAAGATATCTTTTTAATATTTGGGTAAGATCGGATTTTGTGTAACTTTGTTTGGATTTTTTTTTTTTGAAAACCCTAGTCCAAGTGACTGACACCGCGACCTAAAAGATCTATTGTATCAATAGGGCATTAATAATCTAATAGACATACAGCTTTCCTAATAAAAGATAATATGTCCTTAGTAGCAGAGTTTTTCAACTCCGCTGTTGAGCATATTTCCTTATGGAATATGCGTTTCCTTAACCAAATAAGTGCTGGGCAATCGCAGAGAACATGTTCGGATGACTCCTCATTCTCCGCACAGCATCTACATTCTGTCACAGAGCCCACACCCATTTTGCTAAGATGATATCTTAGGCCACAGTGGCCAGTTAGAAAACTCACTAGTTTCCTAATGCTACCTTTATCTAAATGCAGGATTTCTTTATATGAATAGGGTCTGATCAGTTGTTTGGATTGCCTTTGCCCCGGGGTATTTACTCAATGAGCAAGGCGAAGTTTGCCCTCCCAACAGTTTATCACCTTTGTGGCGGCACACCAATTGACGCTACAAACCGAACCAGCCCTAGCTAGTTCATCTGCGGCTTCGTTGCCTGCGATACCTCGATGACCTGGTACCCAACCGAGCTTGACCCTGTTGTGTCTGGCCAGAGATTGCAATGCATCGTAGCAGCTTTTAACTGTTAATGAGTCCATTGACTTGGACGACAGAGCTTTGAGTGCTGCCTGGCTATCTAAATAGATACATATATTCTTGTGCCTTTAACGCCTTTACTAAGGCTTAACCTGGCGCAGATCTCTATGGCATGGAGTTCAGCTTGGAAGACCGTTGGACTCTCTCCCATTGGTATCGAGACCTTTGTATTTGGTCCGAAGACATCAGCACCAACTCCAGATTCCATCTTTGATCCATCAGTGAACCAAACCAGACCATTAGCGTCTAGTGTCGGAGCACCATTAGACCAGCTTGCGCGGTCTGAGATCTCTACCTCAAATAACCTTCCGAAACAGTACTCCCTGACCATAACGTCCGGTATTGTGCAGAACATGTCTCTTTCGGGAATTGAATTAAGAATTCTCATGTGTCCCACCAGGTCGCCTGGTTTATACTTATATTCTAGTTGCAGCTTTATAGCGCATCTAGCGGCCGTCTTCCTAATGAAGATTTGAAGGGGCGAAAGACCTACGATAGCTTCTAATGCTGTCGTAGGGCAGGTACGCATAGCACCTGTAATACCTAGACAGGCAATTCTTTGGAGCTTCTGAAGCTCGTTTTCCGTTGTCCGCTCGAGTACCTTGGGCCACCATACTATGGCCGCATACGTGATTATGGGTCTCATCATCATCATGTAAATCCAGTGTATCATCTTATGATTGAGGCCCCAAGTACTGCCGTAAAGTCTTCTGCAGGCCCATAGTGCCCTTGTAGCGCGTTTAGTAGCAGACTTGATATGAGCATTCCAGTTAAGTCTTTTATCAAGGATAACACCGAGGTATTTGACCTCACTGGAATACTTTAAAGTGGTGCCTTTAATGGTGATTGGATTTAAGTCAATCAACCTTCTTTTAGTGAAAGGCACTAGAACCGTTTTGTAAGGATTGATGGATAACCCTTCGCTGCTACACCGGTCTAAAACTTTTAAAAGCGCACATGGCACACGGTCACAGACACTCCTCCTGAGGAAGAAGTAATATCTCGACTCTCGAGCATAGCCCTAATCCATAGATCGAGGTTTCGATACCCTTGTTACTAATAGCTCTCTCTATAGAGTCATAGCCAGTGTTATTAAAGGCGCCTTCAATGTCTAGAAATGCACACAAAGCAACCTCCTTGGATCGAAACGTTACTTCTATCTTTTTAACCAGATAGTAGAGGGCACCTTCTGTGCTTTTGCCTTTTCTGTATGCAAACTGACTTGAGTGCAAAGGAGCAGACACCTCTAGTCTGCTTCTAATATGACCATCAATGAGTCTCTCCATGATTTTCAGAAGAAAAGATGTTAGACTGATTGGTCTGTATGATTTAGGTAGCTCACTAGGCCTATTGCCAGGTTTGAGGATAAAAATCACATTTACCTGTCTCCAGACAAAATGGATGTATCCCCAGTTGAAGCTAGCTCTAAATAATAAAATTAAACTTGGAAGGATTGCATCGATCGCCTTCTGTAGAAGAGCAGGAAAGATGCCATCCCCCCCAGGGGCTTTGAATGGTTTGAAGGAGCCTACTGCCCATCTAACCTTATCTGAAGCAAATATTTTACCAGATAAACTATTAGCTCTACTAGCGATACTAACCCTACGGTCAATCGTGTTCGAATTTGTGTGTGGTACACTGTTGTACGAGCCGGGGAAATGAACATGTAGAAGTGTTTTTAGTGTGTCCTCCCGGTCCGTCGTGTAGGTGCCGTCATTCTTTTTCAACAGACCCACACTATTTGTCTGATCCTTAACAAGTGCCTTGTGGATTCGCGCAGCTGCTGGCATTTCAGCGATATTCTCGCAGCACTTCCTCCACGTGGCCCGCTTAGAACGTCTTAATACAGATTTATATTCTGTAAGGGCGGACTTATATTCGTCCCACCTCTTTGTGTATTTAGCTGAGTTGAAGAGCTTTCTAACTTTCCTCCTGAGCTTGGCCAGTATGTCATTCCACCAAGGAACTTTGCATTTACAAAGATTAGTTTTGACGACACAACTGCCATGGTAGGAAGTAAGTAGTAAATCATTTACTTGGTAAGCTGCCTCGTCTAGTACCTCTATTGAGTCAATAGGTGAGACAAGCATATTTAATTTGGAGAGAACTAATCCTCGATAAAGATTCCAGTCGGTTGACTTGTTCCAGGCATGTTCCAACGCGCCTGGAATGTCAAACCTGATGTGTTGGTGGTCTGACAGCGAGGCCTCATCGGACACATGCCAATTAAAAATGGAATTTGAGATAAATGGACTCGCGAGTGTGAGATCTAGTACCTCTTCCCGAATCGCATTTACGAAGGTTGGTTTAGAGCCCTTGTTTACGATATCTACATTATTGCTAATAAGATAATCTAAAAGACACTCACCCCTTCGATTGATACCGCTGCTTCCCCAAACCTTATGATGAGCGTTGGCATCACATCCTATGATGAAATGGATGTTTCTATCTTTACAGTGCGTGATCATATCCTGCACCTCTTTAGGCGGAATGGTATCTTCTCTTCGACGAATCTTTTGCTAAGTGTAGCGGACGCCCCCTTAGCATGATGTAGATTCGCCTGTAGCACCTTTATGGTGCTCATCCTTCCTCCTTCTGAGAAAGAGCCTGCCGGATCAGAACCGCTTTTTTGGGGCCCTTACCCCTACGGCAGGCGGTCTGGCTCGGTTGGCCCGTAGGCCTACCATTACCTATCCTTCTCCTAGGAGTAAGTGCAGCTCTTGCTGCGTTTTTACCATTTCTGGGACTAATTGAACCAGATGGCTTGGTAGCCTTGCTGGACAATGGAGCTGGTCGTATTACCAGCTTTCATGTTATGGTTCCAGACCCGCTGTGGTCAACCTGCCCGGAAGAGCTGGTGACCGAAGAGACAGTTCAGCTGGCGCTGGGTCGGAGCCACTCAGACACGCTGGCTCAGTGGTATTTTGAGCAGAGCTGTCTGTGTTAGAGGTGCATTGGTCAGATGCTGAGTTCTTATCGGTGCTCTTAAGAATCAGCCTAATCTGACCAAAGCGGTACCCTATAATGCCTTTGTTGGCACTAAGTATTATCATGGAGGCGTCGTCAACCGCCATTACGAGATGAAGGAGCGCACCTTCCTTCTTTCTCTGTACCACCTTCCATGAAATGGCATTTAAGCCTTCGTTCTGGGCCTCGATTGTGGCCAGAACCTTCTCTGAAGGGAGTTCAGTGCTTTGTGGAAACCCACGGACGATGTGTGTCTTCGGGAAAGATCCCTCTTCCACTAACATCACGTCCAGTCCACTTTTATCCTTAATTTTTTGGAAATTGGAGCGCATCCACCCGGCAGTAGAGCTGTCTAGACAGATGAAAATCATCCATCCTGATTTGGGATACGTTCGGTGAAGCGCGGCCAAACGCCGCAGCCGATCATCTCAATCGAGGTGTCGATAACCGCTTCTTGAAGGTGAGCGATTTGCTCCTTTGTCAGCGGTTTCTTCGACAGGTCGATCGGTGCAACATCATAATATTTTTAGGAAAATTAGTAAGTAGCGCATACGAGTATAATAGAATTCGAATCCTAAAATAAATCGCAATGTAAATACTGCATACTAAAAATAAGCAGTTTTATGTAGCATACTTTTCGGCTGTACGACTTTAGATTATTTGAAATTAGAAATGTAACCGCCTGCACGTTTGAATCATTATGTACTGTTCAAAAATGTTAAAGGACATGATTGAACATGTAGTTTATTTTTAGACTCATTGCATATAAGTATCGTTAGTTGTAAATAAGGGAATAAGCCTACAATTTTCTGGTATTTTCCCAATATTTCTGTCCATAATATTGGAAGTTTCAATGAGTATAAAAGGTGGCGTTCACTGCAAAGAATTCATTAGTTAATTGAAACTTAACCAGTGAAGTTGTAAAAGTTCTTGCAAAGCGATTAATCTACTACCTTCTACTTCTGATGCTCGTTTGCCGTTTTTCGCTCGAGTACCTTGGGCCACCATATTATGGCTGCATACGAGATTATGGGTCTCACCATCAATGTGTAAATCCAATATATCATCTTAGGATTGAGGCCCCAAGTACTGCCGTAAAGTCTCCTGCAGGCCCATAGGGCCCTTGTAGCGCGTTTAGTAGCAGACTTGATGTGAGCATTCCAGTTAAGTCTTTTATCAAGGATAACACCGAGGTATTTGACCTCGCTGGAGTACTTAAGAGTGGTGCCTTTAATGGTGATTGGGTTTAAGTCAATCAAAATTCTTTTGGTGAAAGGCACTAGATTCGTCTTGCAAGGATTGATGGATAACCCTTCCCTGCTACACCAGTCTAAAACTTTTAAGAGCGCACATTGCATGACAGCAGAGATAGTCTTGCAGTGTTTGCCTCTAATTATAATTGCCAGGTCGTCAGCATATCCAATGGCGGTGTAGCCTGATCTGTGTAGATTGGCCAAGAGATCATCTATGACCAGTGACCACAGAAGTGGAGAGAGAACTCCTCCTTGGGGGCATCCCTTTACTGCGGTCACAGACACTGACACTCCTCCTGAGGAAGATGTAATATCCCGAGTCTCGAGCATAGCCCTAATCCACAGATTGGTCGAGGTTTCGATACCCTTATTGCTAATAGCTCTCTCTATAGAGTCATAGCCAGTGTTATTGAAGGCGCCTTCAATGTCCAGAAATGCACACAAAGCAACCTCCTTGGATCGAAATGTTCCTTCTATCTTTTTAACCAGATAGTGGAGGGCACCTTCTGTGCTTTTGCCTTTTCTGTATGCAAACTGGCTTGAGTGCAAAGGAGCAGACACCTCTAGTCTGCTTCTAATATGAACATCAATGAGTCTCTCCATGATTTTCAGGACAAACGATGTTAGACTGATTGGTCTGTATGATTTAGGTAGCTCACTAGGCCTATTGCCTGGTTTGGGGATAAAAATCACGTTTACCTGTCTCCAGGCAAAAGGGATGTATCCCCAGTTGAAGCTAGCTCTAAATAATAAAATTAATGTTGGAAGGATTGCATCGATCGCCTTCTGTAGAAGAGCAGGAAAGATCCATCCCCACCAGGGGCTTTGAATGGTTTGAAGGAGCCTACTGCCCATCTAACCTTATCTGGGGTGAAGATCTTACCAGAGAAACTATTAGTTCTACTAGCGATATTAACCCTTCGGTCAAGCGTGTTCGAATTCGTGTGTGGTACACTGTTGTACGAGCGGGGAAATGAACATGCAGAAGTGTTCTCAGTGTATCCTCACGGTCCGTCGTGTAGGTGCCATCAGTCTTTTTCAACAGACCCACACTCCTTGTCTGATTCCTAACAAGTGCCTTGTGGATTCGTGCAGCTGCTGGCATTTCAGCGATATTCTCGCAACACTTCCTCCACGTGGCCCGTTTAGATCGTCTTAATTCAGAGTTATACTCTGTCATGGCGGACTTGTATTCGTCCCAACTCTTCGTGCGTTTAGCAGAGTTGAGGAGCTTTCTTACTTTCCTCCTAAGCTTGGCCGGTATATCATTCCACCAAGGAACTTTGCGTTTACAAAGGTTAGTTTTGACGACACAATTGCCATGATAGGAAGTAAGCAGTAGATCATTTACTACGTAAGCTGCCTCGTCTAGTGCCTCTATAGAGTCAATAGGTGAGACAAGCAAATCTAATTTGGAGAGGACTAGTCCTCGATAAAGATTCCAGTCCGTTGACTTAGGATCATATCTGGGAGAGGCATGTTCCAACGCGCCTGGAATGTCAAACCTGATGTGTTGATGGTCTGACAGCGAGGCCTCATCGGACACATGCCAATTAACAATAGAATTAGAGATAAATGGACTCGCGAGTGTGAGATCTAGTACCTCTTCGCGAATCGCATTTACGAAGGTTGGTTTAGAGCCCTTGTTTACAATATCTACATTATTGCTAATAAGATAATCTAAAAGACGATTGATACCGCTGCTGCCCCAAACCTCATGGTGTGCGTTGGCATCACATCCTATAATGAATTGGATGTTCCGAGCTTTGCAGTGCGTAATCAGATCTTGCACCTCTTTTGGCGGAATGTTTTCTTCATCGCCGGGGAAGTATGCTGAGGCAAATACTATATTATTTTTACCCCTCTCGGTCAGAACCTCCACTAGAACGGCCACAAGGTCTTTTTTTATAAATTCTGGAATTGGAAGAAAGTTTGTTTGGATAAAATATGTCTAGTGTTTTGGGAGAAGAAAGTTTTTATCTGGTAGCTATTTTCTACACCGATTTTTATGATAATTTGGTTTCGGAATACATTGACAGGGGACTCTACTGCGGGTATTAAACCATGAGAAGAACTTTCGTCGATGTGGAGAGTTGGTGTTAATGAGTTTATTTGTCCTAATTTTGGTGGTCTGGACAGACAATCGTTTTCCTTTCCTGGTTTATATTTTAATTGGTAATTGTACTCTCCGAGTATTGCTTTCCAGCGCTTGAGTTTACTATTTGTGTTTCTATTGCTCAGTGCGTATGTTAAAGGTTGGTGGTGTGTAAATATATTGACTTTCCTGGATCCGTAGAGGTAATTACGCAAAGCATTTAATGCCCATATTATTGCCAACATTTCCTTCTCGTTGGCGGCGTAATGTTCTTCTGTTTGGGATAGGGTACGTGAAAGAAATGTAATGGGTTTCTTGTCTTGGGACAGAGCAGCGCCAATAGCAAAGTTTGAGGCGTCTGTTGTAAGATCAAAATCTTTTTCGAAATTTGGGTGCAGGAGGAGAACTTCTTTAGAGATAAGTGCATTTTTCAGGTTGTTAAAAGTGGTTATCTCGACTTTGCCGAATTGGATGGGTTTCATTTTTGAAACTTTCTTGGAAACGCGTCCATCTTCCCCTTTTAAAAGGGCTGTCAGGGATTTCGCAAGTTTAGCGTAGTCTTGAAGTAGTAACCTGACATCCCTAAGAAGGAGCGTAATTCTTTGAGATTTTGCGGGGGAGGAAAGTCGATTATAGCTTGAACTTTTTTCGGGGTAGGTCTAATTCCGTCCATTCCTAAGTTAAATCCTAAGAATTCTATTTCTGTTTTTAGGAATTCGCATTAATCAAACTGTCCCTTTAAATTTGCGATCTCAAGTGTTCGAAATACTCTTTTTCGAAATTTTCGAAATGCTCACTTTCGTCTTTCCCGAATATGATGATGTCGTCGATGTAGACGTAACATCTCTTTGCGAGGTGTTCTCTCGTCACAAATACAATTCACTTGTCTCGTTTCTTAAATGTTGTGTTCGTCACAAATACAATTCACTTGTCTCGTTTCTTAAATGTTTTCTTTATTCAATGAAAAGTCAATTCGTCTGCGTGTGCTCTGTTTGGGTTGCGCACTTCGACTGCCAGACCACCAAGCAGCCATGCCACAAGTCCACAAACATGCAGCCTATTATGTACATGTCACATGTAAATAAATATATGTGTGCACGTCACAACACTTCTCCACCATCACAAAGATCACACTGAATTATTAAAAAGCAAAAATGAAAAACAATATTATAAATAAACAAATAAATAACGCGTATTCATAAGGGCGTTATCGCAATGATTGGCGAATTCATCTTGTCATGTCGTACTCCTCAAAACGCTGTGGGAATCTTCCGGCCCCACCTCGAGTCGTGCGACGTGGTTGAGGCATTTCTGCTTCAGAATCTTCCCTGGCATCCACGAAAAGCTCGTCCTCGGATACTACTTCCTGTTGTTGGTGCTGATAACCCAAAATCTTCCAGCAAAATGTTGTCGTGGTCATCGAGGAAGGTAAATCGCTTTTTCATTTGGTTTGCATGGCTTTTAACTTCCCTCTTGCCCATCGCTGTTTCTGTTAAAACTAAGTAGTTTACCAATCCACATCTCTTGACAACTACTCCGGGTGACCATTTCCACTTGTTGTTACAGAACGTTTTGACCAGCACTTCATCACCAGCTTTGAACTCCTTCCACCTTACGCCGTGGTGCCGGTTGAACGGTTGTTTCATTTTTGTATTGCGCTCAATCGGACGATTGGTTCTTATTTTACACAAGTCTAACTTATTTTCATCGGTCGTCCCATCATCACTTGAAAGGGTGACTTCATACCGAGAGCAAACGAAGGTGTGTAACGATAGCACATCAAGAATTTGCGCAAAATTTGATCGACATTACCTTCTCCTTCTAATTTTTTTAATCCGATCTTCAACGAGTCAACAAATTTTCCAGCCTGACTATTTGATTGAGGATGAAACAGTGCCGTTCTGATGTGTTCGATGCCGTTTTCCCTGCAGAACGACTGGAATCTTTCTGACACAAATTGGGGACCGTTGTCTGAGACGATGGTGTCGTAGTGTCCTTTGCGGAAAAACACATCCTCTAAACGTTCGATCGTCTTTTCGGTTGTTGTTGACTGCATTTTAAAAACCTCTGGCCACTTGCTAAATGCGTCAACGATCACCAAGTACCAAAAATCTTTAACGGGCCCGGTAAAGATAATGCGATCGCCATAGAATACGCACCCTTGAATGGTCGTTAGACCTTCTCGTCGAGGAAAGAATTTTGCAACCTCTGGTTCCCTTATCTGCTTCGGTGATCGCGGCCACCCGTTTTTGATGAGGTCGGAGACTTTTGTCAATGTTTCACATGTGCTGGTTTCATATTGTATGGCTTCAAACGTTACTGGTAGCTGTTTTGCTGTATCGATTGCGAAACATCCGCCAACGCAGCTTAATTTTTCCAAACTTCCAATGACAATTTCTTCATCTGGTTTCTCGTGACCGGCAATCAATCTCGAAATGAAGTCTGCATACGCGAAACTATGCGTGTCCACGTATTTGATGGTGAACTCGTAAGTGAGCATGATGAGTGCGTAACGCTGTAACCGGCTAGCCGTGTAAACCGGAATGCCTTTCTTCGATCCAAAAATTGCTAACAATGGCTTGTGATAGGTCTGAAGCTCAAATTTGCGACCGTAGATGTATCGAGGAAATTTTTTTGGGGGGAACATCAACGCCAAGGCCTCTCGCTGGATCTGTGGATAGTTTTTCCCGGTCTTCGTAAATGCCGACGCGGCGTGCATGATAGGCCGCGTAGTACCGTCGGGCAGTTCGTGCATCAACACTGCCCCCATGCCATAGCTGGATGCGTCCGCCGCTACGATGATTTTCTTCTTCGGCTCATAGTGGATTAGCTCCGCTCATCATCGTGTCGATTAATTGCTGGAAAATGCCCGGAGCTGTCTTCACACCTGGTTGCAGGCGGTTTACTCGAAATAGTCCACAATGCGTGTTGATCGTCATGAAACGCTTCGATTCGTCATCCATCTCCACCTGTAAAAAAGCATCGGACAGGTCAATTTTACTGAACACTCGGTACTGACTCAGCTTTGCAAAAATTTCTTCAGGCGTAGGCAACGGATGCTTGTTCGGCTCCAGTGCTTCATTCAAGCCTGTTGAATAATGGGCACAAATGCGTATGCGCCAGTCCTTTCTTTTTACAGCTACTAATGGTGCGGCGAAATCCGAGTAATCGACCGGACTGATTACTCCCAACAATTGCAATCGCTTAAGCTCATTTTCAATTGCCTCCGCTGCTGCGAAGGGTACCGGGCGCCTGTTGCCTATCTTTTCCCCAACCTTGTTGCAGACGCTCACAAGGGGCACGCTCCATAGATCCAGAGCTTCCATCCAATCACTTCCAAGCACGTTTAAATCGGAATTTGCTACATAACAGGTACCTACGTCTTGTCGGTCATGCAATCTCAATCGTGCCGTGAATCTCCCAAGCATCTTAATTGGGTCTCCTGAATCGCTCATGGCTTGCCCTTCGCACGCGACTATTGCCGACGATCACAGCAACTTCCAAATCTTTGCAGAGATAATCGTCCAGTCAGATCCGGAATCGAATTGCAACTTTAATTTCGTGCTGTCAATTGTTGGCTCGACAAATTTCCGGGTCGAGACGCCAACCGCATCCACAGCAAGGCTTCGGCGTGGATTGAAGTTTCGTCTTCCGCGGAAGCGTTGCCGCTGGCTTACAGTAACCTGACCCAGCAGTTTGCAATCAAAACATTGTTTATCACGAAAGGGGCAATCACGGTGGAAATGGATTGCTCCACACTTTCGACATGGAAATCTTGCTTTTGGTGGCTCTGCTTTGGGACATTTAGCGTACCTTTAGCGTTAGCCTTTTGATTATTGCTATTTCCCTATGAGTTTCGGCGCATTGCTAACACTTCACCATTAGAAACATCTGGGCACAAAACCATCGATCTCTCAACTTTGAGGCTGCTTAACCGTGTTGCAATATTGACAACATCTCTTAATGTTAGTTTTGGTCTCACATCACTGCCTGCACTAGCTTCATCGTGTTGTTTCTCTTGGCCGTCCAACTTAATAAGCAGCTTCTCCAGAGTCTGCGCATCTTGCGATTTGTTGAGTCCTTGCACAAACATCAAAACTTTAAAATCGTCAGGTGTACAATTTGCCATAATCGAAAACCCTTCACTAGCTTCCTTCTCCATTTTCAAACACTTGTAACGCAACGAAAATTGTGATTCCTTTCGGCCAAAAATGCGCTTGAGCTCCCTCACTGCATCATCGAAAGGAATGGTGTCTTTTGTTAGCGGCAAAATCGTATTGGCAAACCTTTGGTAATCGGCTGTAGAGAGTTTCTCTGTCAGCAAATCCACCTTTTGTGCTGCTGTCATTGTAGCTGCCTGAGACGTAAAAATAATTTCGTATCGCTGGTACCACAATTCGAACGTCAAATTGTCTTCAGCGCAATACACAAATTTCTCCATGCGTTCCGACTGCTTCTTATGCATTGATGCTATCTGCGCATTTTCCGTTTTTGCTGTATGCTGCTGCCCTTCTGCCTGTAGCGTCAACCGCGTCATCAACAACGCAATCATATCGTCAGTTTTTCCCTGCCTTTCAGCAATCATTTTCAAAATTTCTTTCAATTCTGAATCCATTTTTTTCACACACAAAAATAAAACGATACTGCCGTAAGAATTTTTAAAGATTTTAACGCGTGAATTCTAATGAATCCTTGTCGCCACTGTTGTGTTCGTCACAAATACAATTCACTTGTCTCGTTTCTTAAATGTTTTCTTTATTCAATGAAAGGTCAATTCGTCTGCGTCTGCTCTGTTTGAGTTGCGCACTTCGACTGTTTGAGAAGAGCACGGTGTTAGAAGCTCCAGCTGCTGAGAAAGTCGGTAGTGATAAATAAATCTTTTTCGTCGATATCTAGGTTGTGTAATACACAGCAACCGAGGACATATTTACACATTTTTTCGACGGAAAGAAAATCGAGCCTTATCAATTGTCGAAACCTTTGCTTCAGCAATCCAAAAGCATTTTCTATTTTTACCCGTGTCTGGCAGTGTTTTTTATTAAATTTTCGCTGCTGCTCAAATAAATTGCCATAATCCTTGAAGGGTGTTATCAAAAAACTCTCTTATCGGATAGGCAGCGTTACCCAATAAATGGTATTTTTTACCGCATATCGTTGGGATGCCTTTCGATAAAAATTACAGTTGAAGAATGCGAGAATCGTGTGATACCAAAAATACATCTATGAATTTTTTATTTGCATCACATATTCCCTACATTGTGGTAGAAATGAGGCCATGACGGTTTATTCGAGCGTATTTTATGAGCCGGTTTCCTTATTAAATGTCACATCCGTCAATGCAGCCGATTGTGTCCGGATTAATACAAATTACATTGTTGCACTTATTGTTACGAATTAATTCTATTATTATAATACCCGAGCAAATCCTTCGGCTTTTTCTTTCTTCTCCTATTCCGTTTTAGGAAATTTTATGAATTCTTTGGAAATGTCATAAAGAAATTCTTTAAAATATCCTAAATGCTTATGAGCCGTCGGAATCGCTATTCCAAATAGATTTGCAACTTCACGGTCAGTTTCTTTGTTACCGACAAACCTGAGAGTAGCAAATACAAAAACAAATTTGATCTATCGTAGATTGGTTTTTTGGAATAAACGAACAACTTGACAGCCAAAAAATCAATCTACGCCAGATTAAAAAAAAAAAAAAACACGACATAGCTAAGTCAGCGAACCAGCTGACGAGTTCGATTAACTAAGGACCACAATTGCTATAACACCCAACAACAACAACATGTGTTTGTTTTCATGTTTTCAACATACACACAGACAAGCACAGGGAGTATGAAGAAAACAAAAAACGAGAATTAAGAATCCCGCATAGCAACAACTGCGATCACTGGACCACAGTGAAACCCAGGGAAACGGAACAAACGAATTCGCAAATCATGGACCATTTCAGGAGCATATAAAAGGGGACCCAGCAAATGGCCTCTTCCTTCTTCACTCTAGACGAGTTCAGTAGCACCCTGACTAAACGTAGTATTCTATTCACAGTTCAGAATGCTAGACACACTGACTACACAGTGAACAACCGCAGTATCCTTTTCACTGTTCAGAACTCTGGACTTATACTACTCTGTTACAGTGAACAAGCGTAGTATCCTATTCACTTCTTAGAACACTGACTACTCTGTTACAGTGTACAAGCGCAGTATCCTTTTAACTGTGCAGACTCGGACTTGGACTCGCCCTTGATAAATGAAGGAGAATGTGTAGTTGGGACACCTTAAAAATACTGACACCATTTCAGGTACTCGTAGTAGTCGTTAAGATCAATACGACTGGTTCGACTGAACGTAAGAATATTGAAAAACAAGCAATCTAACACCGAAGCTGCAAAAGGAATAAAAAATGCAGAATATTAAAAAAATTTCATAGGTTAAATAAAGCTGTCGGGGATATGAATTTCTTTGGTATGAGGCAATATAAATCGCGATGTACATACTGCAAGAAGTGGGCGCTGTGGCTCAGTGGAAGTGCACATGGCTGCTGAGCAGGAGGTTCAGGTTCGAATCCCAGCAACACCAAAAGTAATTTTCACGGTGTCCCACCTCTCGCGAATGGGTGGCAAACGTTCCGAGACGGGTAATACTAACCTTGTCACGGAAAGGCCTCACTCATCTCAATTCGCCGTTCTGATCCGGCCTTAAATTGTAGGTCCGTCCCTTCATGTTTTACATGCGCAGCACAAAATGGTCGCGAGAAGTTTTTAGGCCTTGGACCACAATGTCTGTTGCGCCGAATATTATTATTATACTGCAAGATGATAATTTCATCGACCCTGCTAAATAATAGCCACCACTACCAATCGAAGACAAAGATAGCGGAGCGATAAACATGTTTAGAAACAATGAAATGAGACCTTAGAAATATATGGCATAAAAAATTAATTAATTAATTAATTAAAAAATAATAAAGAGATACAACAACGTGTAACTGGTACTATGTTCCGCTCATGATTTTATTCTCTATAGCAGGATAATTCCATACCCTAATGGATATTGGCATAGAGTGTGGCTTTATTCTAGGAAATTCAACAACTGATTAGATTTTCACCTTTTGCAAAAATGTCAGTTCCTAAACTCACTATTATCTGTTTATAAAGTCGCCCAATGTACCATAGCCAAAGTAGAACTTTATAACGCCAAATTAAAAGGTTGACAATTATTAGTCGTATCAAAAGCTAAGTAAAGCTTTACAAACTCCAATCAACATCTTTAACAGGCTGCTCCTTACGTCAAGGATTATCTGGCCAGCGATCTGTTATACCTGGCGTTGGATAAAGTGACTCGAGTACACGACCAGAAACAGTCTTCTTTATGCTAGAAGTTCAGGCAGATGCGACATTAATATTGATATAATCCATTGATTGATGGCGGTCAGCCATCAGCAGAAATAGGGGGAATAACACAGAATGCTCTAGAATTGCATGTGGCCGTAACTATCTCTGACTGGTGGAAGTGCGATCAAACCTCCACGTGGTGGCCGCTGGTAATTTTCCTCCAATGCAGGAAAAGCTGAATGATCGGGCTAGTTCCTTCAAAGTAAGGTTGGCGCGAAGCCAATAACCTCGCCTGTAAAAAAACTATTATTACGGAACCCAAATTCTTTGAATCAGTCGAACGGGAACTCCATGCCTGCCCTCAGTATGATGTAAAAATCATTCTGGGGGATATGAATGCTAAAATAGGTAGGGAGCCAGTATTCAGGCAGTAGATTGGCACCCATAGCTTACACGAGAACACTAATGACAATGGACAACGAGTCATAGAGATGGCAGCAAGCAATAATTTGTTCGTTGCAAGTACAAGGTTGGCGCGTAAAAATATCCACAAAGCCACCTGGGTATCTCCCGATGGAGCCACTCGCAACCAGATAGACCACGTGTTGATAGACCGCCGCCACAACCCGAACCTGATGACGGTACGAACGTACCGAGGTGCCAACGTCGACTCGGACCACTATCTTGTTGGTATGGTGCTCCGAACGCGGATTGCATCATCACGGAAGACTGCATCCGCGAATCAGATTCGAGTCAACACGGCTGCCCTTCGTAATGAAGAGACCAGAAACAACTACGGTCAAGCGATAGGACTCGCCCTAAATGCAGGGAGAGTAAGTCCTGGGGCTGAGATGTCGGGCGTAGAAGAGAAATGGACACGCCTTAAGAATACTGTCATTAGTACTGCTGACTCCATCTTAGGAAGTAGTTATAGAGATTGAAACGACTGGTTCGATGACGAATGTAAGCTAGTGACTGAACGTAAGAATGTTGCGTACCGAGCAATGCAACAATCTCATAGAACGCGGGCATGCGAAGATGAATATAAAGAGCTCAGAAGATATGAAAAAACAGTTCACCGGCAAAAGAAAGTAGCCTGGGAGAAGAATTTCGTCCGTGAACTGGAACAGTACAGAGAGCAAGGACCGCACCAGGCGCGGAAGTTCTACCAAAGAATCCGCGATATGACGCAATATACACCGCGTTGCACATACTGCAAGGACAAAGAGGGTAATCTGATCGCCGATCTTAAAGGCATCTTAGAGCGATGGGAAGAGCACTTTAATGAGTTGCTAAATGGCCAGCTAACTGAGGAATTGGAGGCTCCACCAATGACCGAAGATCATACTATGCTGCCGCCACCAAGCATAGCCGAAGTTAGCAGAGCGATAAATCGGCTCAAAAAAATAAGGCCCCGGGACCTGATGGGATCCCAGCGGAACTGATAAAAATAGAAGGGCCCACATTACACCAAGCAATTCAGGCCCCGGGACCTGATGGGATCCCAGCGGAACTGATAAAAATAGAAGGGCCCACATTACACCAAGCAATTCATGAAATAATAGTGCAAGTATGGGAAGAAGAAGTTATGCCAGAAGACTGGCGAAGAGGCATCCTGTGCCCCATACATAAGAAGGTAGATATAACAAAATGCAGCAATTATCGCGGTATAACGTTGTTGAGTACCGCGTATAAGATTTTCTCCTCTATCCTTCAAGACAGGATAGCCCCATACGCTAAAGTCATCATTGGTCCATACCAGTGTGGCTTCATCCCAGGCAATTCAACAAAAAAATGTCTAGAGTTTCAAAACTCACTACACCATCTTTTTATAGACTTTAAAGCCGCCTATGATAGCATAGCCAGAGTAGAACTTTATAAAGCCATGAGAGAATTCGGCATCCCAAATAAACTGACACGACTATGTAGGTTGACCATAAACCATGTTATAAGCCAAGTAAAAATATCCGGATCACCATTCAACATCTATAACGGGCTCCGACAAGGGGATGGACTGGCCTGCGTCCTCTTCAACCTAGCGTTGGAGAAAGTGATCCGCGATTCTGACGTAACGGCGAGAGGAACAATCCTCTATACGTCCATTCAGATACTGGCTTACGCAGACGATATTGACATCGTTGGTAGAAACCAAAGAGCTGTACAGGAAGCTTTCATCCAGATAGAGCAGGCGGCACGAAATCTGGGGCTGCACATAAATGAGAGCAAAACAAAGTACATGGTGGCCACGTCTGCGAGTAGAAGAGCCAACATTGGTCCCTCAGTTCAGAGAGTGGAGCGCGAATTCGAAGTAGAGCAATCCTTTAGCTATCTCGGGTCAACTATAGCAGCCTATAACAGCATGGAACCAGAAATACGCGCACGGTTGCTTAAAGCCAACAAAGCCTACTATAGCTTGTCAAGACTCTTTAAATCCAGGAACTAATCCATAACATCCAAGCTGCTGATATATAAGACAATGGTCATAGCAGTACTTACATATGGATCCGAGACTTGGGTGCTTAGCAAAAAGCATTCTGACCTCTTAGCCGCGTTCGAGAGAAAAGTCTTACGGAGAATTGTTGGCCCCGTATGTAGGAAGGACGATTCCGGAGACTCTATAATGATGAGATCTACGAGCGTTACCGCGATGTCGACATCGTGAAGAAAATTAAGCTCGGTAGGCTCCGGTGGGCAGGACACCTAGCTCGCATGAACGAAGAGGATCCTGCTCGGAAAGTCCTTTGCGGAAAGATTTATGGAACACGACAGCGAGGCCGGCCAAGCCTACGCTGGAAGGTTGGCGTAGACCAGGACACCCAGAGTTTAGGGATGCCAAACTGGATGACATCGGCTCGAAATCGGGACCGGTTGTAGAGTCAAATATGATGATGATTATCCATAGAGCTCCAAGGTGTGTTAAGAAGCTTTCATATTTCGATAGCTAGTGATGAGCAAACGCAAGACCATTTCACCTCGGTCTTGTTCTTTCAGGTTGAGTCTTGTTCTTGTTCTTGCATTCGTGTCATTAGTCTTTCTCTTGGTCTTGCGGTCTTGCTGATAAAATTCTTACAGACCAAAGTAGTTTTTGAATAATTTCTATATGAGTATATATAAATGGATATATGTATATATTTATTTTTGTTCTAGCATAACTGTGGAACGCCTTGCTCAATTTTAACTAAACTTATCAGTTGGTACACATATTACTTAAAATACACCCCTTCTTATAATATTCTATCATCTCTATTAGTTCTGGTAGGGAGGGGAATATATGCAAAAATAATCTAAAACATCTGATGTTAGCGTAGATCCCATAGTTTTTTGGGATCGCTGATATGAATAGTGACAGTTACACATCCATATTTTCTCTAGGGGATTACACGTAAAAATAACATATTTTACACGCGCCTTTTGCTAAGGTTCGCACAAAATTTCAGCCCTCTTTTTTTTACGATTTTCTAAATCTACTGGACTATTGATGTCACTATGAAAACGCATTGTGTTTTTTTTATAATTCTACTACAACCGTAGAAGCAATAACCTATATGTGCTGAAAATCGATAAGTTCTAAATGTAACTTTAAGCAATACTCATTTCTTTAGTATTTATGTTTTGAGAACCAGACTTAGAAATGATGCTGTAGTTTTGATGTTAACCCTATAATGATACACGATAATAATTTGTTATTGGATATAGAGTGCCTCCCCCCACCAACATAATTTTCCTCACAAAATAGCTGAAAACATGAGATTTTGTAATGGCGTGAAGATATAAATGGGTTAATCTATTTAGTAGACACGGAATTGTTTTTTGTTTCAATTCGAACTAGAAATTTTAAATGAAGTTTCGATTTTTTTTTTAAGTTTACAAAAGATCTAGGACGAAAATTGTCACATTCAAAGATCGGTTCTAGGGGAACTAAAAAAACATTTATTATGTGGCAGTGGAAGTTGCGGTGCCTACCGAATACGCCATTTATTTAATGCTAGCTGAGTGCCCGGCGTGGTGACGTTGCACGTTTGACACTAATATCCCACCCCCTCAAACGAACTGCTCTCCCTAGAGTTGCTTTACCATCACTATTCACCGTAGCGACCACGAAAACTATCAAATCAACACTTATATCGGTCATCTCCTCCCATTCCCAACACCTTTCCACTTTCACCCCCTAGAGGGTTCTTACAATCACTATTCGACTCAGCAACACCGAAAATTGTAGAATCAACATTAATAATAGCCTCCGCAAATCAACCAACCTGTGTATGTACTGTGTATGTTTGTACCAAACTCACTCTGGAACGGACGAATCTCAATATGGGTTTGCGGATTCATTCTGTTGCTAACACTTTTGTTTTGAGAAATAAATAAAGCGACGCCAATATTTCTTCTGTCATGTGAAGTACATATCAACTCAGTCCAATTTCAACTTTTCAACCCATGTGTTGAAATACTTAGGTTGAAATTTGAAATTTAACTCAAACTCTCAACCATGTATGTAAACGTAGTAACTATTGATAACAGAACAATGATTATCATCTTAACTAAAAATACCAATTTTTTATTTATTACTAAATTTATGCTACTTGTACTCGCATGATGTTACGTGTGAAGTTGCACTCTAGTCACCAAACAATGACTTGCATCACTTTGTGTTTAATGCCCGTTAATGGGCACCAATGTCAATTGCTACCATGACTCTTTTTTCACTCAATTATGTTGAAAAAAGTTTTCCTTTTGTTGCAGTTTTTACTCTCTCTGTAATTAACACCACTTTCACTTACCAAGAAATATGTTTAAGATTTTTCGTTATAAATAAAACAGAAATCCAGCCATAAGTGCTATTTTGTTGGTGGTCGCCATCGGGACCATTTCTTAATCGGGTTTGAAAAACATCTTCTATGGATATGCGAGACAATTTTGGTCGATTTTGTATTCTGATTGTCGTGAGAAAAATTTGTAGTATATCATTGGGCTTACGCCAAAACCATGAGTGTACAAATTTGCTGTTTTAATAAAACTCGGTTTTTTAAGTTTTGATTACTCGGCATAAACTACTTGGTTCGTGAAATGAAAATAACGTTTTTTGAAACATTACTGGAATAAATTGTGTTTTCGATACATTAATATTTTTCCACATAATTAACACAAAGCGGGCAAGAAAGAAGTTTCTTGTTTTTGGCGTAAATCCTACGATAATATAGTATTGCTTTTCAATGTCATCTCAAAATCGTCGTTTCTTAGCTGGCTATATTTGCTGAATGCGCTTGTGATGTAAGAGCCGACAATTCACTGCAAAAGAAGAAAAGAGATCTTAATGGATTTGGATTTGGCGGATTCCCATTAGGACCTCTTCCTGGAGCTCCATTTTTAGGAGCACCTTTTCCTGGGACACCTTTTGCGGGTGCCGCACCATTTGGACCCCCTTTTGTTGGTTCTCCATTTGGTGCACCATTTGGCCCACCATTCGGAGTACCTTTCGGAGCACCATTCGGAGCACCATTCGGAGCACCATTTCCACCACCATTTCCGCCACCATTTCCACCACCATTTCCACCACCATTTCCTCCACCATTTCCTCCACCATTTCCACCACCATTTTTTCCATCACCATTTCTGCCCCCTCCAGTTTACTACCCGCCTGCACCACCCCCACCACCGCCTGCACCAGCTCCAGCGCCTGCTCCGTCTGCTGCCCTTAGCTTAGCTTCTATTGTACACGCATTGATTGCTAAGAAAACAGCTGTTCCAGCCATATATCCTTTTCCAGTAGCGAGTCCAGTCCCATACCCTATAGCCGTAAAGGTCTTACAAATACATATTAAATGCTATAAGTCTTTATCTGTAAATTTTCGTTTGTTACTTACTAGATACCTATTCCAGTGCCCGTCGATCGACCAGTTCCAGTAACGGTGCTTAAGCCAGTTCATGTCGAGCAATCGATAGGTCATAATCAAGTGGAATCTGAAAATTTGAGTGATTGGGGTCCAGATCGGTAGATTTATCCAATTTGTGACTTGGACAGAGTGTATTGGATTTTTTTTTACTTTAAAAGATTTTGAAATATTTACATATTTAAAGCCTTTATTTATTTAAATGATATATCATATATATATATATATATATATATATATATATATATATATATATTATGTATAGTTTTTTAAAAATCTATACTTAAACTATTCATACATATTATTAAAATTTTAAATTTTTTCCATTACATATTACCGAACTAAAATTTATAAAATCTTTCGGGGTAATTCAGCAGAATTAAAGTATTTCATATGTATTCATATTTCAGATTTCTCTCTCTCTCTCTCCACCACCAAGCAGCGCAGCCGACTGCGCAGCACACACAGTCATTAAAGAACGACAGCATCTGATGGCACTATAAGAAATTAAAAAAATGTATAAGGGCCTTGCGGCCGAACCCGGGACCCAATCACTACCAAATTTTAGAAAAAGTATTGTTTATTGGGTATACACATGTGTGTAAAATTTGAAAAAAATCGGGTAATTTTTATTTTGAATTTGTATGCGAGCCCCACGAACCCGTGGCCCGATCACTTCCAAATTTTAAAAGAAAGTATTGTCACTGGAAGTACACATGTGTACAAAATTTCAGAAAAATCAGGCTTTAGGAAGTGCGTTAAAAATTGATAATTAAAAAAAAAAAACTCGTATGTTAGCCCCTCGACCCCGGGGCCCGATCGCTTCAAAAATTTTACAAAAATTTTTGTCCATCGGAGATACACATGCGCATAAAATTTGAAGAAAATCAGGAACTTTTTTCATATAATTTGTATGGGTGCCATCCCGACCCAGGGGCCCGATCACTTCCAAATTTTTACAGGAAGTGTTGTCCATCAAAGATACACATTTGTATAAAATTTTAAAAAAAATCGGGTAAATTTTGTAAAATATTTGTATGGGAGCCCCCCGACCCCGAGTTCCGAAGGGCCTCAAATTTTAATAGAAAGTGTTGTCATGGGAGATATACATGTGTGCAAAATTTCAATAAAATCGGGCTGTAGGAAGTGGGTTAAAAATTGATCACAAAATTTGGCCAGCCAGCCAGCCACGGGCAAGTGAAGTTAATATAGAGAATTTAAAAAGTAGCTCATTTGGACTACGCACTTCCAAAGAAAACCTTGTTAAGTTTCGAATAGACAGAAACAAAGCAAACGCTATAATAAAAAGGACCGACATAATATACGACCTTAAGATACGAGATAGACTGCGAATTTTGGAAATTTTGGATTAAGAATCAAACAGTCGAAGCTTTTGGTGAATACTTCATCTATTCTTTCTTTATTTCATAATGGTATTCTTTATAAAACTGGCATTGGGAAAGCTAATCTCTTAGCTTAGCATTTTGCTTGTGCGTCTACCCTTCCTTTATTTAACCAAAGCCGACCAATTCTCTCGATTGTCTAACATCAAATTCCGGCCACGGGTTGTTTCAAAGATTCTTAAAGACCCAAATAAAGCAACTGGAACTGACGGTATTCCGCCATTATTATTTTTATTGAATTATCTAAAATATAAAACTAGATGTGTGTATGTATGTGTGTATTTATGTGTGTGTTTTTTTATGGAGGAGGTTGGAAATTTTCAAAGACGATCACATGTGCATCTTGAGCATTAACATGTGCGAGAATCAGATTCTTACTGAGTAAAACCAACCCCCTTATTAATTCATAGCCAGTCCCGCGGGACAACCGTTAGGCATTTCATCGCGGGAAGGCTCTCAGCGATGGCTGCACTTTCATTTTTGATATTTCATTCTTCTTGTTTATTCGCATTATTTTGCTGTGTTACCCTTCTTCATTCCTCCTCTCACGCTCGAGACACCGTAGGCGCTGAATTATTCTGGAAGACATTCCGCTGATTGCGTTCCATGTCTCCTCATTTTGTAGCATAGAATTAACTATGTATTCTGGCGAAATAGTGTGCCCTATTTGCTCTGACACATCCTGTCTTACTCCTGCAAAACGCGGACAATGAAAGAAAACATGTTCCACATCTTTTGGTATACCCTCACATAAAGTACAGTCGGGTGAACTCTCGTGTTTGTATTTAAAGAGGTATGAGCGGAAGCACCCATGTCCAGTTAAAAATTGGGTTAGATAGAAGTCTACTTTTCCATGGCTTCTACCGGTCCATAATTCTATAGATGGTATTAATCTATGGGTCCATCTACCCTTACTTGTCTGGACCCATCTTCTTTGCCAGCTTCTAACTGCTTCGGCGTGTGCTATTTTGCGGTTCTCGGCTCTTGTAAGATACCCGCGGCGCCTATAAATCACCTGACGTTCCTTGGCCAGTAAGTCGATTGGGAGCATACCAGCAACCACAAACGCTGCATCGCTCGAGATTTTTCTAAAGCCACAGATCACTTTTAGAGCACTCAATCGCTGGTAGATGACATCTTTCGCCAGTAGCTAACCTTATCCATTGCGTCAGCCCAAATTGGCGCTCCGTATAAAAGGATGGACGAGACAATATTAGCCAATAGCTTTCTTCTTGTTTGCCTTGCTCCTCCAGTGTTAGGCATGATTCGAGACAGTGCTGAACATACAGTCTCTGCTTTATTGCTGGCAGCCTTTATATGCTCTTTGAATAAGAGTTTCGTATCAATTACCATTCCCAGGTATCTAATTGATGGCTTAGATATAATCGAACAATTACCAACTACAAAGGTTATTGTCTCTCTTATTTTCCTACTGGATATTAGTAGAACTTGAGTTTTATGTTTGACGTCCTGCAAATCGATAATTTGTATTTATTTATTAAATTTATAAGCATTTTAAAACAAAGTGTCTTATTTATAATACTTATAATGTATGGATTTAAATTAAAATTTAATTGAAATTTCAAAGAGAGAAAAAAAATTAAAAATATATTAACTGAAATATTATTTTATAGAAGTTATTGAAGTTATTATTCATTATGTAAAAATATTGAATTTTTCAATGATAATCAATGTTTTAGAAATATTTTCAGCATTTATATAGGTTTTTTAAAGAGTTTTCAAAGGAAATATAGCTGTTCAGACCCCTCAAGTTCGCCGGTTCCAGAGGCCAATAGCATGTACAAAAAACTGATTCTTAGAGTTTCTATATCTAAAGGTTGGGACAATTAGAATATTACTTCTTTGTGATACTGGGAAAATTATTTTCTCGAAAAGATAATTAGGAGATCTAGTTTGTATGAGTTTAAAAAGAAACGTTAAACTTAGAAAATCTATATACCTGTTTAGAGGCATATTAAAAACAATACCTGCTTGTACCACGTACGTAATCCATAAATAAAACGAACAATGTTATTGAACACTACTTCGAACTTGCGCTTGTTTGCACTATCCAAACAGCAAAAAATAGGACTTCCGTAGAAAAGGGTTGGCAGAACAAGAGTTTTGGCTATTATCATTTTTGTTGAGACTGAAAGGCAACTTCCAGCAATGCATAAAACCCGCAGAGCAGCATAGATTCGATCAACTGAGTTAGCCAGATGATTGTCCCACGATAGTGTTTGGTTAAAAATAACCCCTAAATTTTTTACTGTTTTGACGTAGTTCAATGTTTTCCCCTCAAGTTCGATACTTGGCAGGTATGACATATCAATAGCAGTATTACTAATTACAATTGCCTGACATTTATTAGCATTAAGTTTAAGGTGATTTTCTCTAGACCACTGTGCTATACTCATCAGATCCTCATTTATTCTGGCCGTTGCATCTTCAACCATGCCAATTCGGTAGCTTAAATGAATTTGCACATCGTCTGCGTACATATGAATATTACAATACTTGAGTATAGGGGGAAGGTCGTTGTTGAATAGCGTGAGCAAGAGTGGTCCCAATATTGATCCCTGGGGCACACTAGTAGCGGAGGGGAGAAAATCAGATAGTCTGCAATTCGCATAAACTGCTTGAGTTCTGTGGCTAAGGTACTGTCCAAGTAGCGTTAAAGCTGAGTTTTCGAAAAAGAAAAAATTCTTAAGCTTTTTCTAAAGTATATTATGCGAGACAGTGTCAAACGCTTTGGAGAAATCCAGTAAAACCAGAGTTGTAACTTAATTATTATCAATTTGCTGCCGTATGTCATCAGTTATTTTAAGAAGCGCAGTTGTGCAGCTGTGTTTTGGTCTGAAACCAGATTGCGTCGGTGTTATCAGGCTATGGGTTTCCAAAAACGTCATAATTTGTCGACTCATCATTTTTTCAAATGCTTTGGAGATGAAAGGTAGGATGGAAATTGGTCGGTATTCTTTTTGTTGCTTGCTTGACTTCTTCAGAATTGGAATTATTTTTGAAGCTTTCCATAATTTTGGATAACAAGACTTTGTTAGGATGGTATTAAAAATGTGTGTCAGAAAAGGAGATATAAAAATGAGAATAATTTTAACAAACTTAGGATGCAAATTGTCTAATCCAATAGCTTCCGATTTAATGTCTTTTACAGCTTTGTATACCTCTACTTCAAAAACTCTTTAAAAACTGAAACTTGAAAGAAACTCATCATTTCCGTTAAAAATTCTGTCAAGCTCTGCACCAGCATTTGTGTCTGAGACAGAATTTACAAACTTATTGTTTAGCTCATTTACATCACAATTATCTTCAGCATTCTTTTTTTGCCTTGCAATACCAAAAGATTTGATATTTTTTCACAGTTTTTTGGAAGACAGATTATTAAATTTTGAAGCAAAAAATCTCCGTTTGGAATTTCTTATTTCAACATTTACTGCATTTCTTAAATTGTTATACTGGTGTAACATTTTTGGTAGTCTGAATCTTTTCCAGCGTCTATAAGCTGTATTTCTTCTTATGATAAGGTTATCAATTTCGCTAGTGTACCATCCTAAATCAGGGTTTTGAATTCTTATAGTTTTAATAGGTACAAAAGTTTCAAACAGATGATTAATTGTATTTGTAAAAAATTGCACTTGCTCATCAACGTCAGAGAGATGATATATATTTTCAAGATTAGAGCTATAAATACATGCTATTAGTAATTGCATATCTATTGAGTTAAAATTTCTAAACGAAATGTTTTCCATTGCAACACTCGCATTAATTCGAATGTTATAGAAAACGACAATTAAATCGTGCTTGGAAAAACCGGGCACATCAAGTTGCCCATAAAAGTTGACAAGATCAGGTTGGTTGACCAAGAAAACATCTAGCAGAGTAGAGCTAGAAGATGTAAAATGTGTAGGGGTATCACTATTAACAGGAAACAAGTCGAGTGATACGAGACTATCTCTAAAATGTTTAATTATATTATTTTGAATATCTAACAGGTCAATGTTAAGGTCTCCCCCGATAAGAATGTGGTTATAGTCAGATGTTAATTCTTCTAGAACATCTGTGATGGTGTTTGAAACAGTTATATGGGGAGGTTTGTAGATTACACCAGCCAACAGTTTTTCAGTTCCACAAGCAACTTCTATAAAAAGGTATTGTATTTCATTACTACTGTCATCACTCTTAATAAACTTGCTTTTTAAACTTTTTTTTATGAAAATAGCTACACCCCTGGAAACTACACGATCAGAACGAAATACATTATAGTTACCCGTGATCAAAAAAGCGCTATCTACCTGTTCAGTCAATCCATCCAATCCATCGTATCTATTTCGGAAAACGTTTAACATCGTCCTAGTTTTGTTCAATCTTGTTGAACTGCCAACCTGTGAAACCCCTCTACCGTCAACTGCACTCATTAGCATCGATAGTTTTAAGACGCCCCATGAAGGGGACCAAACAACTATTCCATTACAAAAGGTTTGCTGAAAGTATTTCCAATTGATTCTGACAGAAATTGATATTTATAAGTAAGAAAAATTTTGAAAAACTCTAATTCATAAATAGAAAATATTGATAAAAGAAAAAGTAGTGAAATAATTGTGAAGAATGCAGTAAATGTTACAGTAGAAAATGAAAGAATACGCAAATTACTATATAGGTTTTTTAAAGAGTTTTCAAAGGAAATATAGCTGTTCAGACCCCTCAAGTTCGCCGGTTCCAGAGGCCAATAGCATGTACAAAAAACTGATTCTTAGAGTTTCTATATCTAAAGGTTGGGACAATTAGAATATTACTTCTTTGTGATACTGGGAAAATTATTTTCTCGAAAAGATAATTAGGAGATCTAGTTTGTATGAGTTTAAAAAGAAACGTTAAACTTAGAAAATCTATATACCTGTTTAGAGGCATATTAAAAACAATACCTGCTTGTACCACGTACGTAATCCATAAATAAAACGAACAATGTTATTGAACACTACTTCGAACTTGCGCTTGTTTGCACTATCCAAACAGCAAAAAATAGGACTTCCGTAGAAAAGGGTTGGCAGAACAAGAGTTTTGGCTATTATCATTTTTGTTGAGACTGAAAGGCAACTTCCAGCAATGCATAAAACCCGCAGAGCAGCATAGATTCGATCAACTGAGTTAGCCAGATGATTGTCCCACGATAGTGTTTGGTTAAAAATAACCCCTAAATTTTTTACTGTTTTGACGTAGTTCAATGTTTTCCCCTCAAGTTCGATACTTGGCAGGTATGACATATCAATAGCAGTATTACTAATTACAATTGCCTGACATTTATTAGCATTAAGTTTAAGGTGATTTTCTCTAGACCACTGTGCTATACTCATCAGATCCTCATTTATTCTGGCCGTTGCATCTTCAACCATGCCAATTCGGTAGCTTAAATGAATTTGCACATCGTCTGCGTACATATGAATATTACAATACTTGAGTATAGGGGGAAGGTCGTTGTTGAATAGCGTGAGCAAGAGTGGTCCCAATATTGATCCCTGGGGCACACTAGTAGCGGAGGGGAGAAAATCAGATAGTCTGCAATTCGCATAAACTGCTTGAGTTCTGTGGCTAAGGTACTGTCCAAGTAGCGTTAAAGCTGAGTTTTCGAAAAAGAAAAAATTCTTAAGCTTTTTCTAAAGTATATTATGCGAGACAGTGTCAAACGCTTTGGAGAAATCCAGTAAAACCAGAGTTGTAACTTAATTATTATCAATTTGCTGCCGTATGTCATCAGTTATTTTAAGAAGCGCAGTTGTGCAGCTGTGTTTTGGTCTGAAACCAGATTGCGTCGGTGTTATCAGGCTATGGGTTTCCAAAAACGTCATAATTTGTCGACTCATCATTTTTTCAAATGCTTTGGAGATGAAAGGTAGGATGGAAATTGGTCGGTATTCTTTTTGTTGCTTGCTTGACTTCTTCAGAATTGGAATTATTTTTGAAGCTTTCCATAATTTTGGATAACAAGACTTTGTTAGGATGGTATTAAAAATGTGTGTCAGAAAAGGAGATATAAAAATGAGAATAATTTTAACAAACTTAGGATGCAAATTGTCTAATCCAATAGCTTCCGATTTAATGTCTTTTACAGCTTTGTATACCTCTACTTCAAAAACTCTTTAAAAACTGAAACTTGAAAGAAACTCATCATTTCCGTTAAAAATTCTGTCAAGCTCTGCACCAGCATTTGTGTCTGAGACAGAATTTACAAACTTATTGTTTAGCTCATTTACATCACAATTATCTTCAGCATTCTTTTTTTGCCTTGCAATACCAAAAGATTTGATATTTTTTCACAGTTTTTTGGAAGACAGATTATTAAATTTTGAAGCAAAAAATCTCCGTTTGGAATTTCTTATTTCAACATTTACTGCATTTCTTAAATTGTTATACTGGTGTAACATTTTTGGTAGTCTGAATCTTTTCCAGCGTCTATAAGCTGTATTTCTTCTTATGATAAGGTTATCAATTTCGCTAGTGTACCATCCTAAATCAGGGTTTTGAATTCTTATAGTTTTAATAGGTACAAAAGTTTCAAACAGATGATTAATTGTATTTGTAAAAAATTGCACTTGCTCATCAACGTCAGAGAGATGATATATATTTTCAAGATTAGAGCTATAAATACATGCTATTAGTAATTGCATATCTATTGAGTTAAAATTTCTAAACGAAATGTTTTCCATTGCAACACTCGCATTAATTCGAATGTTATAGAAAACGACAATTAAATCGTGCTTGGAAAAACCGGGCACATCAAGTTGCCCATAAAAGTTGACAAGATCAGGTTGGTTGACCAAGAAAACATCTAGCAGAGTAGAGCTAGAAGATGTAAAATGTGTAGGGGTATCACTATTAACAGGAAACAAGTCGAGTGATACGAGACTATCTCTAAAATGTTTAATTATATTATTTTGAATATCTAACAGGTCAATGTTAAGGTCTCCCCCGATAAGAATGTGGTTATAGTCAGATGTTAATTCTTCTAGAACATCTGTGATGGTGTTTGAAACAGTTATATGGGGAGGTTTGTAGATTACACCAGCCAACAGTTTTTCAGTTCCACAAGCAACTTCTATAAAAAGGTATTGTATTTCATTACTACTGTCATCACTCTTAATAAACTTGCTTTTTAAACTTTTTTTTATGAAAATAGCTACACCCCTGGAAACTACACGATCAGAACGAAATACATTATAGTTACCCGTGATCAAAAAAGCGCTATCTACCTGTTCAGTCAATCCATCCAATCCATCGTATCTATTTCGGAAAACGTTTAACATCGTCCTAGTTTTGTTCAATCTTGTTGAACTGCCAACCTGTGAAACCCCTCTACCGTCAACTGCACTCATTAGCATCGATAGTTTTAAGACGCCCCATGAAGGGGACCAAACAACTATTCCATTACAAAAGGTTTGCTGAAAGTATTTCCAATTGATTCTGACAGAAATTGATATTTATAAGTAAGAAAAATTTTGAAAAACTCTAATTCATAAATAGAAAATATTGATAAAAGAAAAAGTAGTGAAATAATTGTGAAGAATGCAGTAAATGTTACAGTAGAAAATGAAAGAATACGCAAATTACTAAAGTTGCTCCAGCGACGGATCTGGTTCATCATCATTGTAATTTTGTGCTGCTTCGTAGTAGTTGTTTTTGTTTTGCTCCTCATTTGACAATTCTTCATTATTTGTTTTTTTTGTTTGCTTTTGTCGTAATTGAATTTAGCATTTCTACGGAATTAACTGTTTTTGGCACGTCATCGCTTGTAAGTTTGATGTAAACAAGTCCACTTGAAGTGAAAACCGAAAATAATTGGTGTTTACGCCTAATACGAATTGCTTGTCGAAGAATAACTCGATTATTTTTGGTTAAGCTCTCGTGGAAATAAATCGGGGTGCTCGAGTCTTCACCGAGATCTTTAAGCAAAAGTTGCCGGGAATTTGTTCTTCGAAAAGCAGCAAACGCCTTGAGTGTAGCATTTTTATCATGTGCGGTGTGAAATTTAACAATTATAATGGAGTCTTCTCTGTGGCTTGCACGGAAGATTCGACACAGTTTTGGTGGCTGAAAATTTAACGTGTGACAAATGTTGTTAAACGTGTTTTTTAAAACCTCTCCTGGTAACGTTGGTATTCCGATAAGAATTGCATCTGTTTCTAAATTTTTTACATTTATTGCATCAATGTTCTGCCAACTGTAATCCGATTGACGTGAGCCAATCCCGGATAGTCCTAATTGTTGCATTACATATTGCAGTTATCTCCTCTTTGTGTTTTGCCACAACGATGACTGCGATGCCATCTGCAAAACCGACAATCTCTGCCTCTTCAACTAAATATGCCATCGTAAATTATATTCCATAATAATGGGGCTAGCACAGACCCCTGTGGAACTCCTCCGGTAACCTTATATTCCTTCAAGCCATTGTCGGTGTTGTATAGCAGAATTCTGTTACTGAAGTAATCTGCCACCATCCTCAGAATGTACGACGGGACCTCTCTCCGACGTAGTTCATTGAATATACAACTCCATTTGGCAATACGTTTACAATACTATTCAGCATTATTGGGCACGAGGGGGATGTAAAGGAGTTACCCTTAACTTTCGCCATTACCGTTCTGTACGGTCAACCCCAGGTGTCTTGTTCAACTTGTTGACATAGTTCCCTGAGGCATCTACGTTTACTTGCCTTTATAGCCGTCCTAAGCTGTGGTCGGACATTACATTAGTGCTGGCGCAGATCATCAATGTTCCTACGCCTTTCTTTTTGGTATTGCCGTTTGGCCCGTAGGCACTTTCGACGCAGTTCAGCTGTTTCTTCATTCCACCAGTAGGTAGATTTACGTTGGCCTATTAATACTTTCCTCGGCATTGCTGCATCACAGGCTCTTCTTAGCGAGGTCATGACTTTAGACACCTTTTCCGTCGCTGACCCTGAGATACTGGTATCCTCCAACATGAAAAGGAACAATTTTTCATCAAATGATTTCGCTTTCCAACCCACCGCTTTCTTTCTAAGTTTTTGATTTGGTCCCACTCCATCCATTTCACATAGTAGGGCTTGGTGGTCACTATGTGTGTATGATTCGCAGACTTCCTAAGTGACTTCCTTGCTTAAGAGGCAGCTACTAACAAACGTTAAATCGATTATCGAGCTAGCAGACCCCCTACGGAAAGTGGGTGTATTTCCAACTAGACGTTCCATAATGTGTTCCATTTATGTGTGTATGTATGTCTGTATGTATGTATGTATGTTCCGTATGGACTCCAAAACGGCTGTACCGATTTTGATGAAATTTTCAGGCAATTTTCAGATTAGCCCAGCGGGTAATCCTGTGTAGGTTTGGTAGCGATCGTATCAACAGGTGGCGCGGGGGTCGCTTTTTTCTTATTTATGGACCGATGTGGCCCAAATTCACACCATAAAATATTTATATCGAAATAAAGACCTTAAAGAAATTTGGACGGGATATGTGGATCTGGGTCGCTTTTTTCTTATTAATGGAGCGATTTGGCTCAAATTCACACCATATAATACTTAAATCAAAATAAAGTCTTTGGCAAAATTTGGACCCGATAGGTGGTGCTGGGGTGGATAATGCAGGTGTCGTCTTCTTTTTCTTGCTATATTGGTTCGGCTTCGTAATGTTGGTCTTTTCACGACCCTTCATTTTTGCGCTTTTAAGCTTGCTCCCGAGTTGACACACAGAAAAAGTTGTACGTTTTTACTTTAAATAAAAAAAAAGTAGTCTATCCGCTGGTGTTAAAATGAATTAATAAAATTAATAATTTCCCATTTGTCTTAAATACATGTGTTTTCTTTTCTTGGGCGTCCAATGGTGTCGATAGGTGGGTCACGAGGCCACGGGCAACGCCAAGTACTTCAGCTAGTTATATTTTATTGAAAAACGGTTTTGCTCCAAAACCGATTTGCAAATTGTTTTGTCTCTCAATGAAGACTGGTGTTTTTCCCTCAATTTGGAAAATGGCTAATATTTAACCCGGTCCGAAAAAAGGTGATAAATCTGCACCTACTAACTATACCTATTGCTTTGTTGTCAGTTCTATTAAAGGTAATTGAATCTATAATTAATTTCAAACTAGTAATCTATCTGTATACGAATGCTCTTTTATACGATGTGCAGTAGGGATTTCGCAAAAAACGCTCATCAGATGGGCTCATGAAGTTGTTGGGAGCGAAAGCATTGAAAATCTAGGTGAAACAAGCTCGTATCCATTAATATTTAAAAGGCTTTTGATCGAATTGAACGTGTTAAAAATAAAAATAAAAATCAACAACAAGTTTGCAGAAAACCCCAGAGATACTTGGGAAAACCTGCAGCTCAGCGGTCCAGGGTTCGCTAAAACTCTTTTTTTCTTGTAAATACCATTTGAATTAAATATTGAAATATTGTTAAACATGAAATATAAATTAAATGAATTATAATATAAAATGTATTTGAAATACTTTCTTGCATATAAAATATTTTACTCTAGAATAAGCACCCTGTAGGCTAAGAACAATTGTAACGGGCTTTGCTTCAATAGCACTGCACTGACAATTATATAGCAACACTCATGGCAATACACAGCGTGAATTACATATTTACACAAGTGTGTTGCCACCGAGTTACAAAGCGAAATCATACATAATTATAATTACTTACAAGAACTATGTACTACAACAAACAACACGGTCATTGGGTTCAGCATGCGGACAACGGTAAACATACATCACACACACGGTATACGCATGGCGCATGCACAAAGAGGGACAATGTACACACGCGGAAGATTAATATACGCATGCTGGACCAAATGAACCGTTAGTTCAAGTATAAAAGGAGGCTGCTGATCGATCAACAGCGAGTCGTTCGTGAACCGTCGCAGGGTGCACCACTGGTAAGTCTCATTATTCTTAGTTTATTCTTAGTTTATTTCTATTTCTTAGTTATATATAGCTCACAGCTTCCCCCCACCCGCGGTAAGGGGTTGTGAGCCTATTATCTTAGTATATATATAGCATATAGCTTCCCCCCACCCGTGGTAAGGAGTTATATGCTATTATCATTATTTACTAGCAAAGGTTGTATACAGTTTGTAACTTCCCCCCACCCGTGGTAAGGGGTTGCAAACTATTACCATTTCGCTCATAGGGGGCAGAGATTTTATCTCTCCAATTTTAATTTGGCTTAGCTACGTACTACCGATATTATACAGTTTACGGCTTTGCCCCACCCGTGCTAAGGGGTCGTAAGCTTTTGTCATTTCGTTTATAGGGGGCAGATATTTTATCTCTCCATTTCTGGTTTGGTCAGTTACGTTTCCTAGGTTGTATACGGGTTGCAACTTCTCCCCACTCGTGGTAAGGGGTTGCAATTCCACATTTAGCTATTTCGCTCATAGGTGGCAGAGATTTTATCTCTCCAGTTCTAATTTGGATAGATATTTTACTTACAAGAACTTTAGTCTAGACATATCTTACGGCTTCCCCCATCCGTGGTAAGGGGTTGTAAGACATTTTCCGTACTTTATATATAGCTCACAGCTTCCCCCCAACCGCGGTAAGGGGTTGTGAGACTATTATCATAGTATATATATAGCATACAGCTTCCCTCCACCCGTGGTAAGGGGTTATATGCTATTATTGTTATTTATTTGCAAATTATTGTCAGAGGTGGCAGAGAATTTATCTCTCCATGTCTAACTTGGTTAGCTATACTTAGTGATACGACTCACACACCAACGAATGCACCTTACGATGTCGGGACGTCGACTTCACAAATAAAAAGTAAACTAAAATATTGTAAAACCCCAAATAAAAAAGTAAGCTAAAACCCCTAGTAAAATAGTGAGCTAAGACATTGTAAAATCATAAGTTAAATAAAATTCCAAAAGAAAACCAAGGCCAAGTTTTAAATTTTTCTGTAACGAACCCCTGGAAATAGCTGAGCATACCCCAGCTATAAAACTTCGTTACAGTGGCGCCCGAGCAGGGACCTCTACGCAGAAAAAAAAACATCAAGCATCATCAAGCTACGACACCCCCCCACAGAAGATTCGAGAACCCAACAAAAGACGACGCCATAAAAGATTTTCAAATTGTTGTTGTGAAATATCTACCACGAAAGATCACTTTAAACTTCACTCCAACGCAAAGGCCGTCACATCACCGCAGAAGACAAAAATCCTAGCACCGGAAACAACAACCACCAGTATGAAGACAGCGTGGATATATTCACTACGCAAGGAAGATCTGATCGCATACGCTAAGGAATTTGGGCTAGAGGACACCGGCACCGTCGACGAACTTCATAAACGTTTTTCCTCGTTCGTGAATGAAGGCGAACTTAAATCAGAAGTTCAGGACCGACTCCGCACTCTGGAAAGCCAACACACGAGGAGCGCCTCACCTATACATCCTCCACAAGTAGTTGTCTCGCATACAGATGACGCCTACGAGAAAATGACCGGCATCATCAACAACAGGGACCAACACACATCGGTTCCAGCCAGACCCGCACCATCGTACTCGGCTGTCATCGACCACGTTCGGAAGTGGTCGGTGAAATTCGACGGCGTCCGTGACCCGCTTGCTTTCATTGAACGCGTCGAGGAGCTCTCCGACGTCTATGGGTTGAACACAAACTTGCTTCCGCGAATGATGCCAGAATTCTTAAGGACAGAGCGCTGATATGGTACCGAAACAACAACGGTCAATGGACAGAGTGGCATGCTTTCAAACAGGACTTCTTGAGGTTCTTCCTGCCAGCTCGATTATTCGAAGGATTAGAAGAAGACATCCGCCAACGTAAGCAACAGCCAAGGGAGAAATTTAAAGATTACATCATCACCATTCAAAATCTAATGCGCCACGCCCGATACACCGAAGACCAGAAGCTGGAACGCATCTTTCGAAATAGTCGCCAGGACTAGCAGCTTTACATAAAACGGAAAATTTCGTATGCCTCGAGGAGTTAGTAAAATTAACCAAAGACTTCGAATGCCTTAACTGCGGCACCAGAAATGTCGACGCACCATCACGACCACCAAGACGGGACGAGCAACACCCACAAGTCATCCCAGTGCCTGAAGGACCCATCGACCCGCGATCAGCCTGTCGACGTTGCGGCCAGCAAGGGCATTTTTCCCGCGAATATCGGAATATCGGGTGCTGTTTTGCTGGGAGTGTTGCAAACGGAATGCCAGAACGATCGACTGCTGTCGTCGACCAACGGGAAACTTCATCGGGTTCCATCAAAGCCAGGGGAGGATGGAACCCCAGAACCCCACGCCCCGACACAACTAGGACCACTGCAACAAGAACACTACCGCATAGCCGCTACGATAACCCTGGGAGGAGAAGAAACCACCGCTACAATCGACACAGGAGCTACAAGAAGTCTCATCAGTGAAGCCTACGCACGCGCAATACGACATACAGGACAGACAGTGAGAACGGCGGTATCAGTACGCATGGCAAACGGCACGAAAAGACTGGTAGAATATGCCTTCGAGACCACGACACAATTTGGACACAGCTGTTGCAAGATGCAACTACGCATTCTCCCGGAGGCCATTGACAGAATAATCTTGGGACTGGATTTCCTCAGTCGGGCAAAGGCAAAGATGAACATAGGCGGATATAACCTTACCCTCAACTAGGACAGAACATTACGCAGCCAACAGGACCCCAGTTCGTGCCATCCAAAGCAAGATCCCCAGTGACGACGACAGGATAAAGTCCTTCCTGGACCAGGAGCTTAGGAAATTTGAGTCGATGAGCGGCGTGTCCAATATCACTAGCCATAAAATCGTGATGGCGGTCAGCCATCAGCAGAAATAGGGGGAATAACACAGAATGCTCTAGAATTGCATGTAGCCGTAACTATCTCTGACTGGTGGAAGTGCGATCAAACCTCCACGTGGTGGCCGCTGGTAATTTTCCCCCAATGGAAGAAAAGCTGAATGATCGGGCTAGTCCCTTCAAAGTAAGGTTGGCGCGAGGCCAATAACCTCGCCTGTAAAAAAAATTATTATTACGGAACCCAAAATCAGCCTCGGATACACTGATGAACGACGACGACCACGGCAACGAAAACGGCTAAACGATTTAAGAATTTTCTCATGGAACGTACGCTCACTGTATAGAGCTCGAGCTGCACAGCAGCTAGCCTATAGAGCAGTATTATGTAAAAATCATTCTGGGGGATATGAATGCTAAAATAGGTAGGGAGCCAGTATTCAGGCAGTACATTGGCACCCATAGCTTACACGAGAACACTAATGACAATGGACAACGAGTCATAGAGATGGCAGCAAGCAATAATTTGGTCGTTGCGAGTACAAGGTTTTCGCGTAAAAATATCCACAAAGCCACCTGGGTATCTCCCAATGGAGCCACTCGCAACCAGATAGACCACGTGTTGATAGACCGCCGCCACAACCCGAATCTGATGACGGTACGAACGTACCGAGGTGCCAACGTCGACTCGGACCACTATGTTGTTGGTATGGTGCTCCGAACGCGGATAGCATCATCACGGAAGACTGCATCCGCGAATCAGATTCGAGTCAACACGGCTGCCCTTCGCAATGAAGAGACCAGAAGCAACTACGGTCAAGCGATAGGACTCGCCCTAAATGCAGGGAGAGTAAGTCCTGGGGCTGAGATGTCGGGCGTAGAAGAGAACGCCTTAAGAATACTGTCATTGAAACTGCTGACTCCATCTTAGGCAGTAGTCGTAGAGATCGAAGCGACTGGTTCGATGACGAATGTTAGCTAGCGACTGAACGTAAGAATGTTGCGTACCGAGCAATGCGACAATCTCATAGAACGCGGGCATGCGAAGATGAATATATGTAAAGAGCTCAGAAGATACGAAAAAACAGTTCACCGGCGAAAGAAAGTAGCCTGGGAGAAGAATCTCGTCCGTGAACTGGAACAGTACAGAGAGCAAGGACCGCACCAGGCGCGGAAGTTCTACCAAAGAGTCCGCGGTATGACGCAATATACACCGCGTTGCACATACTGCAAGGACAAAGAGGGTAATCTGATCGCCGATCTTAAAGGCATCTTAGAGCGAAGAGCACTTTCATGAGTTGCTAAATGGCCAGCTAACTGAGGAATTGGAGGCTCCACCAATGACCGAAGATAATACTATGCTGCCGTCACCAAGCATAGTGGAAGTTAGCAGAGCGATAAATCGGCGCAAAAATAATAGGGCCCCGGGATCTGATGGGATCCCAGCGGAACTGATAAAAATAGGAGGCCCCACATTACACCAAGCAGTTCATGAAATAATAGTGCAAGTATGGGAAGAAGAAGTTATACCAGAAGACTGGCGAAGAGGCATCTTGTGCCCCATACATAAGAAGGGAGATATCACAAAATGCAGCAATTATCGCGGTATAACGTTGCTGAGTACCGCGTATAAGATTTTCTCTTTTATCCTTCAAGACAGGAAAACCCCATACGCTAAAGTCATCATTGGTCCATACCAGTGTGGCTTCATCCCAGGCAAATCAACAGATCAGATTTACACCCTAATGCAGGTGATGGAAAAATGTCTAGAGTTTCCAAACTCACTACACCATCTTTTTATAGACATTAAAGCCGCCTATGATAGCATAGCCAGAGTAGAACTTTATAAAGCCATGAGAGAATTCGGCATCTCAAATAAACTGACACGACTACGAGGTGACCATGACCAATGTTATAAGCCAAGTAAAAATATCCGGATCACTATCAAGCCCATTCAATATCTATAACGGGCTCTGACAAGGGGATGGACTGGCCTGCGTCCTCTTCAACCTGGCGTTGGAGAAAGTGATCCGAGACTCTGACGTAACGGCGAGAGGAACAATCCTCTATAAGTCCATTCAGATACTGGCTTACGCAGACGATATTGACATCGTTGGTAGAAACCAAAGAGCTGTACAGGAAAAGAGAGCAAAACAAAGTACATGGTGGCCACGTCTGCGAGTAGAAGATCAAACATTGGTCCCTCAATTCAGATAGTGGAGCGCGAATTTGAAGTAGTGCAACCCTTTAACTATCTCGGGTCAACTAAAGCAGCCGATAACAGCATAGAACCAGAAATACGCGCACGGTTGCTTAAAGCCAACAAAGCCTACTATAGCCTGTCAAGACTGTTTAAATCCAGGAACTTAACCATAACATCCAAGCTGCTGATATATAAGACAATGGTTATACCAGTACTTACATATGGATCCGAGACTTGGGTGCTTAGCAAAAGCATTCTGACCTCTTAGCCGCGTTCGAGAGAAAAGTCTTACGGAGAATTGGTGTCCCCTTATGTGAGGAAGGACGATTTCCGAGACTCTATAATGATTAATTCTACGAGCGTTACCGCGATGTCGGCATTGTGAAGAAAATTAAGCTCGGTAGGCTCCGGTGGGCAGGACACCTAGCTCGCATGAGCGAAGAGGATCGTGCTCGGAAAGTCCTTTGCGGTAGGATTTATGGAACACGACAGCGAGGCCGGCCAAGCCTACGCTGGAAGGATGGCGTAGACCAGGATGCCCAGAGTTTAGGGATGCCAAACTGGATGACATCGGGTCGAAATCGGGACCGGTAGAGAGACTTTTTGCGGGAGGCCAGGACCGGACCCCGGTTGTATAGCCAAATATGATGATAAAATCGTGATGCAAGACGAACACTAAAGCAACGGTACTTCCTGAAGAACCCGGCCATGCAAAACATTATCAACGATGAAATCAATGACTTATTAGAAAAGGGATGCATTGAAACATCCAAAAGCCCCTTCAGTGCCCCAATCGTCTTGGTAAGGAAAAAGACCGGGAAATGGAGACTCTGTGTGGACTACAGGCAGCTGAACTCCAAGTCTGTCCCTGACGCATACCCGCTTCCGAGGATCCACCACATTTTAGATCGTCTCAGGAACGGGAAGTATATCATTAGCCTAGACCTCAAGAATGGGTACTGGCAAATTCCGATGGAGGAAGACAGCAAAAAGTATACAGCGTTCACCGTGCCATGGCGTGGGCATTTCAAATGGCGAGTCATGCCTTTCGGGCTACACTCCGCTCCCGCCACATTCCAGCGAGCACTAGACCAGGCGATTGGTCCAGATATGGAACCTCACGCTTTCGCCTATATAGATGACATCGTCGTGCCCGGAGAATCTTTGGAGGACCACATGTCACACCTGAGAGAAGTACCACGACGGCTGCACCAGACGAACCTAAAAATCAACGCAGACAAATGTGAATTCTTCAAGAAGGAAATAAAGTACCTGGGACACATGGTCAGTGAACAAGGAATTCACACTGACCCTGAGAAAATTGCGGCCATTCGAGAACTCCGACCACAGACTACCCTACGAGAACTCCGTCGCTGCCTAGGGATCGCTTCGAGGTACAGGAGATTTGTTCCCGAGTTCGCAAAGTCGTCCCTAACTAGCCTCCTAAAGAAGGGGAAACATTGGAAGTGGACCGACACGCAGCAAGCCGCATTCGACCAGCTGAAGGAACGACTTACGCAAGCACCGGTTTTCGCCTGTCCGGACTTTGAAAGGAAATTTATCCTGCAGACAGATGCCACGAAACTATTCGCCCACAGAAAAGGAATGCCTAGCCATAGTTTGGGGCGTTCGCAAGATGCGACCCTACCTGGAAGGATATAAATTCACGATCATCACGGACCATCTGGCGTTGAAATGGCTCAACTCAATCGAGAGTCCGTCGGGACGAATCGCTCGTTGGGCATTGGAATTACAACAATTTACATACGACATCCAGTATCGACGAGGAAAGTTGAACGTCACTGACGCACTTTCACGTCAATCCCGAGAAGTCCTGCGAACGGCAACTGCAGAAAACATCGACATAGACAAATGCAGTTGGCTTGAACGAAGAAAAGCGGAAGTCCAAGGAAGTCCGTAGAAATTTCCGGACTATGTCATCGAGGGCAACGATCTCTATCGCCATATCTTCCATCATACCGCAGACGAAGACTGTACCCCTTGGAAGCTATGCTATATGCTATTATCATTATTTACTAGCAAAGGTTGTATACAGTTTGTAACTTCCCCCCACCCGTGGTAAGGGGCTGCAAACTATTACCATTTCGCTCATAGGGGGCAGAGATTTTATCTCTCCAATTGTAATTTGGCTAAGCTACGTACAACCGATATTATACAGTTTACGGCTTCCCCCCGTTCGTGGTAAGGGGTCGTAAGCTATTGTCATTTCGCTTAAAGGGCGCAGAGATTTTATCTCTCCATTTCTGGTTTGGTCAGCTACGTTTCCTAGGTTGTATACGGGTTGCAACTTCTCTCCAGTCGTGGTAAGGGGTTGCAATTCCACATTTAGCTATTCCGCTCATAGGGGGCAGAGATTTTATCTCTCCAGTTCTAATTTGGATAGATATTTTACTTACAAGAACTTTAGTCTAGACATATCTTACGGCTTCCCCCATCCGTGGTAAGGGGTTGTAAGACTATTATCATAGTATATATATAGCATACAGCTTCCCTCCACCCGTGGTAAGGGGTTGTGAGACTATTATCATAGTATATATATAGCATACAGCTTCCCTCCACCCGTGGTAAGGGGTTATATGCTATTATCGGTATTTATTTGCAAACTATTGTCAGAGGTGGCAGAGAATTTATCTCTCCATGTCTAACTTGGTTAGCTATACTTAGTGATACGACTCACACACCAACGAATGCACCTTACGATGTCAGGACGTCGACTTCACAAATAAAAAGTAAACTAAAATATTGTAAACCCCCGAATAAAACAGTAAGTTAAAACATTGTTAAACCCCGAGTAAAATAGTGAGCTAAGACATTGTAAAACCATAAGTTAAATAAAATTCCAAAAGAAAACCAAGACCAAGTTTTAAATTTTTCTGTAACGAACCCCTGGAAATCGCGGAGCATACCCCAGCTATAAAACTTCGTTACAAACAAACAAATTGTAACAAATTGCTCCTGTTGAATTAATTTTTTTTTTCGATTTGTTGTCTTTTTTTGTGATTTGTCAATGTCCATCCAGTTCTGAGCTATGTTTAAAGTTTCAAGTCTCTTGCTCAATGGGAAGTTAGCTTAACATCAATTATAAAATTCCATCCGCACAGACATACACTAAAGCTAATAAAAACGTTTTAAAAAATGGTTTTTTTGCTTTGAGCTTCAAAGGCTATGATTAAAATGATTTTGTGTGGTTTTAGAAAATTTTTATTTTATAACAATTATACAGTTGTAACTGGTGATCAAAGTGTCCTCCTTGGTTTTGTATGCATACTAGAGCCCGTTTTTATATTTCACTGCGAATACTTTTTGATGCCAACTGCTGCACACTTTTGATGACGCCATAATATGACATAATACGCTCTTCTTCTTTAAACGCAGTTATATAGGCTAGTATTTCTTCTAAAAATAAAGTCCTGAGGGAAGTTTCTATCGTTTTTATTAACAGAGCAATTTCCGTTAACATGGGTCAGGGTAGACCAAAGTAAGCTTTTTCTTAAATCCCCGATAAATGATGTCAAAATTAGAGATAGACCCTTACTATCGAAAGAATTTTTTTCTTAGAAAATGCCCAAGAATCATTTCCCAAATTATTGTGCACGAAGTAGGGGACAGCCTGTATATTAATGACCTATTGTCTTCTACCACGGCTTCTACAACCAGTGTAACGAGGTTTTTCCCAGTCGGGACCAGGGTACTTATTATTCTTTGCTTAAAAATAAGATGTTTATGATAAAACTAAGTTCAATTTGGTGTTTTAAAAAGGGAACTTCGCTATATTCCGTTTCGAGGAGTCTAGGCGTCCAAGTGTTCTGACAAGTGAAAAGGATACTTCGCAGATCACGTTCAGAGGAGTCTATGTGTCCAAGTATCTGAACCAGTGAAAAGGATACTTCGCATATCACGTTCAGAGGAGTATGTGTGTCCAAGTGTCTGAACCAGTGAAAAGGATACTTTGCAGATCACGTTCAGAGGAGTAACTTGTGTGTCCAAGTGTCTGAACCACTTAGTCTTAGTCTTAGTCCAGAAGGAAGAGACTGTTTGCATGGTTTCTGCTTCCTTTTATATGATTTAAATCTGTTCGGAAATCGTAGGAACCGTGAGAACCCTAAGTTTGCTTCGTTCCCACGATTTGTCCAGAATCCCGTTGTGTCCGTTATTGTTATACGGTATTTTGTTGTGGTGTCTTTGCATGTGATTTTTTTTACTCCTGTATTGTGTGTATTTGTTTTTCCTTGTTTTATATCACGTGGGTGCTCGTGCGTCGGCGAACCTCTAGTTTTGTTGTTGATGCGTGAGCATTTGTTTTTTCCTTGGTTTTTTTTTTGTTGTTGCTTACTGATCTGCATTAGTTCTATATTATGTGGGTGCTCATGCGTCGACGAATTTCTAGTTTTGTAGGTTTGCATTGTTTGTGCACTCATGTTCTGCCGGGCCTCTTAATTTTGTTGTTGTTTGTTGGTTTCCATTTATTTTGTATTATTTGTATGCTCATATGTTGCCGAGCCTCTTCCGTTCTTGTTGTTGTTTTGCAGATTTGTACTTATTTTTGTCACATAGTTCATTAACCCCACAGTATTCGTTAGGAGGGGAGAGCGATCGACATATTCTCCAGCTGTGTGGGTGTGTTGGTCATTTTTGTGCAGGTTTGCCTGCTGCACTCTATTTGCTCTATGATGCAGTTTTTCGCCGTGGTGGGCGGGACTTACTAGCTGTGGTGAGTTTCGAGTCATTATGTTCTCTGTTCTTTGCTCTAGACGGAGGGGATTTGCTGCGAGTGTTTAGAAATGCCAACGGCATTTTATCTAAATGTGGATTATGAAATATTTCTAACGTAGTAATTTTTGTGTGGGAGAAATTCGTCCCACGACTTGACGAATATGTTCCTCACACCAGTGACATCCATTCATTTGCTGATAATGCAACGCAATCAGCTACCATTAAGTTTATCAAAAATAATGCAATTCTCGCTTGATTGGTTCCCGAGATTTAATGAATACGGCTATTCTGTCGAACATTCAAGACATTCTAGATTGGGCAGATCTAGTAGGAAGGAATTTAACCCAAATATTTTCTAGGCTTATCTTGTCTTCAAATTTTAGGTTTGAAAGTTTCAAGTGCACTTTCTTGGAAGGAACATATTCATGAAATTTCAAAAAGAGCGAGCCAATGCTTAGGTTTTATAAAACGATTTAAATTCTACTTCACTCCCTCTGAAGTATTAATATTATATAAGACTTATGTTAGGCCAATTTGGATTTTAATTCATATGTATGGGGTGGTGCTTCAAAAGCGCATTTGCATTATCTTGATATAATTCAGAATAGAGTTGTTCGTATGATAAACGATTACTTCATCTCCTTATTTTTTGGAGCATAGACGAAATTTCTACAAATTTTACTACGGTAGATACTCTTCAGAAACCGGTTTTCTAGATCCAGATCCTTTTGTCGGTAACGTAAACACCCGTTTCAGTTCTAATTAACATATATTTACCTTAAAACTGCGGCTGCCCGGTTTTCAGAGCTCTAAAAGAGAGATCAATGATTCTGCCACAACCAGCGCGAAGAAGATAGTTGCAGATTTAAATACTCCAGTTCGTCAAAATTCTGTTCAGCCTGCAAATCAGCCACACATTTCCTGTCCAAACGTGGTGAAATCAAATATCGAGTAATTTTCCTCTAGCCTGCTCCAATCGAGTAAACTGGAACAGATCTTTGACACTCATGTAAGCAATAAACGGATTCATGGCAAATATGCAAAATATTTTGCAGGAGATTCTGAAAACCAAACTATGCTAATGCAAGCAATCCTTATAAAGCCATGAATTTTATAAATATTTGTCTTTGGAATGCAAACGGTCTGAGCCAGCGCAAACTCGAACTTAAGTACTTTCTACAGAGATAGATATAATGTTGGTTTCTGAAACTCATCTAACTCAAAAATTGCTTTAGAAAAAATTTCCTGATAATTCTAACACCAACCAATAAAACTGATTACTCTCTGTGGCGAGCCACGAAACAGCTTACACAGTTCGTTTAAGTAGAATCCCCAATTGGTTTACCTGATGGCAGCTAGGCAAGGGATACCTCTATTTGGCTCTAAAACCGGGGTCCGGTCCTGGCCTCCTGCAAAAAGTCTCTCCACCGGTCCCGATTTTGAGCCGATGTCATCCAGTTTGGCATCCCTAAACTCTGGGCGTCCTGGTCTACGCCATCCTTCCAGCGTAGGCTTGGCCGGCCTCGCTGTCGTGTTCCATAAATCTTACCGCAAATGACTTTCCGAACAGGATCCTCTTCGCTCATGCGAGCTGCCCACCGGAGCCTACCGAGCTTAATTTTCTTCACGATGTCGACATCGCGGTAACGCTCGTAGATCTCATCATTATAGAGTCTCCGGAATCGTCCTTTCTCATATACGTGGCCAACAATTCTCCGTAAGACTTTTCCCTCGAACGCGGCTAAGAGGTCAGAATGCTTTTTGCTAAGCACCCAAGTCTTGGATCCATATGTAAGTACTGGTATGACCATTGTCTTATATATCAGCAGCTTGCATGTTATGGTTAAGTTCCTGGATTTGAAGAGTCTTGACAGACTAAAGTAGGCTTTGTTGGCTTTAAGCAACCGTGCGCGTATTTCTGATTCCATGCTGTTATCGGCTGCTATAGTTGACCCGAGATAGTTAAAGGATTGCTCTACTTCAAATTCGCGCTCGACTATTAGAATTGAGGGACCAATGTTGGGTCTTCTACTCGCAGACGTGGCTACCATGTACTTTGTTTTGCTCTCATTTATGTGCAGCCCCAGATTTGTGCCGCCTGCTCTATCTGGATGAAAGCTTCCTGTACAGCTCTTCGGTTTCTACCAACGATGTTAATATCGTCTGCGTTAGGCAGTTACGTCAGAGTCTCTGATAACTTTCTCCAACGCCTTGTCGGAGCCCGTTATAGATGTTGAATGGGCTTGATAGTGACCCGGATATTTTTACTTGGCTTAGGCCATAGGTCATGGTCAACCTACATAGTCGTGTCAGTTTATTTGGGTTGCCGAATTATCTCATGGCTTTATAAAGTTCTACTCTAGCTATGCTATCATAGGCGGCTTTTTCCATCACCTGCGTAAGGGTGTAAATCTGATTAGTTGTTGATTTGCCTGGGATGAAGCCACACTGGTGTGGACCAATGATGACTTTACCGTATGGGGCTATCTTGAAGGATAGAGGAGAAAATCTTATACGCGGTACTCAACAACGTTATACCACGATAATTGCAGCATTTTGTGATATCTCCCTTCTTATGTATGGGGCACAGGATGCCTCTTCGCCAGTCTTCTGTCATAGCTTCTTCTTCTCATACTTGCACTATTATTTCATGAATTGCTTGGTGTAATGCCCATCAGATCCCGGGGCCTTATTATTTTGGAGCCGATTTATCGCTCTGCTAACTTCGTCTATGCTTGGTGGGGGCAGCATAGTATGATCTTCGGTCATTGGTGAAGCCTCCAATTCCTTAGTTAGCTGGCCATTTAGCAACTCATGAAAGTGCTCTTCCCATCGCTTTAATATGCCTTTAAGATGGGCGATCAGATTACCCTCTTTGTCCCTGCAGTATGTGCAACACGGTGTATATTGCGTCATACCGCGGACTCTTTGGTAGAACTTCCGCGCCTGGTGCGGTCCTTGCTCTCTGTACTGTTCCAGTTCACGGACGAGATTCTTCTCCCTGGCTGCTTTCTTTCGCCGGTGAACTGTTTTTTCATATCTTCTGAGCTCTTTATGTTAATCTTCGCGTGCCCGCGTTCTATGAGATTGTTGCATTGCACTGGATAAAACTATTGTCAAGCCTATTTGGTCTTACGGAATCCAACTTTGAGGCACATCGCCAGCCACCAATATTATAAAATTAGAAAGAATACAGACAAAGATACTAGGAACCATAACCTGCGCACCTTGGTTCATTAGAAATGAAAATATCGTACGTGACCTGAAAGTTCCTAAAGTTCAAAATGAAATTAAAAAAACAGCAAAGCAAAGCAAACTTGAAAGCCACCCCAAACCTCTCGCTATAAACTCTTAACCGAAAATAGGCATAAAAGACTAAAGAAAAGAGATACTCTAGACTTGCTAGATTATGTTCCAACTTAATTCTCTTTAAAATTATAAATCCGATCTTTGTTTAAAAACTTAATAGTTCAATACACTGGTAAGGAACATTATTGTATTAATTTTTTTAGTCCCTAAGATTTGAAAACTTATTGTAAAAATCTACGATTGATTAAATAAACAAATATATATGCATAAAAAAATAATTTCGATGATAATGTTACAGCTAAATTCAAAATATCCGTACCTTTCTCAAAAGTGGCTTACTCTTCTAGAAAATTATGATGCAAAAAAACCAAGCCATAAGAATTAAAATTGTTCATAGAAATTCTGTTATCGGAGATACACATGAGTGCAAAGTTTAAATAATTTTAAGTTAATTTTGAAAATAATTATAATAGAGCACCACCTCGGCATTGGGGCCTGATTACTTCCAAATTTTAATAGGAAGTGTTGTCATCGGAGATGCACATATGTGCAAAGTTTGAATAAAATCGGGCTTTGGGAAGTGGATTAAAAATTGATCACAAGACTTAGCCACAAACAAACAAACAAACACCCGCGGACACGAAGTTAATATAGAGATTTAAAAATTAACTTACTAAAATACAAAATTCAAACAAATAAACAAGTAATTCAAAGTAATAAAACATGTTAGCTAATTTTTAATTTAAAAAGTTTGAAATGAGCATTTTGCTTAGTAGTTAGCTTTGATCTGAAACAAATTGCAAACTCGCGTTGAATTAATTTAGTTTTTTTCTTTTTTGAGATTTGTTGCCTTTTTTTTTTTTTGATTTGTCAATGTTCATCCAGTTCTGAGCTATGTTTAAAGTTTCGAGTATATAGCTCAATGGGAAGTTAGTTTATAATCAATTACAAAATTCCACCCGCACAGACAGACATACAAGAAAGCGAGCTAATAAAAACGTTTTAATAAAATGGACACAACACGCTTTCAAAGCGTACGAAAGCGTAAGAGTTACAAATAATCTCCAATATGCTGCATAGTTATTACATCAGCAAAATTCAGTCAGGGGTCAAAGACCAAATATCAGAATGAACAGTAAAAAGTACATAAATGTAAAAATATAATGTTTTTGGGGTACCAACTTTTACATATACATCGAAACACGCCACACAGTCTTTTATTATTTGGTAATAATCGCCAAAATATCTGTTTTTGTAGTCGGCGCTATTTCAAAGAATTTTCTTTTTTCCACGCTTCACACGCGCCACGCGCGACACGCACCACAAGCGGATTATCAAAATGGTCCCCTGACATTGAGCCGCTCACAAACCTCTACTATTGGATATATCAGCATAAATTTTCAAAAAGTGTTCTTTGCATTTAAAAAATTCATAAAATCTATTAATAAGCAAGTTAAAACAGAATAAATCAAGCAATCTTATATAATTTTTGTTAAGCTTTACTATTTGATATATCAGCATTTTGCAAGTTTGGCCTAAATAGATAATTAACAAGGGTTCATGGTCAATGAAATATTCGAGTTATCCTAATGTGATCATACAAATATATCCTCATTCTAATAAATTATTAGTTCGACTGACTCCCTTGTTGTATAAGTTAACGACAATCAGATTACAACACCATCAGCGACACGCGCAACATAGGTTCACACAGGTTCACACAGTGGCGGACATAGAAATATCGTCAGCAGATATGTAATACTTCGAATTGCTTGGATGCATGAACGCGAAATGCACCGTGGGAACTATGCTGAGCGAGCAGTTCTGGCTAGGTTTCATTATTAGATTAAATAAATTTGTAATTCAGTTATTAAGTGGCCGTGAAGGCATAAAGAATAAAGTATTTTTTTTATTACAATTAAAGGTTAAATTGTTTAATTGGCGCCCAACGTGGGGCCTGGTAGTAAAGTCTGTGAGTTTTCATTAGTAATTCGCGAGTGTAAAATAAAAGGACCTAAAGTAGCTCCGAAAAATAAAATAAGAACCTCGCGCAACGTGTGAAAGAAACAAGGACCTAAAGCAGCTCCATCAGAAACACGTGTGAATCAGTGAAGACAAAAACGACCTCAAGCAGCTCCAAGGACATCACCTACTGGGCCACCCACAACAAGAACAAGGACAACGTCGATTGACTAATCCACCAGCGAGGGAGTTTTAGAGAAAGGAACCATAGTAGACAACTCAAACGGGAACGAGCCCCTCTAACAGCGCTGGAATGATAATTATGTAAGATAGACTTTAAATAAATTTTAAAAATACATTTTTAAAAATAGTTAATAAATAATTAATAGTGAACACACAAATTTATACATTATATTAAGATTTAAAAATTAGATAGGTAATATTTCTAGAAATTAAAGCTAAAGTGAACCAATATTTTAATTAAATAAAAGGGAATCAAAATTTTAATTGAGTAAACGTGAATCAATATTTTAATTAAGTGAATCTAAGTGCAATAATCAAATATCATTCATAAGAAATATTATTCAATAAATAGAGTAAATATAGGAATTAAGTGAATCCTAAACCCAATCCCCGTCTTCTCTTACTGCGTCAATCTCTTATATTTTCAATACTCTTTCCACAATGACTGAAGCAATTATTCGCCCATCTGTGCTAAATCCAGAAAATCCGAATGTGGCACCTCCGAATCCAAGACCACCAGTACAAAATGCTATAGTTAATGCTTCTCCTGAACTGGAAGCTCTGATTGCAGGAATCGCAAGTCGAGTTTGCGTATCGGAATGTAGGAACGTAGTAAATTCAATTGTTAACCCCAACGAACAATTCAACAGGGCTGTTGACGAAACTATTTACGTCCAGCACAGGAACAATCTTACTGATTTGGACAGGGTCCCTGATGTAGTAAAAGGTCTCAGGGAATTTTCCGGAACTCCGGGTGAGTTCAGCTCCTGGCGCAAAAGCGTTGAGAGAATATTGAACATTTACGAATTCTCTAGGGGAACACCCAAATACTTCGGCATGTTAAATGTCATACGAAATAAAATCACTGGAAACGCTGACGCTGTATTGGAGTCATATAACACCCCCTAAATTCGGAATGCATTTCAATAGACGTGATGTGGGCACTTTAGAATACCAGATGACGATGCTTGTACAAGGAAGTGAAAACATTGAGTCCTATTATTAAACGGTTTACAATCATCTGTCCCTTATTCAAAACAAAATCTCGAGCATGGAACTTCCACCCGATGCACTGCATCATTTATCGGAATCATACAGAGCGAAGGCCTTAGACACCTTCATAAGAGGTCTCAAATGAGACTTGCCTAGACTATTAGCTATGCGCGAACCAGTTGATCTACCCACTGCACTCAATATGTGCCAAAAACTAGAAAACCAACAATTTAGATCCAACTGTGCGAACCACAATATTGGAGGAATGCGAAAACCTTCACATCCAGCTCCACCAATTCCTACACGGAATCACCAACCGTTTTACCCTCAATTGGCGTATCTACCACAACGCCCCATGAACTTTCCATCTCGCCCTCCACCGCGTTTTCAAAACTATCAAGTTACACACTCTCAACAGCAACCATTCCCAATGAACAATCAACATAACCAAAGATCAAATTTCCAGAACAACAACACCTACTATACCCAACGAAATCATCAACCCAATAATAATTTTCAAACCAGAGGAGAACCAATGGATACAAGCACCATGAGGACAAATAATGACAATTACATGAACAGACCATCACAGCTAGCTAAAAACTGGCCACCCGCTCCTAAACGACCAATGCTTCCCCCTCAACAATATATACCTCCGAATAAAATGCAAAGAAATTTTCACGTTGAGTCTTCTGCAGTCGAGCCTCAATTTAATTATCAAATACCAGAAGTACATACCACAATCGAATCCCAAAGTGAAATGAACGATTATTGTGCCATGATCTCTGCCATGAACATCCAGCCAGACAGTGACCAAACATTCAACGAGTATTTAGACCAACAGAATAATAACGAAACCACTGAACAATGTACAGACTTTGTTGATGTGCATTTTTTAGATTAACGAATTCGTCTCTACCATATTTTCAGTGTAGGACGAATGATAATTAGATTCTGCAATTTTTAGTGGACACAGGTTCAAATAAAAATTATATTCAGCCCAACCTTGTCCGAAACCCTATACCTAATCAGAAAAACTTCCGCGCAAATTCAATTTGCGGCGATATCGAAATCACTCACCATACCATGATTAATTTATTTGACTCAAGCACAAACATAAAATTTTTCCTTTTACCGTCCCTCAAGTCATTTCACGCCATTCTTGGCAATGACAGTCTTAAAGAGCTATCTGCCGTCATTTTCACTAAGGAAAATTACATGATCGTAAATAATAACGTCAAAGTCAGGTTGAGACAGCAAATTTCTGAATCAATCCACAACATAAGAGACGATCATATGTCCCAGGATCCAAAGGACAAATTAAACTCTTTGACTATAAGTCATTCCAGTCTATTCGGCGAGCCGAATGAGAAATTAACTTTCACTACCAACGTTAAGGGTAGAATCCGCACAACCACCGAGGATCCAATTTATTCTAAACACTACCCATACCCCGTAGCACTTAAAGAGGAAATAGATAAACAACTTAATGAATTACTAAATGACGGAATCATTCGACCCTCAAGGTCTCCGTTTAACTCTCCGGTATGGATTGTACCGAAGAAACCCGACGCTTCAGGCGAAAAAAAGTACCGCATGGTAATTGATTACCGAAAGCTTAATTCGGTAGCGATCCCCTATCGCTACCCAATTCCCGAGACAAACGAGGTTTTAGCCCAACTAGGGAAAAATAAATACTTTTCGGTGATTGACCTTAAGAGCGGATTTCACCAAATTCCTCTTCACGAGGATGACATCGAGAAAACCTCATTCTCCGTCAATAACGGGAAATATGAGTTCACAAGACTACCCTTCGGACTCAAAAACGCGCCGTCTATTTTTCAAAGAGCTCTAGACGACATATTACGTGAGCACATAGGTAAAACATGCTATGTCTATATCGATGACATAATTGTGTTCAGTGAGGATGTCAAAACTCACTTTCAAAATTTGGAAAAGATTTTTAAAACCTTACAACAAGCTAACCTCAGGATTCAATTAGATAAATGCAAATGCAAAATGCAAATGCAAATCGCAAGTTGAATTCCTAGGATTCATAGTCTCCTCAGAAGGTATAAAAGCAAATCCGGCCAAAGTGGAAGCCATCTTCAAATTTCTGCATCCAAAAACTCTGAAAGATTTGCGGTCGTTCCTTGGTCTGTCGGGATTTTACCGCAGATTCATCAAGGTCTATGCTAAATTGGCAAAACCCCTGACAACCCTTTTAAGAGGGGAGGATGGACGTACGTCCAAAACAGCCTAAAGTAAAAAAATAATAAATTTGACGGAAGCAGCAATAGATGCATTTAATAAAATTAAAAATTCGCTGATTTCAGAAGACGTTATCCTCACGTTTCCTGATTTTAAAAAAGAATTTCACCTGACAACTGATGCGTCAGACTACGCCATTGGCGCTGTATTGTCGCAAGATAATAAACCAATTACTTTTATATCAAGAACTCTTAATGAAGCGGAGGAACACTACGCCGCTAACGAAAAAGAGATGTTGGCCATAGTATGGGCCCTTAATTCATTAAGAAGCTATCTGTATGGCCCAACTAAACTCAAGATTTTTACAGACCACCAGCCATTGACGTATGCGTTGAGCAATAAGAACACCAATCATAAAATGAAACGATGGAAGGCTATACACGAAGAGTACAACTACGAGTTGAAATATACGCCTGGTAAATCCAACGTCGTTGCCGATGCATTATCTAGACCTCCACGAAATAGCCAAATTAATTCTCTCACAGTAACTCAACATAGCGACGAAAGCTCCGGCCAGAATCTAATCCAAATTGTAGACGCACCCCTAAATGTGTTTAAAAATCAAATTATTCTAAATGTAGGAAATACTCCCTCATACCAATTTCAAATAGTTTTCCCCACCTATCATCGCCATGCTATTACAGAGCCTGAATACACTCAAGAAAACTTAACAAAAATATTTAAGAAATATCTCAACCCTTCAGTCACTAATGGACTTAAAACAGAAGAACGAATTCTGGGCATGGTCCAAGAAATACATCCAGTACACTTCAAACAGTATCGGACACGCTTCGCAAGGTCAATAGTCACTGATCTAACTGACGAGAACCAACAAGAAGCAGTGATAATTGAAGAGCATAACCGTGCTCATCGAAACGCTCGTGAGAACAAATTCTAAATCGTACAAAGCTTTTACTTTCCCCAAATGAAAGCTAAAATAGATAAAGTAACGAAATTGTGTAAAGTGTGCAAAGAACACAAGTATGATCGACACCCCAATAAACCCCAAATTCAATCGACCCTTATTCCAGAATACCCCGGCCAAATTATCCATATTGACATTTACTTTACCGACAAAAAAATCATTTTAACTGCAATAGAAAAATTTTCCAAGTACGCCTTAGCCAAAATACTAAAATCAAGAGCCTCAGAGGATATTAAACAACCTCTCAGAGAATTGGTATTAGCGTTCGGAGTCCCACAAACTATTGTTATGGACAATGAAAAATCCTTGGCTTCTAGTTCCATAACCTTCATGTTGCAAAACATGTTCGGCGTAAAAGTCTTTAGAGCTCCCCCTTACACAAGTTCGGAAAATGGACAAATCGAAAGATTCCACTCAACACTCTCCGAAGTAATCCGTTGTCTCAAAACAGAAAACACACATAAAACATTTTCAGAGTTACTTGATAGATCTATCTACGAGTACAATCGATCCGTACACTCTACAACTGGTAAAACACCAATCGACATTTTTCGGGAAACAATTGCTTAACAACCCAGAAGAACTCATACGCGTAAGACAGGAAAATATGCAGAGAATAGAAAATAAACAACAAACTGACTTAGAGTATCACAACAGGAAGAAAGACCCTATAAAAAATTATTCTGTAGGAGAAACAATATACGTAAAAAATAACAAAAGAATAGGAAACAAATTAGACCCCAGATACAGAAAAGAGGTAGTAGTTGAAAACAGGAATTCCACAATAGTAACAAAATTCGGTAAAATAATTCACAAGAGTTTAATTAAAAACTAATTTTTCTTTTGCCAGCCTATTACTTGTGCCCTTGAGCACTGCAACCGTTCAAATACTAGATTATACAAATTCTCAACTAATCAAGATCAGTACAGGAAGTGCGAAGGTTCAGAGCGGATCTTTCAAAATAATTCACACAGTTAACGTAGAATCCTACCAAGACCTTGTCAACACTATAGAAAAAAACATTATATCCGTTGTAAAACCCGATCATCCTCTACACGATATCCTCTCCTTCGAAACACTACGAATAAAAGATTATTTAGGTAGATTAAGAATAAATAACAGAAATAAAAGATCATTAGATTTCATTGGTAGTACGTGGATCGCGGGAAACCCGGATCATCATGATTACGAAATTTTAACTGACAAAATTAATAATGTATTGCAAAACAACAATAATCAAGTTGTGATTAATAGGATAACATTAGACAAGATAAACGAAGTTACAAACATGTCCAATCACATTTTAAAAATAATAAAAGAAAAAGAAAGTGTAACAAGTAGTTTAATTTTTGGAATGAAATATAAATTAGAATTAGTTAAGGAAGAAATCGTAAACATTGCATATGCAATACATTGGGCCAAAGCCAACATTGTAAATTCGTTCATACTTTCAAACAACGAAATAAATATAACCGAAATTATAATTAAGCAAGAGCATTTTCCATATGTTAATCTAGACGAAGCATTAGAATTTGCAAATGTAAAGATAGCTTCCAATAATAAAGATATAGTTTACATATTAGATTGACCTACTACCGAGAATAAAATTTGTAATATTATGATGCTTAAAGCTTTTAAAAAAATTGATAAAATTAACAAAATACCATATGAATCAATACTAGAATGTAGCAAACAAATTTATGGTTTAATAAAAGATTGTAAAACATTTAATAACCTAGCAATATGTAATAGAAATAGTATAATAGATATTAGTAATTAAACCTGTATACCCAGACTGCTCAATAGTAAACAAGCTAATTGCACCCTCATCAACAATCAGCACATACCAAGCATAGACGAAGTATCAGCAGGAGTATTACTATTGAACCAATACGATGGAACAGTAACTATCAACGATGAACCAATAGAATTAAACGGAACATACGTCATTCGCCACACAAATGCTACAATACAAATTGATGGAAAAGAAATAAGAAACACCGAATTAATTATTCATCAACCAATACCAGCAATACTTCAACCGACTTCTCTTCCAAATAAACTCGAAGAAATGCTGTCACTACAGATGTTAAAGCAGCTCTACAATAAGGGAACATCAAAGATAGAATTATTAGAGAAGGAAAATAGAATCGGCACAGTAACAAATATTGGATTGATAATCGTCATACTCATAGTTGCAACAGCATCCGCAAAAAAGATGATCAGCAAACGCATTAAGCCTGAAAAAAAAAGATGTTCAACAACCCATACATTCAACATCAACAACCATAGGTATCGAAGATATCCCAAATCTCCTAAAAGCATCAAAATCGAACGAGGACGTTCGAACCTAAGGATGGAGGAGTTAACGACAATCAGATTACAACACCTTCAGCGACACGCGCAACATAGGTTCACACAGGTTCACACAGTGGCGGACATAGACATATCGTCAGCAGATATGTAAACTTCGAGTTGCTTGGATGCATGAACGCGAAATGCACCGTGGGAACTATGCTGAGCGAGCAGTTCTGGCTAGGTTTCATTATTAGATTAAATAAATTTGTAATTCAGTTATTAAGTGGCCGTGAAGGCATAAAGAATAAAGTATTTTTTTTATTACAATTAAAGGTTAAATTGTTTAATTTATTCGACTACTAATCACATTACATAATGGCTGATATATGCAATATATGTATGAAATCCTCGCCGCCCATGTTGAATAAAAATATAAATTGGCTTAATTGTGATGGATGCCATAAGTGGTTTCATGCTGAATGTGTCGCTGTAACAACAGATGTCGGATTCGAACATCTTAAATCCAAAGACAGGTGGTTTTGCATGGAATGCATTAAAAGCAGCAATATCCAAGGGGTAGTGACTAGACTAATTAAAGAAAGTGCAGTAGTGAGAAATGATCCTGAAGAAGAAATTGAGAAATGGGTGTCAAAAAAGCTCGAAGAAATCTGGCCTAAAATAACGGGTTACTGTGAGGAAATCAAAACAGAACAGAAGAAACAGAGAGAGGAGTTTGCTGCAGAAACGGCTAAATTGAGTGATCGAATAACAAAATTGGAGAGCCAAATAGATCAACATAATAAGCATGATGAATGGCGATATAGGAAGGTTCTTATGTTATATGGCATTCCGGACGCGATCACGACTTACGACCATGTTTTTATTATGAGAATTGCAGTAAAGCTGGGGTTGAAAGATTTTCATATTAATGATGCCGAAAATGTGGTTAAATTTCCAAAAAAAGGAAGTGGTGCCAGAACATCTACTATTATGATATACTTCTTCAAACAGCTGAAGCAGAACCACTTTATGTCAGCATATTTAAAACACTTGAAGAATAACCAACTGCTAATAACATGCATTGATCCAGTGTTACCAGAAGCAAGGATTTATATTAACGAATACCTACCAAAACATATACATACTATTCTAACGACAGCTAAATTGCTGCAAAAATCCAGGAAGATATCTAAGGTGACCATTCGTCGAGGGATGGGTGTTATCCACTCGATGGATCATGATGAACCTAAAATTATAAAAACTTTGGATGAGCTTAATCATCTGACACTGTAATAGTTAACCTAGCAAAAGGTATTAAATTAAATTAAATTAAATAATAAATAAAGATATTTCAACTTCAACTTCTTACGGTTGTTCACCATCAAATTAAAAATGAATCTTGCAAATATAGATAGTAAGTCTTATTTTATATTTCAAATATTTAATATAATTTTTCCTCTTTCTAAGCACACTGATTTTACTGACTGTCAGTTTTCTTGCACACTTTTTCTGAAAATTTTTGATTTTGGTTTTACGTAATAATAACATATTCACTAGCACATCTTCAATTAAAATGAATTGCTTTAAAGTTTGTCATATTAATGCACGAAGCATTCCAGCAAACATTGATAAATTAAGAATGGAATTTGGCAGAATTTCTCATCATTTTATTGGGGTATCAGAATCTCACCTTAAAGGGTCACATACGAATAGGAGTGTGGAAATTGATGGGTATAAATTGTTTAGAAATGATAGAGTGGATAGAAGAGCTGGTGGAGTTGCGTTCTACGTGCGCAAAGACTTTGCTAAGCAGCATCGTGTCAAGGTGCAATCTAAAGGCTCCTCAGTTAACTTAGAATATCTAGCTTTAGAGTTTTTCATAAACCAATCAAAGATCGTTGTCTGTGTAGCTTATATGCATGTTCTTGATCTTCCACTTGATGAACTAGGAGAGCTTTTATCTAAATTTACCGAAGATTATGATGCTATAGTGTTGATGGGTGACCTTAATGTTGATATGTTGGATGCGACTGAAAGCTGGAATCTACGAAACATCTTTGAATCTCTGAATTTGTACACAACACAAACTAGTCCAACAAGAGTTAGTGATACAACTAGCAGGCTTTTGGACATTATTGTTTTAAATATTCCTGCAAAAACATCTAATTTTTACCAAAAACCGTTCACTGATCACGATCTTATTTCGATTAATTTTGATATTCCGGCTCAAGTACCTGATGAATTCTTCTTTATTCGTGATTATAAAAATATTAATGTAACAGAACTCCACAATGATGTACTTAACCTAAACTGGGACCCCATGAGTGAGATTGACACAATTGATGGTAAGTTTGACATCTTGTATAAGAATATATATGACTTACTGCATCAACATGCTACTTACAAAATGATAAAGATAAGCTATAAACCGATTCCCTGGTTTAGTCATACAATCAAGAATAAGAAACAAGTAATGGACATTGCTAAATATAAATGGAGAAGAACACGTTCAGACGATGACAAGGTAATTTACAAGCGTTATGAAAAAGAACTTAATAAGATGGTAAGAAGTGCTTAAAGGAGGTATTTACTTAACAAACTGAACCTAAATTTTGATACTAAAACTTTATGGAAGAATCTAGAAAAACAAGGTTTTAAAACAAAAGACTCTATTGATAATGTCCTAAAATTCTCTCCTGATGAACTTAATGAGGAGTTCGTCAAATTACCAGTAGGAATCAGCAATATGAGGCAATCTATGATGAATTCTAATTATCAAGTTCCAACTAGAACTGTTATCGATAAAGAAAATAAATTCAAATTTACTTCTGTTTCAAATAATGAAATTTCCAAAGCAATTAGCTCTATCACCTCAAATGCAATAGGTGCTGACAGTTTGCCTCTTAAGTTTGTTAAACTATTATCACCTGTTATTATACCTCACTTAGTGTATTTATTTAACAAAATTCTTGAGTGTAACTATTATCCTAAGATATGGAAAGTTAGCAAAGTTATAGGATTACCTAAGGTTAAAGATCCTCAATCAGCAGCTGAAGTAAGGCCCATTACTCAATTGCCAGTACTATCAAAAGTTTTTGAAAAAATTGTTTCGGAACAGATTAAACAATATCTTAATATTAATGATTTAATGACCCCACTACAGTCCGGCTTCAAGGCAATGCATAGTACCACAACAGTTGTGACCGATGTAACAGATTTTATAAGATAAAGTTTAGATAAGGGTAATAGTGTTGCTTTATGTCTACTAGATTTCAGTAAAGCTTTCAACTCTATATCTTTCAATAAATTTTATAATCAAATGCAAATTGAATTCAATTCTTCTATTAATGCTTCAGATCTAATATTATCTTATCTAACTGGTCGCTTACAATTTGTCGATGTTAATGGAAATAAATCTACTTACTTGACTCTTCCTGCTGGAGTACCACAAGGTTTAATATTGGGTCCGTTGATATTTTCAATGTACATTAACGACATCGGGAATGTAATACAGCATTCTAAATATCATCTTTTTGCAGATGATCTTCAAATCTTTTGTGAGGTAGAGGTGGGGGGAGACATAGACGGTCAGCTATTAATGATACAATTTCCCTTATGAATAGAGACATTAATAGCATTATAGCATGGTCGGAAAACAATCATCTGTTAATAAATTCGAAGAAGACACAGGCCATTATATTCGCATCAAGGCGGAACCTAATCACTAATGATCTCTCAGTTGTACGATTTCAAATTGGTCAAGATTTTGTGCCCTTTAGAGATACAGTTAAAAATTTGGGGCTAACATTAGAAAGTACCCTTAATTGGTCTGTCCATGTAAACGCAATTATACAGAGAATGTATTATGGATTGAGAACACTTTGGAGGAATGCAACATTTACTCCAATGAAGGTGCGATTATTATTGGTGAAATCACTAATTCTGAATTATCTCTTATATTGTGATGTGGTATTCTCGGAGCTGACATTTAATTTATTATTCAAGATTAAAAGAGTTTTTAATTCATGTCTAAGATATGTTTTTGCATTGAAACGAAGGAATAGATTAACACCATATTACAATAAAATCTTTGGATGTTCTTTGGACAATTATTTTAAACTTAGAATATTGACTATATTTCATAAAATTATTATTAACCGTCAACCAAAATATTTGTATGACAAACTAATTTTCGCGCAATCTTCACGGACTCAAAATGTAATTTTACCAAGGGCTTATACTCATTATATGGAAGGCGCATTTTTGAGAAGAGGTGCTAGGTTATGGAATTCGATTCCAACAAATATTAAAAATATTCCTCGATGGGACAGATTTAGAAATGAGTGTGTGAGATTTCTGAATAGTCGGTGAACAATGTGTGCGTAATAAAAGACAGTAATTATAATTATAATTACTATTATTATTATAAATAATAATATATATATAATAAATAATATATATATATATATATTTATATATAAATATATTATATATATTTTTGTTTTATTATAAATGACAAAATTGTTGTATTATATAAAAAAAAAAAAACTATATATAGTTATGATATATAGTGATTAAGATTAATATTCAACCAATGTAGCTAACGAAATGTAAACTGCTGTTTATGCAGTGTAATTACAACGTAATTACATGAAGCGACCTAGTTGTTGCATTGTATAAAAATTAAATAAATAAATGAAATGAAAATGAAATGAGGTGGTTAAAAAAGACCTCAAAAAACGAAAAAATGGCGCGATTTCAAACCATCACATATGCCACACACGAAACGTGACACGCGTCATGCGTGGAATATAAAAAAATGATATTTTGGACTTAGGTACTCACAAAATTTCATTTCGTCGTGTGGAAGGTGGTTAAAAAGGACCTCAAAGAAGTCGAAAATCAAAAATACAGCCTCGTCGTCGATTCCAACGCTCATTTATAATGACATTCCAGTTGTCAGCTCTATAGACAAGGCTAATCTGTTTGCTGCGCATTTCGCAGCTAGCTCTACGCTTCCAGATTGTGCATTGCCGCCTCCTGCAACTCAGAGTATTGAAAACTCTATGGGACAGATATTTATTCGTACTCGTGTAGTTGCTAGAGTTTTAAATGATCTCAACACTCACAAATCCGCTGGGCCAGATGGTATTTCTCCATTAGTTCTGAAGAGGTGTTCTTCCAAGCTGGCATTACCATTGCGTAAGCTTTTCCATCTATCCTATTCTTCTGGACTCTTCCCGAGAAGTTGGAAAACAGCATTTGTCCAGCCCATACCCAAAAAAGGCAAGCCGTCGTCTCCTTCTTCGTACCGACCCATAGCACTTACATCCATTCTTTCCAAGGTCATGGAAACGCTGATAAGTTATCAGCTTAAGAAATATATTGAAACCAACGAAATCCTTAGTGACCGGCAGTATGGATTTCGTGGGCAACGTTCTACTGGTGACTTGATGGTTTATCTTACCGAACAGTGGAACCGATCTTTGCATCATTTTGGAGAAAGCAAAGCTGTTGCACTCGATATTTCAAAGGCATTTGACAGAGTTTGGCATCAAGCTCTTTTGTCTAAAATGCTTGCTTATGGTGTCGATGATAAACTGCTTCATTGGATTAGAAGCTATCTTTTGGACCGCTCAATTCAAGTTGTTTTGGACGGTTTCAACTCTGAAATACACCACATAAATGATGGCGGTCCCCAGGGCTCTGTTCTGTCCCCGACACTCTTTCTCATTTTTATTTATGATCTCTTATCTGTGACTTCTATTTCAATTCACTCTTTCGCTCGTCCCTCCACCTCTGATGTGGACCTCAAACAAGTTCGTATGTTAAGCATGTTAAATTCTGACCTTGATAGCATAATACATTGGGGAGAAATCAATCGAGTAGAATTTAACGCTTCCAAAACCCAATGCTGTCTCCTGTCGTCTAAGCGAATCCTAAACCCCATGCCAGTATCCATGAATGGCACTTGCATCGAGGAAACTGAAAATCTCGCAATTCTCGGTATGTGCGTTAACTATGCTAAGCTAAAAATGCTGCGAAATGTTTAGGTTTTCTAGCCCGGTGTAAGAAATAATATTTCAATCCCTCTGATCTGGCTACAATTTACAAGGCTTTAATTCGCCCAAAACTTGAGTACAATTGCCATATCTGGTCTGGTGCGCCTAAGACTACTTTGCATCAGCTAGATAAAATACAAAACGACGCGATAAAACTTATCGGTGACGAAAATATAGCGAAATCGATAGATTCGCTTGAACACCGCAGGAACGTTTCTTGCTTGTCACGGTTTTATCGCTTCTTGTACCAGCGGTGCTCAAGAGAAATAGGCAGCTGCATGCCACCTCTCCTTGAATTCAACCGCAATACTCGTGGCGCTCTAAAAGCTCATCAGTTTACCCTTAGCCCATGTTCGGACGTACAGTTAAGTTCAGGGGTTCGTTTTTCTGCCGTACAACACGTATGTGGAATGCTCTGCCAAGCTCTGTCTTCCCACATCACTATGATCCACAGGCATTCAAAAAACAAGCTCATAGACATCTCCTCTTTTCTCCTCCTCTTCCTTAACGCCCACGCTGTGCCAAGCATATAGCCGAGCATTATAAGGGTGCGAACCACTTGAAGCGTGCGCGAATGATAAAAAAAAATTTCAACCTATCACACGCGATACATGCGAAACGCGTTATATTCGGAATATTAAAATACTATTCTGGACTTAGACACTTTAGCTTTCTAGGTCGTGTGGAAGTTGGTTAAAAAGGACCTCAAAGTGGTCGAAAATACAGACAAATGTCAAGTCAAGTTAAATAAAAGTTTTTTAAAATGTTACTACTTTAAACTTCGCTGTTTGCTCATACCCGATCAACATTCTCGTCGCCTATGCACATACCTACCACCACCAAGAACCAACAGCTCACAGTTATGGAGTGATCTCACTCGAGGGCAATCTCAAGCTATGGAAGTAGAAGATAAAGTTCAATCCTTAACGCAAAGGTAGGCAGCGACAACATAGATTGGGAAAACACGGCCTTGGTTATATGAATGACAACGGTGAAAGGTTTGCTGATCTATGTTCTGATCGCAAACGAATCATTGGAGGCAAAATTTTCCAACACAAAAACATCCACAAAACCAGATTGATCACATCGCTATAAGCCGCAAGTGGCGATCATCGTTTTCTGGAAGTTAGAACCCGAAGAGCAGCCGACGTCTACAGCGACCACCACCTTGTGGTTGGCAGTTTGCGATTGAAGCTCGCGGTCTACTCAACCACACGAAGTCAAACAACGAGAAAGCCAGCTGTAGCAGCACTGAACGACCCAGATGTGAAGCTGCAATATGTATCCCGCGTACAACAGTCTCTCTCTAAAATACAGACCCAAACCCTAGAGTCTAAATGGGAGAAAATAGTCAATGCGTAAACGGAAGCAGCCTCAACCATTTTAGGAACATGGAACACCATTCGTGAACGCCAATCCATCAAATCAGATTTAAACGCGGCCTCGGGTGGCGAGTGAAGCACATTAGCGCGGAAGTATAGGGATCTGGACCGGCAAGTTGGCCGTTCAGCTAGGAACGACATACGAGCATGACTAAGCGACATCGCAACACAAGCACAGCAAGCCGCTTATAGTAGACAATACAGCACAGTCTACCAACTCGCTCGTAAGCTTGCCAACAAGAAACACCACATCAATTACCCTGTCAAGGCAATAGACGCCTCTTTGATCCTTATGGAGGAACAACAATTAACCCGCTGGACGGAACATTTTAAGAATGTTTTGAATTGTACTTCGCCAGGTACGTCCATCAATCCACATATGCACCCTAATAGTCTACTAAGCATCAGCGTCGCTACTCCTTCGTTGGATGAGATAAGAACAACAATTCGTTCACTGCAATCAGGTAAAGCAGCAGGCAATGACAACATCTACGCTGAACTCCTTCAAGCCGATGGTGCTGACTCGGATGTGTGCTCTCGTGTAAGCAAGGGGCGACACTCCTATAGTACGCTAAATAATTTTTTTTTTTTTTTGTATAGAGACTTATTGCCAAGGGAGGACTCCCTGAATGACTTGCGTCACGGCAATAAGTTGGGATAAGCCCTTTATTAAAATTAAAAAAAAAAAAAAAATCGTAGGAATGTGATTTACAATATATCACATTCCTCACGTTTGTAGCCGGATTCAATTTATTTTCTCAGAATTCTCTCTGATTCATTGAAAAAGCAATACGAAAAACGTACACGAATTTAGAATTAGAAGTTGTTAACGGGCTCGACCAATTGATTCAAATATCTGGAACTCCTCGCAAATCTCCCGGAATCTGAAGCTAACGATCTTCAGATCTAACGTTATCTCAGCACTCTTGTATGGCTGCGAAACGTGGAAAGTCACAGAGTCAATTGCAACGCGCATCCAAGTCTTCATCAACAAGTGCTTGAGGAGGATACTGAGAATAAGATGGCCGGACATTATCACAAATCAAGACTTGTGGATAGTAGCGCAGCAGGAAGCAATCGCGATCACCATCTGACGTCGCAAATGGAGTTGGATTGGTCACACTTTGAGAAAGCCAGCGGACGATATTACGAAACTAGCCCTCGACTGGAATCCACAAGAAAGCCGCCGAGTTGGCCGTCCTAGCAATACATGGAAAGGGACAATATAAGAGGAAGCAAGATCCCAGGGGTACGAGTGGCGTCTCTTGAAATCTCAGGCGATAAATCGAGTTCGTTGGCGGGCGTTTGTAGAAGCCCTATGCTCCCCCGCGGAGTAAAGGAAAGAAATAAGAAAAAGAAAAAAAAAGCTGTCAAGAAGCACAAAAAAATTAAATGAAGCAGTTACATGTGAGCATAAAGACGAATGGAAGAGTGCCATGCAGGAGGAGATAGATTTGCTGAACGAAAACTAAACATAGGTTTTGACTGAAATACCTAAAGGACGAAAACCTATTGGATGTAAATGGGTATTTAAAGTGAAGTACGGAACGGACGGTTCTGTTTGTCGATTGAAAGCTAGGATAGTGGCACAAGGCTTTTCACAGTGATACGGGGAAGATTATGATGAAGTGTTTGCACTTGTGGTAAAGCAAACAACATTTCAAATTCTTTTATTGCAGTGAAAAAAAAATGGCTGCATTCCATTTCGATGCAAATACGGCATTTTTAAATGAAATAGTTGAAGAAACTTCATTTATGAAACAACCACCCGGTTTGTTAAAGAAAACAAAGAACATCTGAAAAAAAGCTTATTTAGATTAAAGCAATCGGCTAGGTGCTGAAACCAAGCTTTACATGACGTCCTTATAACAACTGGATTTATTCAAAGTAAGTCCGATCCATGTCTGTATATTAAAAGAGACGAGCATGGAGTTTGTTACATACTTGTTTATGTTGACCATCTTGTGGTCGCCAGTAACAACACTTCAATGATTAAACAAGCAGAAAATTGAATCAAAACAAAGTCCAAGATTCAGAACTTGGTACCTTGGTTTGGAAATAAATAAGTCAGCAGCTGGATATTATTTAATTAGCCAAGCTGCCTATATCAACAAAGTGATTGCTATATTTGGTATGGCCGATTTCAAGATATCAAATATTTCACTTGGAGTTGGATACTTCAAAGCAGCAGACATATAGGAAGTTCTTCTGACCAACAAGAACTACCGAAAACTCATCGGAAGCCTGCTATATATTTCTGTTAATAGCCTTCCAGATATTTCGGCAAGTGTTGCTTTTTTAGCAAGAAAGGCCCAAACACCAACACAAACTGACTGTATGGAGGTAAAAAGAGTTTTGAAATATCTCAATGGGACAATCGATTTTAAGCTCAGACTAGGAGGAACACAGATGAGTTGCTACTAGGCTATGCTGATGCCAATTGGACACACAATCGAAAGAACAGAAAATCCTATTCAGGCTATATTTTCTTCGTGTTTGGAGGAACCGTAAGCTGGAGTTCTAAGAAACAGACAAGCGTTGCCTTATCATCAACCGAGGCCGAATTCATCTCCCTTTCAGAATCTTGCAAAAAAGGCATATGAATGAGACGACTTCTGGCGGACTTCAACATAAAGATGGATGACTCAACACCTTTTTTAGAAGACAATCAAAGCTACTGTTAACTAATTGAATAACAAAAGATGTCCGACAGATCAAAACAATTGACACCCGGGAGTTCTCCGTAAGAGACAACGTGACCAATGGACAATTTACATACTTACATTATTAAATTCAGTTCTCTTTGTGCTGGCATCGTTCACACATCGTGCAAGTTTCTTCGTGATCCTACAACTCTCACTTGTGTTAAAATTTAATTCTCATAATACGCTATCGCATATAGCCAATATTATTCTTTTCCTTTCTTTTTAAATTAAATAAAGCCATAAGCTAATTCCAAAATTACATCGAAAAGATCTCACTCGGGCTCATCTAATGATAAGCACCGTCATCATAACGGTCCTACCATGTCGCGTAATAAAAAAACAAAAACTGTCTATGTTAAAAATCCATTATCATACAATAGTTATAGTGCTCTTTCAAACGATGACAACGAAATCGAAAATGATGAGACTTCTAATATAATTCCTGAAGTTGTTAAAAGTGTATTATCCCCAATTACAATCTTAATAAAACCAGTGAGGTGGTTGCCCAAATTATGAATGATCTAAAAATAATTAGCTTCTCATTTAAACATATGTCTATTGGCATCAAACTTATATTGAATGAAGATCTACATCACAAACTAGTTACTGAGCGCCTCAACTCATTAAACTACAATTTTTACACCCATTGTGTAGAAAACTAAATTCCATATTGAAAGTTGTTCTAACGGGTCTTCACGACATGAGCGTCGAAGCACTGAAATCCGAACTCGAAACTGCTTACGATCTTAAAATCCACCAAATCAAAAAAATGAATGTAATCCACAAAAAATTTGACAATCAGTGTAATTACTTGATATTATTACACCAAAAATCTATTAAAATTAATGAACTCCGTGCATTTCGTAGAGTTTTCAGTACAGTGATTAAATGGGATCCCTATAGAAAAAGTTAAAATAAAATTACTCAGTGCTATAAGTGCCAAATGTATGGCCATGGTTCCGAAAATGTTTCGTTAAATCGGCTTGTGCTCATTGCTCTAAGTGCCACCGCATCCAAGAATGCTCAAACATTAACACTTCACCAAAGTGTTTTAACTGTAACGGTAAACATAATGCTAGGGATCACAACTGCCCAAAACGTCATGAATTTATTAAAATAAGAGAAAACCTGATAACGCCACAATACTACAGTAAGACTAAGAGAAAACAAATTTTATAATAGTAATCATCATGACTTTCCTACTATTTCACCTGCAAGACAGAACAAGTTTAGTCCTTTCTCTGCTGCTTTTATTCCGGACGGAAACAAAATTATTAATAACGAAGTGCCTTCTTATAAGTCTGTGCTTAGCTACAATTATGATAATAAAAACTCGAAAGAAGCGATTAGATTATTTCATTGACTAATGAAATACTCAATAAAATGAGCTCAAGCAAAAACAGACTAGATCAATTAAATGTAATTTCCGAATTAGTATTAAAATATGTCTATAGCAATGTCAATTAATCACCCAATCAATATAATGTCATGGAACGCAATGGGCATTTCCAACAAAGGAGTTTTTGAAAAGAAAATAGATGTAGCATTAATTTCGCAGACCTGGCTTAAACCATCTATCAAGTTCTCTCACAAAGGCTTTCTCATTTATAGACTAGATCTAGTTGAACGAAATCATGGAGGAGTTGCAATTCTAATTAAAAAAAACATAAAACATAATTTATAATCTCACTCCTCAACTAAAATTATAGAAACTATCTCTATTAAAATAATATGCGCAAATAATAACAGTTTTCTTTTATATGCAGTTTATTTTCCGGGAGGTGGTTACACCAGATCTAAAGGTCAAGATTTCAAATATGACATTTTAAAGCTATGTAGACAACCAAATAAGTACCTTATATGTTGAGACTTCAACCGCCGTTATTAGAACTGGGGTTGTTTCAGAAGTAATCAGTGGGATAAAATACTTTACAACATTAATATTACAGAACCCATGAATATAATCGCCCCGCATAGTCCAACATTCATGCCACGAAACGGTAGAGGAAATCCTTCAGTACTGGACTTTTTAATATCTAACATAGCAAAGTTCACAGAAGTACCTACTGTCACTAATGCAGCGTTGCCAGACGCTCAAAATATTCCCCGCCAGAAAAATCTTAGAAACCTCCAGATTTGGTACTTTTTTTAAAAAAAACCCCGACATGTTTTTTATTTTTTTAAATTCTCTATATTAACTTCACTTGCCCGTGGCTGGCTGGCTGGCTGGCCAAATCTTGTGATCAATTTTTAACCCACTTCCTACAGCCCGATTTTATTGAAATTTTGCACACATGCATATCTCCCATGACAACACTTTCTATTAAAATTTGAGACCCCTCGGGCTGCGGGGTCGGGGGGCTCCCACACAAATATTTTACAAAATTTACCCGATTTTCTTTAAATTTTGTACACATATGTGACTTCGATGGAAAACATATTAGAACTGGGGTTGTTTCAGAAGTAATCAGTGGGATAAAATACTTTACAACATTAATATTACAGAACCCATGAATATAATCGCCCCGCATAGTCCAACATTCATGCCACGAAACGGTAGAGGAAATCCTTCAGTACTGGACTTTTTAATATCTAACATAGCAATGTTCACAGAAGTACCTACTGTCACTAATGCAGCGTTGCCAGACGCTCAAAATATTCCCCCCCCAGAAAAATCTTAGAAACCTCCAGATTTGGTACTTTTTTTAAAAAAAACCCCGACATGTTTTTTATTTTTTTAAATTCTCTATATTAACTTCACTTGCCCGTGGCTGGCTGGCTGGCCAAATTTTGTGATCAATTTTTAACCCACTTCCTACAGCCCGATTTTATTGAAATTTTGCACACATGCATATCTCCCATGACAACACTTTCTATTAAAATTTGAGACCCCTCGGGCTGCGGGGTCGGGGGGCGCCCACACAAATATTTTACAAAATTTACCCGATTTTCTTTAAATTTTGTACACATGTGTGTCTTCGATGGAAAACACATTTTGTAAAAATTTGGAGCGATCGGCCCCTTGGGGACCACAATATACAAGTTTTAAATATCGCTATATCGCATCAGATCACGGCAAAGTCTGAGCTCTGTGCTTTGTGAGCAGCGCTGTTCGCTGCCGCTGCGTCATTTGGTGGATGACGAGCAAACAGTGTGTGTGTGTGTGTGTATCCCCGATTAGAGAATTTACAAGAAAAATTTTAATTTTTATGGGTTGTTTTTTTTGCTTTTTTTTTTCATTTTATCCTTACTAATTTTATAAATGTGAAAGTAGCTCTGTCTGGGGATTATAAAGGATATATATATATATATATATATATATATTTATATATGTATATATATATATATATATATATATATATATATATATATATATATATATATATATATATATATATATAAATATATATATATATATATATATTAATTAATTAATACCAAAAAGAGTAAAAAAAAAGAGTAAAATCGGTCGCCGCCGACCACTGTTCTAAACGGTGCTTGGGGGTGGTGGTCGGCAGGTCCCGGGTAACGCCGGGGTTATAAATAAAAATAGAAAATGCATTTAAGTTTGAGAATAATATAAGTTTAAAAACAATAAATAAGAAAAACTAAACCATAAAATAAATAAGAATTAATTTTCAGAAAATAGTCCTAAAATATTAATGTCGTCATCGTCTTCATTTTTGTTTTGGTACATCTGCGCGGATATAAACATTTTGACCATTTGGTCCGATGGATTACATTATTTACATCCCGATCCAGCGCAAAATACTATCAGCCGTTTTAATGCTTTATATATTTTTAATTTGTCTTTAACGGAAGCGATTAAAGTGTTGTTGACAACTCTCCCATATGGTAAAACTTTTTGGCACCAGCAATATCCGTTTTATTATAGACTTCATCCCAAAAACTCTCCGAAGAATTTATATTCGACCAGGTACACATTGGAATCAAATTCCACTCTCGAATGGCAGCATCGGGATCTTCACTGATGCGTCGAAAATGCATTACCAGTTCGTGGATTTCTGATTTCATTTGAACATTGGCATTCTCCGGAGAAAAAATTGAAATCTTCTCCAGCAGATGCAAATTATCCGGCAATCGCTTCTGCAAATTCTTGCACAGACTAATTAAAAATGTCTTGCATCGTTCTTTAATGTCTTCTAAGTGCTCTTTTTGTCCTGATGATGACAATTCATTAAAATAGCACCCAAAAAGAATGCAGCTAGTTGGAATTAAAAGGGGCTCCAAATCAAAGTTTTGTGTTCGATTTCTTGGCCACTGGCTTAAGGAACTAGGGGACGATCATTTGAAGTATGGAGTACATAAGCTCATTCAAATCCTCGAACAGATTTAAGGGATCAACATTTTTTCCTTAAAAAAGTTATTACCTTTTTTATAATGTGTTTCAAAGAATATGTTTGACATCAGAATCAGTAAAATTGTTTGCCAAATTTTAAATTGTAATTTAAAACTAGCTTGGCACTTTTTATGTATTTTATAAATAATTGTATCTGCAGGTTTGAACATCTATAACTTGTCTATCTTATCTAAACTCATCTGTCTTGAATAGAAACTAACTCAACTAGCTCATTTATAAATATTTGTATCTGCAGATTATAGCCCATTTTAAATATTTGTTCAATTTTTATTTCGATTGGTCGTTTAGTGTTGGCAGATTTCGGTCGAAAAAAATATTTTTTGCAATCCTTATTTTTTGTAATACTCGAAGAATATGTATATTACATATACATTTTCCAACTGAACTGAAACACTGCTTTCAGGTGTTGTGTTGTTGTTGGACTAAACAGTTGTTTCATTTCAGATAACCAAGAACGAAATAAATTACTAATAAAATCGAATTAAAAAAACCCCCAAATTTCCCCCTGAATATTTTCTCCCCCTAGATTTCCCCCCGCCATTCAAAAAAAAACCCTAAATCTGGGGGAAACCCCCAAACTGGCAACACTGCACTAATGCTCTGTCTTCAGATCATTTAGCTCTAACCTTTAAATATAACAATCCTGATTCTACTACCGACCAAATTTTATTTAATTTTCATAAAGCTAACTGGAATAAATTCAAATACATTATAAACAATTCAGTCGATCTAAGAAACATGTCCCCTGATATAATAAACTCTAAATTTAAGATTGATACTTTGATAACAAAATTTTTAGCAATACTCAAAAACGCCAAAATTTTGTCTATTCCTTTTGTTACAGTAAAGAAATCTAATTATGATCCACTTCCCCATGACATAAAAGTAATAAAGAATACGCGGAACTAAATACTTCCGTCGTCAATGGCAAAGATCAAGGCGAAGAGATTTAAAAGTAAAAATTTAAAAGGAAGTAAATATCTCAATGATATTCGATTCAAAATAAGAAATTTCCAAAATCTTAAATGGAACTCATTTTTAAGTACTCTACAAATTGGCGGGAAGCCCTTTTGGAAATTAGCTATTAAGGAGAATTATCAGAAGTATTCCATCCTTAAAAAATATTGATACTATCGCACTCTTTTTCTTCTTTCTTTCTTTCCTTTAATCCGCGGGGGAGCATAGGGCTTCTATAAACGCCCGCCAACGAACTCGATTTAACGCCTGAGGTTCAAGAGACGCCACTCGGTCCCCTGGGATCTTGCTTCCTCTTCTATTGTCCTTTTTCATGTCTTGCTAGGACGGCCAACTCGACGGCTTCCTTGTGTAATGTCGTCCACTGGCTTTCTCAAAGTGTGGCCAATCCAGCTCCTTTTTCGTCGTCTGATGGTGATCGCGATTGCTTCCTGCTGTGTTACTCTCCGCAAGTCTTGATTGCTGATAATTTCCGGCCATCTTATTCTCAGTATCCTCCTTAAGCACTTGTTAACGATGACTTGGAGGCTCGTCGCAATTGACTCTGTGACTTTCCACGTTTCGCAGCCATACAAGAGTACTGAGAGAACGTTAGATCTGAAGATCGTTAGCTTCAGATTCTGGGAGATTTGCGAGAAGTTCCAGATATTATTTAGCATACTATAGGAGGGGGATCTGCATTGCGATTGATCGGGAAACTACTGACTGCTCAAAACTTGGTTTGGGCCAGTAGCGCAACAATCAAGTTCGTGATGTAGTGCTTGCTCTACCTCCTCGTGGTGGTCCCCGGGCAACTATGTGTATAAATCCTTATACATGTAGGCTAAAACTGCAAGTGCGAACGGTCTAGCGTTTCTAGTCTAGGTAACGTGGGCTAGCACACTGCGGTACCGAAAAATACCCGCTACTGAAACTGAAACAACGCCTCGGATAAGTAATGATCGAATAATGACGACTTTTGGCTATTGTACCCAGACTAAGATTGGTTTCTGGAATGTGAGGACGTTCCTTGACTCTGGGAGTGAAGGACCTCAAAATTCCAGATTTCTTCAACTGGAACGTGAGTTTCTTCGATACAATATGGACATACTGGGAGTGAGTGAAGTAAGATGGTTCGACGCGGGAGAGTACCAATCTGGAGTGAGTCTGCTGCTAACGCCAACAGCACGTAGAGGCCTAATTTTCTGGCACCCGCATAGTGATAGGATCTTATCGGCCAGATTTCGGTCAGAGTACGGCGCGTCACGATCATACAGTGCTACGCCCCAACGAATCCCTCGACTGAGGATGAAAATGACAACTTCTACAATCAACAAAACGCTGTATTCAACGCAATGCCGAACGGAGATATCGTCATCGTGATGGGGGACTTGAGTGCCAAGGTTGGCAACGACAATGAAGGACTCAAGCATGTGATTGGGAAGCACGGCCTCGGCGAACGAAATGACAATGGTGAAAGATTTGTTGATTTCTGCAACACCAACAACCTTGTCATAGGAGGCACCATGTTTGAGCATAAAACTTGCCACAAGGTCAGCTGGGTGTCAACTGACAGGCAATCATCATCCAACCAAATCGACCATATGGCGATCAGCCGACGTTTTAGGAGCTGTCTGTTAGACGTCCGAAACAGACGAGGAGCCGACATGGGTATGGTACGTGATCATCACCTTATGGTAGCTACTGTCCAGTTACGTACTGCATCAGTTCATAGAATCCACAATATCATCCGAATGCCAAGGTATAACATCGACCGGCTAAAGATCCCCTCAGTACGCCAGCAATTAAGGGATCATTTATCGCAAGGAGTGGAAGCAATCAGCAGCTCACTGCCGACAACCATCCAGGAGCATTGGAAGGCTGTGAAAAATGTTTTCAAATCTGGAGCGGAAAGTATTGTTGGTAGAAGCCAGGCAAGGCACAGCACGTGGCGTACCGAAGATACCTGGAGGCGGATTAAAGAACGTAAGCTACTCAAATCTCGTATTGTAGATATCCCAGCAGCAGCGAGGAGCGAGCTAGAGTCCATGTATCGAAGAAAAATGAGAGAAGTGCAGCGTAGTGTAAGACGTGACAAGCATAACTATATTAACAGCCTGGCCTCAGAAGCAGAGGAAGCAGCGAGCAGGTGCGATAGCAGAACCGTTTACAGAATCACCAAAGAGCTGACAGGTGGTCACCGCTCTAGCCAACATCCGGTGAAAGGCCTAGATGGTGCCGTACTCGTTTCAGATGAGGATCAGCTCAAGCGATGGAAGGAGCATTTCCCTACGGTCCTTAACCGTGTATTTGCTAATGATATGCACCTAAATCAAACGGAGCTGCCGGAAGTAACAATTTCCCGAATTCGCACCTCAACTCCCAGTAAAGACGAGATCGCTACCGCGATTAACGCACTTAAGAACAACAAGTCGGTAGGACTAGATGGTATGCTCGCAGAGCTTCTGCGTGCAGCTCCAACGACATCAGCAGAGCTTTTATATCCTCTTATATCTAGAGCTTCGGAGGTAGAAAGTTTCCCCGACGAGTGGAAGAAGGGAATGATTGTCAAAGCTCCCTAAAAAAGGTAGTCGTATGGAGTGCAAAAACTGGAGAGGCATTTGCGTTCTTCCAGCAGTTTCAAAAGTAATAGCCAAAGTAGTACTTGAGCTTATTAAGGAACATCTTGAAGATACACTCGATGCCGAACAAGCAGGTTTCCGCACTGGATCCTCCTGTGTAGACCACATAAACACCCTGCGGATCATTATTGAACAGTGCGTTGAATTCCGGTCACCACTGCACCTACTGTTCATCGATTTTGAGAAGGCGTTTGACAGTGTCAACAGACAGTTTATCTGGCTCGCCTTGCGCAGGAGAGGTATACCCGATAAACTAATAGCTACTTTTAAAGCAACCTATGATGGCTCTAAATGTCATGTGCTACATAGAGGAAAGCTGTCGGAGGAATTCGAGATCCTAAGTGGGGTACGACAAGGTTGCATTCTATCGCCGATATTTTTTTTGTTGGTGATTAGCGATATACTTCGCGCAGCTTTATCTACTGGAAACGGAGGCATTCGTTGGACTCTTACATCTCAACTCAAACATCTGGATTACGCTGACGACGTTTGTTTACTCTCACACAGAATTATGGAGCTGCACCAAATGACAACTAATGTGGAGAGGGAGGCAAATGTTGCGGGTTTGAAGATTAATACTGCCAAAACCAAAATCATCAACCTCGGCACTAACTCACTTACTCATGTTAACATTGCTGGACAGCCGGTAGAGAGTGTATGAGAGAGAGTGGGAGTATTGTCTCGACCGAAGGTGGAACCGAACAGGACATTGTCAACCGAATCGGCAAAGCAAAATCGGTGTTTGGAATGATGTCCATGATATGGCGAAGCAATGCGATCAGCTTAAACACCAAGCTGCGACTGTTCCGCTCAAATGTTGAATCTGTGCTGTTGTATGGGTGCAGCACTTGGAAGGTGACCGCTACTATGACAAAAAGATTACAAACATTCGTTAATAGGTGCCTACGGAACATCTTAAGGGTTTTCTGGCCTAATCGTATCTCTAACGAACATCTTTACCAGAGAACGGGTCAGGAACCAATAGGCACAACCATCCAACCACGGAAGTGGCAGTGGATTGGTCATACACTCCGAAAAGGCGACAGTTCCATAGCAAACTACGCAATGCAATGGAACCCGTTATCTCAGGATGGTAGAAGAACGGGTCGTCCGAGAAATACATGGCGCAGAACAGTTGAAGAGGAGGCACGGCAATTGGGGAAGAGTTGGAGAGAGCTGAAGCTTATTGCCAGGAACCGCACGCGATGGCGCGTAGGCGTAGTAGAGGCCCTAGGACCCACAAGGGAATACAGGACATAAAGAAGAAGAAGATACTATAGGAGTCGCGCCTTGTTTACACGAGAGCACACATCCGAGTCAGCACCACCACTTATCGACTTCCTCTATCTGATGTCCGTCAATCGAGAGATCACATGTTCCACTAGCGTTAACGCGAAGTAGTTTTGTTTTTGAGACGTTAATTTTTAAACCCACTTTGTTAGCGTGGAGTTCTAGTGAGTTTAATTTTCGCTCCATGTCACCTAGCGATTGTGATAGGAGACAGATATCATCGGCATAGTCTAGGTCTTCTAGGCGGTGAAAAACATTCCATGGCAAACCCGATGGAGTACGGGTTACTGTTTTCATCACCCAGTCGATAACAATTGTGAAAAGCAATGGTGAGAGGGTGCAACCTTGCTTGACTCACGAGTAGATGTTGAAAGGTGAGCTAAGATGACCGTTATGAATGACGCGGCATGTTGAGTCACAGTGCAGCTCCTTAATGATGTTAATGATTTTTTCCGGAACACCATAGCTAAAAAAATCTGCCACCTCATGTTTCGGCCTACGCTGTCAAAAGCGCGTTTAAAATCTACAAAAACCATATACAGAGGAGAGCTATACTAAACTGACTGTTCAATGATTATACGCAGGGTGTTAATTAAACACCACTATCGCACTCACTGATAGTGAAAAGTGCTCAGAGTTTACTAATAATTTTGAGAACATACACAATGCTACCAAAAACTATAGTGATCTGAATACAATCCGTAAACTCTAGCTATAGTTCAAATGACATTTTTGAAGATATAACGCCAACAACTGTTAAGGGAATATTTAAGAGACTAAAAAGCAATAAATGTCCAGGATTTGACCGTATAAATAATGTCATGATCAAAAATATTCCCAAGAAAGGAATAATGTACCTAACGCAAGTTGTGTAAAACTTGGATATTTTCCCGATGTCTGGAAAATTGCCAAAGTTATACCCATACTAAAACCTAATAAAAAACAGGATAGTGTTGATTCTTATAGGCCTATATCGATTAGCAAAATATTCGAAAAGGTCATTAAAGACATTTTATTAATTTTTTTAGTTTTCATAACATCATAACAAAAGAGCAATTTGGTTTTATGATAGGACTATCCAGCACCCTTCAAGTTAAACGCTTAACAAACGACATCCGAGAAGCATTTCTTTCCAAAAAAATCAACAGCTCTTATAAAGTTTGACATAGAAAAAGCCTTCGACTGCGTATGGCACAATGGCTTAATTTATAGAATGGTTAAATTTAATTTCCCCACAGGAATTATCAAGTTAATAGCGAGCTACCTAAAAGATAGATATTTCTACGTAGAAATAAATTCTTCCAAGTGTAATTCTTACCATTTTTCCGCTGGTGTTCCTCAAGGAGCCGTTTTGAGCCCCATCCTCTATAACATATACATACCGGATTTCCCAACATTTGTTAATGTTCAAATATAAAATAAATCCCAACAAAACAGCCGTCACATTCTTCACACAGAAAAGAAAAGCAACTAAACTCCCTCAATCAAAACTCAGTATTAACGTAACCGATATTGACTGCAATCTATATATATATATAAAATAGAGAATTTATTTGTATAAGACAGCTCTAGGGGGATGGGGTCGATAAATGGGAGGGGAGGGTGATCGATATTAGTGTTGATTCTATGTTTTTCGGGGTCGCTGAGTTGAATGGTGATGGTAAGACAGCTCAAGGGGGTTGGAGTCAATAACTGAGGGGGGAGGGTGACCGATATTAGTGTCGATTTCATGGTTTTCGTGGTTGTAGAGTTGAATGGTGATGGTAAGACAGCTCTAGGGGGATGGGGTCGATAACTGGGAGGGGAGGGTGACCGATATTAGTGTCGATTTCATGGTTTTCGTGGTCGTAGAGTTGAATGGTGATGATAAGACAGCTCTAGGGGGATGGGGTCGATAACTGGGTGGGAAGGGTGATCGATATTAGTGTTGATTCTATGTTTTTCGGGGTCGCTGAGTTGAATGGTGATGGTAAGACAGCTCTAGGGGATGGGGTCGATAACTGGGAGGGGAGGGTGATCGATATTAGTGTTGATTCTATGTTTTTCGGGGTCGCTGAGTTGAATGGTGATGGTAAGACAGCTCAAGGGGGATGGAGTCAATAACTGAGGGGGGGATGAACGATATTAGTGTTAATTCTATGGCTTTCGTGTTCGCTGAGTTGAATGGTGATGGTAAGACAGCTCTAGGGGGATGGGGTCGATAACTGGGAGGGGAGCGTGATCGATATTAGTGTTGATTCTATGTTTTTCGGGGTCGCTGAGTTGAATGGTGATGGTAAGACAGCTCAAGCGGGATGCAGTCAATAACTGAGGGGGGAGGGTGACCGATATTAGTGTCGATTTTATGGTTTTCGTGGTCGCTGAGTTGAATGGTGATGGTAAGACAGCTCTATGGGGATGGGGTCGATAACTGAGGGGGGAGGGTGACCGATATTAGTGTCGCTTTAATGGTTTTCGTGGTCGCTGAGTTAAATAGTGATGGTAAGACAGCTCTATTGGGATGGGGTCGATAACTGAGGGGGGAGGGTGACCGATATTAGTGTCGCTTTAATGGTTTTCGTGGTCGCTGAGTTGAATGGTGATGGTAAGACAGCTCAAGGGGGTAGGGTCTATAACTGAGGGTGGGGTGGGGAAACCGATATTAGTGTCGCTTGTAAGTGATGGTAAGACAGCTCTATGGGGATGGGGTCGATAACTGAGGGGGGAGGGTGACCGATATTAGTGTCGCTTTAATGGTTTTCGTGGTCGCTGAGTTGATTGGTGATGGTAAGACAGCTCTAGGGGGATGGGGTCAATAACTGAGGGGGGAGGGTGACCGATATTAGTGTCGCTTTAATGGTTTTCGTGGTCGCTGAGTTGAATGGTGATGGTAAGACAGCTCTATGGGGATGGGGTCAATAACTGAGGGGGGAGGGTGACCGATATTAGTGTCGCTTTAATGGTTTTCGTGGTCGCTGAGTTGAATGGTGATGGTAAGACAGCTCAAGGGGGTGGGGTCTATAACTGAGGGTGGGGTGTGGGAACCGATATTAGTGTCGCTTGTAAGTGATGGTTAGACAGCTCTATGGGGATGGGGTCGATAACTGAGGGGGGAGGGTGACCGATATTAGTGTCGCTTTAATGGTTTTCGTGGTCGCTGAGTTGAATGGTGATGGTAAGACAGCTCTAGGGGGATGGGGTCGATAACTGAGGGGGGAAGGGTGACCGATATTAGTGTCGATTTTATGCTTTTCGTGGTCGCTGAGTTGAATGGTGATGGTAAGTCAGCTCTATGGGTATGGGGTCGATAACTGAGGGGGGAGGGTGACCGATATTAGTGTCGCTTTAATGGTTTTCATGGTCGCTGAGTTGAATGGTGATGGTAAGACAGCTCAAGGGGGTGGGGTCCATAACTGAGGGTGGGGTGGGGAAACCGATATTAGTGTCGCTTTAATGGTTTTCGTGGTCGCTGAGTTGAATGGTGATGGTAAGACAGCTCAAGGGGGTGGGGTCTATAACTGAGGGTGGGGTGGGGAAACCGATATTAGAGTCGATGTTATGGTTTTCGTGGTCGCTGAGTTGAATGGTGATGGTAAGACAGCTCTAGGAGGATGGGGTCGATAACTGAGGGGGGAGGGTTACCGATATTAGTGTCGCTTTAATGGTTTTCGTGGTCGCTGAGTTGAATGGTGATGGTAAGACAGCTCTAGGAGGATGGGGTCGATAACTGAGGGGGGAGGGTTACCGATATTAGTGTCGCTTTAATGGTTTTCGTGGTCGCTGAGTTGAATGGTGATGGTAAGACAGCTCTAGGGGGATGGTCGCCCTTACTTCAAATTGGAAAAAGTACATTAGTAGCCGTGTTCTATGGTTAGGTTATTTTTGAAATCTGCCGCTGAATAATAAATTTTGTTAATAAAAACTGCAATTTTACCTTAAAGATAGATATCATTCTTTTTTCTACCGCTGCATAATAGGAGATTGGGATGAATAAATACCGGCAACGCCGGGTAATCAGCTAGTGACTCTATAAAATATCTTGGAGTCACTCTTGACAAATTACTCACTTTCCAAAAACACACGCTAACTTCCATTCAAAAATCACAAACAATAACCCTATCCTTGTATCCATTTCTCAACAGACGAGCACAGCTAAGTTATAAAAACAAATTACTGATATTCAAAGAAATTTTTCAACCGGTTTTGACGTATGCTGCATCAGTTTGGATAAATTGTGCCCATTGTCACTACATAAAATTGCAGGTTGCACAAAATAAAATACTAAAATTAATTTGCAATTTCCCCTGGCACTACTCTACTAAAAAGCTTCATAATAATTGTAACGTTTTAACGATAAAAGAATTATGTTTCAAGTTAAATAAAAACCAAAATGAATTATAACCAAAACCTAGTTTTAAGCTTATATTATTTTTTTTTATTTTAGTTTAATAAGTTTTAAAAATTTCAGTTAGGTTTTTTTTTCAAATTTTCTTACTTCAATGTATATCTTGAAAAAAATCGAAATGCCAAATAATATTTTAGTTGCAAAGAGAAAGAGTCAATATCTCTAATAACTAGATCCTTTATATCATGCAAATTTATACCTTGTACCCTAAATATTCAATAAACAACAATACAATACAAAACAATACATTAGTAAATTCTTGAAAGTAAGCACATGCACACATTTCCTTACTTAGATTAATAAAACTTAAAATGAACAAATTGCACATATTTCCTTACTTAGGTAAGCAAATTTATAAAACTCAAAATTCACACATGCACATGTAACAGTATTATTAACCAAATTGTCTTTATAATTATTCACACGACTAGCGCAATGTGCTGACGTCGCATTTTGCTTGTTATTTTTTTTTCTTGTTCCCACGATCAGTGCAATGTGCTGACTTATTCAATATCATAATTTCTTTTCACACGGCAATAGACGAAAGTGACTGTTTCATACACTATAACCTAGCTTCGAAAGTAGCCTTTACACACTCTAGTGATTTAACATATAAAATACTTTTGTTATTTACTGCAGTTACAGCGAACACACATTCCCACCGTTTGGTCGTTTGAAAAATAGCGTACAGTACTCGAAGAAAAGTGCTCATCGTCTCCTCGCTCGTTATGCAATATACTAAATCACACTTTTTGTCATTCACTACTACGTTCGGTGCACACCGCTGACGTATGCATTTAAATGATATTTTGTCACAAATCCTAATTTAGCACTTTATCGAGGGAAACATTCACTCGAGCTGTCTGGGCTATGCTAGCACTGCACTCGACAAGAGGCCCGTTGCTTATTTCAGCTAAGCTAAGCGAGAAAAATAGTTTTCGTTAGCTTAGCTAAGCTCGCTTCGCTCATACCGCTGCACACTTTAGCTAATAACACCGCTCACACATACAAATGTGCAAATAAAATGCTATATCTGTCAAAACAGCACAGGCGGACAAAATCGTTCAATTTTCATGTTTTCATAAGCTAATTAATATTAAGTGATTAAAATACGAAATTTATATATTGTTACTTCTAAATCGTATGTGAACATTGTGAATATTGTAAAAAAACAATAACATCAATGTATGTGTGAGCGATATAGCTGACATTTGTAATTCAAAGACAACACGACAAAACCTTCTCTATAGAAAGCCCAACTCATCGCATACTAATGCTGTAAACCAATCCCAAACGCGTCTGTGTTTTTGGAATGTGAATACAGTGTACAAAAAATAAGTAGTCGCAAAGAGCGAGAAACGTAAGATGTGGTAGTGGGAAACAGAAAATTTTTATATGGATTTTGCTCTTTTGTTGATTACTAATACAAATACGTTTGGGATAAATCTAAGCATGGATCTTTGTTGGGCTTTCTATAGAGAAGGTTTTGCAACACGAGCTAAGTTAGTTTGCATCGCTCAAAACAGAAAAACATAGTTCGCATAGCTTAGCTCAAGTGTGCAACGTTCTATTTAAAACTCTTTATTTACAATTAAGAGCTATGACATCGCTCACACATACATTGATGTTATTGTTTTTTTTTACAATATTCACAATGTTCACATACGATTTAGAAGTAACTATTAGCTGCTGTACGACTACAGAAGTTCCGCGAATTATGTGGCCTGGAAGTTCATTGAGGAGGAGTGTTAAATTAATAATCGTATTTAATATTATTTAATTTATAATTTATTAATTCAATGAGCTTGTATTTGCATAATGTGGCAACACTAAACTAACATAGTTGACTTTGACTTTGACGTCTGCCATCCGCATGACGTATTTCTTTATTATTTTCTTTCTTTGTTCTTTGTTGCCGACCACTGTACTGAGAAGACGTACGTTATTTATACAGAGCTAATAAAAATACGCTACTGAATATCTTGCATCATATACTGCTATTCTAAGATCACTAGCAAATCAAATGTTGTTTCAATTGTTTTTCAATAAACTTGTAAAATTACCTTGCAAAAGGTTCCAAGTCAAAACCTGTCAATATAAATATAAAGTTGTTAAGTAACATAAAATAAACCACACCAATTTTAAGTGCAACAATAACAAGGTCAGACTGATCTCTTGGTCCTCACCAGGGATAAGTTTAAGGAAATGGATGGTTTGCACACCATTTTCTTTACTTTGATTAAAACCTTGGCTGTGGCCAGAAGAACGTATCCCTGCTTACTACTTAGTCGATTAACGGTAGCAAAAGTTGTCGGTGGAGTGCTCTCAAGTGACAGCAAGTGACTACTTCTAAACGGTGCCGGATTCAAACTTTAAACTAAATTCTTCAAAAAACACTATTGCATTATATAGTACACTAGCGGAAATACCCGGCGTTTTCCAGCTGCCCCATCACACTGACGCCCACCCAAGTTAACACCCGCCCACTGACACCACGCCCACTGACCTCCCGCAAGCTGACCACCCACCCACAGACCACCCCCATCCACTGACCTCCCGCCCTATGACCTTACGCCAACTGTCCAACCCACCAACTGACCATCTCACCAACCCAGAAAACTATAGAATCGACATTTATATAGGCGAAAAATGTATACGTGTTCGAGAAAACTACATTTTCCACCCCAGCCCCACCTACCGCGCCCAAATTTGCCAACGACTTTCTTTTATTTAAATATTAATGGTGTGAGTCCATACATAAGAATTTTCGGAAAAAAGCAGCCCAGCGTTACTTAGGGGGTCTAACACAAACAAAAACAATCCAGAGCACCACACAAACATATGGTGTGTTGTGTTGGAAAGCTTCAGTGGTTCAGTCGTGATAGTCAGACATACATACGCACCAACGTTTTAATATATTAAGAAGATATATAGACAGACACGAAATTTTATCTAAATTTTTTCTTTACACTAAAAAGTTGCCTTTAATTTTTCAAACGCTCTGGCAGTTTCTCCAGCTCAACCGCAATGTAATTGCCTACTCCTATTCTTCTTAAACAATGAAGAATGATCTGCGAATTTATCGCAAAAACAGAAATGCTGTGTCAAGAGAGAAAACAGAAAGTGAATAAATGTTACTATAAACAACCCATAAAAATTAAAATTTTTCGTGTAAATTCTCTAATCGGGGATACACAATGTGCAGTTTGAATAAAATCGGGTAAATTTTTTAAAATTTTTGTTAGGGAGCCCACCGACCTCGAGGACCGATCACTTCCAAATTTTATACATGCGTATAAATATAAAATTTGAAGAAAATCGGGTACTTTTTTTATAAAATTTGTATGGGATTTCAATAAAATCGGGTCTTGGGAAGTGGGTTAAAAATTGATCACAAAATCAGACCAGCCAGCCATGGGCACGCGAAGTTAATATGGAGAATTAAAAAATATACACTTTCTTGCTTCTTTTATCCAAATATTTCTAAGGCAACGCTGTGCCTACGCATTTAAGGGTGGAAATCCCTAGAGGCGTGCGCTAATTAAAAAAAAATATTTTACACCACAAATACTTACCAGATAGCAGAATATATGAGGAAGAATAAAATGAATATAAATATTCTATATTCAGCTGATATTATCAGCATATGACCAACGATGGTAGATATGTTTCTATTAGAAATTGGTATATCGCAATGAAGGTGGTTACACCTTCTCTTTTACCATTTTATTATGAGCAAAACTTTGGTTTGTTTATTATTACCTGAATGGCATTATATAAGCATGGTTCTGGTAGTAAATTGAACATCTAAGAACAATCGGTTTTTGAATGAACGTGAAAATGTGGTTTCATGTGTGACATGAGCGAATACATTTGCGCATGCAGTCCGATGAGAGGTATATATGTGTGCATCTAGAACCCATTATTACATTGTTTTCAGAACCTCTGCCATTTTATGAAAGGAATGTGAACGTATTTCACCTGTTCGTATTCAAACTGAATTGAGTGCCTCGCCATAAAAAGCGAATGTTCGCTATGTGTTATTTCATTGATTTTCCGTTAAACAAGCGTCATCGAAAAGGGAATTTCTCTATACCAACCTATTATTTTCTTTTGTTAGGGTGACAAAGCACAAGACACAATGAACATGGTCGGAATTATGCAAGTTTCATATTTTGAATACTTCTATGAATTTATACCCCTAAGAGGATTAGGATATTCTCAAAAGTTATGTTCCCGAAAACACAACAAATAGATATAAAACTTAAATTGAAAATTTTTTTTTAAACTTTTTAAATGATCAAAGTTATATTATAGCTAGCTGTTCTGGTGCGCTTCGCTATCTACGCACATGAGTAACAATAGTTGGCGCGACAGAATTCTTTGGTTTTAAGCTTAGCATCTAGCAACAATTCGAGTTATGCGTTTTATTTTTTTTTGAATATAAATTGAAGGTTCCTACGATTAAAAGCTGTACCCGCAAGACGAATTGAGAAGCTTTTCATGGCATTTATTACTCTCTGAAGTTTTTCAGATATTTGCAAGACGTGGAAAGCATAAGAAATGTTAGATGTTTTTCTGGGACTTGAACTTCGAACCTCAGAGGTGAATAGAACAAAAAAAAATTCCTTGTCATGACAAAAATCGGTCTGAATATTCAAATATAACAAAAATATTGAGCTAATTTCAGTGTCAGCTGCTGAAATATAAGAGATTTACTCGAATTTTTGTAAAATTCGGTGAAGTGCTGCCGTGCTTTAATTGAAAATCAGCGGCGCGTAGGCATAGTAGAGGCCTTATGATATAAGGCCACAAGGACATAGGACATAAAGAAGAATGCATACGCGATTCGCAGGGATTTTCAACGAAAATTAAAAAATAAAGCAACACAATGTAATAACTGTCAAATGTGGGGACATGGTGAAAGAGGCTGTAATATAAAAACATACTGTGCTAACTGCAGTGGCAATCAGAAAACAGCAGAGTGTAAAGGTAATGAAAATTTCAAGTGCGCTAATTGTAAAGGCAGCCACAAAGCTACTGATCCCATATGCCCAAGTAAGCAGAGTTATTAGGAAATAAGGGAAAATCTGTCGAGGAGAATATCTGCTCGCTCTCAACTAAACAGAGACACTTCTTATAAAATTTATTATTTAAAATAATAAGATTTATCTCCATGCTTCCTTTCGTTTGCCAGACTCTTCTAAGCCAGCGAAAAACTACAGAAACAACGTCGCATGTCTGCAAGTTCTACATCACCTTCTATACCGCTGTGGCCACCAAATATACAACAGAGAGTAACACTCCCAACATCGCCGCTCGATGACAACAACCTTGTATCCTATGAAGCGCTCTCTACGGTCACTGTAAACTGATAACAACTTTGTCGCAATGTATGACGAAAACTGATCAATTTAACGTTATCGCTCAATTAGCGTACCATAACCATAACGTTAAGTAATTTGATAAAGATAATCTCGTGGAATGCAAGAGGTATCAAAAACAAGAGAGCTGAATTTTTCGACTTTCTTTGTAATTTTAATGTAAATATTTGTCTCCTTTTTCCTTTTTCCCATAGTGAATACGTATGCTATAGAGTAGAAAGGCTAAACCAAAGATCCGGTGGTGTTGCCATTGTTATAAAGAAAAGTATAAAACATAACTTAGTTTCTTCATTAAACCTTATTGAACGTAATTGAAAACATTGGAATTGAAATTTTTCACCAAGTAGATCTCATTTACAAAAATATTTTTTAAATTCTCTATATTAACTTCACTTGCCCGTGGGTCGTCGGTCGGTCGTCGGTCGTCTGTCGTGGATTCTTGCGATCAATTTTTAACCCACTTCCCATGGCCCGATTTTATTGAAATTTTTCACACATGTGTATTTCCGGAGACAACACTTTCTATTAAATTTTGAGGCCCCTCGGGCTGCGGGGTCGGGGGGCAAATTTCTGGGGTAACATACTTGCTAAACAAAATATGAGGCATCCTTTTACAATACTTTATACGCCAAATCCTAGCTATATTCCAAGCAGCCCATCGACAATAGATTTGTTCTTAACCAATATTCCGTTAAAGATCACTGAACCAGTAAGTTTGAATAAATTATGCTCCGATGTGCAAATTATTAAACGAATCTCAAGTAAATAATTATTGCAGTTTTAATTTAAAAAGGGCAAACTGGATTTTTTTTTTAGGAAAAAAATAAATCGTGGACTTGTTGACAAAGTAAACAAAGTTAAAAATGCAGTTAACACTACACAAATCGAAAGAAACATACCGTTTTTCAATAAGTTAATTGTCAATAGTATCGAGTTATCCGTTCCTAGTAAAAGTAAGGTGAATAACTGTGTTAAATTACCTGTGTATATTTTAAGTCTTACTAAAATAAGAAATTTACACAGAAGAAATTGGCAGAGATTTAGGCAACCTTTTTCCCCTGACTTTATAAACTATTTTAACAAACGCTTCAAACGCGAAATTCAAAAATTTTGAAACATAACTTGGCATACAAACTTAGAAAAACACTGTCTTTTTGGAATGTTGTCAAAATTATTAAAAATATAACATTCGTTACAAATGAAGAAAAGGCCAATTTGTTAGCTGACACTTTTTCTACCAACCATGTTAGTACAAATCTTTTTGGAAATGGTTTGCACGATCAAATGATATGTAATAATGTCGAAACTTTCTTCAACAACGAAAATATTACCCGAAACATTGATACTGTTAGTCCTAAAGATATTAAAGTTCTTATTAAAATTTTAAAAACAAGAAAATCAGGAGGTATTGATGATATTAAAAAAATGTATATGAAGAATTTAACGTCATGCGGAATTGAATTCATATCAACTTTTATTTAACGCTTGCTTGAAGCTAAATCACTTCCCTGATATATTAAAGAAAGCTAAAATTGTCCCAATTTTAAAACCTGGTTAACTGGCATCCAATGCAAATAGTTACAGGCCCATAAGTTTGTATTTTAAGCAAAAAGTGCTTAAAAAGCTGTCTGTGTCTGTCCCTGATTCAAAACGTTTTCTCCACTCATATTATTCACTCCACAGCTCACCAGGTTTTCAAAATTAGTAAACATGTCAGAGCGAATTTCCAAAACAGAAAGTCCACTAGTCTTGTCTTGTTAGATGTTGAAAAAGCCTTAGATACTGTATGGAATTAAGAGCTATTGCAGAAATTAATAAATTATAATTTCCCCTCATACTTATTTAAAATTATTGGTAGCTTTTTGAGTAACGGCTTTTTTCGTGTGCACATAAAAAACAAATTTTAAAGGAGAAATATATACCCGCAGGAGTCCCTCAAGGATCTGTACTGGGACCTCTTTTATACAATGTATACAGGTCAGATATACCAGTGTTGCCGGACTGTGAATACGCAATTTACGCTGACGATACGGGAGTCTCATGAGCTTGATTTCACTATAGAAGCAAAACTTCAAAATGCGATTGAAATCCTTTTGAAGTACTTTAATCGCTGGAAGATAAAGGTGAATACCGGGAAGTCACAAGCTATCTTTTTCACAAGAAGAAGAAAGCCCTGTTTTCTACCAATGGATCCGCTACGATTCGCTGGTGAGGAAGTGGAATGGCAAAATTCAGGAATTCGAGGAATTTATCTTGATAAAAAGCTGTTATATCAAATGTCAGAGAGCCCGCTTATAAACGTCTTATTTCTTAATGCTTACTTGTTAAAATTGTAAACCAACGTATTTACTACGTTATAAGTTTTTGTCTTTTGTCTAGTCATTACAATTGAGTGCATTGAATTGTAGGTTTTAATTATAGCTTTCCTACATAACATGATTTAAAACAATAAATCTTAATATATTACATTAATAAGCGGCGTTACCCGGGTTACGCCGACCCCCCCCCCCCCCTTCAAGACACCGTTTAGACTCACCAAAAGCTAAAATAACAGGCGTTGTCTGGCTGTCCCTCACACCCTACTGACCCAACCAATCTAACGCTCCCCCACTGAAACCACCACAAACCATTGATCGCCACCCCTAACTTCCCACCATGGTTAGGTAGGACAAAGAACTTCGCCTACCATGCGAAATTAAATTTGGATCACCACCAGTATAGCCGACAACAAAGGAGAACTACGTTAGTGATCTAAGACAGAGGATGATCGCTGTTCATGCTGCAGTAAGGAGCAACGTAGTGGATGACATCAATCGGATGAAAACGCGATATGGCCTGCGTGCGAACTGTGGAGGATTTCAGGAAGTAGATTTGGTCTGGCTTAACGTTTAGGGAATTCACCACAAAATCGAATCTCCGATCAGAGAATTTACAAGAAAAATTTCAATTTTTAAATTCGCTTGCCCGTGGCACGGCTGTCTGCCGATCGGTCGGTCTGTTTGTCGTGGAATCTTGCGACTACTTTTTAACCCACTTTTCAAAGTCCGATTTTATTGAAATTTTGCAAACATGTGTATTTCCGGAGACAAAACATTCTATTTAAATTCGTGGCCTGAGGGCCGAGGGGTGCCCATATAAAATTTTTAAAAATTAACCCGATTTTCTTTAAATTTTATACACTTATGTATCTCCAATGGACAACAATTTTTGTAAAAATCTTGGAGACTCCAGGGTCATGGGGCACCAACAACTTTTAAAATAAAATTAACACGAATTTTTAAATTCTCTATATTAACTTCGCGTGCCCGTGGCTGGTGGACTGGCTGGCTAGTCAGATTTTCTGATAAATTTTTAGCCTACTTCCCAAAGCCCGATTTTATTGAAATTTTGCACACATCTATATTTCCGGAGGCAATACTTTCTATTAAAATATGGTGCCTCTCGAACCTCGGGGTCGGCGGGCTCCCATACAAATAATTTCCAAAATTCCACAGAACTCTTTGGTTTTAAGCTTAGCATCTAGCAACAATTCGAGTTATGCGTTTTATTTTTTTTTGAATATAAATTGAAGGTTCCTACGATTAAAAGCTGTACCCGCAAGACGAATTGGGAAGCTTTTCATGGCATTTATTACTCTCTGAAGTTTTTCAGATATTTGCAAGACGTGGAAAGCATAAGAAATGTTAGATGTTTTTCTGGGACTTGAACTTCGAACCTCAGAGGTGAATAGAACAAAAAAAAAATTCCTTGTCATGACAAAAATCGGTCTGAATATTCAAATATAACAAAAATATTGAGCTAATTTCAGTGTCAGCTGCTGAAATATAAGAGATTTACTCGAATTTTTGTAAAATTCGGTGAAGTGCTGCCATGCTTTAATTGAAAATCAGCGGCGCGTAGGCATAGTAGAGGCCCTATGATATAAGGCCACAAGGACATAGGACATAAAGAAGAATGCATACGCGATTCGCAGGGATTTTCAACGAAAATTAAAAAATAAAGCAACACAATGTAATAACTGTCAAATGTGGGGACATGGTGAAAGAGGCTGTAATATAAAAACATACTGTGCTAACTGCAGTGGCAATCACAAAACAGCAGAGTGTAAAGGTAATGAAAATTTCAAGTGCGCTAATTGTAAAGGCAGCCACAAAGCTACTGATCCCATATGCCCAAGTAAGCAGAGTTATTAGGAAATAAGGGAAAATCTGTCCAGGAGAATATCTGCTCGCTCTCAACTAAACAGAGACACTTCTTATAAAATTTATTATTTAAAATAATAAGATTTATCTCCATGCTTCCTTTCGTTTGCCAGACTCTTCTAAGCCAGCGAGAAACTACAGAAACAACGTTGCATGTCTGCAAGTTCTACATCACCTTCTATACCGCTGTGGCCACCAAATATACAACAGAGAGTAACACTCCCAACATCGCCGCTCGATGACAACAACCTTGTACCCTATGAAGCGCTCTCTACGGTCACTGTGAACTGATAACAACTTTGTCGCAATGTATGACGAAAACTGATCAATTTAACGTTATCGCTCAATTAGCACCTAAGTTTTGTACCATAACGTTAAGTAATTTGATTAAGATAATCTCGTGGAATGCAAGAGGTATCAAAAATAAGAGAGCTGAATTTTTCGACTTTCTTTGTAATTTTAATGTAAATATTTGTCTCCTTTTTCCTTTTTCCCATAGTGAATACGTATGCTATAGAGTAGAAAGGCTAAACCAAAGATCCGGTGGTGTTGCCATTGTTATAAAGAAAAGTATAAAACATAACTTAGTTTCTTCATTAAACCTTATTGAACGTAATTGAAAACATTGGAATTGAAATTTTTCACCAAGTAGATCTCATTTACAAAAATATTTTTTAAATTCTCTATATTAACTTCACTTGCCCGTGGGTCGTCGGTCGGTCGTCGGTCGTCTGTCGTGGATTCTTGCGATCAATTTTTAACCCACTTCCCATGGCCCGATTTTATTGAAATTTTGCACACATGTGTATTTCCGGAGACAACACTTTCTATTAAATTTTGGGGCCCTTCGGGATGCGGGGTCGGGGGGCTCCCAAACAAAAATTTTATAAAATGTACCCGATTTTCTTCAAATGTTACACACATGTGTATACCCAATAAGCAATACTTTTTCGAAAATTTGGTAGTGATCGGGTCCCGGGTTCGGCCGCAAGGCCCTTATACATTTTTTAAATATCTGTACTGGCATCAGATATTCGTCGCCCTTTATGGACTGTGTGCGGTGTGTGCTGCGCAGTCGGCTGCGCTGCATGGTTTTGGTGGTGGTGGAGAGAGAGAGAGAAATCTTAGCGCACGCACAAATGAACCCAGCAAATGAAACGAGACATACATGTTTTATGCTTACTTCAACTTACATTTTTATTTACTGAATTGTATTTTTATTGATGTCGTTTTTTTTGTTGTCGATATCAACTTACAGATAGAACAACAAGTTTTCACAATATTCTGTCATTTGGCGTTTTCATAAATTAGTTCAGAGCAGTCAAAGAGTTCTCAAGATAAATGTTCGTGTTTCTTATTTGCTCAGAGTATGAGCGTGCTCTAAGTGCTCAGAATAAAATGATCTGAGCTTTTTCAATTTTAACATCTGATGTCAAATGTTTGTTTCGATGATTTTCTTCTACAATAAAAAAAAATTTCCCAGGATCGAGGGGCTGCCATATCAATTTCTGCGATTAGAGAATTTAGATGAAAAATTTTAATTTTTATGGGTTGTTTTTTTATTTATTTTCTTGTCGGGCGTGCGACACCCACCATCAAGAAAAGCCTTTAAAATGATATTAGAAAAATTATTTCCATGAATGGCGAATTTATTGTTGGAGGCGACTAAAACTGCAGGCATCGCGATAGGGCAAATTTCTGGGGTAACATACTTGCTAAACAAAATATGAGGCATCCTTTTACAATACTTTATACGCCAAATCCTAGCTATATTCCAAGCAGCCCATCGACAATAGATTTGTTCTTAACCAACATTCCGTTAAAGATCACTGAACCAGTAAGTTTGAATAAATTATGCTCCGATGTGCAAATTATTAAACGAATCTCAAGTAAATAATTATTGCAGTTTTAATTTAAAAAGGGCAAACTGGATTTTTTTCAGGAAAAAAATAAATCGTGGACTTGATTTAGGCAACCTTTTTCCCCTGACTTTATAAACTATTTTAACAAACGCTTCAAACGCGAAATTCAAAAATTTTGAAACATAACTTGGCATACAAACTTAGAAAAACACTGTCTTTTTGGAATGTTGTCAAAATTATTAAAAATATAACATTCGTTACAAATGAAGAAAAGGCCAATTTGTTAGCTGACACTTTTTCTACCAACCATGTTAGTACAAATCTTTTTGGAAATGGTTTGCACGATCAAATGATATGTAATAATGTCGAAACTTTCTTCAACAACGAAAATATTACCCGAAACATTGATACTGTTAGTCCTAAAGATATTAAAGTTCTTACTAAAATTTTAAAAACAAGAAAATCAGCAGGTATTGATGATATTAAAAAAATATATATGAAGAATTTAACGTCATCTTTATGTCCTGTATCCCCTTATGGGTCCTAGGGCCTCTACTACGCCTACGCGCCATCGCGTGCGGTTCCTGGCAATGAGCTTCAGCTCTCTCCAACTCTTCCCCAATTGCCGTGCCTCCTCCTCAACTGTTCTGCGCCATGTATTTCTCGGACGACCCGTTCTTCTACCATCCTGAGATAACGGGTTCCATTGCATTGCGTAGTTTGCTATGGAACTGTCGCCTTTTCGGAGTGTATGACCAATCCACTGCCACTTCCGTCGTTGGATGGTTGTGCCTATTGGTTCCTGACCCGTTCTCTGGTAAAGATGTTCGTTAGAGATACGGTTAGGCCAGAAAACCCTTATGATGTTCCGTAGGCACCTATTTACAAATGTTTGTAATCTTTTTGTGATAGTGGCGGTCACCTTCCAAGTGCTGCACCCATACAACAGCACAGATTCAACATTTGAGCGGAACAGTCGCAGCTTGGTGTTTAAGCTGATCGCATTGCTTCGCCATATCATGGACATCATTCCAAACACCGATTTTGCTTTGCCGATTCGGTTGGCAATGTCCTGTTCGGTTCCACCTTCGGTCGAGACAATACTCCCAAGATATTGGAAACTCTCTACTCTCTCTACCGGCTGTCCAGCAATGTTAACATGAGTAACTGAGTTAGTGCCGAGGTTGATGATTTTGGTTTTGGCAGTATTAATCTTCAAACCCGCAACATTTGCCTCCCTCTCCACATTTGTTGTCATTTGGTGCAGCTCCATAATTCTATGTGAGAGTAAACAAACGTCGTCAGCGTAATCCAGATGTTTGAGTTGAGATGTAAGAGTCCAACGAATTCCTCCGTTTCCAGTAGATAAAGCTGCGCGAAGTACATCGCTAATCACCAACAAAAAAAGTATCGGCGATAGAATGCAACCTTGTCGATAAGTGGTGGTGCTGACTCGGATGTGTGCTCTCGTGTAAACAAGGCGCGACTCCTATAGTATCTTCTTCTTCTTTATGTCCTGTATTCCCTTGTGGGTCCTAGGGCCTCTACTACGCCTACGCGCCATCGCGTGCGGTTCCTGGCAATAAGCTTCAGCTCTCTCCAACTCTTCCCCAATTGCCGTGCCTCCTCTTCAACTGTTCTGCGCCATGTATTTCTCGGACGACCCGTTCTTCTACCATCCTGAGATAACGGGTTCCATTGCATTGCGTAGTTTGCTATGGAACTGTCGCCTTTTCGGAGTGTATGACCAATCCACTGCCACTTCCGTGGTTGGATGGTTGTGCCTATTGGTTCCTGACCCGTTCTCTGGTAAAGATGTTCGTTAGAGATACGATTAGGCCAGAAAACCCTTAAGATGTTCCGTAGGCACCTATTAACGAATGTTTGTAATCTTTTTGTCATAGTAGCGGTCACCTTCCAAGTGCTGCACCCATACAACAGCACAGATTCAACATTTGAGCGGAACAGTCGCAGCTTGGTGTTTAAGCTGATCGCATTGCTTCGCCATATCATGGACATCATTCCAAACACCGATTTTGCTTTGCCGATTCGGTTGACAATGTCCTGTTCGGTTCCACCTTCGGTCGAGACAATACTCCCACTCTCTCTCATACACTCTCTACCGGCTGTCCAGCAATGTTAACATGAGTAAGTGAGTTAGTGCCGAGGTTGATGATTTTGGTTTTGGCAGTATTAATCTTCAAACCCGCAACATTTGCCTCCCTCTCCACATTAGTTGTCATTTGGTGCAGCTCCATAATTCTGTGTGAGAGTAAACAAACGTCGTCAGCGTAATCCAGATGTTTGAGTTGAGATGTAAGAGTCCAACGAATGCCTCCGTTTCCAGTAGATAAAGCTGCGCGAAGTATATCGCTAATCACCAACAAAAAAAATATCGGCGATAGAATGCAACCTTGTCGTACCCCACTTAGGATCTCGAATTCCTCCGACAGCTTTCCTCTATGTAGCACATGACATTTAGAGCCATCATAGGTTGCTTTAAAAGTAGCTATTAGTTTATCGGGTATACCTCTCCTGCGCAAGGCGAGCCAGATAAACTGTCTGTTGACACTGTCAAACGCCTTCTCAAAATCGATGAACAGTAGGTGCAGTGGTGACCGGAATTCAACGCACTGTTCAATAATGATCCGCAGGGTGTTTATGTGGTCTACACAGGAGGATCCAGTACGGAAACCTGCTTGTTCGGCATCGAGTGTATCTTCAAGATGTTCCTTAATAAGCTCAAGTACTACTTTGGCTATTACTTTTGAAACTGCTGGAAGAACGCAAATGCCTCTCCAGTTTTTGCACTCCATACGACTACCTTTTTTAGGGAGCTTTGACAATCATTCCCTTCTTCCACTCGTCGGGGAAACTTTCTACCTCCGAAGCTCTAGATATAAGAGGATATAAAAGCTCTGCTGATGTCGTTGGAGCTGCACGCAGAAGCTCTGCGAGCATACCATCTAGTCCTACCGACTTGTTGTTCTTAAGTGCGTTAATCGCGGTAGCGATCTCGTCTTTACTGGGAGTTGAGGTGCGAATTCGGGAAATTGTTACTTCCGGCAGCTCCGTTTGATTTAGGTGCATATCATTAGCAAATACACGGTTAAGGACCGTAGGGAAATGCTCCTTCCATCGCTTGAGCTGATCCTCATCTGAAACGAGTACGGCACCATCTAGGCCTTTCACCGGATGTTGGCTAGAGCGGTGACCACCTGTCAGCTCTTTGGTGATTCTGTAAACGGTTCTGCTATCGCACCTGCTCGCTGCTTCCTCTGCTTCTGAGGCCAGGCTGTTAATATAGTTATGCTTGTCACGTCTTACACTACGCTGCACTTCTCTCATTTTTCTTCGATACATGGACTCTAGCTCGCTCCTCGCTGCTGCTGGGATATCTACAATACGAGATTTGAGTAGCTTACGTTCTTTAATCCGCCTCCAGGTATCTTCGGTACGCCACGTGCTGTGCCTTGCCTGGCTTCTACCAACAATACTTTCCGCTCCAGATTTGAAAACATTTTTCACAGCCTTCCAATGCTCCTGGATGGTTGTCGGCAGTGAGCTGCTGATTGCTTCCACTCCTTGCGATAAATGATCCCTTAATTGCTGGCGTACTGAGGGGATCTTTAGCCGGTCGATGTTATACCTAGGCATTCGGATGATATTGCGGATTCTATGAACTGATGCAGTACGTAACTGGACAGTAGCTACCATAAGGTGATGATCACGTACCATACCCATGTCGGCTCCTCGTCTGTTTCGGACGTCTAACAGACAGCTCCTAAAACGTCTGCTGATCGCCACATGGTCGATTTGGTTGGATGTTGATTGCCTGTCAGTTGACACCCAGCTGACCTTGTGGCAAGTCTTATGCTCAAACATGGTGCCTCCTATAACAAGGTTGTTGGTGTTGCAGAAATCAACAAATCTTTCACCATTGTCATTTCGTTCGCCGAGGCCGTGCTTCCCAATCACATGCTTGAGTCCTTCATTGTCGTTGCCAACCTTGGCATTCAAATCCCCCATCACGACGACGATATCTCCGTTCGGCGTTGCGTTGAATACTGCGTTTAGTTGATCGTAGAAGTTGTCCTTTTCATCCTCAGTCGAGGGATTCGTTGGGGCGTAGCACTATATGATCGTGACGCGCCGTACTCTAGTCCGAAATCTGGCCGATATGATCCTATCACTATGCGGGTGCCAGGAAATTACGCCTCTACGTGCTGTTGGCGTTAGCAGCAGACCCACTCCAGATTCACAAGTACTGCCGGAGGGTTTGCCAGAGTAGAGTAGCACAGTGTTACACGTTGGGGATTGGTACTCTCCCGCGTCGAACCATCTTACTTCACTCACTCCCAGTATGTCCAAATTATATCGAAGAAACTCACGTTCCAGTTGAAGAAATCTGGCATTATGAGGTCCTTCACTTCCAGAGTCAAGGAGCGTCCTCACATTCCAGAAACCAATCTTAGTCCGGGTACAATAGCCAAAAGTCGTCATTATTCGATCATTACTTATCCGAGGCGTTGTGTCAGTTTCAGTAGCGGGTATTTTTCGGTACCGCAGGGTGCTAGCCCACGTTACCTAGACTAGAAACGCTAGACCGTTCGCACTTGCAGTTTTAGCCTACATGTATAAGGATTTATACACATAGTTGCCCGGGGACCACCACGAGGAGGTAGAGCAAGCACTACATCACGAACTTGATTGTTACGCTACTGGCCCAAACCAAGTTTTGAGCAGTCAGTAGTTTCCCGATCAATCGCAATGCAGATCCCCAAATTTAACGTCATGCGGAATTGAATTCATATCAACTTTTATTTAACGCTTGCTTGAAGCTAAATCACTTCCCTGATATATTAAAGAAAGCTAAAATTGTCCCAATTTTAAAACCTGGTTAACTGGCATCCAATGCAAATAGTTACAGGCCCATAAGTTTGTATTTTAAGCAAAAAGTGCTTAAAAAGCTGTCTGTGTCTGTCCCTGATTCAAAACGTTTTCTCCACTCATATTATTCACTCCACAGCTCACCAGGTTTTCAAAATTAGTAAACATGTCAGAGCGAATTTCCAAAACAGAAAGTCCACTAGTCTTGTCTTGTTAGATGTTGAAAAAGCCTTAGATACTGTATGGAATTAAGAGCTATTGCAGAAATTAATAAATTATAATTTCCCCTCATACTTATTTAAAATTATTGGTAGCTTTTTGAGTAACGGCTTTTTTCGTGTGCACATAAAAAACAAATTTTAAAGGAGAAATATATACCCGCAGGAGTCCCTCAAGGATCTGTACTGGGACCTCTTTTATACAATGTATACAGGTCAGATATACCAGTGTTGCCGGACTGTGAATACGCAATTTACGCTGACGATACGGGAGTCTCATGAGCTTGATTTCACTATAGAAGCAAAACTTCAAAATGCGATTGAAATCCTTTTGGAGTACTTTAATCGCTGGAAGATAAAGGTGAATACCGGGAAGTCACAAGCTATCTTTTTCACAAGAAGAAGAAAGCCCTGTTTTCTACCAATGGATCCGCTACGATTCGCTGGTGAGGCAAAATTCAGGAATTCGAGGAATTTATCTTGTCAAATGTCAGAGAGCCCGCTTATAAACGTCTTATTTCTTAATGCTTACTTGTTAAAATTGTAAACCAACGTATTTACTACGTTATAAGTTTTTGTCTTTTGTCTAGTCATTACAATTGAGTGCATTGAATTGTAGGTTTTAATTATAGCTTTCCTACATAACATGATTTAAAACAATAAATCTTAATATATTACATTAATAAGCGGCGTTACCCGGGTTACGCCGACCCCCCCCCCTTCAAGACACCGTTTAGACTCACCAAAAGCTAAAATAACAGGCGTTGTCTGGCTGTCCCTCACACCCTACTGACCCAACCAATCTAACGCTCCCCCACTGAAACCACCACAAACCATTGATCGCCACCCCTATCTTCCCACCATGGTTAGGTAGGACAAAGAACTTCGCCTACCATGCGAAATTAAATTTGGATCACCACCAGTATAGCCGACAACAAAGGAGAACTACGTTAGTGATCTAAGACAGAGGATGATCGCTGTTCATGCTGCAGTAAGGAGCAACGTAGTGGATGACATCAATCGGATGAAAACGCGATATGGCCTGCGTGCGAACTGTGGAGGATTTCAGGAAGTAGATTTGGTCTGGCTTAACGTTTAGGGAATTCACCACAAAATCGAATCTCCGATCAGAGAATTTACAAGAAAAATTTCAATTTTTAAATTCGCTTGCCCGTGGCACGGCTGTCTGCCGATCGGTCGGTCTGTTTGTCGTGGAATCTTGCGACTACTTTTTAACCCACTTTTCAAAGTCCGATTTTATTGAAATTTTGCAAACATGTGTATTTCCGGAGACAAAACATTCTATTTAAATTCGGGGCCTGAGGGCCGAGGGGTGCCCATATAAAATTTTTAAAAATTAACCTGATTTTCTTTAAATTTTATACACTTATGTATCTCCAATGGACAACAATTTTTGTAAAAATCTTGGAGACTCCAGGGTCATGGGGCACCAACAACTTTTAAAATAAAATTAACACGAATTTTTAAATTCTCTATATTAACTTCGCGTGCCCGTGGCTGGTGGACTGGCTGGCTAGTCAGATTTTCTGATAAATTTTTAGCCTACTTCCCAAAGCCCGATTTTATTGAAATTTTGCACACATCTATATTTCCGGAGGCAATACTTTCTATTAAAATATGGTGCCTCTCGAACCTCGGGGTCGGCGGGCTCCCATACAAATAATTTCCAAAATTTACCCGATTTTCTTTAAATTTTATACACTTTTGTATCTCCGATGGAAAACACTTTTTTTAAAAATTTTGGAGACCCCGAGCCCCAAGGTCGTGGGGCCCCATAATATATTATAAAAAAAATTAACCTGATTTTCTTCAAATTTTATATACGTGTGTGTCTCCATAGACAACTCTTTTTGTAAAAACTTTGGAGATCCCGGGACCCAGGGTCGTGGAGCCCCATAAAATTTTCTTCAAATTTTATACATATGTGTATCTCCGATAGACAACACTTTTTATAAAAAAAATTTTCGATTTTCTTCAAATTTTAAACATATGTTTATCCCGATGGACAAAAGTTTTTGTAAATTTTTTGTAGCGAATGGGCCTTGAGACCCGGGGGCGGGGCCATAAATTTTTTTTTAAAAATTTGCCCGATGAATGTTGTAGTCCAAACGGTTAATCAGACCCTTTTTCTATGAGGAAATCCTTGATCTTGACCAGGATAGAATCAGAAGGATAGTGAGTTTTCTCACAGGTCACTGTGGCTTGCGATATCACCTTAACAAAATAAATCTGGGCTCAAACACGTAATGTAGGTTCTGCCTTGAGGAGGACGAGATATCCGGGCACATTCTCTGTGACTGTCCAGGTTTGATCTGGCTTCTTTCTTTCCTTTACTCTGCGGGGGAGCATAGGGCTTCTACAAAAGCCCGCCAACGAACTCGATTTAACCCCTGAGGTTTCAAGAGACGCCACTCGGCCCCCGGGATCTTGCTTCCTCTTCTATTATCCTTTTCCATGTCTTGCTAGGACGGCCAACTCGACGGCTTCCTTGTGGATTCCAGTCGAGCGCTAGTTTCGTAATGTCGTCTGCTGGGTTTCTCAAAGTGTGGCCAATCCAGCTCCATTTTCGTCGTCTGATGGTGATCGCAATTTGTTCCTGCTGTGTTACTCTCCGCAAGTCTTCATTGGTGATAATGTCCGGCCATCTTATTCTCAGTATCCTCCTAAAGCGCTTGTTGACGAAGACTTGGAGGCGCGTCGCAATTAACTCTGTGACTTTCCACGTTTCGCAGCAATACAAGAGTACTGAGAGATCTGAAGATCGTTAGCTTTAGATTCCGGGAGATTATTTAGCATACTATAGGAGTGTCGCGTCTTGTTTACACGAGAGCAGACATTCAGCACCACCATTTTTTGACATCCTACTGCCCAAATAAGAAAACTTATCGACTTCCTCTATCTGATGTGCGTCAATCGAGAGATCACATGTTCCTCCAGCGTTAACGCGAAGTAGTTTTGTTTTTGAGACGTTATTTTTTAAACCCACTTTGTAAGCGTGAAGTTCTAGTGAGTTTAATTTTCGCTCCATGTCACCTAGCGATTGTGATAGGAGACAGATATCATCGGCATAGTCTAGGTCTTCTAGGCGGTGAAAAACATTCCATGGCAAACCCGATGGAGTACGGGTTACTATTTTCATCACCCAGTCGATAACAATTGTGAAAAGCAATGAGAGGGTCTAACTTTGCTTGACTCCTGAGTAGATGTTGAAAGGTGAGCCAAGATGACCGTTATGGATGACCCGGCATGTTGAGTCGCGGTACAGCTTCTTAATGATGTTAATGATTTTTTGCCGGAAAACCATAGCTAGACAAAATCAGCCACATCATGTTTCGGCATACGCTGTCAAAAGCGCGTTTAAAATCTATAAATACCATATACAGAGGAGAACGATACTCAACTGACTGTTCAATGATTATACGCAGGATGTTAATTTGATCAGTACAAGAATGGTTTTGGCGAAATCCTGCTTGTTCATTTCTTAAAATTGGCTCTAACACATTCTGTAAGTGCCTAGCTATTATAGAGGAGATCACTTTGGTTATGGTGTTTAGCAGGGTAATTCCTCTCCAGTTTTCGCAATTGCTCAAATCACCTTTCTTGGGGAGTTTGACTATTAAGCCTTCTTTTAAAGACGATGGAATGGATTCAGATTCCCAGATATATTGACATATCGCATGCAATGTTCGCATAGTTAACTCGACGTCGACTTGAAGGAGTTCTGCGTAGATGTTGTCATTACCTGCTGCTTTACCTGATTGCAGTGAAGGAATTGTTGTCCTTATCTCATCCAACGAAGGAGTAGCGTAGTGTGCATATGTGGGTTGATGGACATGCCTGGCGTACAATTCAAAACATTCTTAAAATGTTCTGTCCAGCGGGTTAATTGTTGTTCCTCCATAAGGATCAAAGAGCCATCTATTGCCTACAGGGTAGTTGATGTGGTGTTCCTTGTTGGCGAGCTTACGAGCGAGTTGTTAGACTGTGCTATATTGTCTGCTATCAGCGGCTTGCTGTCCTTGTGTTGAGATGTCGCTTAGCCATGCTCGTTTGTCGTTCCTAGCTGAACGGCCAACTTGCCGGTCCAGATCCCTATACTTCCGCGCTAATGCGCTTCACTCGGCACTCAAGGCCGCGTTAAACTCTGCGTTTGGCGTTCACCAATGGTGTTCCATGTGCTATCCATTCTTTTCTAGTTTTGTCGGGATAACCTAAAACGGATGAGGCTGCTTCCGTATACGCATTTACTGTTTTCTCCCATTTAGACTCTAGGGTTTGGGGCTGTATCTCAGAGAGAGACTGTTGTACGCGGGATACATATCGCAGTTTCACATCTGGGTCTTTCAGTGCTGCTACAGCTGGCTTTCTCGTTATTTGAATTCACACACACACACACACACTGCCAACCACAAGGTGGTGGTCCCTGAGACGTCGGCTGCTCTTTGGGTTCTACCGTCCAGCAAAGATGATCGCCACTTGCGGCTTATAGCGATGTGATCAATCTGGTTGTTGTACATGGGATCAGAAGAGGTCCAGGTGGCTTTGTGGATGTTTTTGTGGGGAAAAATTGTGCCTCCAATGATTAGGTTGCGATCAGAACATATATCAGCAAACCTTTGACCGTTATTATTCATAGAACCAAGCCCGTGTTTTCCCATGACATGTTACCAATCACTTTTATCGCTGCCTACCTTTGCGTTAGGGTCACCCATCAAAATAACGATGTCACTCTTCCGTAGTTGATCTAATGAATTATTTAGACACAAGTAAAACGTGTCTTTTTCTTCAGAGGTGGCTTGTTCCGTTGGTGCGTAAACTTGAACTTACACGATCTGTCGAACAGCAGATTTAAATCTTGCAATAATAATTCTATCGGATATTGCTAGCCAGTCCTGTAACGATCTTATCGCGGCTTTAGCGAGTAGAAATCCCACTCCATTGGCATGGTGTTCTCCTGCAGGCTTACCCGAAAAAATTAAAAACTCGCCGGTAGATGTTCGTTTTTCCCCTGCTCCAGGCCATTTCACCTCACTAAGGCCAAGAATATCTAGATGATATTTACGAAATTCTTTTGTTAATTGTGCAAGCGTTGTTGTCTTGACGAGCGTGTGAATGTTCTAAGTTCCAAGACGGGTCCTTTTCCGTGGGCCAAAGGTCATTGTTGATAAATTCGATACGTAGCCGAGGCTTGTATTAGTTTCAAGAATTAATTAATTCAGTTGAGTGGTGATTGGCCGACCGCAACCTAGGTCGACATGAAGCGCCGCCGACCAAGGCAAGTCCATCTTCTTATTTAGCCCCGACCCAAGCTAATACAAATCGGATTGGGTGCCGAAATCGTTCACTTCATTTGGCAGCAAGGCTTTGTGTTCGTCAGCGGATTTGCGTAATTCTGCCACTAAGGACATACTATCCTTCATTAGGAAGATAGTTAGACTCTTAGATTAGTTACACCCTATGGTACAATAGATAATTTTAGGTGGCAGTATCAGCGAATTGGGCTAGGGTTAAGAAAAAAAATTATAATAATGTTTTAGTGTTGCATAAAATCTAATTGTGGTATATTTAAGAGATAGGGTATGTGACGACGGTGATTTAACCAACTTCGTTACAAAGGTTGGTCTTTTTTGAAAGAAAATTAAATTTTTAAGATCAACCAATATACGAGTATATTTTTCTAATTTATTTAAGCCATACCAATATGAACAATATTTGTGCATTCGGTCAACAAGAGCGAGAAAGTGCGGGTTGTGTTACTACTACTACGTATAAGAATAGTTGCATGCGGTCTTATGTTCCTGCAGCAACATTGCAACAAAATTACACGTGGAATGGATGCACTCTTACCACTTCACTCCAATGCATAATCCGCATAACCAATGGCGATGTAGCCTGATCTGTGAAGATCGACTAGAAGATCGACTGCTACTGATTGCCATTACAATAGAGTCGTAGTGTTATCGAATATAAGGGTTGCAATGTGAAATGTGAGTTCGTATACGTACGAGGTGTATAGCAAACACTTTTATTTTTTGTGTAATGCGTTTTCTTTCTTTGGGTTAGTGTAACTTTAACAGAATCTACTACAAAAATTGTCGTTTTTAGCGAATCGGTTCGTTCTTTCCCCAAGACAACTAACAACTCACCTACTCGTGACTAGATGAAAAGTCTTTAAATGTCAAAACTGTAAGCAAACAGCTTTTTAAATTCTTTAACTTCACTGGCCCGTGGCTGGCTGGCTGGTCAAATCTTGTGATCAATTTTTAACACACTTTCTACAGCCCGATTTTGCACACGACAACACTTTCTATTAAAATTTGAGACCCCTCGGACCTCGGGGTCGGGGGGCTCCCATACAAATATTTTACAAAATTTACACATGTGTGTCATCGACGGAAAACACTTTTTGTAAAATTTTGGAGTGATCGGCCCCCTGGGGACCCCCATATTCAATTTTTAAATATCGCTATATCGCATCAGATCACGGCAAAGTCTGAGCTCTGTGCTCTGTGTGCAGCGCTGTCCGCTGTCGCTGCGTCATTTGGTGGATGATTTTGCCACAAAACGAGCACGCAGTGTGTGTGTGTGTGTGTGTGTGTGTATCCCAAAACCTTCTCTATAGAAAGCCCAACTGTTCCGATCGTACACAGATACATGCTTAGATTGAGACCAAACGTATTTGTATTTAGTAATCAACTAAAGAGCGAAATCCATATAAAATATTTCTGTTTCCCACTACCACATCTTACGTTTGTCGCTCTTTGTGACTACTTATTTTTTGTACACTGTATTCACATCCCACAAACACACATGCGTTTGGTCTTGGTTTACAGCATTAGTATGCGTAGAGTTGGGCTTTCTATAGAGAAGGTTTTGGTGTATCCCCGACTAATCACATGCTCGGGACCAGTGTTGCTGAACTTACTTCAATAAGTATTATACATACTTCTATTTCATCGGCCGTACGACTATACTACCAAAAGCTCGTTATATACTACTTTATACTACTTTTATGAAGTAACTAAAATCGAAACGATCCTATATTAATTTTATTTCTTCGCGAAAAAATAGTTTCTATTTCATTTACTCACATTTACTATAGTAAATATTTAATAAGTCTGTAATTTTTATTCGAACGTGCCTAATCGTGGCATCATCCACTTGTACCTATGTAATTTTTCCCCGTTATCTCTTCCTGTGCCTGAAGCTAAAACGCTTAATATCTTCTGTGTTTGATATTATCTTATCACACTATTAAAAATAATTATGAAGGAATTTTTATATTTCCCGAAAATTATATTCACCAAGTATGTATGTCAAAATCAAAACGTAAATAACAACATTTGCGATTGTATTTCAACAGATTTCATTGCTTCCAAATTAAAAGCTAAAGTTAAATTTTATTATTATATAATAATATACAAAGAAAACGACGGGGTTTTCCAGTTTTACAGTATATTTTAGGCTTTTGTATTCAGTTGGAGTATATGTAATAAAATAATAAATGTATAAGTACATAATCGTACTTGCGTAGATGCAAAAAAGGGCAAAAAATATGTTTGTAATATAAAAACCCTTTGTTTTTCTATTGAAACTATTTTTTTATAAATATTTTTATCGTGTACTTTAATATACTTGCAAGGAGATCTGCATTGCGATTGATCGGGAAACTACTGACTGCTCAAAACTTGGTTTGGGCCAGTAGCGCAACAATCAAGTTCGTGATGTAGTGCTTGCTCTACCTCCTCGTGGTGGTCCCCGGGCAACTATGTGTATAAATCCTTATACATGTAGGCTAAAACTGAAAGTGCGAACGGTCTAGCGTTTCTAGTCTAGGTAACGTGGGCTAGCACTCTGCGGTACCGAAAAATACCCGCTACTGAAACTGACACAACGCCTCGGATAAGTAATGATCGAATAATGACGACTTTTGGCTATTGTACCCGGACTAAGATTGGTTTCTGGAATGTGAGGACGCTCCTTGACTCTGGGAGTGAAGGACCACAAAATGCCAGATTTCTTCAACTGGAACGTGAGTTTCTTCGATATAATTTGGACATACTTGGAGTGAGTGAAGTAAGATGGTTCGACGCGGAAGAGTACCAATCTACAACGTGTAACACTGTGCTACTCTACTCTGGCAAACCCTCTGGCAGTCCCCGTGAATCTGGAGTGGGTCTGCTGCTAACGCCAACAGCACGTAGAGGCCTAATTTACTGGCACCCGTATAGTGATAGGATCTTATCGGCCAGATTTCGGACTAGAGTACGGCGCGTCACGATCATACAGTGCTACGCCCCAACAAATCCCTCGACTGAGGATGAAAAGGCCAACTTCTACAATCAACAAAACGCTGTATTCAACGCAACGCCGAACGGAGATATCGTCATCGTGATGGGGGACTTGAATGCCAAGGTTGGCAACGACAATGTAGGACTCAAGCATGTGATTGGGAAGCACGGCCTCGGCGAACGAAATGACAATTGTGAAAGATTTGTTGATTTTTGCAACACCAACAACCTTGTCATAGGAGGCACCATGTTTGAGCATAAGACTTGCCACAAGGTCAGCTGGGTGTCAACTGACAGGCAATCATCATCCAACCAAATCGACCATGTGGCGATCAGCCGACGTTTTAAGAGCTGTCTGTTAGACGTCCGAAGCAGACAAGGAGCCGACATGGGTATGGTACGTGATCATCACCTTATGGTAGCTACTGTCCAGTTACGTACTGCATCAGTTCATAGAATCCGCAATATCATACGAATGCCTAGGTATAACATCGACCGGCTAAAGATCCCCTCAGTTCGCCAACAATTAAGGGATCATTTATCACAAGGATTGGAAGCAATCAGCAGCTCACTGCCGACAAACATCCAGGAACATTGGAAGGCTGTGAAAAATGTTTTCACATCTGGAGCGGAAAGTATTGTTGGTAGAAGCCAGGCAAGGCACAGCACGTGGCTTACCGAAGATACCTGGAGGCGGATTGAAGAACGTAAGCTACTCAAATCTCGTATTGTAGATATCCCAGCAGCAGCGAGGAGCGAGCTAGAGTCCATGTATCGAAGAAAAATGAGAGAAGTGCAGCGTAGTGTAAGACGTGACAAACGTAACTATATTAACAACCTGGCCTCAGAAGCAGAGGAAGCAGCGAGCAGGTGCGATAGCAGAACCGTTTACAGAATCACCAAAGAGCTGACAGATGGTCACCGCTCTAGCCAACATCCGGTGAAAGGCCTTGATCGTTTCAGATGAGGATCAGCTCAAGCGATGGAAGGAGCATTTTTCTACGGTCCTTAACCGTGTATTTGCTAACAATAGTGATGAGCAAAATTGGTCTTGGTCTTGCAGTCTTGTCTTGGTCTTGCAAAAAATGCAAGACCAAGACCAATCATTCAGTTGCAAGACCAAGACCAAGACCAACACTGAGTGTGCAAGACCAAGACCAAGACCAAGACCAAAAATATGTATGCAAGACTGCAAGACTGCAAGACTCTTGCATTTAAAGTTACGTAATTTCTCTGTTGATATTTATTTTTTAAAACCTACATATCTCGTATGTTTATTTGTATACGAGTAGGTACATATATAACAATACCAAACTTAAACCCCAGGCAGAAGATCAGCGAGTCTGTTGTGTTTTATAGTATTTACAGGCATATGTATGTATGTTCATACACACATAGATTGCTACTTCCTGATAATTTTATATTTTTGGGTTTTTCTTGTTATAGGTTTTTTCATGCTAGACAAGTCATATAAAAAAAAGACGTCATCAAAGACGTGTATGTCATGGAATCAGTTGCAAATAGAAATGTTGAAATTGACTTAGTTCTTTTGACAGAATAAGTCTAGACTTTCTTGAACAAATTTTTTTTCGAATTAACCGCTAAGCATAAATGTTGATAGTTTTGTGTGTATATAGGGTCTCCCTTATTCGTGCACATTAATTGGGAAATGATTATTGGGTATATTCTTAGAAAAAAATCGTTCTACAGTAAGGGTCTATCTCCAATGTTGACATCATTTACATGTCATTTTGATGCACACTGACCCATGTTAATGGAAATTGCTCTGTTAATACTTATGGTAGAAACTTCGTTTAGGTCTTTGTTTGTAGAAGAAATACTAGGCATTGTAACTACGTTTAAATAAAGTTGATATCTTGTTTAAGTCTTCAGATATTCAAGTTCAATGCCTCTTCCAGTTTTCTTTCCCATGCTAATTTTTGGTTTGACGTCAATTTTCTCCAGAAAATGCATAGATAATAAACATAACGTCTTACTATTTTTTTCTTATGAACGTAACAGTAATACAAATATATTATTTCACGTGTAATTCCCTAGAGAAAATTTGGATGTCTAACAGTCACTAATAATATCAGCGATCCCAAAAACTAACATCGGACTAACATCGGTTGTTCTAGATTATTTTTGCATATATTCCCCTCCCCACCAGCACTCATAGAGATGCTAGCGATGTATTTTAAGTAATATGTTTAGTTAACAAGTTTAGTTAAAATTGAGCAAGGCGTTCCACAGTTATGCTAGAACAAAAATATGTTCATACATACAACCATTTATACATACTTATATAGTTATTATTAAAAAAATACTTTATTCTGCAAGACCGCAAGACCAAGACCAAGACTAATGGCACGAATGCAAGACCAAGACCAAGACTCGACTTGCAAGACCAAGACCAAGACCAAGACCGAGATGAAATGGTCTTGGTCTTGCGTTTGCTTATCACTAGCTAACAATATTCACCTAAATCAAACGGAGCTGCCGGAAGTAACAATTTCCCGAATTCGCACCTCAAATCCCAGTAAAGACGAGATCGCTACCGCGATTAACGCACTAAAGAACAACAAGTCGGTAGGACTAGATGGTATACCCGCAGAGCTTCTGCGTGCAGCTTCAACGATATCAGCAGAGCTTTTATATCCTCTTATATCTAGAGCTTCGGAGGTAGAAAGTTTCCCCGACGAGTGGAAGAAGGGAATGATTGTCAAGCTCCCTAAAAAAAGGTTGTCTCATGGCGTGCGAAAACTGGAGAGGCATTTGCGTTCTTCCTGCAGTTGCAAAAGTAATAACGAAAGTAGTACTTGCGCGCATTAAGGAACATCTGGAAGATACACTCGATGCCGAACAAGCAGGTTTCCGCACTGGATCCTCCTGTGTAGACCACATAAACACCCTGCGGATCGTTATTGAATAGTGTGTTGAATTCCAGTCACCACAGCACCTGCTGTTCATCGATTTTGAGAAGGCGTTTGACAGTGTCAACAGACAGTTTATCTGGCTCGCCTTGCGCAGGAGAGGTATACCCAATAAACTAATAGGTATTATTAAAGCAACCTATGTCATGTGCTGCATAGAGGAAAGCTGTCAGAGGAATTCGAGATCCTAAGTGGGGTACGACAAGGGTGCATTCTATCGCCGATATTTTTTTTGTTGGTGATTAGCGATGTACTTCGCGCAGCTTTATATACTGGAAACGGAGGAATTCGTTGGACTCTTACATCTCAACTCAAACATCTGGATTACGCTGACGACGTTTGTTTACTCTCAGATAGAATTATGGAGCTGCACCAAATGACTACAAATGTGGAGAGGGGGGCAAATGTTGCGGGTTTGAAGATTAATACAGCCAAAACCAAAATCATCAACCTCGGCAGTTCGGCTCAGTTACTCCTTTTAACATTGCTGGACAGCCGGTAGAGAGAGTAGAGAGTTTCCAATATCTTGGGAGTATTGTCTCATGGTCAGGGAAAACTACAAAAAACCTTGACCAAGAAAATATTACAAATCTATTTTTTTTTTTTTTGTTATTTAATAAATGATATTTAATAAAACAGCTTACGAGCACTTCATCCTTCAGCAAGTTGTGAACGGCTAATTTGAAGGCCTGCAGATTATACGATTCGGGAAACACGGGCTCGACCAATTGATTCCACATCGAAGAGACTCTCGGAAAAAAGGAGGATTTAAAGTGTTGGGTTCTACATGAAAAAGTTTTAAGGCAAACCTATGTTGATTGGTCCTTAAACGAGTGTTTACGTTACTGACAAAAGGACCTGGAACTAGAGAACGGGTTTCTAACGAACATTTACCGTTGTAAAGGTGACCGCTACTATCACAAAAAGATTACAAACATTCGTAAATAGGTTCCTACCGTACATCTTAAGGGTTTTCTGGCCTTCCCGTATCTCGAACGAACATCTTTACCAGATAACGGGTCAGGAACCAATAGGCACAACCATCCAACGACGGAAGTGGCAGTGGATTGGTCATACACTCCGAAAAGGCGACAGTTCCATAGCAAACTACGCAATGCGATGGAACCCGTTATCTCAGGATGGTAGAAGAACGGGTCGTCCGAGAAATACATGGCGCAGAACAGTTGAGGAGGAGGCACGGCAATTGGGGAAGAGTTGGAGAGAGCTGAAGCTCATTGCCAGGAACCGCACGCGATGGCGCATAGGCGTAGTAGAGGCCCTAGGACCCACAAGGGGATAACATAAACATAAAGAAAGAAGAAAGAGGCTGTAATATAATATCCAAAAATGTTAACAGCAGCACTGCCCTTGACATAAGAACAAAATCAAATTATGCGCATGCGTCAAAAAATCATACTAACACTGCAAACTTGCGGTTCTGCAGGAGGGTACCCACATTGGCGACCAAAATAAGCCTCAGGTTTCGTGTCGCTACTGGCATTTCGAAAATATTTTCGCAGCATTTTTTCCATGTGGCACGAGTTAATTCGGAGTTGTTATAAGGGCGAACCTATATTGGTCCCAACTCTTCATGCGCTTTCTTAACTTAACGGAACCGCCAGGTCTAGCATGTCCAGTGGCACTGCTAGTTGATCTAGCGACTTTCTTCTTATCAGAGTTATCGCAACCAGACGCTGAAACCTTATCGGTGCTCTTAAATGAGGCCACACGCCATTGTCGGCCATCTGAATTGAGATGTCTATAACCGCCTCTTGAAAAAGAGCCACTTGTTCAGTTGTGAGGGGGTTAGTTGAAAAGTCGGTCGGGACAAAACCCAACCTGAGTAGACACTTAGCTATAAGTGGGTTCATCAGTTGTGGGTCCTGCCCTGGCCTTCTTATCAGCAGATGCTGCTGTTGTCTGGTCCTCCGACCTGACGCGCTTGGTTTTGCGCTGACTGGAGTGGGGCGGCATTGGCAAAAGCAAGAGCAATCTCCCTATCCTTTTTTTTTTTTTAAAAAAATCGGCGCGACAGACCATGCGGTCCAAGGCCTGACTTCTCGCAACCATTTGTGTTGAGCTTGCATATTTTGCCCACAAACGGAGGGACCTACAATTTAATGCCGGATCCGAACGGCGAATTGAGAAGCTTTCAGTGACAAGTTATTAGCCTCGGTGTTGCTGGATGAGTAGCCCATATAATGCCTTCATCAGAATAAGAAGAGGCTGATTCCACGTCCTCAGTTCTAACGCCCTTGCGATTTTCAGATGGAGCCCGTATGGCTACGCCGTCTAAACTCTGGCTAGGGTTCGGTTGCTCAACAGCAGACTGAGCTGCTGATGCCAACATGGGGTTAGCAGAGTCGGAAGCTATCGACTAAGCACACTCTTAGTCATGCATCCATCGGTGTATGCTATTCCACCTTGGATTAGGAGTACCTTCTACTGAGTTTAGGACTAGTACGTTGCCACAAACCCTCTAGCAAGGCGGAGTTTCACATTTGTATTGTGTATCTCCGGTGACGACACTTTCTATATAAATTTAGAAGTGATCGGGACCCAGGGCCAAGGGGCTTGCATAGATATTTTTCGAAATTAACCCGATTGTACTTCTTTGCACACATGTATATCTTCTATTAAAAATTTGGTTTTTTCACACATCAATCCTCGTAAATCGTCCGATTTTATGCGAAAAACTATCAAAAAAAAACAAGGTTCAGCACACTCAAGCGTTTTCATTTGAATGATGATTTATGCTGTTAAAAAAATATAAGGAAAATGTTTTAAATAACTTTTATTAAACTTGACCTTTCCTGTCTGTCGGTTTTTTCGACTTTTTGAGATAATTTTTAACCACTTTCCACGCGACCTGGATAATTTTTAACCACTTTCCACGCGACCTGGTAAGCTGGAATTTTGTTAGCAGCTCAGTGTGATTTGCCGTGTGAGATATCGCGTGTGACACGTGGCTTTTTCGACTTACTTTAGTTTCATTTTAAACAATTCTTTAACATCCTATAGATCTGAAAATTTGAGTGCGTGCGATGTGTGAAACGTTTGTACCCGAAATTTTTTTTATATTTACTTGTTTATATGTATATAATCAACTATTTATTTGCTCATTAAGTTTTGATTTTATATCATATTTCAAATTATATGTCAAATTAAATTAAATTAAAATTATATATCGAATTAAATTTCTGAAAATATTCTGTCAATGTCTTCTTACTACTCTAATAAATGTCTGACAACAGTCCGAGAGCAATAACTTGTCACGGAAAGCTTCTTAATTTTCGTTCGTTAATTCCGTTCGGATACGGCATTAAATTGTAGGTCACTACCATTTTGTGTGCAAAATATACATGCACAACACAAATGGTCGCGAGAAGTTAGGTCTTGGGCCGAAACGGTCTGTCGCGCCGAATATTATTATTATTATTTAAAAAACAACCCATAAAATTTAAAATTTTTCATGTAAATTCTCTAATCGAAGATACACATGTGTGCAAAGTAATATAATCGGGTTAATTTTGGAAAAATGTATATGGAAGCCCATCGGCCCTGGGGCTCGATCACTTCCAAATTTTTACAAAAATTGTTGTGATCGGAGATACACATGTGTACAAAATTTGAAGAAATTCAGGTTAATTTTTAAAAAAATTTATTTAGAAAATGTCATCGAAGATATACATGTGTGCAAGGTTTGAAGAAAATCGGGCTTTAGCAAGTGGGTTAGAAATTGATCACAAGATTTGGCCAGCCAGGCAGCCACAAACTAACACACGGGTACGCGAATAAAATATAGAGAATTTAAAACATGTCAGCTAATAAAAAAACATTTTTAATTTAAAACGTTTAAACGAGTATTGTGCGTAGTAGTTTGCTTTGATCTGAAACAAATTGCAAACTAGCGTTGGACTATTTTTTTTTGCAATTTGTTGTCTATTTTTGTGATTTGTCAATGTTCAATGGGAAGTTAGTTTAAAATCAATTACAAAATTCCACCCGCAAAGACAGACATACACGAAAGCGAGCTAATAAAAACGTTTTAAAATAGAATTTGTTGTGTAAGTTCTCTAATCGGAGATACGCAAAGTTTGAATAAAATGTAGTGAATTTTCGACAATTTTATGTGGTAGCCTTCTGACTCTGGAGATCAATCATTTTCTTAAAAGTGTTTTCATCGGAGCTACACATGTGTACGAAGTTTAAATTAAATAATATTTATAATTTTAAAGAAATAAATGCCTTTTTTTAAGCATAACTCTCCCTCTAAAAGGTGGAAAATAAAATAGGTCATAGATCTAGAGCAACTAGCAATTACAAAATAAATGAAAATTACTGGAATGTTGTTAATAGAAATCTGGAATATTTGAGGACCCTAAAAAGACCACCAATACCACCATAAGGTCTCCAAAAGATCAACCTAAAGATCTCCAAAAGACGCCAAAAGGACCTCCGAAAGACAATCTTAATACCACCTAACGACCATCCTCACAACCCCCTCAATACCACACTGAAAACCCTGTTAAAATTTTTCAAGGTCCCTCTTATGACCGCTTCAAGACCACCTCAATCCCCTCAAGAACCAACTCAATGCCATCTTAAAACCCCTCAAATCTTGAGGTAGAGTCAATACCACCTCAAACCCCCTCAAGACTCTCCAGAAACCACCAAAGTGTTGTCATAGAAGATGTGGGAAGTTTGAATAAAATCGGGTTAATTTTAAAGAAATTTTTATGGGATCTCTTGACGCTGCAGCCCAATTTTTAAATTTATATATAGAGTCTTGTGATCGGAGATATACATGTGTGCAAAGTTTGAAGAAAATCGAATTTTAGAAGATTGATTAAAACTTGATTAGAAGATCTGATTACAAACAAACATATACGCGAAGTTAATATAGAGACTTCAATAGAAAAGAGGATGCAAATATATGATTTCTCCAGCTATTTTTACTTCACCGGTGCAGTAATAAAAAGACCATCCATTAGAAGTTTATGCGATGTTATATGTGGATAATTTTCATTTGAAAAAGTTGGAACAAAGGAAAGATTTTTTTGAAAATAAAGAAAATGATACCCGTGAACTTTCAGTAGTCACCCCAGTTGGATTCTCTGTTAAATAAAAATGTGTACTTTCTGAAATCTGGAACTGAAAACAGACTTTTAGTTTCAAAATGATAATAAAAACCTTAACGTTAAAAGAAGTGTTTTTAGTTTCAGTGAAGTATTTCTGTTGAAGCAAAACATGGGAAAAGACAACTCAAAGGCATAAGTGACAATGAAGTACTCAAAGCAAAAGTTTTTGCTTTGCAGTTTTGGAAGTACATATGAAAAACTTTACCAAAAATTACCCAGAGTACACACCTCAACCGTAGGCAAAAGTACTAGCGTTGAACTTGGCTGAAGGAACTGGTCATACAAATTACTCGTTTTACGAGGTTTTTTCTTAAACGTTCTCAAAGTAAATAAGTAAAATCATATTTCATGTAACTTAAAATAAATTTGAGCTCACATTTTCTGCATTTTCATGCATTTTCTGATTAAATTTTAAGAATTGTCAGAAAATACAAGTTTCGTAAGACTGAAATCGTTATTGCGGGCGATTTCAATGTACACAATTCTGCGTGGCTTCGCCATTCTGGCCAGACAACACCCGAAGGAAGGTGTGTTGAGATATTCGTTGAGTTTAATCACCTTACTCAGCTTGTAAATGAACCTACAAGAATACCTGACATTGCAAATCATTCCGCAAACACCCCTGACTTGTTCCTTACATCTCGTCCTTATAAATACAAGTCAAATCCGCTTCTCTTATAAGTTTGAGAAACGTCCCTCCGCTTCTCATGTGGAACTCAATCAACTACATATGTTAAGCACGTTAAATTATGACCTAGATACCATAATAAATAGGGAGAAAACAATTGAGTAGAATTTAACGTATCCAAAACCCAATTGCTCTCTATTAATTAGCGAATCCTAAATCCCATGCCATTATCCACTGGCACTTGCATAGATGAAACTGAAAAACACGAAGTTCTCGGTATGTGCGTTAACGACAAGCTTCGTTGGAATGACCACGTTTTTATAAAAATAATATTCGGCGCGCCAGACCATTGCGGTCCAAAGCCTAGCTTCTCGCGCATGTATATTTTTGGACAAAAATGGAAGGGACCTATAATTTAAGGCCGGATCCGAATGGCGAATTGAGAAGCTTTCCGTGACAAGTTATTACTCTCGGAACGTTTGTCACCCATTCGCGAAAGGTGGGATACCGTGAAAAATACTTTTGATTCGACCCACGAACGATCTGCTCAGTAGCCACGCGCATTTCCCCTGAGCCACGGCGCCCTCGTATTTACCGTCGACAAAAATACTGCGAAATGTTAAGGTTTTCTAACACGGTGGAAGAAATATTTCACTCCCTCTGATCTGGCTACTATCTACAAGGCCTAAACTTGAGTACAATTGTCATATCTGGTCTGGAGCGGCTAAAAGTAACTTTTATTTATAACTCACTTTTTGTGAAGGTTTAGGTACACAAAGAGAACACCTAAATAAGTAAATACCGAACAAAATGAACAAGTTCAAAAAGTTTGCTGAAAATATCGCTCACTACTTGGGTGCAATAATTCATATTACCACCGCACAGTAATAATACGAGTTTTGCATATTAGCAATGACGTAGTATCTTGCTTTTGTTACGTAGAAAACGAACAAAAGCTTGTAAGGACACTTACTTTTACTTTGATAAAAAAATTGCATAGTTCATCAATTCATCACTCATTCCAGCAGAAATTTACCCTGCAACTTCAATACTCTTACCTAGCTTATAAAAATCACGCGCAGCATGAGAAATGTGAATAAAATAAATATATACATACTCGTATATAAAATAGGCGCAATTAAAGACGCCTTGTATAGTTAAACGTTAGTTAGTTTTAAGTTGCTATGCGAATATGAATATGTCCATTAAACATTTTCCTATTGAGAGTAAATTGCGAAGATAACAAATATTTTTATTTAATGCAATATGGAAACAAAATACGGGTACATATGAGAATTAGTAATATGCGTTTGAATTTTAAAATGTTTTAAATCAATTAGAACTGAATTAATACAACTCTCAAATAATTTACTGCAAATGACCGCTGTGCTGAAGTTGCAGCTATCGAAGGTAATAACGGGCTTTAAGAGGACTAACTCTAACGCGAGGTTTATTAGAATTGAACGGCCTTGTTAGAGGTGTGGCTCTCCAGGAGCATTCATATGGAATTTGTGAAGTTTCAATACATTTTTTTATTAGGTTTATGGAATTGAAATAGTTTGTTTCCCAACGGAACTTAATGATGAGCATGCACACTACTTGTTGTAAATATTTTCAATTTTTTAAATTCAATAGCTTAATAATTATATTTTAAAAACGTACACAGACAATTGAAAAAGCGCTAAGCGTGTATCGACACTCCAAAACGATAATCTGAAAATTATTGCTAAAAACGTTTTTGTAAATATACCACTACGAAGAATGCGAGTGAACGAAAAGAGAACAGCAGCGAACTGGTTAAATTTTTCCAACTGTTGGGATAACCACTTCAATTTCAGTTTAATTTGTGTGGTCGGAAAGTTCTCTCTTGTAATCGTGGAGTTTGCGTGAGGCTGCAACGGCCAAGCAACAATTGAGTGAAAGCTAGTTTAGAGAAAAATTCTAGAACGCTGATAAAAGAAGGAAATATCAATAACCCACTTAGATGCATACGTACGTGGTGCTAACAGCAGTGAGATATTTCTTTGCAATCAATTATTGTATCCATCGTCATCGCCATATTCGTCATATTAGAATTTTAATATTGAAACAAGCTTCATTTAGTCCAATTTAATTTTACAAAATGGATTGAAATAAATATTGAAGTACACGTGTAATAATAACAGTAAAGACAGTTAAGATGTAAGAACCAGTCTAACTGCAATTATATATTGCAGTTGTTGTAGTGGTAACATTGGTTTGATAATATGGTATTTAGGCGATGTACTCGTATCAGGATAATATAGCGGTTACTAACACTTTGTATTTTATTTTAAAATAAATTTTTTCATAATCGAAAATAAATTCAAGCTTCATACATGAAAACCCATGAATTTTTGCATTGATTCATTTTGATGTATGTACTTTAAAGTGGTTTTATGCTTTCATATATATGTGAATGAGGACCGAAAGAGCTTCTGACCCTTCTATATCAATAGTCGCTGGCACTTCGCCAGTAGACCATTTTATTCTGTGTTGTTGAAGGGAAATTCCAATCTCCAACTATGGTCATTTATTTTATAAAGACACTCTGAAAGGATGTGTGTTTATGGTTAGATATAGTATTTTTTTGGAGCAATTCCAGTTGTGGGTTTCTCAGAAGTGTATTTTTGGTCACTTAAACAATGAAATGCATTTAAAAATAACGTACTAACATGTGTTAACATTTCGGTCGATTCCGTCGAGTTGATCTGTTTCAGATTAAGTAACTAAGTAAGTAACAGATGTGTAACTTATGATCACATTTTAGAGTTCAAAATATATTTATAGCGAGAAGACGTATACCTCCCAAGCTATAAGAAAAACACAAGTTACGTGCAAGCGATGGGAATTAAAAGTTATTTTTATTTGTGTATGCCTATGCTTAATCTGTATAAATAAGAACAACTAAGAAAAGTATCTATATTGCGGGGATAGAAATTGTAATTTCATATTGAAAAGCAAACCAAATTAGGTAAATTTTGAGTAAAATCAATTCTATACGTTCAAAAGGTTTAATGCAAAATTCGTTTTTATATCGCTTTGTAGATACAATAACCATTGTGTTCACTTGATTTGTATCCAAGTTGCTTTTTTATTGCTTTTCTTTCTGAAAGGAAATAAATAGTGCGGACGCACACATGAAAAGGTTTTGGAAAATACGAGTACGTCTACGTGCCTCGACACGTTTAACCAAAATAGCAATATGAAACCACTTTAATAGCAGATGTATTCATTTTGACGTATCTGGTTGAACGCAAATCAATAAAACGTGTTCCACAGACAACTCAATGAAACATTTCGTTCATTTATTTATCAGATTTTGTTTCGGAAAAAGTTCATTTTTTTTTGCTGTGGTATCGAGTATCGTTTAACACACTATAAATATAGATCACTAGGAATTCCCGAAATACATAAATACAAAAAAACCCATAAAAATTAAAATTTTTCATATAAATTTTTACACAGTGTGTAAGGTTTGGATAAAATCAGGTTAGTGTTGTCACCACAGATACACATTTGTATAAAACTTGAAGAAAATAGGGCCTTAGAAAGATTCCTTCAGCCAGCCAGCCAGCCACCGACAACCGGGCACGTGATGTTAATACAGAGAATTTAAAAAAACCACCCATACAAATTGTAATTTGTAAAAAATCAGCATTGGGAGCCGATCAGTCCAAATTTTAATGTGTGCAAAATTTGAAGAAAATCAGGTTAATTCTTAAAAAAGGTATATTGGCCTCAGGGCTCCATATTTTACCAAAAGGTGTTGTCATCGGAAATACACAATCAATAAAATCGGACTTTGGGAAGTGGGCTATAAATTGATCGCAAGATTCCACGAAAAACAAACAAACAGATCCACGGGAACGCGAAGTTAATATCATCAGCATATTTGGCTCTACAACCGGAGTATTTTCTTGACCTCCCGCAAAAAATCTTTTCACCGGCCCGATTTTGAGCCGATGTCATTAAGTTATGCATCCCTGAATTCTGGGCGTCCTGGTCTACGCCATCCTTCCAGAGTAGGCTTAGTTAATATAGAGAAATTAAAAATAGTAAAGTATTATACTGAATTAATCTATATAATTGTTAATCGGCAGACGGCATTGCCAAGCTCGATCTCGGGCTCGTATGTTCCCAGAGAAAATTCTTCGAGCGCGAATTGCATCATCACGAAAGACTGCATCCGCGAATCAGATTCAATTCAATACGGCTGCTGTTCGCAACGAAGATACCAGAAACAACTACAGTCAAGCGATAGAACTCGCCTATAGGCTATATGATAAGCTGAGATATCGGACATAGCAGAGAAATGGACACGTCTTAAGAATACTGTCATTAGTACTGCTGACTCCATCTTAGGCAGTAGTCGTAGAGATAGGAACGACTGGTTCGATGGCGATTGTAAGCTAGCGAATGAACGTAAGAATGTTGCCTACCGAGCAATGCAATAATCCCATATAGCGGGCACGCGAAGATGAATATAAAGAGCTCAGAAGATATGAAAAAAACAGTTCACCGGCGAAAGAAAGCAGCCTGGAAGAAGAATCTCTTCTCTGAACTAGAACCGTACATATAGCAAGGACCGCACCAGACGCGAAAGTTCTACCAAAGAGTATGATGCAATATACACCGCGTTGCACATACTGCAAAGATAAAGAGGGTTATCTGATCGCCGATCTCAAAGGCATCTTAGAGCGATTGGTAGAGCACTTTCAAAAGTAGCTAAATGGCCAGCTTACTGAGGAATTGGAGGATCTACCAATGACCGAAGACTACACTATGCGCCGCCACGAAGCTTATACGAAGTTAGCAGATCTATAAATCGGCTCAAAAATAAAAAGGCCCTTGGATGAGATGGTGTCCCAGCGGAGCTGATGAATACACGAGGTCCCGCAATACACTGGCGAGAGGCAATACATACGAAAGGAAATATCAAACATGCAGCAATTATCGTGGTATAAGGCTGTTAAGTACCGCATGTATGCTCAAGTCATCATTTGTCCATAACAGTTTGGCTTTGTCCCAGGCAAACCAACAACTGATTAGATTTACACCCTTAGGCAGGTGATGGAAAAATGTCTAGAGTTTCAAAACTAACTACACCATCTTTTTATAGACCTATGATAGCCTATGATAGCATAGCCAGAGTAGAACTTTATAAAGCCATGCGAGAATTTTGCATCCCAAATAAACTGAAACGACTATGTAGGTTGACCATTACCAATGTTAAAAGCCAAATAAAAATATCCGGATCACTATCAAGCCCATTCAGTATCTATAACGGGCTCCGACAAGGAGATGGACTGGCATGCGTCCTATTTAACCTGGGCGTTGGAGAAAGTGATCAGAGACTTTGACGTAACGGTGAGAGAAACAATCCTCTATGAGTCAATTCAGATACTGGCTTACGCAGACGATATTAACATCGTTGGTAGAAACCCAAGAGCTGTAAAGGAAGCTTTCATTCAGATCGAGTAAGCAGCATGAAATCTGGGTCAAGGCTAGGCTGTCAAGACTCTATAAATCCAGAAACATAACCATAAATTTCAAGCTGCTGGTATATAAGTCAATAATGGTCATACCAGTACTTACATATGTATCCGAGACTTGGGTGTTTAGCAAAAACCATTCTGACCTCTTAGCCGCTTTCGAGAGAAAAGTCTTACGGAGAATTGTTAGCCCGGTATATCAGGAAGGACGATTCTGTTGACTCTATAATGATGAGATCTACGAGCGTTACTGCGATGTCTGTCGACATCGTGAAGAGAATTAGGCTTGGCAGGCTCCGGCGGGCAGGACACCTAGCTCGCTTAAGCGAAGAGGATCCTACTCGGAAAGTCCTTTGCGGTAGGATTTATGGAACACGACAGCGAGGTCTACGCTGGAAGGATGGCGTAGATCAAGACGCCGAGAGTTTAGAGATGCAAAACGGAATGACATCGGCTCAAAATCGGGACCGGTGGAGAGACTTTTTGCGGGAGGCCAGGACCGGACCCCGGTTGTAGAGCCAAATATGATGATGATATTAACTTTGTGTGTTTGTTTGTGGCTAGCAACATTTTTAATAACTTTCCTAAGCCCGCTTATACTCAAACATTGCACACATGTATACTTTCGATCAAACGATCATACTTTCTATTAAAATTTAGAAATAACCGGCTCCACTAAAGTTTGAATAAAATCTGCTTTTTATTTACGTCGAAGTACCTCGATATCTGATTTTAGCTTCTCTCAGCACTTATTTTATCAAAAGAGACGAGTTTTCGTACTCGTACTCAAAGTGAGCAATCGTATTCAAAGTCCATCCGTGCGTGAAAATAACCAAAAGGAAGACATGTTTTACATGTTATACAAGTATGTTATGTATGTTTATAGAGCCCTGCATCGGGTAGTAATATCCGCGTTTTAGAGCATTAGTATGCGTAGAGTTGGGCTTTCTATAGAGAAGGTTTTGACAGTATAGTGCAAAGCAAATGCATTAGGCTCTAGAATCTAGACAGAGTCTAGACACACAATTTGCGCATATTTTTATTGTGCCTTTTTTTCTACATCAGAAGGCCGATTTCGGTCGCAAATGAGTCTAGACTAGACTCCTGAAGGTGAGATGTCATTTTCGTATATGTACGAGGTGTATAGCATACAATTTTATTGTTGTGTTATGTTTTCTCTCTCTTTGGGTTAGTGTAAATTTAATGACAGAAAGTAGTAAAATATTGTACATAATTGTCGAATCGGTTCACTCTTGCCTCATGCAGTAGTCTAGCCACATGCTGGCGACTACGTGAAAAGTCTTTATCTGTCAAAATTGTAGTTAAACACTAATCATATGCTTATGACCAGTGCTGCTGCTAAATTGCAATCAAGGTATTATACTACTATTTCATTAGCCGCACTATTATACTACCTTAAACCTAATTATAGTACTTTTATGAAGTAATTCTAAATCGAAACGATACCAAATTTATTTTATTTATTTTTAGCAAAATTTTTCTTTTACAATTACATGTTATTAAGTCTGTAAATTTCTCTCCGAACTATCAATAATTATTATGAAGGAATTTTTACATTTCCCAAAAATTATATTGACCAAGAATGTATGTCAAAAAATAAACAAAACACAAATAACAAAATTTGGTATTTTATTTCAATTGATGCCTTTGCTTCCAAATTGAAAGCCAAATACTATTATATAATATACTAAGAAACCGACGAGTTTTTTTTTTTGATTGATTTTTGTAAAATCTTTATATGATTTTGTTTTCGGATATATAATACACAAAATAAAATAATTTTTGGGAAATGTAAAAATTCCTTTATAATAATTATTGATAGTTCGGAGAGAAATTTACAGACTTAATAACATGTAATTGTAAAAGAAACCATTTTTTTGCTAAAAAATCAAATAAATTTGTTATCGTTTCGATTTAGAATTACTTCATAAAAGTAGTATAATTAGGTTTAAGGTAGTATAATAGTGCGGCTAATGAAATAGTTGTATAATACCTTGATTGCAATTTAGCAGCAGCACTGGTCATAAGCATATGATTAGTGTTTAACTACAATTTTGACAGATAAAGACTTTTCACGTAGTCGCCAGCATGTGGCTAGACTACTGCATGAGGCAAGAGTGAACCGATTCGGCAATTATGTACAAGATTTTACTACTTTCTGTCATTAAATTTACACTAACCCAAAGAAAGAAAAAACATAACACAACAATAAAATTGTATGCTATACACCTCGTACATATACGAAAATGACATCTCACCTTCAGGAGTCTAGACTCTTTGCGACCGAAATCGGCCTTCAGGAGTCTAGACTCATTTGCGACCGAAATCGGCCTGCAGGTAACATTATGACCGATAAAGGATGTGCGATTGATCCTGATCTTGTGGATAATATTCTAATAGGTAAAAGCAATTGAGACTTATTATAAATTAATTTAAGGGTATAAATTTAAAAATAAAATAAAAAATTGAATTAAAGAATTTTAACTAACACTTTTAATTATTTTACAACTTGAAATAAAAATTACTGATCAAAAAGACAAACGAGAGTGTTTTTTTTTTCAATTTCTAAAGTTAATTAATAGCTGCGTTTTCTTAAAAAAGCCATCGGGTCGAGTTCCAATTTCAAATTTATAATTTTTTTAAATCAAGTAAGTTAGATCGAGTAATCTTCTTAGTATTGTTCAGAACTATACAGGACAACGATATTAAAAGAAAACTACGAAACTTTTATGAAGTGTTTATTTTTTTGTTATACTTAGAATACTATGTGATCTTATTTATTTGTTTTAAAAATATTTTTTTGAAAAGCGAATTTAATACAATAAAATTTGTAAAAACAATCTATTTTGCGGATGCGGATGAGTGCGGATGCGGATTTCAAGATTTTTCGCGAGTGCGGATGCGGATTTTTTTTTAATTTTTTTTGCGGATGCGGAACGGATGCGGATACGAAATAACGTATCCGCGCAGGGCTCTCCTATGTTATAGGGATAGAAAATTAAATTAGGATAAAACGAATATTTGCGTACATCTTGTTTAAGATGAATAAGCGATTTCCTATGGCGATTATCTGTACGGATATATTCATATTGTTACGAAAATAGTTTTAGTACAATTTACTGCGCTATCTGTATCTCAGTATAAGTAATCTATATATCTTCTATCTATCTTTCTATCTATCTATCTATCTATCTATATATAAGATAGTAAATCGAGCTTGTTAGTTCGCAATATGGATAGTTGTAATTCAGTCTAAACACTGAGTTATCTTAAAAGCCCAATAGTAACCATATAATTCTCAAATTCGTAACAATTTTTTTTGGGAAATTTTTTTCTGAGAAAAAATTCTTAATTTTTTGTGAAATTTTAGTTTAAAATACTTATTTTGTTAATAAAAACTGAAATTTTACCTTATAGATGGATATCATTCTTTTACTACTACCCCTGCCTAATAGAAGATTGGGATGAATTAATACTTGGGCATAGCCGGGTAATTTGTGGGCGCCGTGGCTCAGTGGAAGTGCACATGGCTGCTGAGCAGGAGGTTCAGGTTCGAATCCCAGCAACACCAAAAGTATTTTTCACGGTGTCCCACCTCTCGCGAATGGGTGACAAATTATATTGACCAAGAATGTATGTCAAAAAATAAACAAAACACAAATAACAAAATTTGGTATTTTATTTCAATTGATGCCTTTGCTTCCAAATTGAAAGCCAAATACTATTATATAATATACTAAGAAACCGACGAGTTTTTTTTTTCGATTGATTTTTGTAAAATCTTTATATGATTTTGTTTTCGGATATATAATACACAAAATAAAATAATTTTTGGGAAATGTAAAAATTCCTTTATAATAATTATTGATAGTTCGGAGAGAAATTTACAGACTTAATAACATGTAAACCATTTTTTTGCTAAAAAATCAAATAAATTTGTTATCGTTTCGATTTAGAATTACTTCATAAAAGTAGTATAATTAGGTTTAAGGTAGTATAATAGTTCGGCTAATGAAATAGTTGTATAATACCTTGATTGCAATTTAGCAGCAGCACTGGTCATAAGCATATGATTAGTGTTTAACTACAATTTTGACAGATAAAGACTTTTCACGTAGTCGCCAGCATGTGGCTAGACTACTGCATGAGGCAAGAGTGAACCGATTCGGCAATTATGTACAAGATTTTACTACTTTCTGTCATTAAATTTACACTAACCCAAAGAAAGAAAAAACATAACACAACAATAAAATTGTATGCTATACACCTCGTACATATACGAAAATGACATCTCACCTTCAGGAGTCTAGACTCTTTGCGACCGAAATCGGCCTTCAGGAGTCTAGACTCATTTGCGACCGAAATCGGCCTGCAGGTAACATTATGACCGATAAAGGATGTGCGATTGATCCTGATCTTGTGGATAATATTCTAATAGGTAAAAGCAATTGAGACTTATTATAAATTAATTTAAGGGTATAAATTTAAAAATAAAATAAAAAATTGAATTAAAGAATTTTAACTAACACTTTTAATTATTTTACAACTTGAAATAAAAATTACTGATCAAAAAGACAAACGAGAGTGTTTTTTTTTCAATTTCTAAAGTTAATTAATAGCTGCGTTTTCTTAAAAAAGCCATCGGGTCGAGTTCCAATTTCAAATTTATAATTTTTTTAAATCAAGTAAGTTAGATCGAGTAATCTTCTTAGTATTGTTCAGAACTATACAGGACAACGATATTAAAAGAAAACTACGAAACTTTTATGAAGTGTTTATTTTTTTGTTATACTTAGAATACTATGTGATCTTATTTATTTGTTTTAAAAATATTTTTTTGAAAAGCGAATTTAATACAATAAAATTTGTAAAAACAATCTATTTTGCGGATGCGGATGAGTGCGGATGCGGATTTCAAGATTTTTCGCGAGTGCGGATGCGGATTTTTTTTTAATTTTTTTTGCGGATGCGGAACGGATGCGGATACGAAATAACGTATCCGCGCAGGGCTCTCCTATGTTATAGGGATAGAAAATTAAATTAGGATAAAACGAATATTTGCGTACATCTTGTTTAAGATGAATAAGCGATTTCCTATGGCGATTATCTGTACGGATATATTCATATTGTTACGAAAATAGTTTTAGTACAATTTACTGCGCTATCTGTATCTCAGTATAAGTAATCTATATATCTTCTATCTATCTTTCTATCTATCTATCTATCTATCTATATATAAGATAGTAAATCGAGCTTGTTAGTTCGCAATATGGATAGTTGTAATTCAGTCTAAACACTGAGTTATCTTAAAAGCCCAATAGTAACCATATAATTCTCAAATTCGTAACAATTTTTTTTGGGAAATTTTTTTCTGAGAAAAAATTCTTAATTTTTTGTGAAATTTTAGTTTAAAATACTTATTTTGTTAATAAAAACTGAAATTTTACCTTATAGATGGATATCATTCTTTTACTACTACCCCTGCCTAATAGAAGATTGGGATGAATTAATACTTGGGCATAGCCGGGTAATTTGTGGGCGCCGTGGCTCAGTGGAAGTGCACATGGCTGCTGAGCAGGAGGTTCAGGTTCGAATCCCAGCAACACCAAAAGTATTTTTCACGGTGTCCCACCTCTCGCGAATGGGTGACAAATGTTCCGAGAGTAATATAATATGTCACGGAAAGCTTCTCAATTCGCCGTTCGGATCCGGACTTTTCTCCGATAGGGACGGCGAACGACGCCATATTTTTTATTGTTCTTTTGTCATTTGGAAACTTCATTAGTATACATTTCATCATGGAACGCTACACATGTGAACAGCGATTGCAAATCGTGCAAATTTTTTATCAAAATAATCGTTCTGTTGCCGCAGATGCAGATGCAGATTTTCACCGAAAAATCATCTTCAGCGATGAGGCTCACTTTTGGCTAGAAGGATTTGTCAACAAGCAAAATATGCGTTACTGGGCAGAAAGCAACCCACACGTGATTCATGAGGCACCGTTGCATCCCGAAAAAGTCACTGTTTGGTGCGGATTACATGCCGGCGGCGTCATTGGGCCATATTTTTTCATCGACGATAACGATCGCCACGTTACTGTTAATGGAAATCGGTACCGCGATATGATAAACGATTTTTTTTTTTTTTTTTGCCGCAATTGAATGGAATGGACTTGGACGACATGTGGTTTCAGCAGGACGGGGCCACATGCCACACAGCACACGATACAATCGCGTTATTGAAGACTAAGTTCGATGAGCGTGTTATTTCGCGAAATGGGCCCGTCCAGTGGCCGCCGCGCTCGTGTGATTTGACACCTCTAGATTATTTTATTTGGGGTTATGTGAAGTCATTGGTCTATGCCAATAAGCCGGCGACGTTGCAAGAGCTCAGAGCCAATATTGAACGTGAAATTGCTGGAATTTCGGCCGATTTATGCGAAAGAGTGGTCGAAAATTGGGTTCAAAGATTGGACTTCGTAAAACGTGCACGCGGTGGTCATGCAAAAGAAATCGAGTTTCATACTTAAATGTATCATATGTATATGTTCAAATTCGTTAATAAAAAAAGTGCTCTTATTGAAAAACCCTATACTTAAAAATGTAGTTTTACTTGTATGGACTTGTTAGTTGGTGTGTCATATGAAATCAGTTACCTGTATGTTCTGGTACTTGCTAGATAGTACAAATGGAACAAAATTGGGTATTAATAGCCCGCACTGTGTCAGTTAGTGTGAGTTAGTTTTCGACTGGATTCGTACCTTGCAAGTAGAAATAGCAGTGTCATTGTGTTATTGTAAATATGAGTGTTATTTGTGTAAATAAAAATTAACCACCAGTGTGAATTTGTGAACTCTTGCTTTTTGTGAATAAAAGTAGTAATTTGGGAATAAACGAAATTGTGCTGTGTTTTAGAGTCCATTACGAACTCTTTAGTAAGCCTTAATTTCATAACAATATTGACAATCTTTTCGGCAGTGTGACCCCATTAATTGTGATAAGATATAATTTATGATTTGATTTGCTCTTTTTTGACAGAATTGTTAAGATATTTATGGCCAAACTCTCAATTTTTCTTCGGTGCAAGCAACCTTACGTTGGTATAAGTTAAATATATAAAAAAAATTAAAATAAACTTTTGTACCTGTAAATCGTTTTTGAAAACAATAAATCAACATGGGACTTCCCAAGATTTCAAGATTTGATGTATAACTAAGAAGTTTAAAATTGTTATAAAAATGGAAACATATTACAAAGGGCTATTCCTGTCGCAAAGGAGAATTCCGGGAATTAATAAAATATATGAGTTAAATTATTAAATTATAATTTCAATTTTTAAAAATACTTTTCAGAACGGATCTTTATTTTAAGATATTAAACTTAAAACTACGAACTTAGAACTAACAACTTGAACTGAACTGGATGAGTTCTTAATTAAACTGATCATTGTTAAGACATGAACGGATATTTATACAGAATTTGCCATTGTGAAATAGGGATGAGACTGCGTCTGCAGAAATATCTAACTGCGCACGTGCAGCGGAATATTACTCAGCGCACTTAATTTACCAATGGGTTTTTCCCTTGAAAAACCCAGATGAGAACGCAGACATAGATGCGTCAGCGAAATGTTTCTCGTGCGCAGAAGTAGTGGATATCTTGTTGAGCAGTGGATATCTTGTTGTTTGCAATTTGAAGATAAAAAGATGTGACCCGTTGACTCTGACAAGTTTCCACAATGTATGGTGTTAACATACATATAACACTTAATTAAGGTCAATAGTTTTTGTTCGGATCAGGGTCACCAATATAGTAAAGTCGTTGACTCCAATAAATTGATTAAGAGACAACTATGAATGTTTGTTTTCTTTTATTATAATTTTAATATATAATTTATAAATTAATAAATCTATATTTTTCTATATTTATTTAAAAGTTAAACTTTTTATGTAATTTTATTAAAAGACTGGAAAACGAGTCAAACGCTCTAAGTGACTTGTATCGATGTAATGATTTATGAAAGAAAATGAAACACTCCATTAGACAATCGTTTACTGCGTACGAAAAAATATGGAATGAGACAAATAATTATAGTGATAATTGCGTTAACACAAGCTCTCTAACATAGTATTCTATGGTTAAACATGTTGTACATATATTTTGTGTTTGAAATAAAATTATTTTTTTATTTAAGTAATTACAACAGAATTTATATGTACATAAAATATTTTTTCCTTTAACTTTTTTTGCTAGGCTAGGCTTTAATTTTAAATGTAATGTTGTTTTTGAACTTGCCAAGCCACTAGGTAAATTGAAGTTAACAGAAAATAAAACGTAATACAAAAAAATCTGAATTAAAGTTCCGTGATATCCACAAGCATAGTTAACAGAGCGATAAATCGGCTCAAAAATATTAAGCCCTCTGGATCAGATGACATCCAAGCGGAGCTGATTGTATCTGGAGGACAAGTATTACACTATGCCAGAAGACTAGAGAACAGACATTTTGTGCCTCATACATAAAAAAGGAGATATCCCTACGCGTAACAAAATATTGTAGTAAAACGTTCTTAAGTATCACATATGCTTTTTTTTCCTCTATCATTCAAGATAGGATAGCGCCATCGGCCAATTGGCCAAACCATACAGATTTTCACACTTATAGCAGGCGATGGAATTTAATGGATGGAAAAATATCTAAAGTTAAACACCATCTGTTTTTAGACTATTTAAGCCGCCGTAAGAGAATAGCCAGATTAAAACTTTATAAAGCCGTGAGAGAATTCGGCATCCCCAAGAAAAATTAACACGATATTCTAGTAGACCCTAACCAATGTCACTATTACTCCCATTCAACACCTATAGGTAGATTTGCTGACCTGCGTTCTCTTTAATCTGGCGTTGGAAATTCCGGCCTAATGGCGAGAGGAATAATCCTTTATAAGTCCATCAAGACAATGGCTTACGCAGATGATATTGACAACGTTGGCAGAAACCCAAGAGCTGTACAGGAAACTTTTATCCAGATCTAGCGGCCGGCACGAAATACATGGTGGCCATGTCTGCGATCAGAAGATCCAATATTAACTAGTATAGCGGAGCGCTAATTCGAAGAAGTATAATCCTTTAACTATCTCTAGTCGTTTGTAACAAGCGATATCAGCTTTTAGTCTCTCAAGATTCTCAACTTGGTGCTTAGCTAAAAGCACTAGGTGTTGATAATCCATTGTGAGACATCCATTACACAAATTCGGTTAAAAGAAGCGGTAAGTTCTGTTTTGTGTGTTTGTTTTTTGTAGTAATGTGTGATTTTAGAGTTGATCTCAGCAACATACTTGGGCTGAGAACGAATTCTTCTGGCACTGAGTGAAACAGGTAATTGATAATTCTGGTACACCGGAATTTAATCTGCCTGGTTATAACTTGGTGCCATTAATTTTCCCTCGACGCGGACTCGTAATCTATGTCCGGAGTGATGTTGCGTTTCAGCTTTTGCCTCAATTCAACCAAAGTTCCAATCCGAAATTTAATTTCATTTGGCTCAAAGTAAAGGTACAAGAGCGCAATATCAACTACTGTTTCCTTTACAGGAGCCCCACTTAGACAGTGTTTCAACTCAGAGTTAGTTTGATGCATTATCAATTCAATCTTAAGAATTGTCAGAAAACATGGTAAAAATGAAATCGTTATTGCGGGCGATTTCAATGTACACAATTCTGGGTGGCTTCGCCATTCTGGCCAGACAATACCCGAAGGAAGGTTTGTTGAGTTATTCGCTGAGTTTAATCACCTCACTCAGCTTGTAAATGAGCCTACACGTTTACCTGACATTGCAAATCATTCCGCAAACACCCTTGACTTGTTCCTTACCTCTCGTCCTGATAAATCAATCAATGTATTATCGCCTCTAGGCACGTTAGACCATTGTGTATTATCAGTTAGTTTCCCGTTAATAAACCACGTAGTTAGATAAAAAGCTCAAAAAAAAAAACAGGATGGCAACGTGGATGCCACCGCTGATGCAATCGCAAACATAATTTTTTATTGGTATGAGAGACTTTATCCCTTCCAGGAAAAAGTTTGTTAAACCAAAGGAAGATGGAGGGTATGACTCGAGCTGTAAAGAGGCTTCTAGGATTAAAGAGGTATATTTCCGGTTTTACAAAGCAAACCCTACTGAGAAAAACCAAACAAATTTTAATCGAGTCAGAAATGATTGCAATTCCCATCTTCGGCGAGTCAAATTCGCCGATGACCAAAAATTGAGGCAAAAAATACTACAATGATCCAAAGGTAGTAAAAATTTTTGGTCATTCGTGAAAAGAAACAAAAATACGGCCTCGTCGTCGATTCTAACACTCTTTTATAATGACATTCTAGCTGTCAGCTCTATAGACAAGGCCAATCTGTTTGCTGCGCATTGCGCAGCTAGCTACACGCTTCCAGATTGTGCATTTCTGCCTCCTGCACCTCAGAGTATTAAATACTCTATGGGACAGATATTAATTCGACTCGTGCAGTTGCTAGAGTTTTAAACAATCTCAATACTCACAAATCCGTTGGTATATCCCCAATAGTTTTGAAGAGGTTTTCTTTCAAGCTGGCATTATCATTGTGTAAGCTTTTCCATCTATCCTATACTTCTGCACTCTTCCCGACAAGTTGGAAAACAGCCTTTGTCCAGCTCTTACCCAAAAAGGCGAGCCGTCGTCTCCTTCTTCGTACCGACCAATTGCACTTACATGCATTCTTAAAACCAACGTGATCGGCAGTATGGATTTCGTGGGCAACGTTCTACTGGTGATTTAATGGTATATCTTACCGAACAGTGGAACCGGTCTTTGCATTATTTTGGAGAAAGCAAAGCTGTTGTACTCGATATTTCTAAGGCATTTGACAGAGTTTGGCATCAAGCTCTTTTGTCCAAAATGCGTGGTAATGGAGTTGATGATTTTATTCAAACTTTGCAAACATATGTATCTTCGATGACAATACTTTCTATTAAAATTTGGTATTGTCATGGGGCTCTGGAATGGTTGGACCCGGGCTCTTATATTTATTTTTTCCAATTAACCCGATTTTATTCAAACTTTACACACATGCGTATCTCCGGATATGATAATTTTAATTTTTACGGGTTTTTTTCTTATTTATTTTTATTTTAGATATAATAATACAATTATTACAACTAAAAAAGTAGTATAAGTTCTAGCTACCAGAGCTTTCGACTCAATATTTAGAAAATAATTAAATAGTGACAGTGATATGATACAAAAGAGAAATCAAATCTAAACATAGTATATCAGATAACAAAATTATTAAAGAAAGATAATTAATGGAAAATTAATTAATTAATTGAATTAAAATATAGAACACAATATAAAAAAGGCTTAATAAAGAGTAGTTGCTTAATTTATTAAAATAACTGTATAATATAATAAAATAACAAACAAAAATATTACAAGATTTAATAAAATAATGCATTTTTTTAATATTTTGCTCTATTGTGATTTTAAGAGAATCTTTGGTAAGGCTCGATCCTATTTGGATGTTTCGGAATATTGAAAATTTACTGCACTCAATTAGTAGTTGATTGGCTGACACGTTTTTGTTGCAGAATTGGTAATTAGATGCAGGGATACCAATAGATGTTCGTGAGAGTGTTTGGTGTGTTAATTTCGAAGTCGGACAAATATCTTGGTTTGCTGCTGCTTTAAGACCATCGCAATTGATGGGGCTGTACCAATGATGGAAATTTACCCAGTGCGATATTTTTAATTATTCTATGTGTTGCTCTGTTCGACGTAGGATGTCCTTATTTTCGGAGGAGAAGAAGGTGAAAGTAGGTGATCTGGTTACATCTGCTTATGCTCTCTTGGCGAGCTTATTGCCCCTTATATCGTCATGAGTTTTAGCATTTTGGGTTGTTTAATTTATGAGTTTCTGATTGCTTCAATAAGCTCACTGTCTTGATGTACGAACCGTGAGGTTCAAATTTCAGCATAATATCTAACCGTTATGTTGCAGGACCTAAACACGTAATAAAAAATAATGGTTTCAAGCGAGACTCTAGATATGTAATTAGAGAGTAAGCTTAATGGCGAAAGCTGGGTAAGCGCGGGGTATAATCCCTAATCTCGACCGACCTATGTCTTGATGTACGTTTCGATTGGCTTCAGAAATGAAATGTACCTTTGTTTTTGTTAACATCGTCGGTGGCCAGGCCAACTTAATCGCTAGTGCTTCTGAAATGAAAACTGAACAATACGGTGCGAGATATTCGGAAGTTAATAAGGATCCATCGTGCCTGACGATACCGAATGTAGTGTAATCTATCGTTTTAGAGAGTGCCATGGTGGATTTTCGTTTGTTTTAGTAATGGCGGTTTAAGATCAACTTGCAGGTTTACCATAATTTCTAAGCCGTGTTGGATTGTCGATTTAAGCTTACAGGCTCTTTATCTTTGACATCATGGTAAATGTATTTAAAAAATGGGATTGTTGAAGTTGAAGAGCTTGGGACAAGGCGAAATGTTAAGCTTTTTACATGTTCAGAAAATGATGGAAGGTCTCATTCTGCCAACATGACTTTGATGACCGAAGTTAGGAAAGCGTTGATACTTCTATGAACAGCTGCTTGGTAGGGGTCGCTCAACAGTCTGGTGTTGCATTTTTTTATAATGTACACACGCTAAAGAGATTTACGCTCTTATAACGTCAAGCGCAGCGTGGGCGTTAGAGGAAAAGATGAGATGTCTGTGCACGTGTGTCTTAAACAACTGCAGATCATACAAATGCGGAAACACAAAATCGTGAAATTCATTCCACATAACTATAGTGCGGCTAAAGAAGGAATCTCTGAATTGGTTAGTAGGTTAGTACGTCTGAGGATAGGCCTAATGGTAGACCTGTGTGCTTGAGTTGAGACACGGGTTTTACGGATGGGTTCGAGAATGGGCGGGATGCATCTGGATATTTCTTTTGAACACCGCTTGTGGAAAAAGCGATAAAACAGTGACAAACAGGAAACATGTCTACGATGTTCAAGCGATTCGATTGTTTTCGCGACATATACGTCACCAATAAGTTTTATCGCGCGGTTCTGCATTCTGTCTAGTAGATGCAATGTGGTCTTTGGGGCACCTGCCCAGACAATACAGTTGTATTCAAGTTTAAGGCGAATATATATAAATAGTAGCCAGATCTGAAGGAGTTGGTATAAGTTAAATATATAAAAAAATTTAAAATAAACTTTTGTACCTGTAAATCGTTTTTGAAAACAATAAATCAACATGGGACTTCCCAAGATTTCAAGATTTGATGTATAACTAAGAAGTTTAAAATTGTTATAAAAATGGAAACATATTACAAAGGGCTATTCCTGTCGCAAAGGAGAATTCCGGGAATTAATAAAATATATGAGTTAAATTATTAAATTATAATTTCAATTTTTAAAAATACTTTTCAGAACGGATCTTTATTTTAAGATATTAAACTTAAAACTACGAACTTAGAACTAACAACTTGAACTGAACTGGATGAGTTCTTAATTAAACTGATCATTGTTAAGACATGAACGGATATTTATACAGAATTTGCCATTGTGAAATAGGGATGAGACTGCGTCTGCAGAAATATCTAACTGCGCACGTGCAGCGGAATATTACTCAGCGCACTTAATTTACCAATGGGTTTTTCCCTTGAAAAACCCAGATGAGAACGCAGACATAGATGCGTCAGCGAAATGTTTCTCGTGCGCAGAAGTAGTGGATATCTTGTTGAGCAGTGGATATCTTGTTGTTTGCAATTTGAAGATAAAAAGATGTGACCCGTTGACTCTGACAAGTTTCCACAATGTATGGTGTTAACATTCATATAACACTTAATTAAGGTCAATAGTTTTTGTTCGGATCAGGGTCACCAATATAGTAAAGTCGTTGACTCCAATAAATTGATTAAGAGACAACTATGAATGTTTGTTTTCTTTTATTATAATTTTAATATATAATTTATAAATTAATAAATCTATATTTTTCTATATTTATTTAAAAGTTAAACTTTTTATGTAATTTTATTAAAAGACTGGAAAACGAGTCAAACGCTCTAAGTGACTTGTATCGATGTAATGATTTATGAAAGAAAATGAAACACTCCATTAGACAATCGTTTACTGCGTACGAAAAAATATGGAATGAGACAAATAATTATAGTGATAATTGCGTTAACACAAGCTCTCTAACATAGTATTCTATGGTTAAACATGTTGTACATATATTTTGTGTTTGAAATAAAATTATTTTTTTATTTAAGTAATTACAACAGAATTTATATGTACATAAAATATTTTTTCCTTTAACTTTTTTTGCTATGCTAGGCTTTAATTTTAATTGTAATGTTGTTTTTGAACTTGCCAAGCCACTAGGTAAATTGAAGTTAACAGAAAATAAAACGTAATACAAAAAAATCTGAATTAAAGTTCCGTGATATCCACAAGCATAGTTAACAGAGCGATAAATCGGCTCAAAAATATTAAGCCCTCTGGATCAGATGACATCCAAGCGGAGCTGATTGTATCTGGAGGACAAGTATTACACTATGCCAGAAGACTAGAGAACAGACATTTTGTGCCTCATACATAAAAAAGGAGATATCCCTACGCGTAACAAAATATTGTAGTAAAACGTTCTTAAGTATCACATATGCTTTTTTTTTCCTCTATCATTCAAGATAGGATAGCGCCATCGGCCAATTGGCCAAACTATACAGATTTTCACACTTATAGCAGGCGATGGAATTTAATGGATGGAAAAATATCTAAAGTTAAACACCATCTGTTTTTAGACTATTTAAGCCGCCGTAAGAGAATAGCCAGATTAAAACTTTATAAAGCCGTGAGAGAATTCGGCATCCCCAAGAAAAATTAACACGATATTCTAGTAGACCCTAACCAATGTCACTATTACTCCCATTCAACACCTATAGGTAGATTTGCTGACCTGCGTTCTCTTTAATCTGGCGTTGGAAATTCCGGCCTAATGGCGAGAGGAATAATCCTTTATAAGTCCATCAAGACAATGGCTTACGCAGATGATATTGACAACGTTGGCAGAAACCCAAGAGCTGTACAGGAAACTTTTATCCAGATCTAGCGGCCGGCACGAAATACATGGTGGCCATGTCTGCGATCAGAAGATCCAATATTAACTAGTATAGCGGAGCGCTAATTCGAAGAAGTATAATCCTTTAACTATCTCTAGTCGTTTGTAACAAGCGATATCAGCTTTTAGTCTCTCAAGATTCTCTACTTGGTGCTTAGCTAAAAGCACTAGGTGTTGATAATCCATTGTGAGACATCCATTACACAAATTCGGTTAAAAGAAGCGGTAAGTTCTGTTTTGTGTGTTTGTTTTTTGTAGTAATGTGTGATTTTAGAGTTGATCTCAGCAACATACTTGGGCTGAGAACGAATTCTTCTGGCACTGAGTGAAACAGGTAATTGATAATTCTGGTACACTGGAATTTAATCTGCCTGGTTATAACTTGGTGCCATTAATTTTCCCTCGACGCGGACTCGTAATCTATGTCCGGAGTGATGTTGCGTTTCAGCTTTTGCCTCAATTCAACCAAAGTTCCAATCCGAAATTTAATTTCATTTGGCTCAAAGTAAAGGTACAAGAGCGCAATATCAACTACTGTTTCCTTTACAGGAGCCCCACTTAGACAGTGTTTCAACTCAGAGTTAGTTTGATGCATTATCAATTCAATCTTAAGAATTGTCAGAAAACATGGTAAAAATGAAATCGTTATTGCGGGCGATTTCAATGTACACAATTCTGGGTGGCTTCGCCATTCTGGCCAGACAATACCCGAAGGAAGGTTTGTTGAGTTATTCGCTGAGTTTAATCACCTCACTCAGCTTGTAAATGAGCCTACACGTTTACCTGACATTGCAAATCATTCCGCAAACACCCTTGACTTGTTCCTTACCTCTCGTCCTGATAAATCAATCAATGTATTATCGCCTCTAGGCACGTTAGACCATTGTGTATTATCAGTTAGTTTCCCGTTAATAAACCACGTAGTTAGATAAAAAACTCAAAAAAAAAAAAACAGGATGGCAACGTGGATGCCACCGCTGATGCAATCGCAAACATAATTTTTTATTGGTATGAGAGACTTTATCCCTTCCAGGAAAAAGTTTGTTAAACCAAAGGAAGATGGAGGGTATGACTCGAGCTGTAAAGAGGCTTCTAGGATTAAAGAGGTATATTTCCGGTTTTACAAAGCAAACCCTACTGAGAAAAACCAAACAAATTTTAATCGAGTCAGAAATGATTGCAATTCCTATCTTCGGCGAGTCAAATTCGCCGATGACCAAAAATTGAGGCAAAAAATACTACAATGATCCAAAGGTAGTAAAAATTTTTGGTCATTCGTGAAAAGAAACAAAAATACGGCCTCGTCGTCGATTCTAACACTCTTTTATAATGACATTCTAGCTGTCAGCTCTATAGACAAGGCCAATCTATTTGCTGCGCATTGCGCAGCTAGCTACACGCTTCCAGATTGTGCATTGCTGCCTCCTGCACCTCAGAGTATTAAATACTCTATGGGACAGATATTAATTCGACTCGTGCAGTTGCTAGAGTTTTAAACAATCTCAATACTCACAAATCCGTTGGTATATCCCCAATAGTTTTGAAGAGGTGTTCTTTCAAGCTGGCATTATCATTGTGTAAGCTTTTCCATCTATCCTATACTTCTGCACTCTTCCCGACAAGTTGGAAAACAGCCTTTGTCCAGCTCTTACCCAAAAAGGCGAGCCGTCGTCTCCTTCTTCGTACCGACCAATTGCACTTACATGCATTCTTAAAACCAACGTGATCGGCAGTATGGATTTCGTGGGCAACGTTCTACTGGTGATTTAATGGTATATCTTACCGAACAGTGGAACCGGTCTTTGCATTATTTTGGAGAAAGCAAAGCTGTTGTACTCGATATTTCTAAGGCATTTGACAGAGTTTGGCATCAAGCTCTTTTGTCCAAAATGCGTGGTAATGGAGTCGATGATTTTATTCAAACTTTGCAAACATATGTATCTTCGATGACAATACTTTCTATTAAAATTTGGTATTGTCATGGGGCTCTGGAATGGTTGGACCCGGGCTCTTATATTTATTTTTTCCAATTAACCCGATTTTATTCAAACTTTACACACATGCGTATCTCCGGATATGATAATTTTAATTTTTACGGGTTTTTTTCTTATTTATTTTTATTTTAGATATAATAAAACAATTATTACAACTAAAAAAGTAGTATAAGTTCTAGCTACCAGAGCTTTCGACTCAATATTTAGAAAATAATTAAATAGTGACAGTGATATGATACAAAAGAGAAATCAAATCTAAACATAGTATATCAGATAACAAAATTATTAAAGAAAGATAATTAATGGAAAATTAATTAATTAATTGAATTAAAATATAGAACACAATATAAAAAAGGCTTAATAAAGAGTAGTTGCTTAATTTATTAAAATAACTGTATAATATAATAAAATAACAAACAAAAATATTACAAGATTTAATAAAATAATGCATTTTTTTAATATTTTGCTCTATTGTGATTTTAAGAGAATCTTTGGTAAGGCTCGATCCTATTTGGATGTTTCGGAATATTGAAAATTTACTGCACTCAATTAGTAGTTGATTGGCTGACACGTTTTTGTTGCAGAATTGGTAATTAGATGCAGGGATACCAATAGATGTTCGTGAGAGTGTTTGGTGTGTTAATTTCGAAGTCGGACAAATATCTTGGTTTGCTGCTGCTTTAAGACCATCGCAATTGATGGGGCTGTACCAATGATGGAAATTTACCCAGTGCGATATTTTTAATTATTCTATGTGTTGCTCTGTTCGACGTAGGATGTCCTTATTTTCGGAGGAGAAGAAGGTGAAAGTAGGTGATCTGGTTACATCTGCTTATGCTCTCTTGGCGAGCTTATTGCCCCTTATATCGTCATGAGTTTTAGCATTTTGGGGTGTTTAATTTATGAGTTTCTGATTGCTTCAATAAGCTCACTGTCTTGATGTACGAACCGTGAGGTTCAAATTTCAGCATAATATCTAACCGTTATGTTGCAGGACCTAAACACGTAATAAAAAATAATGGTTTCAAGCGAGACTCTAGATATGTAATTAGAGAGTAAGCTTAATGGCGAAAGCTGGGTAAGCGCGGGGTATAATCCCTAATCTCGACCGACCTATGTCTTGATGTACGTTTCGATTGGCTTCAGAAATGAAATGTACCTTTGTTTTTGTTAACATCGTCGGTGGCCAGGCCAACTTAATCGCTAGTGCTTCTGAAATGAAAACTGAACAATACGGTGCGAGATATTCGGAAGTTAATAAGGATCCATCGTGCCTGACGATACCGAATGTAGTGTAATCTATCGTTTTAGAGAGTGCCATGGTGGATTTTCGTTTGTTTTAGTAATGGCGGTTTAAGATCAACTTGCAGGTTTACCATAATTTCTAAGCCGTGTTGGATTGTCGATTTAAGCTTACAGGCTCTTTATCTTTGACATCATGGTAAATGTATTTAAAAAATGGGATTGTTGAAGTTGAAGAGCTTGGGACAAGGCGAAATGTTAAGCTTTTTACATGTTCAGAAAATGATGGAAGGTCTCATTCTGCCAACATGACTTTGATGACCGAAGTTAGGAAAGCGTTGATACTTCTATGAACAGCTGCTTGGTAGGGGTCGCTCAACAGTCTGGTGTTGCATTTTTTTATAATGTACACACGCTAAAGAGATTTACGCTCTTATAACGTCAAGCGCAACGTGGGCGTTAGAGGAAAAGATGAGATGTCTGTGCACGTGTGTCTTAAACAACTGCAGATCATACAAATGCGGAAACACAAAATCGTGAAATTCATTCCACATAACTATAGTGCGGCTAAAGAAGGAATCTCTGAATTGGTTAGTAGGTTAGTACGTCTGAGGATAGGCCTAATGGTAGACCTGTGTGCTTGAGTTGAGACACGGGTTTTATGGATGGGTTCGAGAATGGGCGGGATGCATCTGGATATTTCTTTTGAACACCGCTTGTGGAAAAAGCGATAAAACAGTGACAAACAGGAAACATGTCTACGATGTTCAAGCGATTCGATTGTTTTCGCGACATATACGTCACCAATAAGTTTTATCGCGCGGTTCTGCATTCTGTCTAGTAGATGCAATGTGGTCTTTGGGGCACCTGCCCAGACAATACAGTTGTATTCAAGTTTAAGGCGAATATATATAAATAGTAGCCAGATCTGAAGGAGTGAAGTTGCTTGCTGTTGGCACACCACCCAAAGATGGGTAGAGCGTAGTTAATTTTGGAAACCACTAATGAGCGAGTACCGTATATTACTGCAGAAATATGAGTGAGGCAATGCTAAGAATATAGGTATTTAGCAATGATTACCCTGGTAGCTAGACTTTTTCTTAAATTTATACATTGTTTCTTAAAACTTAATTTACTGTCAAAAGTTAGACCTAAGATTTTCAAATGGTGTTTACACAGTATTTACGTTATTATAGGTTACATTGAAATTTGGACACTTGTGCTGCAACGAGGTTTTTCCCAGCCGAGGTATCCTCAATGTGACCAGGGTTCTTTTTATATAGGGGCTTTACAATAAAAGATTTTTTTTCTTAGGAACTCAGAATTCAAATATTTATTTTGAGAGATTTTAAGTAAATGTAGCGTGTCCTGTGGTTTGATGTCTTGGTCCTGCGTGATTGTAGTAATTCGTCTGCGCAAGAGTACTCTGGTCAAGAATTCTACGCTTAGTTCACTGTCAGCCAAGTCGTTCAGTAAGTATGTTGACCAGTGAACAAGGATTCCTCGCTCAGTTCGCTGTCAGCTGATTCGTTCAGTAAGTATTTTGACCAGTGAGCTACGCTTAGTTCACTGTCAGCCGAGTCGTTCAGTAAGTAGTTAGACCAGTAAACAGGATTCTACGCTTAGTTCACTGCCAGCCGAGTCGTTCAGTAAGTATTTTGACCAGTGAACAAGGATTCTACGCTTAGTTCACTGTCAGTTGAGTCGTTCAGTAAGTATTTTGACCAGTGAACAAGGATTCTACGCTTAGTTCACTGCCAGCCGAGTCGTTGAGTAAGTATTTTGACCAGTGAACAAGGATTCTACGCCTATTTCACTGTCATCCGAGTCGTTCAGTAAGTATTTTGACCAGTAAACACGGATTCTACGCTTAGTTCACTGTCTTCCGTGTCTCCCAGAAGAAGAAGAACGTTTGCTTGATCTCTGTCCCTTTTTATAGGACGTGTAACGGTTTATAGTTTCGAACCGGTTTGTTCTTCTTTCATGTCTTTCCAGTGTCCGCTAAATCACCGTTGCTGTTATGCAGGCCCTTTCTACTGGATTTTCCATTGTTGTTGTTTTACCTCAGTCGCTTGTAATTTATATGTGTATACATAACTCCATGTTGGTGTTGTCATTTTCATTGTTTCTGTTGTGTGCAAAAATGTTAACGAAAACCCCACTTATGTTTTTTGTTGTACGGGATTTCGATTGTCTACTGCACTCAGTGGCTATGCATAGGCTAACGTCAACAACATTGTTGTGCCTTAATCGTTCTGTTGTCAACGATCCTCGGTCGTTAAACTCATCAGTTCGATAACCAAAGCTTCTGTCCTTTTATTTGTGTTGTTTGGTGATTGTTGTTGTTGTGTGTGCGTCTCCTTTATTACAGAGTCCGCCTACGCTTCTGTGCTTCCGTATCGTCTTACGCGTCGACCCCTTCATTCATCTAGAGGTGCATTGTGGTAGTTTCGGTAGTAAGCAAGGCTACTCAGTATTAATAATTATTTGCTAGTTGACGATCATTGTCCCAAAAAGTTGGGGAAAAATCCAAGTTACGCCGGGTAGTTCAGTATTTTATAAAATCCTTTTACTTACATTTACTGTTTCTTAAAGTAAACTCTTTTAATAAACTTTGCTATTTCTCATTAGACGTAACTTAACTTTGGAACATTTAACATGACTAGTGTGACTTTTAGACTAATTAAATATGCAATCCAATTAATATTCTAAAGTTCATAGCGTTGCATATTCAGTAACATCTGAATAAGGATTATACGAGTATTATACTTTTTAATTATTATAAATCGCCACAAAAATTCCAACAAATACGTTTGCAATGTATATCCTTTTTTCAATGGGGGTAATAGAAATTGAAATGCAAAAACAATTCAAGCAAAATGAAAGGTGAACTTTTTAATTAGAAAAGTTGTTGTGTTGCCGTTATTCCTTCAACCCATTACGAGAAATTTGTTTCTTCGAAGCCACACATGAAAGTGACACCGTAACTAATGAGCAAAATTTTAAATTAATATTGGGTTCACTCTGCTGATTAGTTTTTTGACCAAGGAGTGCATTACATTGTTAAATGAAAGAAGCTACAATATAAGTTTCTAGACAAATAAAAAACTGATTTGTACTATAGGAACTCGTTTTATAGTCTCAAGATATGCATTTGTGCAACACGTTTTCTATTATATTTTCCGTTTGGTAATTACTATATATTATTATTAAGGATAAACATTCCGCTACATGTCTAAATCAATCATATTTCACACTTTTAAACTTTTGTTATTGAAGATGCAAAATTTAGAGCCTATGTTTTACTATCTATGTAGATAGTTATAAGTATCTCGTATCACTCTCAAGATCAGTATCGCAATATACGAGAAAGCCAACTGGGACGCCCTTCACAATTCTTTAGGGGTATTAACTGGTCGCTATTATTTCGATATAGCAACGTGGATGCCGCCGCTGATGCGATCATCCTTATTGGTATGAGAGACTTTATCCGTTTCAGGAATCCATCCAATTAAAGGATGGTACAAGTTTTAAAAAGGTTTCTAGGATCACAGAGGTATGCTTTCGTTTTTAAAAAGTAAACCCTGCTGACGAAAACCGAATAAATTTCAACCGCGCCAAAAATGAATTTGCCTACGACTAAAAATTGAGGCAAAAAATATTACAATGTCCCAAAGGTAGTTATAATTTTTGGGCATTCGTAAAAAAATCAAAAAATACAGATATTCCGGTTGTCAGGTCTAAGGACAAGGCCAATCTATTTGCTGCGAATTTTGCAGCTAGCTCCACGCTTCTAGATTGTGCATTGCTACCGGCTGCACCTCCGAATCACGTAATCTTTCATGCTTTTCACAACTAATCGTGTACCGTTGCATAATCCTTGTTTAGAGTTGAGATTCCGAAGTAGCAAGACTATAGTTCCAACTTTAAGATTCAGAGTATGTTGAGGTAACCCAGCCCATTTGATGGAATTCAAATATTATAGTGGAAAGTTAAGACGTTCATTTTCTTCTTCTGTATCGACTTTATCTGTACTTAAATACACTCGCATTTATTCGTGAAGCAAGCTAATAATTTGATTGTTGATACTGTCCACATCACCGTTCTTTCGGCATAAAATTATTTTCTCGACAAAGAGGGGATGTCATTTGAAGAAATTGTTTTTCCAAAAGTTTCCGTAATCAAATCATCGTCCCAAATTAACTTTTCCGATAACAACCAATTATTATAGTCTTGATCAACGCATCTCATGTTCCATACTAAACTCAGTTTCTCAAAATTGTGCCAGTATTGCGAAAACTTTAAGCTTGACTGAACCACAGCAGACCGCATTGCATGTGGAACAATAAATAAACATGCCGGAAATCCCGTCCAATTAACATGACCTGTCCACCAAAATTAACGTTAGTTTACATAACTTCCTGCAGCAACTTGTTAATTGTATTGAGAACATGCACCAACAATTTTGAAAAATACACTTGCCTGAACGGGATTAAAAGAAGATATCATATGTACGGCAATTTCATTCCATTCTTCAAAATTGAATGGGGCGTAGTCAATATTAGGTATCCCGTTTGCAAAATTGAGTAGTTAGAAAAACTCTAGAGTAAATCCTAGTATCTTTATCTTTTTCGGTGGCATTTTCAGTAATAATTAAATTATGCCTACAAACAAAACTGAAACTATAAACCGAAGACTCTACTTTGAACCAATATTTCACATGAAAAATATTCACTAACAATAATTTTGAAAAGTGTCACTATGAAATAACTGTCGTTGTTTTATTTGCACCACGTGTTTATCACGAACGAAACGAACTTTTGTTCGGGAGTTATCCGAAAGTTTCAGATGATTCATGTTAATTATATACAAACTTATTGGTAGTATTATTAAACTGACCTTGATCGAATATGATACAAATAGGCTAAAATTTGTCCAAGTTATCATGAGTTGTTCGGAAGGTACCAGAAGGAAACGATATTTAAAAAAAAATCTTAGATTTGTCCTCGGCATGCAAATCATATATTGTTGAAATTTTCATGATCATCGGTTTAGCGGCTGAAGCGCCCATTTGAAACATACATACATGAAGTTGTGTCTTAGTAATAAAATATATAAGATCAGCTTAGTCTCGTATGATGTTTCTGAGATCCCGCTTGTGACGTGTGTTGCGGGTCTTGTTACACGCGTGTGACGGTTTTTCCAATTTTTCGACAAAATTTTATGAGAAGCTCAGCCTCATGAGCCGTTTCTGAGATCCTGTGTGCTTGTGACGTGGCTCAGTGATTAAGTGCATGGATTTATGAGCAGGGGGTTCGTAGTTCGAATCCCAGGAAACACCAAAAGTATTTTCACGGCACCTCTCGCAAATGTCTGACAAACATCGGAGAGTAATAACTTGTCACTGAATTCGCCGTTCGGATACGACATTTAATTGAATAACCCTTCCATTTGTGTGCAAAAATGTATATGCAAAACACAAATGGTCGCGAGTATCTACGTCTTAGACTTCAACGGTCTGTCGCGCCGAATATTATTACTATCCTAACTACCACGCTGTACTAAGCATTATAAGGGTACAAATCCCTTAAGCATGTGTACATTAAAAAAAATTAAGGGCGCGAAAGGTCTACTAGAATATGATAGGACCATGAGCTAAGAGCATAAAGTGTTTTCGGAAATAACATTCGGAAATTAAAGTTTCTCATTACGAACGTTATATAACTTCAGAGTAATTTTCTTGTTTAGCCACTAGTACTTTTTTAAAAGAAAACAATTAACTCTGCGCCTTCTAAAAACATATAAAGTTTTTACTTTGAGTAAACAAGAAATATCTGTGAGAATGCTTCTTCCAATTTGCGAATTTTTATTTTAACGCAACGAGTACACCCGAATTTATTCTTCCTTTCTTGTATAGGAAAAGTAACTTGTGTAATTTTGTTGCCAACATAACAAAATATAAAGTTACCCTGAAGTTACTCTTGGCCTATTTACGAAAGCGCTTTATGCATTATTGGGTGTGCAGTGGCATTACAGTCTAATAAAAGGCGGTTAGATTAAGGCTGTTTTTGATTGTAAAGAAATATTAAAGATATGTTTATGGCCTAAAATTCACATTAATCTTTGATACAACAAATCAATTCTCTGCCGCCTTACAAATGTTGACTGCAACACGCACGCAGCATTATGTCATATTTAAGAATCATACGATTTGAATGTACAATATCGACATCAAGAGATAATAGGAACGCGAACGTGTTTCCATGATTGCCAGCACCGAAGACAATAAATAAACCGATTGAGGATTTAACAATCCCATTGAAATAGCGTGTATTGGACATATTACATACATACATATTACATACTTATATGTTGGCGTGACACGCGTGAAATGCTTTTCTCTAAGCTATTTCTTGTGGAAAGGAACCGATGCTCACATCAAGAATTTGGTACAAAAATGTGCATTGTTACGACAACATCGCAGCAATTCGCCAACAATTTTGAAGAAGATTTGGCGCCCAGCCAAGGCACTATTCGAACGTGTTCATGCAAATTTCGGAAAAGCATATCTCGTATCCACATGTATTGCCCAATATAAACACAGACTAACCATCAATTGTTACCAGCATACATGGATTACCAGAAATGTTGGTGAGCGCCTGGATTTGGCAATTTAATGATCAATAATATCTGCGTTTTCTCCAAATGAATGGTGTTGAACATATCATCCTATGAGGAACAGTCAAGCAAAACATACAATAAATTCAACAAAAACTATAAAATGAGTTACAGGCGCACTGCAGTCATCATACAGATGGTAAATCACACATGTCTATTTAGACTTACAAATTCAAATTCCGATTGGATGCGACTGATGGATTGGAATTCTTAGGTATTGTAATACAAGATTATAAAAAATAAAGTAAAAATGATACTGAAAATTTAAGTATTACCCTACGAGAAAGGAACGTCAACAAAATTTTTTGATGAGAGACTCAACATACTCATTATTTGATTTATTTATCTTATCTATTTATTTACTTTGGCTTTAAGACGCTCCGCTAAGCCCTCAATAAAAGGGTGCTCTGGTTTGGGTTGCTAATCAAGTAAAAGACGATTCCGTGATATATTCAGTCAGTAAGTACATTCATATAAGTACTAAACTAAAACTAGCAAAACTGAGTTATCGTAAGCATAGCATATCATTTGCAGGTTAATGCTGTCAAAATTAAAAAAAAAACACAAAAAATAATGTTTTGTGAAATGCTTGGTTTTTTAAAAAATACCGTCATAATAAAATGATTTTGATTTTGTTTCGTCATAGCGGTACCTAAAGCTAAGTTTGTACCTTTATATTACAGTTTTAATGGTATACATTTATATAATTCACATTATGTGTTGACTAATTTTCTATTATAACTCCATTCATATATAGACATCTTTAGAAAGTGATTTTTCTAGTGTAGTGGAAATTCGCGGAAGAATTAAAACTGCTTTATTTTAATATGTTCATAAAAGCAACGGAAAAGCAGAAACAAATCAGTTTATTAAGATTCCATAATTTAATATGGGGTATGGTATGAATGCAACTTAGAATGGATAAAAAAGTGAGTCTGGTGAAACTCGCGATGATTGATGTGTAAATATGTTAGATCGTATCAGATAGGAAATATGATCTCGTGCAATAATTTTGATAACGATGTTTTATATACTAAAAACTTATTTAGTCTTTTTTTTGGTACATAAAATTATCGGCTTATGATAACTAAAATAAGACACATATCTAGAGATTCTAGTGTGTAGAAATACAGGCGCCACACGTGTCACACATGTCACATACGCATCACAAGGGGAACTTAGATAATATGTTCCATGAGACAGAACTGTGCACATAATATCACCTCTATAGGACGCCTTACAATATTGTATGGTATATATTACATATTCCCATCACAACTCTAGGTGTGGGTATCTAGATATTATATTCATCACATGGGTTCGACACTAATATCGGGTATGTCATATAAAACCACATTCTCAACAATATTCCTAAGGGTGCTCTAAGAGTGTCTTACCGTTAATATTCATTTGAGCGACAACGAAAACTTTAGATTTAAAACTAATATCGGTCATGCCATATGGCACAATCACCCACCCACCCATGGATGCTATGAATGCCTTCCTGTTACTATTCATCTCATCAGCCCCGAAAATTATGGATTTGACACAAATATCGATAATTTCATATGTCATTTCAAATTAGAAACAGACCCTGTAAGAACATGCTTCGTCGAATCGAGGACAAAAGTTTCTGTTTATTTTTCTTTCGTGCTGGTTTTTGGTACAGGGTATATCTCTAGTCAAGCACGGCAAGCTGTTGATGTGTGGAGATGTGTATAGCGCGTTTAAGTATTGTTTTTATAATACAGGCATAGCCGAAACGACAAAGCATAAATAGTCCGTCCAAACTTAATTGAAATTTTTCCGTGGTGTTCTTCCTTTCTATTACCATTCAATTGGTGGTCACGAAGAGACTAATCGCGCTGGTGCTTGCCAAGCAGACCTACAAGCTGAAATTACCTACTTTTGAGGCAAGGGAAATTGTATAAGTGCTACACGCCCTAACTTTACCTTTGGTTAAGAGTCACTTCATTAACGAAAACAAGAGTTTTGAGGAACTTTAGCATACTTGCGGTAAATCCGACCTTTAAATAGGGATGATGTTGACACAATATTCCTGCAATAGAACGAAGTCATAAAACCCCAAAAGAAAATCCAGCGAATTCTCTAATCGGAGAAACACATGTGGACAAAGTTTACATACAACTTTAATGTTTTTTTAAAGAAAATTATATGGGAGACCCTGAGCCCAGGGGTTCAATCGCAATCAAATTTTTACAAAAAGTATTGTCACCGGAGATACATATGTGTGCAAATCTTAAATAAAATCGGGTTAATTTTGAAGAAATTTATAAAAACTTCCTAATTTTTATAAAAACTGTTGTCATCGGAGATACACATATGTGTAAAATTAGTCTTAGTAAGTATTAAAAATTTATTACAAGAAGAAGTTAATATAGAGAACTTAAAAAGTAGGATCTTAATATCTGCACAAATATAAAATATATATTAAAAATTTTCTAATGTTGTGTAAGATTCATGTAGTATTTAAAGGGCAAACATTTGCGAACTAAATGTTTTGCTTTGACTTATAGGGATATTTTCCTATATATGTTATTAGGCCTAAAGGCCCGTCTAATGGTACGCAATTAAAAAAGCGTGCGAATGCAGAGAACGTGCACAAATGCAATTTCCAAAAAACTGTGCACAAGTCAGCAGGAATTGTTACTCCTCTCATACAGCTTCACTATTATTAGAAAATCATTCCTAAAAACAAGCGACCGATTGGAAAAATAAAATAATAGTTTCAAAGTTCTTATCACTATTATAATAATGAAGTTATTTATTAAAAAAAAACAACCCATAAATTCTCTAATAGGGGATACATATGTGTGCAAAGTTTGAACAGGGTAAATTTGGAAAAAATTAATATTAGAGCACATGTGTATAAAAAATATTTGTATGGGAAAAAAATTCACATCAAAAACTCAAAAATTTTTACAAAAAGTTCGGTCAAATCGGGAAAATTTTTTAAAAAAAAATTATGGTCCCGCCCCCGGGTCTCAGGGCACATTCTGTCCAAAAAAATTACAAAAACTTTTGTCCATCGGGATAAACATATGTTTAAAATTTGAAGAAAATCGAAATTTTTTTTACAAAAAGTGTTGTCTATCGGAGATACACGCGTATATAATTTAAAGAAAATCCGTTTAATTTTTTTAAAAAAGTTTTTGGGGCCCCACGACCCTGGGGCCCGGGGTTTCCAAAGTTTTTACAAAAAATGTTGTCCATGGAGATACACACGTATATCAAATTTGAAGAAAAAAGTGTTTTCCATCGGAGATACATCTTTGTATAAAATTTTAAGAAAATCGTGTAAATTTTGTAAAATATTTGTATGGGTGCTCCCCGACCCCGAGGTCCGAGGGGCCCCAATAGAAATAATAGAAAATATTGTCACCGGAAATATACATGTGTGCAAAATTACAATAAAGTCGGGTTTTGGGAAGTGGGTTAAAAATTTATTAGAAAATCTGACCAGCCAGCTAGCCAGCCAGCCACGGGCACGCGAAGTTAATATAGAGAATTAAAAAACAATCGGATTATTCTATTCGAATTTTAAATAAAGCAGTCGGACAATTCGGTTCGAATTTAAAACAACAATCACTCGATTTCTATAAAAAATTTTAAAAAATCTGTAAACACGTCTTAAACTTAAGGTGATCAACAGGAAAGTAGTAAATCATACTAAAATTCCGGAAGGGTATGATCGGTCAATTTCATTTCATGAATTTTTTCACTCACAAAATTAGGTCCTTTTGGGTTTGCCCTGTTAAAGCAGAATATGCACTGGAGTGAACTGGCAAGGGTGCATCCGTTCCACGTGTAATTTTGTTGCACTCTTGCTACGGGAACACTGAGACGTCATGCAACTCTTCTTATACGTAATAGAAGTAATACAACCCGTACTATCTCCCTCTTTTTGACTGAATGCACAAATATTTTGATATGGATTTGTAGGAGATTGAATAGGCTTTAATACCTCATTTGTCAAAAAAATGTATCCGATAGCATTTCTCGAATTAATCGTGTTTGTGAATACAATTATTTAAAAAAAAAATGAATTTTGAAGGCCTGCATATCGCTATCGCTTAAATAATTCAAAAAAATGTAGATTGTTTGATTTTAAAAATGTACTCTTCTTTCAAAAAAGAATTATAGTAACCTTGTATCTGGAAGGGTTCAAAAGTTATAGGGTGTGAAGTCATGTAAGGTCAAAAGTACGTCTTCGTTCATTTTAGAAACTTTCATTTTTAACCCTGCTCCTGTTGACCAAATTCACAAATATTGTGAGGTGGATTTGTAGAAAATTGAATAGGCTTTAATATTGCATTTGTCAAAAAAAAATTATCCGAGAGCGATTTTCGAAATATTCGCGTTTGAAAATAAAATTTAAAAAAAAACATTTTTGGATTTTGACGACGTTTATATCGGTAACGGTTTCAAGAATTTAAGAAAATGTTAATTATTTGATCTTATAAATTAAATTTTCTTTCAAAAATTACAGTGGCCTTGTAGCTAGAAGCGTTCAAGAGTTACAGGGTGTGAAGTGATGTAAGGTCAAAAGTACACCTCTTCGCATTAAAACGCTACGTACACCGCAGGGGGTGAAAATAGACCCCCCCCCCCTCTCCAATACGATTTTTTTCACGAAATTAACCAAGGAATCATTCCTTTAAGTATTTTCCACCTTAACGGATACACCCTGTAGATCTTGTTGGACCGCTTCCTGTGTCGAACAATTTTCATTTTTGTTTGACATGCATCGACCGATTTAGCCGATGGCCAGTTGCCATTCCAATCGAAGACATCCATGCAGACACTGTCGCGACCGCTTTAATCAATGGCTGGATTGCACATTATGGTGTACCGACAAAAATCACCACTGATCAAGGCAAACAGTTCGAAGCGAAACTCTTCAACGAATTGGCCCAGATGATTGGCGCAAAACATCTTCGATCAAGTCCAAGACATCCGCAAGCAAATGGTTTATTTGAACGTTTTTTCCAGTTAGAATTAACTAGATAGCATAAAGTTTTGCTATTGTACTGAAAATCTTGTCTAAATTACAGTAAAAACTCAAAATCCAAATTTTTTACAAAAAGTTTTGTCTATCAGAGATACACATGTGTATTAAATTTGAAGAAAATCGGGTTAATTTTTTTAAAAAAAGTTATAGGGCCCCACGAACCCGGGTCCGGGGTCTCCAAATTTTTTACAAAAAGTGTTGTCTATCGGAGATACACATGTGTATTAAATTTGAAGAAAATCGGGATAATTTTTTTAAAAAAAGTTATGGGGCCCCACAAAACCAGGCCCGGGGTCTCCAAAATTTTTACAAAAAGTGTTGTATATCAAAGATACACATGTGTATAAAATTTGAAGAAAATCGAGTAAAATTTTGTAAAATATTTGTAGGGGAGCCCACCGACCCCGTGGCCCGAGGGTCCTCAAATTAATACAAAGTGTTGTCATCGGAGATATGCATGTGTGCAAAATTTCAATAAAATAGGACTTTGGGAAGTGGGTCAAAAATTTATCGCAAGATTCCATGACACACAAATCCACAAACCCACAAACACACGGGCAAGTGAAGTTAATATAGAGAATTTAAAAAGAGCAGGGTAGGCTGTGTCGTCTACATGACCGCGAGGGTTTTGAGCGTGACAACGGTTACAAACATTTACTGACAATGCACTGTTTATTAGTAATGTAATTGTGAGTTGACCAGAGAACCAACCAACAGAGACTATACTACACTACTACTTCTCTAGAGAGGGTTTTGGTTTACGGGCTCACATGGTCTATAGTGACGTTTAGACGGCATACGAGTATATTTCAGAGGGTGGTGCTTTATTGGCCAAAAACAATTGCACCGTAGCTCATCACATACATCACATTATATATAAATTAATTATAAGCGAATTTTAATGTTCACAACCACTAACTGTGAAGTGGCTGCATATTGCATTACACTGCCCAAACACAGTAATTCAGCTTTTGGTTTCAACTCATAAAGAATTTGAGTAGTTTTAAATTAAATTTGAAGAGAAAAGAAGTGAGCAGCACTAACCAATGCATCGAAATGGTATGATAAGAATGTCGCTTTGAAACATGCAGGCCAATTATTCATGAGTCAGCAGTATTAATGACAGTATTCTTAAGGCGTGTCCATTTATCGTCTACGCTCGGTATCTGATCTCTCACGAGGGATCAAATGTTTCTCTCATAAAAGACACAATTCTCTCCCTAAAAATTAAATAATTAAATTTCTTTTCATGGTTCTCTCCCTTCTGTAATTGATCGAAGAGTTATTCAATTTATAAAAAAATTGAGTAATTTTAAAATAAATTTGAAGAGAGAAGAATATCGCTTTGATACATGCAGGCCAATTATTCATAATAAAATTTCTTTTGCATGTTTCTCTCCCTTCTGTAATGGATCGAAGAGTTATTTACTCTAGTTACTGTTAACATGAGTAAGGATAAGACAAGCAAAAAGAAAAGGAAATAGGTACAAGGAGGCAGGTTTATATTGTTATATGCCTCTTGTTTGTAACTTATAGTAATATTGATTTCTGTAAGACGACCAATACGTGAGCACTGTACCACTTTATGCAATGGTGAGAGAACGAGCAGAGCAGAGCACCGATAGAAAATGAACAGAGACTATACTATCACTACGGCTGCGGTAAAGAATTAAGTAGCGGCGCAACTTGTGTAAAAATCTGGTTATTTTAACCAGAATATCTCTTGCTGGAGTAGATGAATAAGCAGAAGTTTTAGCTAGATTCTAAGTGAGCAAATCTGAATGTTCCGATATTTTAACCAGAATATGAATTGTAATTACGATATTTCCGCAAGTTAATCGGTATGTTTAACTAATCCAAACTTAATAATTACCGCTGTCACATAAGATAAAGAGTTAGATTAACGGATATATTAAATTTTACCATGAAAATAATAACTAGATTATCCAGTTTGTAATTCTTAACTAGATGATTAACTGGAAATTTTAGGAATCCGGATATAGTTAAAATCTAGTGAAAAATAACTTACAGTGTAGAATAAAATATAGTCAATTACAATGACTGAATTATAACTTACAGTGTAGAATAAAATATAGTCAATTACAATGAAGATTCGAAGGCACCTTGACGATTGTGGCAGCCGAAGACGCAAAAAAGATGCATTTGCAATTATTTTACATGTGTCCGGAAACATACAATTCGCTGTGGGACAAATTGGCACCTGAGAGGTCGGCGAAAAATGTTAAGGAAATTGAAAGAAATTTTTGATCCGGATCCGAACGTAATCAGTTCGTTTTCGCACTACGCAGCGTACGTATACAGAATCGGTTATTATATACTGCTAAACTAACGATCAAAAGTTCACTTACTACAGCTAAAGCAATGGAACTCTCAGCTGAAGCTGAAATTCAGAAAAAAATACAAAAATCTTCCATAAACTACATACAGCAACGTAATAAAAATCAAAATTAAAGTCAAGTGGTACATCTTCACCGGCAAATACAAAATTCGATGGCCAAAGGAAAAATAAAAAACAGCTCATAAAAATTAAAAATTTTCTTGTAAATTCTCTAATCTGATGATTTTAAGAAAATTGGGTACATTTTTAAAAAAAATTGTATGGAACCCCCGACTCCGGAGCCCGATCAGTACCAAATTTTTACAGAAAGTGTTGTCATCGGAAGTGTGTGCAAAGTTTTAATAAAATCGGCCTTTAGGAAGTGGGTTAAAAATTGAGCACAAGATTTGGTGTGCCCACCAGCCAGCCAGCCACGGCCACGCGAAGTTAATATAGAAAATTTAAATATAATTCTGTTTTTACTGCGGAAAATCGGACCATGGCGCTAACAATTGTACATACCAGAATTCAACGTATACATTACGTATTGCAAGAAGAAAGGGCACATTCAAGCGGCTTGCTTCAAAGCGCGAAAGGAGAAATGACATAAACATTACATACATGATGACAAATCACAGGACTCATCGGATTCGTTGGAGGAAGTTCTCAATATTCAAACGGAAGCAGAACATAATTTAAAAAATCGTTCCGAATTTTGTATAGATCTGAAAATTAATAATTTTGTCCTAGGTTTTGAAATCGATAGTGGATCTCCAGTGACGATTATCAGCGAGAAAATTTCAACATTTCGGCATAGGATAGGCATACATAGGATACAAAATTCGTGAGCTACTGTGGGACGGAAATTAATGTGTTTGGTTTTTCCAACATATGTGTGAATTCGGGTATCCAATGTCGTGATTTAAAGCTTATGTTGTCAAATCAAACCGTAAGCCAATACTTGGACGAGAATAGTTACGTGAATTAGAGCTGAACTGGAATGAAATATTCAATGCGGAAGAAAATACAAAAATTGTGTCGCTAATTCGACAGCAGAAACTACTACAGTTTTTGATAAATCGATGGGAAAAATTGAAAACTTTCAGGCACCTATACGTCTACAAGAAAAAGCGCTACAGATTTGCATTACGAGACGTAGTGGAAACAGAGCTCAATGAATTAGAAAGTAACGGCATCATAAAGGAGGTTGCTTCGTCTAAGTGGGCTACACCCATCGTTCCTGTGAGGAAACAACACAATAAAGTACGGTTGTATAGCGATAAACTAACAGTAAATCCACGCATTTTCAGGACCATTGGCTTCCAACTATCGAGGAATTATTTGCGCCTATGGCAGGTGGAGATAAATTTATAAAATTGGACCTCACTAAAGCATATTAACAAATTGAAATACATCCTGACCAACAAGAGATTCTAACGCTAAGTATTTACATATAGCGGTTTGTATCACCCTACACGTCTAATACACGGATTTAGGCAATCCAAACGATTAATCGGGTCCTATTCCTATAAGGAAATCGTTGATCCAGACAAGGATAGCACTAGAAAGCTGATGAGCTTTCTCACAGGTCACTGTGGCTTGCGATATCACCTTAGAAAAATAAATCTAGGCTCAGACACGGAATGTAGGTTCTGTATAAAATTAGAACAAAATTGGGTTAATTTTTTTGAAACATTTTTATGGGGCCCTTCGACCTCGGGGCCACCAAAATTTTTGCAAAAAGTGTTGTCCATCGGAGATAGATATGTGTATACAATTTATATAATATCGGGTTAATTTAAAAAATACACTTGTGTGCAAAATTTCAATGAAATCGGGCTTGGGAAGTGGGTTAAAAATTGATCGCAAGATTCCACGACAAACCGACCAACCGACCGACCGACATCCGGACGTGCCACGGGCAAGCGAAGTTAATATAGTTATAGGGCCTCAGGGCCCGATCACTCCAAACATTTTATTTACACATGGAGGTACACATGTCTTTAAAATTTGAAGAAAATCGAGCTAATTTTAAAAAAATTACATGGGCACCCTCGGGCCCCGAGCCCGACCACTGTAAAATTTTACAAAAAATTTTGTCCACTGTAGATACACATATGTATTAAAATTGAAGAAAATCGGGTTAATTTTTTAAAAAAATTTTATGGGCCCGGGTTCTCCTAAACTTTTACAAAAAGTGTTGTCTATCGGAGATGGCCCTGAGGCGCGAGGGGCCCCAAATTTTAATAGAAAGTGTTGTCTCCGGAAATACAAATGTGTAGTGGGTTAAAAATTTATCGCAAGATTCCACGACAACCAACCGACTGCCGATAGACTGCCGACCAACCGACATCCGTGCCACGGGCAAGTGAAGTTAATATAAAGAATTTAAAAATGCGTGTTCATGTCAAGGCAAATTGAATATTACGGATACAGAATCCTGCAAGACCGAATTTACAATGGAGGTTACAAGAATTTTGAAGGCTCGTGTATGTTATTTTTTTTGGTAATATTTACTTGGTCAAGGTTTTTTGTAGTTTTCCTTGATCCATGATCCATTCATTAAAGCATTTGGACTCGCGTCGTTTTAGTTTCGTGATCGTTTTTCCGTATTGCTTTTTTCAATGAATCAGGGAGAAATTCAAGAGAAAATAAATCGAAACCGGCTACAAACGTTAGGAATGTGATATATTGTAAATCACATTTCTCCGATTTATTTCTTAATTTTAATAAAGGGCTTAGCCCACCTTATTGCCGTGGCGCAAGTCATTCAGGGAGTATTCCCTTGGCAATAAGTTTAAATATAAAAAAAAAATAAAAATTAAAACCTAAAAACAAAGACGAAATTCGTGCCTACATTGGATTGGTACGAGTATATTACTACGGCCGATTCTTTGAAAAACTAAGTTCAATTTAATATTCTTTCAATCGTATATTGAAAGATAACGTAAAATGTGTATGGGACAAAAAGTGCAGAAACGCATTTTATACAATGCACATTATGACCCAACACTTTCTTCAGCGTTAGCGACCGATGCTAGTCCAGTGGGAGTTGGAGCAGTTTTAAGCCATATTTACCCAGATGGTAGCGAACAACTTATACAATTTGCATCACAGATGTTATCGCTAGTACAACAAAGCTACACACAAATTGAAGAAATACGTAACGCTACAGAAAAATATAAAAGTTTACAAAAATTAATTGATGCATTATGTTCAGAGATGACAGCTCGAACGGAGCACCGTTTCAACATATATCAAACAGAGTTCACAGTTTGAAATGCCTCTGTACCCCGATGATTACGAGTTAACGTACCAGGAGACTTACGAAAACAGGAAATAAATGAACTACATACATACATTTTGGCATTACAAGAATTTAACCATTTGGATGTCCAAGATTGGATAACGACATTTAAAAGATTACAAAAAATTGTTTATCGTCCAAATCCTAGAAAGTGACAAAACATGTATGGGAAGCAGCCAAGAATCCATTCAAACGAGTACACGTGGACTTTCATGGGAAAGTATTTTTTTATACCCATTCATGCTTATACAAAATGGCCCGAAGTTTACGTGATTCCAAACAATTGCGATTACGATTAAAAAATGGCGAGAAGTATTTTCAAGGTTTGGAATACCCGAAGTTCTAGGAAGCGAGAACGGAGCGCAATTCACTTCAGACGAATTTCAACAGTTCATATAGAATAATGGAATCATTAATAAGCGAAGGGCACCGTACCATCCAGCTACAACTGAACAAGTTGAACAGAATTATTCTGAATTATTGACGTACACCACATGTTATTACTGGAGAATCACCCTCAGCATTAATGTTTAATTGAGAAATACGTTCAAGATTTGAGTTCACGATTCCGAAACAACCAATCAACGATAGTTGAACACAACAAAGTCAAGTTAAGATCCGATAACTGCAATTGCATAGTGAAATTGGATGATGGCCGTACATGAAAAAGACGTATTGTTTAAATACTTCGAATCGAATCAGACATCAAACAAGCTTTAAAAACAACCCATAAAAATTAAAATTGTTCAAGTAAATTCTACAAAAACCAAAAGTATACTGAATTCCACTATAAATCCTGAAAAATAAAAACACATGCGAAGCGCTGCAACCCAACAACAAAACAACCCCAATCGTAAAGCAAGCTGCGCTGCTTACAGCGTCCAACGCACACAGAACACCGTCATTATAGTATGACATGATCTGATGCCGCTATATGGAAAAACAATTTGTATGGGAGCCCCCCGACTCCGCTGTCCAATAACTCTCAAATTTAAAAGTGTTGTTATGGGAAGTACACATGTGTGCAAAGTTTGAATAAAATCGGGCTTTAGGAAGTGGGTTAAAAATTTATCACAAGATCTTACCAGCCAGCCAGCCGCGTGAACGCGAAGTTAATATAGAGAATTTAAAAAAAAGTTTGTCCATCAGATCTACACATGTATTTAAAATTTGAAGAAAATTTCGCCAATATTTAAACAAAAATTGTATGGGCTATATAAGGGCCCTGAGTGCCCCCCAACCCAGGGGCCCGATCTTTTCCATATTTTTACAGAAAGTGTTGTCCATCGGAGATACACGTGCGTATAAAATTTGAAGAAAATCTACTACTTTTTTTTATAAAATTTGTATGGGTGCCCTCCGACCCAGGAGCCCGATTACTTACAAATTTTTACAAAAAGTGTTGTGCATCGAAGATACACATGCGTATAAAATTTTGAAAAAAATCGGGTAGTTTCTATGGGTGCCCCCCCCGACCACTTGGCCCGATCACTACCACTTCCATCGGAGATACACATGCGTATAAAATTTGAAAAAAATCAGGTAGTTGTTTTCATAAAATTTGTATGGGTGCCCCGATCCAGGGGCCTGAATTTTACAGAAAGTGTTGTCAATCGGAGATATACATGCGTATAAAATTAGAAGAAAATGGGGGACTTTTTTTTATAAAATTTGTATGGGTGCCCTCCGACCCAGGAGCCCGATCACTTCCAAATTTTTACAAAAAGTGTTGTGCATCGAAGATCCACATGCGTATAAAATTTTGAAAAAAATCGGGTAGTTTCTATGGGTGCCCCCCCCCCCCCCCCCCCCGACCACTTGGCCCGATCACTTCCACTTCCATCGGAGATACACATGCGTATAAAATTTGAAAAAAATCGGGTAGTTGTTTTCATAAAATTTGTATGGGTGCCCCGATCCAGGGGCCCGAATTTTACAGAAAGTGTTGTCAATCGAAGATACACATGCGTATAAAATTAGATGAAAATGGGGGACTTTTTTTTATAAAATTTGTATGGGTGCCTCCGGACCCTGTTACGCCAAATTCTTGAGAAAGAAAAATAAAAGGAGTATTAAAACACTTGGTACTTTATTAATAAAAGATCATGTATTATTCAAAAGATTTTGCACTTAAATACTAATGTAATATATATTGAAGTTAGAGCTTTTTTTGTTATAAAAAGATAGTTTGAATAATTCAAGTAGAGCACGACCGCTCTGTTTAAGATTTAGAATAGCACTGCGATTGCGATCATTCATAGATGCATTCATTATATTGTCTCGCACAAAGAAAAATGGAACATTAGTAACAAAAGGAACATGGGAATTGGAATTGGTCAAACACTATGTGCGTGTGTTAGAGGATGATGAAATGTGACGATTGATTTGGGTCGATCGTGTCGCGTCATGTCGCCGACGCGTCGTGTATTTGTTTATGTTAGTCTGCTTACGATTTCCTGTTGAATAGGCATATCGTGCCTTAGTGCTATGATTTTCTTTTAATGAGATTCTGTTGAATAGGCATATCTTAAGTGCCTTAGTATTATGATTTTCTGTTTATGGTTTGGTTGAATAGGCATCTCTCAAATGCCTTAGTACTATCAACTGATTTATTCATTTTGTATTGAGCGACAACCCTTGTGTGTTTGTTTTACAATAGCTGTATGTAACGGCATAACTGCGTTTGTTAGACGATCTCCGATACTTCGTATCTGTATCTCGCTATTGCATAGAATGTGTGGTGCTTTATTAGGTATGTATTTGGAGTGGATGTGAGGGATTTGTATGGGTATATAGAGGTAGGGGCATAACATTCCTCCCCCCTTATAGAAAAAAATTTGCATAAATTTTTTTTTTCTGAGGACTCAATGTAATGCATCAATGAATAAATTAGGAAATACAAGAAAATTACATTAATAAATGATTAGGTATAGTAATGATGTTTTTTTTTCCAACTTTTCTTTTTCTAAGTTTATTATCATTTTTAATGATTTTACATTTAATTAATTTCTTATAAATAAAGTATATTATGATTATTAATAATAAAAGAATTATCAAAAGGATTATTACAAAAATATACATATACGAATATGAATCATTTTCAATTATTTGATTTTCTTGATTCCCATTGTTTATTATTTCACTTATTTTTTCGATTTCATCAAAATGGAAATTTAGTTTATCAATTGATTTGGGAATTTTAAAATTAGAATCTAACGATATCTTGGAAAAATAATATAATTCTTGAGTTTTATTTTCAGTTTCAATTGCCTCGATTTTAACATTTTTTGTTTGAGCATTACAATTCGGATTAAGTTTGAGTATTCCACTGTTTTTAATATTTACAAAGTATTTCAGATCTTTGCAAGTAATCATAAGATTTGTATCTTCCGGGACCGCATAATACCAGGTTTTAAAGTTTATTAGTTTCCATATTTCATTATACAATTTGAACATTTTAATTACACACAAGTTTCCGTCGAATATACCAAGATGCAAATTCATTACACAATCTTTATTAACATTATTAAAAATCGGAAACATAGATTTACAAATAGTGATATCTTTATTTTCTTACAGTCAGCAAGATCTATTTCATTAAGTTTAATAAACTCGTTGTTATTATTAGAAGCAATAAGTTTTGCTTCAGTTTGGACAAAGAAATAAGTATTTTTTTGGTAATGAGCCGGTATTGGAATCGCTTTGAATAATTTAAATTCTTTGGAGATCAAAGGGATCTTTACATGGAAGGTAAGAGTTTTTATTACGTATAAAGGATTAACGTTTGCAAATTTTATTATTTCCGGCATATTTTGAGCTGAAGGTTCTAATGGTAACCGAGTATTTAAAACGCCTTGCGTCTCGATTTCTCTCAACGCATTTAAAAATGTATCGGAGAATAAAATGTGGTTACTTAATTTATTATCCTGTGCTTTGAAAATTATATCGAGCATCTCTGTTTCTTTTTGTTTTATAGTTAATATTTCGTTCATTACTAAATTCTCCATTTCCGTAAAAGCGAAAATTACGTCCTGACTCTTAATTAACTCGTTATAAATTCGAACATTAGTATTATTTACATAATTTATTAAATGAGCAATGACCGTAAATTCTTTATTTAATTCGTGTTCTATTCTTATTTGCTTTGACTCTAGTTTATCTATTTTTTGTTTAATGAACATTGCATCGGAATCGTCCATATTACCAAAAAGGAATTTTTCGAACCTGCCAACAAAATTAAACAGACCTCGAGCTGATCTTTTAGGAGAGTTTAAAATTTCTTTTATGATTTCACAATTATTCATGACTTCCGAGGTAAGGCGATTTATGGATTTAGCAACTTGAGTACATAAGTTATTAGTTTTATTATTTTGAAGCATTTTCTCACATAAAATATTTAAGAGATAAATGTGATCATTTATATGCTGAATACCGATTTCATAAGCTGATAGATTTAAATGAACAATAAAATTCCATTCGTTTTTGGAGAGAAAAAGATTGCCTGCATTTTCGAAGTGTATGGCTGTAGTGCTGTTAATTTCTGCCAATTCATGCCTGTCCAAAGCCAATGAAGTGTTTACGAAAAGAAATATTACTAGAATTTTCAGCATGTTGCTATTCTAAAAATGTACGGGTATTAATGAAAGTTTGTAAATATTTAAGAATTAAATGCCTTTATTAGGTTCTTGCGGACGGTTTTATTTTTCCTTTCCACTCTAATTGTCACGGTTTCTGGTGAGTTGACCACTATTATCTCGTAGGGACCTAAAAATACTGGGGTTAGTTTTTTGTTGATTCTAGTTTTGCTTTGCAGTAAAACTTTATCCCCTTCGTTGTATTGTATTTGTTGACTGTTTCTATCATAATAACTTTTTGATTTAATTTTAGCTTTAATAAGATTATCTTTTGCTAATTGATAACCATTTTGGAGTTTGGATTTTAATTCGAAGACATAATCATCATAGTTATATATAGGATCAATGGAATTTGTTAGCGAACAAGGAATTTGAGGTTTTATACCAAAAAGTGCTTCATACGGAGTGAAATAGTAGAAGGTGGTGTAGTATTATAACAAAACACAGCATAATAAACCCAGGAATCTCAATTGGTAGGATCTTTGTTGGAATAACTACGGAGGTAAACTCCTAAAACACGATGACTTCTTTCTAGAAAACCGTTTGATTGTGGGTGATATGGTGTTGTCTGGATTTTTTTTATTTTTAATAACTGACAAGTACGTTTGAATAAATCACTTAAAAAGTTCGAGCCTTGATCTGTCAATAGGGTTTGTGGAACACCAAAAATGCATATGACTTTTCGTACGAAAACTTCTGCTACAGTTGCGGCTTCCTGATTTTCTATAGGAAACGCTAGAATGAATTTGGTTAAATCATCCTGAAAAGTTAAAATGTAGTTATTTCCTGACTCTGACGTAGGAATTGGACCAACAATGTCCAAGGAGACCTTTTCAAAAGGGACTGTGGATGTAGTCGTAATATTCATAGGAATCTTGTTTACAGAATAATTTTTGTTTTTCTGACAAATTTAGCATTTTGAGATATACTCTTTTATGTCCCTAAGCATATTGTGCCATTTGAAGTTCATTTTTTTTCGCTTGAACGTTCGTTTTACCCCCTGAAGTCCTCCAGTTGGGTTCTGATGGTATTCATTTAAAATTTTGTCAATGTCAGTTTTGGAACTAACTATTTTCGCATTTATTGGATCTGGTCGTATTTCTTTTTCTGGTAAAGATTCTTCTTTGTTAATTGGTATGATGTTTGAAGGTGTTACCTCTGAAACTTCTTTCGTTTGCTTGGCTTGCGAGCGAGTTAGTATGTTTACTGGTTTAGTTTCATTAGTGGTCTCAAGTTTGGACAGACCATCTGCTACCGTATTTAATGAACCAGCTTTATATTTAACATCAAACTCGTACTCTTCCAATTTAATTCTCCAACGCATTATTCTAGAGCTTGGATCTTTAAGATTAAAAATCGATACTAGAGGTTTATGATCCGTTATGACAGTAAATTTTCTTCCATAGACGTATGGTCGAAAATGATTTACTGCCCACACGACAGCTAAAGCCTCCTTTTCAATAGTTGAATAATTTCGCTCAGATTTATTTAATACCCTACTAGCAAATGCAATAGGTAAATCTACGCTTTCTGAACTATTCGATTGAGAAAGGACTGCTCCAATAGCACAATTACTTGCGTCGGTAGTAACAAAAAATGGTCTTTCATAGGCAGGGTATTGTAAAATGGGTGCGTTTGTATTAGATTTCTTTAGGAGAGAAAATGCTTCATCGCAGAATGGATTCCAGATAAAAGGATTGTCCTTGCGTAAGTTTATTTAAAGAATCTGCTATTTTAGAAAAGTTGGCGATAAATTTCCTGTAATACCCAATTAAAACAAGAATGGATTTTAACTGTTTGACAGTTTTAGGAATTTGTATATTAGTTATTGCCGTGATTTTGTCATTATTAGGTTTAATACCGTTTTCTGTTATTATTTGCCCTAAGTAGGATACTTCCTTTCGGATGAATTTACATTTTTGAGGTTGCAATTTGCAATTAAATTTTCGAAGACAATTGAAAATGTCCGTTAGTTTCTTATTATGATCGTTTAGCTTCTTACCATACACAACGATATCATCTAGATATACAAAACATCGTATGCCTTGGAGTCCGGCAAGAACTACATTCATGAGCCTTTGAAAGGTGGGTGGTGCATTTCGCAACCCAAACGGCATTCTATTGAATTCATAATGCCCGAAAGCTGTACTGAACGCAGTCTTATGTCTATCCTTTTCTTCAACTCGAATCTGGTGAAAACCACTAGCAAGATCTAAAATCGAGAAATATTTAGAGTCTCCCAGTTGATTAAGAATATCTTCAATGTTTGGTAAAGGAAATGAATCGGCCAGTGTGACTTCGTTCAATTTTCGAAAATCTACGACTACGCGCCATTGCTTATTTCCTTTTGAATCTTCCTTTTTCGGAACTACTAACAAAGGAGAGTTCCAAGGACTCGTGCTTTCTCTTATGATATCATCATCTAACATGCTTTGGACTTGTCTCTGGATTTCAGATTTATGGAATTCTGGAAGTCTATATGGACGTGTATTTATGGGTCTCTGATTTTTTTCAACGGGGATATTATGCTCGACACCGTTAGTGTAAGTGAGCTTGTCACTTTCCAAATGGAAGATGTCGTTGAATTCTCGGCAAATTTCAATAATAGTGCTTGCTTCCTCTTTGTTCAGATGATCTACTTCTAGGTTTTCTCCTAATTTTTTGAGTCTATTATTTATTTCGTTATAATTTTTATAATTACTAATGTGGTATACATGAAAATTTTCGGATTTTTCAAAAGAGACTTCTAAATTTTGAGGAATAGTTATTTCTTCTTCTGAGGAATTAAGAATTGATATGTAGATAAAACCGTTATTAACTTTAGCAATACAACTAGCTATGTAGACTTGTGGAAGGATTTCTTTTGGTATGACAATGACTTCGTTATTATCTAATAATGGGCCGTATTTTATATACCGCTCCGTTCTGGGAGGAACTTTTACAAATTGTTTATCATCTGAATATGGAACTGGATATGACTTTCCGTCTTTTTCTATAATAATGTTTTTAGACTTGTAGTTTATCGTGGCGTTTGTTTTATTTAGAAAATCTTCACCTATTATACCATCGTAATCTATGGGAAAATTATCCCTCACTATGTGAAATTCATGATTTATAACTTCGTTCTCAGAAATAAGTATTTGTAAAATTGTTACTCCTAGCGTGGAAATTTCTTCTGAGGATATTCCTTAAATCATAAGAGGATCCTTGTGATTATACACTAAGGTATTATTTTTTAAACACCCTCTTTTAATTAAACTAATGGAAGCTCCAGTGTCTATTAAAAATGTATTGGTTTTTTCTTTGCTTTGGGTAATCGGAAAATCTATTTTGCTTCTTGAGATTTGGTTCGAGTTTATGTTAAGTACGCAATTTGATTTAGTTTGGTGATGAGAAACAAGATTCCGATTTGGATTAAAGTCGGGATTTTGAGATTGAATTTGGTTTGAATTTGATTTTGCTTGGGATTTTTGAAAGGATTTTGTTTAAGACTTTGATTTGGTTTAGAATCTAGAATTTGATTTCGTTTGAGGTTCTGATAAGGATTTAGTTTTAGATTTCGAATATGATTTTGATTTGGGTTAGATTCTAGAATTTGATTTTGTTTGAGGTTCTGATAAGGATTTTGGTTTCGATTTTTTTGATTAATACTTGAAATTCCATTTAAATTTCGCTCAACTGAGTTGGGGAATTGTCCAACCCAGTATCTAGGAAGTTTTCCTGGCGTGTATAGTTTATTTGTTGCCTATTATTATTAAAATTAGCATTATTAGCATTGTTATATGCTCTCTTACGACATTCATTGATTAAATGTCCTGGTTTCTTACAGTACGAGCAAATTTTTGTTTGAGTAGTGCCCGAGTAAAACGTAGGTCTAGGTATGTGTAGTGTATTGGACGTGTTGTTATTATTGTTATTAATATTTAAAGACCTCTGATTAATTTTTGGGTTTGGTCTTATATTATTTTGCGGCCTAAAGTTATTGCTCGGGTTTGCTCTATTTTCAGCGATCATTAAGGAATACTCAGAAAGCGCAAAATTAATTGCTTCCTGGAGAGTACTGTGTTGTCGCGTTTTGACAATTAATTTAAGAGGACCGCGTAATCCTCTCTTGAAATTATTTATTGCCGTTATTTCATTGAGCTTTCTAATTTCTACACTTTCTAGCTTCACAACTTGTGCTGTTGCTAAATTAAGTTCTTCTAGAAGTTTATTTAGCCTATTGGAATAGTTAAGTATCCCTTTTATCGGTAGTTGGTATCTGGAGAATTATTCTCCTTGTATCGTTTGTAAAGGTCGAAGCCTTTGAAAATTTTGTTTTAGACAACAAGACAATTCATCCCAGTTTTGGAATTCCTTAATTTTGAACGTAACGTTATAAGCGTGTCCAGAAATTTTGGATTTCAACAAATCGAGCAATTCGCTCGTTTGATCCTGGTCTTGTTTCTTACTGCTGGCTTTTCTTGCCTGAACGGTTACGATTTCTAAAAATCGTTTTAAATCATCGGAATCCCCGGAAAATTCGGGAATCAATTTTATCGCCCTATCGAAATTGAATTCACTCATTTTTTCTTTTTCTATGACTGGAGGTTTTTGAGGGTTTTTTTTTTCGTCTGGTTTTTGAGGAATTTTTTTTTGTCTGGTTTTTCAGGAATTTTTTCCTCGTCTGGTTTTTGAGGAATTTCAATTTGTTTGTTTCGTAAATTTACGACTAAAGCCATACACAGAGGAAAATAGGAGTAACGAATCAAATTAAAAAAAAAATTTTTTTTGTAGTAACTTTCTTTACCGAAACACAAGAAAATATATAGAAACACGGCACCAAAAAAAAATATTTTTTAAATAAAATATAATATAATATACTATATATAGTTAAAACTTAAAATTGAGACTTCCCTGATTTTTTGCTGATTTGAATGTAGATATTGTTTTCGCCCTGTTGATATTGGCTGATTTTCCGTTGTTTTGTGTTGTGATGATAATTGTCGCTCTGTTGATACGGCTGATTTTCTGTTGCTAAGATTTTGTGATGATAATTGGCGTTCTGTTGATACGGCTGATTTTCTGTTGCTAAGATTTTGTGATGATAATTGTCGTTCTGTTGATACGGCTGATTTTCTGTTGCTAAGATTTTGTGATTTGGAGTGTTTTGTAGATTCTTGCTGATTTTTTTTTTTTTGAAACTAGCTAAAACGAATAGCTAATCCCACCGCTGCCACCAATTTTGTTACGCCAAATTCTTGAGAAAGAAAAATAAAAGGAGTATTAAAACACTTGGTACTTTATTAATAAAAGATCATGTATTATTCAAATGATTTTGCACTTAAATACTAATGTAATATATATTGAAGTTAGAGCTTTTTTTGTTATAAAAAAATAGTTTGAATAATTCAAGTAGAGCACGACCGCTCTGTTTAAGATTTAGAATAGAACTGCGATCATTCATAGATGCATTCATTATATTGTCTCGCACAAAGAAAAATAATGTTCCATTAACAAAAGGAACATGGAAATTGGAATTGGTCAAACACTATGTGCGTGTGGTAGAGGATGATGAAATGTGACGATTGATTTGGGTCGATCGTGTCGCGTCATGTCGCCGTCGCGTCGTGTATTTGTTTATGTTAGTCTGCTTACGATTTCCTGTTGAATAGGCATATCGTGCCTTAGTGCTATGATTTTCTTTTAATGAGATTCTGTTGAATAGGCATATCTTAAGTGCCTTAGTGTTATGATTTTCTGTTTATGGTTTGGTTGAATAGGCATCTCTCAAATGCCTTAGTACTATCAACTGATTTATTCATTTTGTATTGAGCGACAACCCTTGTTTGTTTGTTTTACAATAGCTGTATGTAACGGCATAACTGCGTTTGTTAGACGATCTCCGATACTTCGTATCTGTATCTCGCTATTGCATAGAATGTGTGGTGCTTTATTAGGTATGTATTTGGAGTGGATGTGAGGGATTTGTGTGGGTATATAGAGGTAGGGGCATAACAACCCCGGGGCCCGATAACTTCCAAATTTTTACAGTCGATCGGAGATACATGCGTATAAAATTTGAAGAAAATAGAGTACTTTTTTATAAAATTTGTATGGGTACCCCTGGGCCCGATCATAAAATTTGATGGAAATCGGGTACTTTTTTTTATAAAATTTGTATGGGTGCCCCCGACCTCGGGGCCCTTATCACTTCCAAATTTTTACAAAAAGAGTTGTCCATCGGAGATACACATGCGTATAAAATTTGAAGAAAATCGGGTACATTTTGTAAAAATTTGTATGGGAGCCTCCCGACCCGAGGAAAGTTTTGTCATGGGAGATACACATGTGTCCAAAGTTTCAATAAAAACGGGCTTTAGAAATTGGGTTGAAAATTGATCACAAGATTTGGTGTGCCAGCCGCCAGCCACGGGCACGCGAAGTTAAAAAATTGGGAGCCCCCTTATCCTGATCACTCCAACATTTTTACACAAAGTGTTACCATCGGAGATACACATGTGTATAAAATTTAAAGAAACTCGGGCTAACTTTTAAAAATGTATATGGAAGCCCCTCGTACCTGCGTCCACTTCCAAATTTTTACAAAAAGCGTTGTCCATAGGATTAAGGATGTGTGTATAAAATTTAAAGAAAATCGGATACATTTTTTAAAACTTTCATGGGGCCTTCCGACACCGGGGTCCGATCACGCCAAAAATGTTTACATAAAGTCTTGTCCATCGGAGATACACATGCGTATAAAATTTGACGAAAATCAGGTACTTTTTTTATAAAAATTTTATGGGTGTCCCTCCCCGACCCCGGGGCCCGATCACTTCCAAATTTTTAAAAAAGTGTTTTTCATCGCGTATAAAATTTGAAGAAAATCGGGTAAATTTGGTAAAAAATTTGTATGGGAGCCAAACGAACCCGAGGTCCGAGGGGCCCAAAATTTTAATAGAAAGTGTTGTCATTGGAGATATACATGTGTGAAAAGTTTTAAAAAAATCGGGTTTTAGGAAGTTGGTTAAAAATTTATCACAAGATTTGTCCGCCAGCCAGCCACCCAGCCAGCCAGCCAGCCACCCAGCCAGCCAGCCAGCCACGGGCACGCGAAGTTAATATAGAGAAGTTAAAAAGAAAATTGGTTGACAAACAGAGGAGGAAAAGGTACTGAGCTGTTTTGTCTTTGCCTATCTATATATAAATAGACAATGTGCGAATGTTTTATGAAATGTTAAGTATGGCAATCATAAACAACTCAAAATATTGTTACGAAATTTAGGTTTACTAAAGAGTTCGTGAGGATTTTGCAAAATAAAAACACAACACAAGTTCTTTTATTAACAAGTTACAGCTGACTGACTAATATGTGCCTGACTAAATCCTATGGTGCAAAATTGTTGAGCAAAAAGTAGAGCTTGTGCATCGTTTTCAAAGATTTGAAATAAATTCACGAAAAACAGTTTTAATATATTATAATATTCTTAATTGAGAGTAGCTTAAAGAACATGATTGGAGACTTTCATTGACAATACTAATTATAATGATAATAAAATCTTTCAGAACATTTATTTAGATACACTAATTTTTAATATTGCTGTTGTCGATTCGTTTGTAGGATAAAAAAATATGCTCGTATTTCCATGGTATAATTAATAATTTACTTAAGAGAATTTGTCCGAAACTAACACAACAAACTATTAAATTAAAATCACTGCTGAAGCCTTAGTTGTTATATGCTTGAAAATATCCAATTTCTGCACATAATATTCAAAGTTTACATGCTTTGATGCCATATCATCATTGTATATTTTTCCTGCTGTCCATTGAGCTCGAAAATAATCCCCAGGCAACAAACATAAAAATAATTGATGGTCGATTGGTAATGTTAATGCTAATTTTCCGGCTATTGACTTTATTGAAAAATGCTTCTCGTTACTGAACTGGATTCAAGAGAATTCTACGGTTGTGTGCGTACGGCAATCCAATACGACATACGATGAACGTTTGAAAATGTCGATAACTTCCTTATGTCCTTAAATACTTAGTTGAGCAATTTCACATATTTTAATTACTATTCTCAAGTTTCTCTAGGAATTGATCTGTAAAATGTCGATGGAGATTTCCCTACAAAGTTGACAGCAAACTAAACTAAAGGTATTGTAAAAATAGTAATATACTCATAGCTTGAAAAATTGAGATTTGCTTTCTTGACAATTTTCCTAATTATTAGCGCTCTTATCATTGTTCACTAGTGTAAAATTATTATGTTTTTAAATTCTATATATTAAATTCGCATGCTCGTGGCACGTCTGTCGGTCGGTTTGTCGTTGAATCTTGCGATCAATTTTTAACCCACTTCCAGAAGCCCGATTTTATTGAAATTTTGCACAGATGTGTATTTCCAAAGACAATACTTTCTATTAAAATTTGGGGCATCTCTGGCTGGATACATGTGTATCTCCGATGGACAACAGTTTTTGTAAGCATTTTGTAGGCACCGGGCCCCAGGGTTGTGGGGCCCCATAAATTTTTTTTAAAAAATTAACACGATTTTCTTCAAATTTTTAACACAAGTGTATCTCCGATATATCACTGATGGACAAAGTTTTTTGTAAATTTGTTTGAGTGATCGGGCCCTGAAGACCGAGGGGTGCCCATGTAAATTTTTTAAAAATTAGCCCGATTTTATTCAAATTTTAAAGACATGTGTACATCCGATGGACAAAACTTTTTTTAAAATGTTTGGAGTGATCGGGCCCTGAGACCCAAGGGCTGCCCATGTAAATTAAAAATGTTCAGGTAAATTCTTTAGTAGGAGATAAATATGTGCTTAATATGTATCTCCTATATATGAGGGTACACATGTAAATTAAATCCCTGAGCGCTGAGGCCCGAGGGTGCCCATGTAAATTTTTAAAAAATTAGCTCGATTTCCTTCAAATTTTAAACACATATGTATCTCCTATTAGAGAATTTACATGAATAATTCTCTTAGCGATTGATGCACTTTCATTTTTAAAATTTATTCTTATTCTTTATTCACATTATTTTGCTGTGTTACCCCTAGATAGTTGAAATTTTGAAATTTCCACATCTTCTGGTATACCCTCACATAAAGTACAGTCGGGTGAACTCTCGTGTTTATATTTAAAGAGGTATGAGCGGAAGCACCCATGCCCAGTTAAAAATTGGGTGTCTGTATGTCTATATTTCTGTATGTCTGTTTTTTTTTTTATGGAGGAGGTTGGAAATCTTCAAAGATGATCACATGTGCACCTTAAGCATTAACATGTGCGAGAATCAGATTCTTACTGAGTAAAACCAACCCCAATTTAATAACTCATAGCCAGTCCCGCGGGACTACCTTTAGGCATTTCATCGCGGGAAGGCTCTCAGCGAAGGCTTTCATTTTTGATATTTTATTCTTCTTCTTTATTCACATTATTTTGCTGTGTTACTCTTCTTCATTCCTCCTCTCACGCTCGAGACACCGTAGGCGCTGCATTATTCTGGAGGACATTCCACTGATTGCGTTCCATATCTCCTCATTTTGAAGCATCCTGTCTTACTCCTGCAAAACGCGGACAATGGAAGAAAACATGTTCCACATCTTCTTCTCACATAAAGTACAGTCGGGTGAACTCTCGTGTTTATATTTAAAGAGGTATGAGCGGAAGCATCCATGCCCAGTTAAAAATTGGGTTAGATATAAATCACCTGACGTACCTTGGCCAGTAAGTCGATTGGGAGCACAAACGCTGCATCGCTCGAGATAGTTCTGAAGCCACAGATCACTCTTAGAGCAATCAATCGCTGGATAGATGACATCTTTCGCCAGTAGCTAACCTTATCCATTACGTCAGCCCAAATTGGCGCTCCGCATAGAAGGATGGACGAGACAATATTAGCCAATAGCTTTCTTCTTGTTTGCCTTGCTCCTCCAGTGTTAGGCATAATTCGAGACAGTGCTGAACATACAGTCTCTGCTTTATTGCTGGCAGCCTTTATATGCTCTTTGAATGAGAGTTTCGTATCAATTACCATTCCCAGGTATCTAATTGATGGCTTAGCTATAATAGAACAATTACCAACTACAAAGGTTACTGTCTCTCTTATTTTCCTGCTGGATATTAGTAGAGCTTCAGTTTTATGTTCTGCCAACTGTAATCCGATTGACGTCAGCCAATCCCGGATAGTCCTAATTGTTGCATTACATATTGCAGTTATCTCCTCCTGGTGTTTTGCCACAACACTGACTGCGATGTTATCTGCGAAACCGACAATCTCTGCCTCTTCAGGTATTAGGAGCCTCCGACGTAGTTCATTGAATATACAACTCCATTTGGCTGAATTAAAATCATTCTTGATATCGAGGGTGACTATGGTGCAATACTTTTTTGTTCCTTCCTTCCACCTTTTCCCATCTATCGCTTATTGTGCCAAATTTTTAACAAAATCAATGGCATCAATTGTTGAGCGTGCTTTGCGGAAGCCATATTGATGTTCTGCAAGGTCGCCTGATTGTACTACGGCTTCCTGTAGCCTACCGCCGATAATTCTTTCTAAGATTTTGCCCGTTGTATCGAGCATACACATAGGACGGTATGAGGATGGTTCGTCTGGTGGTTTTTTCCCTTTAGGCAGTAGGACAAGTCTATGTTTTTTCCACTCCGCTGGGAACACCCCTTCTTTTATGCATGAGTCAAGCATGTTTGCAAACATATTTGGATAGTTCCTAATCGCGGATTTTAATGCCACGTTAGGGATATTATCTGGTTCTGGGGTCTTGTTATTACCTACCTTTCTGGCAGTCTGGAGAACTTCATCGGCCATCACGGGCGCAATTTCTTCATCGGGATCACCTATCTCTACATTAAAGCCGTGTTCTATTTGCTGAGGAAACAATACGTTTACAATACTATTCAGCATTATTGGGCACGAGGGGGATGTAAAGGAGTTACCCTTAACTTTCGCCATTACCGTTCTGTACTGTCTACCCCAGGTGTCTTGTTCAACTTGTTGACATAGTTCCCTGAGGAATCGACGTTTACTTGCCTTTATAGCCGCCCTAAGCTGTGATCGGACATTACAATAGTGCTGGCGCAGATCTTCAATGCTCCTACGCCTTTCTCTTTGGTATTGCCGTGTGGCCCGTAGGCACTTTCGACGCAGTTCCGCTATTTCTTCATTCCACCAGTAGGTAGATTTGCGTTGGCCGATTAATACTTTCGTCGGCATTGCTGCATCACAGGGTCTTCTTAGCCAGGTCATGACTTTAGACACCTTTTCCGTCGCTGACCCTGAGATACTGGTATCCTCCAACATGAAAAGGAACAATTTTTCATCAAATGATTTCGCTTTCCAACCCACCGCTTTCTTTCTAAGTTTTTTATTTGTTCCCGCTCCACATATTTCACAAAGAATGGCTTGGTGGTCACTATGTGTGTATGATTCGCTGACTTCCCAAGTGACTTCCTTGCTAAAGAGGCAGCTACTAACGAACGTTAAATCGATTATCGAGCTAGCGAACCCCCTACGAAAAGTGGGTTTATTTCCATTGTTCAATAACGTAGCAAGTGCTTCGAAAAGTGCCTCCCCGCGAGCATCTGTTTATGTGTAGCATTCCATGATGAAATGTATACTAATGAAGTTTCCAAATGACAAAAGAACAATAAAAAATATGGCGTCGTTCGCCGTCCCTATCGGAGAAAAGTTGAAGCGCACCTGTTGAAACACCCGATATATATATATATATATATATATATATATATATATATATATATATATATATATTTGTGACTTACTAGCCCTGGAACGCCTTGACCAGTTTCAACCAAACATGGTATACATATTAGTTTCTATGTGGAATCAAGCAAAGGTGGTGGGGGGTAGCACGTTTTTTGTCTGGGGGAGGCCTGGAAGGTGATTTTAGTGTCGGACTTACCGTTTTCGGTATCGCCGAGACGAAAAGTGCTTGCAGTACACTCCTATGTGTGAGTTTTATTCCCGCAGGGAGGTGGGCGATCGATATTAGTGTTGATTCGGGGTCGCTGAGTTCAATGGTGATGATAAGACAGCTCTAGGGGTGGGGTCGATAACTGATATGGGGGGACCGATATTAGTAACGATTCTATGGTTTTCGTGGCCGCTGAGTTGAATGGTGATGGTAAGACCGCTCTAGGGGGATGGGGTGATAACTGAGGGGGGCGTGACTGATATTAGTGTTAATTCTATAGTTTTCGGGGTAGCTGAGTTGAATGGTGATGGTAAGACAGCTATAGGGGGATGGGGTGATAACTGAGTAAGGGGGATGACCGATATTAGTTTCGATGCTATGGTTTTCGGGGTCGCTGAGTTCAATGGTGATGGTAAGACAGCTCTAGGGGGATTGGGTCGATAACTGAGGGGGGGAGGGTAAACGATATTAGTGTCGGTTTTATGGTTTTCGTGGTCGCTGAGTTGAATGGTGATGGTAAGACAGCTATAGGGGGATGGGGTGATAACTGAGTAAGGGGGGATAACCGATATTAGTTTCGATGCTATGGTTTTCGGGGTCGCTGAGTTCAATGGTGATGGTAAGACAGCTCTAGGGGGATTGGGTCGATAACTGACGGGGGGAGGGTGACCGATATTAGTGTCGATTCGATGGTTTTCGGGGTCGCTGAGTTGAATGGTGATGGTTAGAAATCTCTAGGGGTGGGGTCGATAACTGAAATGGGGGGACCGATATTAGTAACGATTCTATGGTTTTCGTGGTCGCTGAGTTGAATGGTGATGGTAAGACAGCTATAGGGGGATGGGGTGATAACTGAGTAAGGGGGGATGACCGATATTAGTTTCGATGCTATGGTTTTCGGGGTCGCTGAGTTCAATGGTGATGGTAAGACCGTTCTAAGGGGATGGGGTGATAACTGAGGGGGGCGTGACTGATATTAGTGTTAATTCTATAGTTTTCGGGGTAGCTGAGTTGAATGGTGATGGCAAGATAGTTTTAGGGGGATGGGGTCGATAACGGTTGTGGAGGGTGGGGGGGGGGTGACCGAAATTAGGTTCGATTCTATGGTTTTCGGGGTCGCTGAGTTGAATGGTGATGGTAAGAAAGCTCTATGGGGATGACCGATGTTAGTGTCCATTACATAGTTCTCGGAACCACTGATATTAATAGTGTTGGTAGGACACTCCTATGGGTGAGTTGTCTCCCCGGATGGGGGAGGGTGACTGATATTAGTGTTGATCCTATAGTCTTCGGGGTCGCTGAGATGAATAGTGGTGTATAGAATGATACTCGGCGACCACTTCGCGGCGAATTTGGGGGTGAGGACATTGTCGCACCTACTTCAAATTGAAAAAGGTAGATTAGTAGCTGTGTTTTATGGTTATATTAAATTTACATCGATTTTTGATATCTGCTGCCGAACAAATAAATTCGTTTTATTCGGCTGTTTCTCAAAACTATCACATTTTTAATTTGAAAAAAACGACCCATAAAAATTAAAATTTTTCTTGTAAATTCTCTAATCGGGGATACACACACACACACACACTGCGTGCTCGTTTTGTGGCAAAATCATCCACCAAATTACGCAGCGGCGCGGACAGCGCTGCATACAAAGCACAGAGCTCAGACTTTGCCGTGATCTGATGCGGTATAGCGATATTTAAAAATTGAATATGGGGGTCCCCAGGGGGCCGATCACATTTTTTTACAAAAAGTGTTTTCCATCGATGACACATATGTGTACAAAATTTAAAGAAAATCGGGTAATCGTGAGCATAACGAAAAAAAACAAAAAAACAATAATCGTTCCTATCGTCAGTTATGACCGAGATTGCATGTTATGATTTTTGCTGTTTGTCCGAATATTTCGACTTTCCTTTGTAATCTGTTTTGTTTCCAAAGACCATAACGAACAAAACAAAAAAAGAATTACACAAATCCATCGTTCGAATCGTGACTTACGGTCGCGAGTTCATACAAAAATCGCTTTATAAATTGCTTGGTCCACAAAATTCCAGACCCTATTGGCGGCCAGATCCCAGAATTTCCATAGGAACAAGTCTTATAGTTGCATCTTAGTCCTACATACCGAATTTCATACGAATCGCTTGAGAAATTGCTTTGCAAAATTTGCAAAACATTCTAGCTCCTCATCACCAAATCCCAGTTGGTCACACCAAGTGTGACAAACATCTGATAAAAACAAAAATTTTCGTGTAAAAAAAGATGCCCCCTTATCCTGATCACTCCAAAATTTTTACAAAAAGTGTTTCCATCGAATTTACACATGTCTATAAAACTTAAACAGTTAATGCTTCTAGAGCTGCCCGGCATATCTTTTGAGGAAGGAGTCCTCGAGTGCCTGACAGCTCCCCACTACATCGACCGGTTTTCGCGCCGATGTTACCAGCAGCCCTGGATGTACAAGTGGGCGAAGACCTAGGTCAACACCCTTAAATAAATAGGTTATTATAACCTATGAATTAGGGGAGAGAGAGCGAAGCCATGCCACGCGAGAGTTTGACAGGCTGGAACCCGTGTAGGGTTGAGATTGGTAAATTTTTACAAAAAGTTTTTCCATCGAATTTACACATGTCTATAAAATTTAAAGAAAATCGGGCTAATTTTTAAAAGTTTTAAAGGGGCCTTCCGTCACCGATTTTTACAAAAAGTGTTGTCCGTCAGAGATACACTTGCGAATACAATTTTAAGAAAATCAGAAGATCACTACCAAATATTTACAAAAAGATGTTTTTGAAGAAAATCGGGTATTTTTTTATAAAATTTGTATGGGTGCCCCCCGACACCGGGGCTCGATCACTACCAAATATTTATAAAAAGTGTTGCCCAACGGAGATAAACATGCGTATAAAATTTGAAAAAAATCGGGTACTTATCTTTATAAAATTTGTATGGGTGCCCCCAGAACCCGGGGCCCGATTTCTTCCAAATTTTTACAAAAAGTGTTTTCCATTAGAGATACACATGTATATAAAAATTTGAAGAAAATCAGCTACTTTTTGTAAAATATTTGTATGGGATCCCGCCGACCCCGCGGCCCGAGGGGCATCAAATTTTAATGGAAAGTGTTGTCATGGGAGATACACATGTGTTTCAATAAAATCGGACTTTAGGAAGTGGGTTAAAAATTTATCACAAGATTTGGTGTGCCAGCCAGCCATACAGCCAGCCACGGGCAAGTGAAGTTAATATAGAAAATTTAATAAAAACGACATTAATATAAAATCAAATCCAGTAAATAAGTAAGTAAGTTGAATTAAGCATAACACATTTATGTCTCGTTTCATTTGCTGGGTTCATTTGTGCGTGAGCTAAGATATCTCTCTCTCTCCACCACCCAAAACCAAGCAGCGCAGCCGACTGCGCAGCACACACCGCACACACTCATTAAAGTACGACGGTATCTGATGCCACTACATATAATTTTAAGAAAATCGGGGAAATTTCTTAAAATATTTGTATGGTAGCCTACCGACTCCGAGTTTTAATAGAAGATATTGTAACCGGAAATATACATGTGTGCAAAATTTCAATAAAATCGGGCTATGGGAAGTGGGTTAAAAATTGATCAGAAAATCCACTTTTACACCGAAGGTTCAAAAAATTATGTTGGAGAAGGTGGAGGTGTCTTCTCAAAAAGGCTTAATATAAGTCTCTCTTTCCGTCTTCCCAATCACTGCAGTCTGAGCAGAAATGATGGCGCTGAAATAAGTCCTGTCTTGGCTGAAAAGAAATGTAATATCCGCTAATAATATCCGAATTTTCTAGGACAGTCAAGCTGCTCTGAAATTCCTAAAATCAGTCTCTATGAACTCTATTGTAGCCCTTGAATGCCGATCATCTCTCTAGGAGATGGCGGACAGTTCAACATTCATCTGTACTTGGTGCCGGTCATTAAGACATCTTAGGGAACTATGGCTGATGAACTCTCCAAAAATTCAACTAAACTGCCCCAAAAAAAGCCATTTTACTTTCTTTTGTATAGTAAAAGGAGGTATAGTAAATTTGAACTCGGGATTTTTGCAGATTTACCTATTGCAGTATCTCCTGAGTCAGTAAAAGCGAAAATAAAAAAATCTGTGTCTGTGTGTCTGTATGTCTGTCTGTGTCCACTCTACAGCCCAGAGGGCTGAACTTATCGCCTTGAAAATTCATATTTAAGCTTTCTACATAAATTGTGAGGGGCCAGATGATTTTGACGGAAATCTGACAGCCGGAAGTGACAGTTTACTTATGAGAAAACTGTTAAGTACAAAGAAAATTAAAAAAAAAATTTAATATACATTTAAGAAGATTACGGTCCCGTTCGTAAAAATGAAGTAATTTTTTGAAGTTCAGTATTTTCAGTTCTTCAACGAATTTCGAAACATTCGTTTATTAATACGAGTATGTTAAAAAAGCAGGTAACCAGCTACACAAATTTAAAGTACAGACAAAAGGTGCAAAAATTATAAGTTAATTTCAAATTCCTATATTTATAATATATGATAAAATGTACTTATGTACCTACTTCCAATTGCAATTGTAACAATTGTAATTTTGTGTTGACCTCAAAACCTGGTAGATATTTGTGCAGCGTAGCGCGCTAAGGAGAGAGAATGCCACAACATTATGGTTGATTTTAAATACATTTCATGAACGATGATAATATCATGGTGCTTTATGCATAAAAATACATGAGTAACTGCTATCAGCTAGAACACACAATGCTTTTGATGAACTTTAAAAGGGCTTCATGCTTGCATTTATGTCCGAGAACTCGAGAACTTATAGTCGCTGGCATTATGCCAATACGATGTTATCCTGTGAATCGTATTGGCATAATGTGAAAACTATGCAATTTCCAACTCTAGTTATTTTAAGATAAGCATGTGCATTAGGGTTAGACATATGGTAGACCCAGACCACAAATTCACGCAGCAGCAAGAGGAAAGTCGTGGCTTACCCACGTTTTTTTTTACCAGTAACATAATGAATAACTTGAAAATATATTTATATAAAAGGCTTAATTAAAATAAATGGCTGAATTATAGGTTCTTTTTGCTTTTATATAAAAAATTATATTTAATAACTGGATATTTCGGTGTTTTGCATACGCGTTATTAGTATACATACCTACATATCGCAACAAAACAAAGCTCTACTCTGCGCATTGCTAGTCAAGATCACTAAATAAATCAATTATTTTTATTTGTAACGATCGGAATACAAAGAACCGTTGCAACATCCTGGTTGGAAAAAACAAAAATAAAATTTTTTGATTTTCTTGTTTATATTTCTGGTTGGAATGTACCTTCAAGAGTCTGGAACCGAGATGAGATGTCTCAGGTCATGAAAACATTGATTAATCGACTGTTTATGCAATTTTTTTTTTTTTTATAATGTAAACACGCTAAAGGGGTTTGCACCCTTATAATGCTTAGCACAGCGTGGGCGTTAGGAAATTAGGGAGAGGAAAATATGAGATGTTTATGCACGCGTGTCTTAAACGACTGCAGATTATATAAATGCGGAAACACAGAATCAAGCTATTCATTCCACATAACTCTCGTGCGGCATTGAATCTTCGAAAATACTGGTTTCGAAGGCAACTTTCCCTCTGATGGTGATCCAGGCCCTATTGTACGATATTAAATCAAAAGCTTACCACATAAACACTGGTATTCCCCAGCTCTCTCAGATATTCACAATACTTGCACGAGGCTTCAATTCGAAATCGGATCTTGAACAACTGATTACATTAACCACGTTAAATTCTGACATTGACAGCAGAGTGGTTAGTGACACATAAATAGCGTTGAATTAACACTTCTTATACCCAATGTGTCTTCTGTCGTCTAAGTGAAATATAAACATCCATTGGAAAAAAAACAACCCATAAAAATTAAAATTTTTCTTGTAAATTCTCTAATCGGAGATACACACACACACTGCGTGCTCGGCTTGTGGCAAAATCATCCACGAAATGACGCAGCGGCAGCGATCAGCGCTGCTCACAAAGCACAGAGCTCAGACTTTGCCGTGATCTGATGCGATATAGCGATATTTAAAAATTGTATATTGGGGTCCCCAAGGGGCCGATCACTCCAAATTTTTACAAAATGTGTTTTCCATCATAGACACACATGTGTACATTTAAAGAAAATCGGGTAAATTTTGTAAAATATTTGTATGGGAGCCCCCCGAACCCGAGGTCCGAGGGGCACGAGGTCACCGGAAATATACATGTGTGCAAAATTTCAATAAAATCGGGCCATGGGAAGTGGGCTAAAAATTGATCAGAATATCTGACCAGCCAGCCAGCCAACCAGCCAGCCACGTGCACGCGAAGTTAATATAGAGAATTTAAAAACTTAAAAACTCGCAATTATTGGTATGTGCGTCAATAACAGCTTTGACCAGTATAGCAGGAATTTTTCCGCTTATCACTGTTTTATCCGTATTATAATGATCATTTTCAACTGAAATAGCCAGATTAGTTTCGTCGATCGTCCAACCCATCCGCATTACTCGTGGCAAAACTTAAACCCACAAGTATACATTTCTTCGGGCATCCAATATCAATACGGAGATTACTTCTGTAGTTGCACAATACGAGTATGGAATGATCTGCTGTACACCGTGTTTCCGGATCTATATAATCCTCAATTTCTATATGCACACGCTGTTCTTATGGTGCAATTTCTTTAAAATATTTAGCTTTACAAATCGTATAATTTGTAAACTTATGCTATCGAAATGCTCCTCTGTAAATTTGGAACTAATGTCACTTAAGGTCATTAAAAGTCAACAAGCTCAAATCATATTTCGTTTCCTATCATTTTCCATTTTTATTTTATTTTAAAATTTATAGTTTAAAATTAAATTACTTTAAATATAAACATGTAGTAGATTAAGTAGTAAATAATATTGTTTAATAATAAGCAATACAAAAAAAAGACAATGTAAATACGTCGGCCCCCTATTGTTGAGCCGACACTTATTAATAATAGTTATAAATTTAGTTTTAAGTCAAAATTGTATATTACTTAAATGTTAAATAAAATATCTTAATCTAAAAATCTAAATTCGATTCCCATCCTCAAGATTTTCGAGAAAATCGCCCTTCTTCTTCTTCTCATCTGACTAACCCAGTACCTATATTTATAATAAATTTTCTGTTTTTCTTATTTACTTTTAAGTTGCCGTTGATAACTTGGTGGTTTCGGAATATGGTGATAGAGTTGATATAAGCTACGTCGGGTTTAATTTCCTTATAACGCAAGACATGTCTTTGTCATGCCACGAAACCCAGTGAAACTTTTCCTTTCAAACCACACATTTATTATTAGTACGCTACATAAACGCTGTCTAGTCAAGTATTCTGGAAGGACATAAAAACATAATTAGTTATATGGTCTAATGCCTTCAACAATACTTAGAGTGATAATATTGCATGTTTTTTCTCTGGTCAATTGCAGATAATCTTTTCTAGCGTGGAAAAGAGTAAAATATTTTTTTTATTGCGAGATAACAATTTATTTTTTACAACATTTAAATCTTAATTAAAGAGATTTAATATTTTCTAACTGCATGATATTTTTTACAATATTTGATGTCTTCAATCATACGAGTACATATGTTGCAAGCTACAGGTAAGTATTTAAATGTATATGATAAATGTAACTTTATAAATATTAAAGTTAAGGGTGGGAAATTTAAAAGTTTGTTTTTAACAACGCTATAAAATGAGTATACATCAAATTTTTTTTACTGTGAAGGTTGGAGTCTCCCGTTAAGAATGAAAAACAATTCGTTCATGTGACTCCCTCTGCTGGCCTTACAGTAAGCTCTATCCTGTGAGTCCAGTTTTCAAGAACTTTTTGGAACACTTCGGCGCCTATCTCGAGAGTAAAAGTCGCAATGTTATGAAATTGTCTCAAGATTATCCGCATAACATTTATCCTTAACAGCGCCCCATAGAAAAAAGTCCATCGGCGCAGATCCGCGCAGGCCAATTGATTTCCGGCTGATTATTCGGTTGCAAAATTTAGCGCGCAAGAGAACGATTGTCAGTCGGCTTGTGGCGCCATATTGTTGAAAAAATTCATGGCGTCAATTTGTAGCCATAAAAAGTTGGTCAGCTGGCTCTGTAACGGTCGCCGTTTACGGTAACGGCGTTTCTAGCAGCAACTCCCAAATCTAAACAAAACTGTCGCTCTTGGCGGATGCATTGGCTTCTCTATGAGTACGTGTGGCTGTTCCGAACCCCAAATATGGCATGTCTGCTTGTTTCCATAGCCCCCGAGATGAAAATGCACTTCGTTTGAAAATATGTGAAAAGATGATTTTTCGAATAAAATCAACGTCATTATCAATCTGGTCTATGGCCTACTCATAGAAATGATAACGAAGCGGATTGTCAATTGCTTCCAACTTCTGTGTCATCTGGACCTTTTAAGTGAATAATTCGAAGTCTCCCTTGTTCACCCTACTCGTTGAACCAGTTGAAGCTTCGAATGAAGCGTAGAAGGCTTCTAATGCCACTATTTAACAAAACATTGAGGTCGTTGTAAAAAAATCAAACGAGCTACGCATGTGCAAAAAAGGTGAATCATGGTCTTTTAATCCATAATAATGCTTAGCACAGCGTGGGCGTTCGGAAATTAAGGAGAGGAAAAGCTGATATGTCTATGTCTTAAATGACTGCAGATCATACAAATGCGGAAACACAGAATCGGGCAATTCATTCCATATAATTATTGTGCGGCTAAAGAAGGAATCTCTGAATTGGTTGGTACGTTCAAATAAAGGACCCGTGAGCTCGAGTTGTGGCACGGGTATTTCAGTTGGGTTGGGGGATGTGCGGTATGCATCTAGATGTTTCTTTTGAACACTGCTCATGGAAAAAGCGATAAAAAAGTGACAAGCAGGAAGCATTCCTACGATGTTCAAGCGATTCGATTGTTTTCGCGATATTTAAGTCACCAAAAGTCTTAACGCGCGGTTTTGAATTCTGTCTAGTAAAAGCAATGTGGCCTTAGGGGCACTTGCCTAGACAATACAGTTGTATTCAAGTTTGGGGCGAATATACGCCTTGTAAATAGTGGCCAAATCTGAAGGAGTGAAGCTTGTTGTTGAGGCACATACCGAGGATTGAGAGTTTTTCAGTTTCTTTGATGCAAGATCCATTCATAGATAAAGATTGGGGGTTTAAATTACGCTTAGAGGACAGAAGACAGTTTAGAGTGCTGACGAATGGATTGGATTGGAAGTAGCGGAAGTAGAGGATAGAAAGCGCAAGTGTTCCGCTGATACACAGATACATGCTTAAAAAAAATCCCAAATGTTTTGTATTAGTAATCAACTAAAGAGCAAAATCCATATACAATTTTTCTGTTTGCCACTACTCCATCTTACGTTTCTCGCTCTTTGCGACTACTTATTTTTTGTACACTGTATTCACATCCCACAAACGTTTGCGTTTGGGATTGATCAGTGCATTAGTATGCATTCAGTTCAAAACCTTCTCTACAGAAAGCCCAACTGTATCGGTGATACACAGATACATGCTTAGAAAAATCCCAAATGTTTATGTATTGATAATCAACTAAAGAGCAAAATCCATATAAAATTTTTCTGTTTCCCACTACACCATCTTACGTTTCTCGATCTTTGCAACTGCTTATTTTTTGTACACTGTATTCACATCCCATAAACACAGACGCGTTTGGGATTGGTTTACAGCATTAGTCTGCGTACAGTTGGGCTTTCTATAGAGAAGGTTTTGATAGGAGATCATTAGTGAAAAGGAGAAATAGTGTCGGAGGCAAAACAGAGCCCTGTGGAACACCGGCGTTTATGCAGTAAACACTGGATGGTGACTTGGAAGTTATTTCTGAACTGGAGTTGCGGAATGGTGTAGTCAGTCTATGTTTCTTGGTGAAACTCAGAACAGAGGAGTGTCCGATTTTATTCTTAGTCGACTAGGAGGTTGTACTGAGGCGAACAGCCGGGCTAACAGCTATTTGCCTAATGAAGCTGTTGATCAGAATGTTCAGCGGAGGGGGTGGTGCGAAGTGAACCGCTTTTACATAGACAAGCCGATCGTTGAAGTTTGCTTAGCTTGTCGCGATTTACTGCTTTGTCTATTGCGGTCCACTATACAACAATATTCGACAGAAGTGTAGGTCGTATTACCGAAATAAATAGCCAATGTTACCAATGGCTTTTTTGCAGAACAAGAGTTCCACTATGGCTTTGCGAACTCTTTCTTGTATATTTGGATTCCAGCTTAGCTTTTTATCGAGAACAAGACCCAGATTCGAGTATTTGACTTCATCATAGAATGTTGTATTTTGAATTTCCTAGTGAAGAGGACATGTTCTATTTTGTGGTGGTCTACTTGTTAAGAGGATTCTGGAGAAGTTGGTTTAAGGTATTAAGGTGCTTTACTGAGACGGCAATATAGCAACGTCGTTCGCATAAGCGATCACTCTGCAGCAATCCATTTTCAGGCATATCAGCAGCTCATTCCATAGAAAGGAGATAGAACTCCACTTTATATCCCATATAAGTGGTAACAACCTTTTGGTCACCCCTGTGTTTTAAGGGAGGCTTTGTAGGCATCCCAGTTGGTTACTTTTCTCGAGCCCTTGGCTAAGTTCAACAGTTTTCTACAGCTGTTTCTAAGTTGTCCCAAAACAGATCTCCACCAATGTGGTCTTTTCTTGCCACTTGGACGAGTTAGAGGACAGGAGGCAGACAGCGCTTTATTGTATTTTTAAGAGTGTAGAGTTAACATATTAAAGTGTTTTATGTATTTGAGCCAGTTGGTTTTTCGATATTTTCTAAGAGCAGATTGACAAAGGGATTCATAATTTAAACATAACTGAATGTAACGGTTATCTGAAAAAGAGTGCTCAGCTGAAATCTTCAAGTTTAGAATATAGTCAGAAAACAACTCACCTATATCGCTGACATCTGAACGTCCCTTATTAAATTCATTAGCATTCATTGAATTCGTTAACCTTAAGCAAAGCAGCGCTGCTCACAGCGCACCAGCGCACACGGTATGGTATGGGAGCTCCCCGACCCTGGTTCTATCACTCTCAAATTAAAATATAAAGTCTTGTCATGGGAAATACACATGTGTGCAAAGTTTGAATAAAATTGGGTTAATAGGAATTTGGTTAAAAATGTATCACAAGATCTGACCAGCCAGCCAGCCACGGGTACGCGAAGTTAATATAGAGATATAAAAAAAACACTTCTTGGTCATTTTATTTGTAAAGCTAAATACTAATTCTATTCTTGTGCCATTAAATCCAGCTATCATAACATCTTTGCGAATAAGAAAATTTTACCATTAAAAATTAGATTTTTTTGCTAAAGGCGTAAAGCTGATAAGTAGAAAGAGTCGGTATTTAAAATTTATATGTCTTTTCTTTTCCGGTTATTATTATTATACTTTATATAGTAAGTATGGCTACTTATCCATCTATAAATGGTTTAAATTCTTAACATATATGTTAAAGTATTAAATCTATAAGGAGTAGAGTATTGTGTTGACCAGGTATTTATTCATCTCAATCTTGTATTAGGCAGGGATAGAAAAAAGAATGATATCTATCTATAAGGAAAAATTGCAGTTTTTACTAACAAAATATATTTTAAATTATAGCTATAGTATTCAAATTATAAAACAAAATAAAAAAAAATAAATAATAATAATTTAAAACAAAACTTTGTTGTATACAAGAATAAATAAATTCTTAGGTCAACCCATCCCAGAGCAAGCAAAATAAAGTTGTCCGTGGGAAAAACATGGCAATCTAAAATTTATACTACGCAGTACTTAATAAACTGTCCGACTTATTGATGGTCATGGAAAACGCAAGTTTTACTTGAAATTGCATTATCTTAAATTTAAAAGGTAGATCCGTCGAAATGAATTTCGTAAAGTAAAAACTGTTTCGCACTGTCCCTATTCTGTCAATGTAGTCGCTACATTTATATTGCCCAGCATCTTTTTTACGCACAGTCTTGTGCCGTTGCAAAGTTTTGACGAGTCGAGATTCCGTAGTAAAATAATTGGAGATCCCACTGTAAGTAAAAGACGAGTTTAGGAACTCTGTTCGATAATGAACTTCCTCATCAGCATCTACAACGGTGTCGATACACTTATTCATGGCAAGTATTTGATGGTTTGTTTCGTGGGTCTCCAGTTTTAGAAGCAAGAATGGCCTCTTCTCGCAACCGGTGCAAAATGTGATAGTTTTGATAAACAGGAATTTGTTAGTTCTGCGACAGATTTCAAAAACCGATGTCAATTTTGTAATAATAATATTTGGCGCGACAGACCATTGCGGTCCAAAGCCTAGCTTCTCGCGACCATTTGTGTTGTAGATGTATATTTTTGGACACAAATGGAAAGGACCTACAATTTAAGGCCGAATCTGAACGGCAAATTGAGAAGCTTTTCGTGACAAGTTATTACTCTCGGAATGTTTGTCACCCATTCGCGAGAGGTGGGACATCGCGAAAAATACTTTTGGTGTTACTGGGATCCCACGGGAACCTCCTGCTCAGTAGCCACGCGCATTTCCACGGAGCTACGGCGCCACAATATTTCCATTAAAATCGGCTACAAATCTACCTTTTCCAATTTGAAGTAGGAGCTACAATGTCCTCACCCCAAAATCCAGCAGGTCGCCGAGTACCATTCTAAACACCACACTTCATCTCAGCGACCCTGAAAACAATGGGATCGATACTAATATCGGTTACCCTCCCCAGTCCAGGGATACAACGAACCCATTGGAGCGTCCCACCAACAATATTCATCTCAACATCGGTAACCCCCCTCAGCTATTGACCGCATCCTCCTAGAGCTGTCTTACCATCACCATTCAACTCAGCGACGCCGAAAACTATAGAATCGACACTAATGAGGTCAACTTCCACCCCACCTCAGTTATCGACCCCATCTACCAGGACTGTCTTACCAACACCATTCCACTCAGCGACCCCGAGAACTTAGAATCGACACTAATATCGGTAACACTCCCCCTTTAGTTTATCGACCCCATCCTGCTAGAGCTGTCTTACCATCACCATTCAACTCAGCGACCACGAAAACCATAGAATCGACACTAATCACCATCTCATTGCCATCACCATTCAACCCAGCGATGACGAAAGCAATAAAATCGACACTAATATCGGTCAAACCCCTCAGTTGTCGACCCCATCCCCCTAGAGCTATCTTATCATCACCATTCAATTCAGCTACCCAAAAAACTATAGAATCGACACTAAGATCGGTCACCCCGCCCCCCCGCCTCATTTATCGACCCCATCACCCTACAACTGTCTCACCATCAGCATTCAACTCAGCGACCCCGAAAACCATGGAATCGACACTAACATCGGCCAACCCCAACAATAGTATTTGATTCCAGTTGTAATGTATATGTATACCAAGTTTGGTTAAAATTGGTCAGGGCGTTACAGAGTTAGTTATGCACACACAAAAAAACAAATAAATTCTCTATTTTATATGTACTCGTATATAGGCTTTAAATTCATATATCTCGATTATAAATTATACGGATTAAGGAACTATTTTTTAATATTTTGAATTAATAAAATTTGTACAAAATTTGCAGCGACTCCATTGGCCGTATACTGCACAGCCCACCCACTCATGAAAAGCTCCCTTATTAGCCATCGTTCGTCCCAAAGGTTTGTGAAAAATCCAGCGTTTTACTGCAGTATGACCGATATACGCCAACAGAGCACTTCACTCATTTACAACTAGATAATTTTGTACCACTAAAGGTGTGAATAGATTTGGGGTTAATTTGTGAAAATGAATTAATGTGCCTTGCCGCTGCATTTAACTCGAGTAGAGTTTTGATTGGACTTCATTAAGATGCACAGCTCCATCAAGTTCTAAAGTAAATTGGGCTGTAACCCGAATAAGGCACCGATTCTTTTCAATCAAAAATTCAACATTATTTTGTTTAGAAGAAAAATTTGGTTTCCTATGGACATGAAACTTTTTTATAGCTACAACAAACTTAATATAATGTTTGAAGCGAACGCCCGACCCGTTAAACTTTTATAGCGGCCATGCTTGTTCCCGACATACAATGAAAGCTGCGATATAATTATAATACACTCTTTCAGGAAGAATTGTTTTTAAATTTTCTATATTAACTTCGCGTGCACGTGGCTGGCTGGCTGGCTGGTCAGATTTTCTGATCAATTTTTAACCCACTTCCCATAGCCCGATTTTATTGAAATTTTGCACACATGTTTCCGGTGACAATACTTTCTATTAAAATATTTTACAAAATTTTATCCGATTTTCTTTAAATTTTGTACACATGTGTGTCTTCGATGGAAAACACTTTTTGTAAAAATTTGGAGTGATTGGCCTACTAGGGACCCCCATATACAATTTTTAAATATGGCTATATCGCTATATCAGATCACGGCAAAGTCTGAGCTCTGTGCTTTGTGTGCAGCGCAGTTCGCTGCCGCTGCTTCATTTTGTGGATGATTTTGCCACAAAACGAGCACGCAGTGTGTGTTTTTTTTTATGGCTGTGCCAAAGGTGGGGAATCTTCTAAAAGATACCAGTAGAGCCCTCCAAGGGTACTAGCATGCACGATTCGTAAACCTGAATGTTCGTACCAGGAATTACGCATACGTACTAAACCCTCCTTACACACTTACACACTTCAACCACTCTCCCCATGGGACTGCCGTTAGGTATTACATCACGGGGCTGGTTAGCAGATTACTAGAAGGCATAGGCCTTCTGCATCTTCTGCTGCTGCTGATCGCCTTATATTTTCGATTCTTCACAGCTCGTTTTGCACATTCGTTACGAATACACACACTTCTGTCCACTTATCCTCGGATCTAAGCATTTCTTCTAAAAGGACGTGTGGACTTGGCAGGCTCGAGTAGTCCACGTGTATTTTAAAACGGAGCCTATTGTCAAGCATTACTCCTAGGTATTTGACAAAACCCTTTGATCTAATAGTCTGGTTACCAACTCGTATATTTATGTATTCTATATTTTTCCGGCTGGTAATCAGGACTGCTTCCGTTTTATGGTCGGCTAATTCTAGACTGACGGATACTAGCCATTCTTTGATTTGGCCAACTGCTTCATTCGTGGCTGACTCTATTTCATTGATTGTCTTTGACACTGTGACAACGGCGATGTCATCAGCGAATCCAAATATTTGTACGCCTGGTGGTAATGCTAGTCTTAGAACTCCATCGTACATAATATTCCATAGAAGGGGACCCAGCACCGATCCTTGTGTGACTCCTGCGGAGACGTTATAGTACTTTGTACCCTCATTGGTTTGGTACCTCAACCTTCTATAACTTAAGTAGCTTGACACTATCTTCCTTATATAGTACGGTGCATCCATTCTGGCGAGTGATCTTCTTATTGAGGACCATTTTGCAGAGTTAAAGGCGTTTTTTATGTCCAGTGTCACTACTGCTGACAGTGCTCCTTTATTATCCGCTATATTAAGCAATCTGTCATATATGATCCATTCGAGTATCTTTCCCATTGTGTCTAGTAGGCATATTGGGCGGTACGACGATGGTTCGCCCGGTGGTTTGTTTCCCTTTGGAAGCAATACTAAATGCTGCAGTTTCCAAGGTTCAGGGAAAACTTCTTCATCTAGACACTATTGCATGCATGTCTTGAACATGTACGGCCTACTTCGGATGGCCGCTTTCAATGCTTTATTAGGAATGCTATCGGGTCCAGGAGCTTTGTTGTCTCGTATTCTTTTACTTGCGTTCACGAGTTCATCAACTGTTAGCCTTGGAATACTTTCTGTGCTAATTTCTCTTATTATGTTGCACATAGTATATGGTCCTTTCGGAAATAGGTGTTCTACGATGGACCTTAGCATTGTTGGGCATGATATTTGTGGGGTCTTACAGCCTTTTAGCTTTGCCATAACTATTTTGTATGCTGTGCCCCAGTGATTGATGTCCGCCTCGTCATATAGTCGTTTGAAGCACTTCGATTTGTTTTCTTTAATTGCATTTTTTAAATTTCGTCTAGCTAGTCTTAGCATATCAAGACGTTCTTGAATGTCTGATACCCTTCTTGATCGCTGCACTTTGCGTCTGGCTTGTAAGCAGGTAGCTCTCAGTGCTTTTATCTGCTCATTCCACCAATAGCAGTGTACACCTCTCTTGCTAGGTCTTCTCCTGGGCATAGCTGCGTCGCACGCTGTAGTGATTATACTGGTAATTTGTTGCGACAGTATCTCAGATGTTCCGCTTTCGATTAGGAAGCTTGAGTTCATGACTTCCTCAAATATTTCTTTATCAAGGAACTTGTCTTTCCATTTAGGTCCCCCTAATTTTGGGCGTTGCACGGCTATTTTTTTCTTTAATTTCAATTACAATCGCCTGGTGGTCGCTGTGCGTATAGTCTTCGCTGACGCGCCATTTTATCAACCGCAGGAGGGAACTGGTAGCGAAGGTAATATCGATGATCGATCCCCTTCCTGCTTTGCGATACGTATTTGCTCGTCCCGTGTTAGCTATGCCTATATTTAATGAGGCGAAAGATTCTAGCAGATAATGTCCTCTTATATTAGTAAATCTGCTGCCCCAGTCTGTTGCCCAGGCATTGAAGTCTCCGCCTATAAACACTGGAGCTCTTCCTCGAGCATCGGCCGTTAAATTTTCTAGCATTGCTGAGTATTTGCTCATCGTCCAGCTGGGTCTTGCGTAACAACTATAAAAGTTGATTCCATTTATTTTTGCCCGTACGAAGCCCTCCGCCTGCCCGTCTACATCTTGGAAGGCATGTCTGCCGCAAATCCATATTGCAGCTTTTTCTGTTTTGTCACATGCCCAAGCGTTGATGTCACGAGATTTGTACAGTTCGCTTATTAAAATTATGTCCGCTCTCTCGTCTTCCGTTTTATGGTCGGCTAATTCTAGACCGACGGATACTAGCCATTCTTTGATTTGGGCAACTGCTTCATTCGTGGCTGACTCTATTTCATTGATTTTCTTTGACACTGTGACAACGGTCAGCGAATCCAAATATTTGTACGCCTGGTGGTAATGCTAGTCTTAGAACTCCATCGTACATAATATTCCATAGAAGGGGACCCAGCACCGATCCTTGTGTGACTCCTGCGGAGACGTTATAGTACTTTGTACCCTCATTGGTTTGGTACCTCAACCTTCTATAACTTAAGTAGCTTGACACTATTTTCCTTAGATAGTACGGTGCATCCATTCTGGTGAGTGATATTGGGCGGTACGACGATGGTTCGCCCGGTGGTTTGTTTCCCTTTGGAAGCAATACTAAATGCTGCAGTTTCCAAGGTTCAGGGAAAACTTCTTCATCTAGACACTATTGCATGCATGTCTTGAACATGTACGGCCTACTTTGGATGGCCGCTTTCAATGCTTTATTAGGAATGCTATCGGGTCCAGGAGCTTTGTTGTCTCGTATTCTTTTACTTGCGTTCACGAGCTCATCAACTGTTAGCCTTGGAATACTTTCTGTGCTAATTTCTCTTATTATGTTGCACATAGTATATGGTCCTTTCGGAAATAGGTGTTCTACGATGGACCTAAGCATTGTTGGGCATGATATTTGTGGGGTCTTACAGCCTTTTAGCTAACTAAGATCGGTCACCCCCCCCCCACCCCGCCTCATTTATCGACCCCATCACCCTACAACTGTCTCACCATCAGCATTCAACTCAGCGACCCCGAAAACCATGGAATCGACACTAACATCGGCCAACCCCAACAATAGTATTTGATTCCAGTTGTAATGTATATGTATACCAAGTTTGGTTAAAATTGGTCAAGGCGTTACAGAGTTAGTTATATGCACACACAAAAAAACAAATAAATTCTCTATTTTATATGTACTCGTATATAGGCTTTAAATTCATATATCTCGATTATAAATTATACGGATTAAGGAACTATTTTTTAATATTTTGAATTAATAAAATTTGTACAAAATTTGCAGCGACTCCATTGGCCGTATACTGCACAGCCCACCCACTCATGAAAAGCTCCCTTATTAGCCATCGTTCGTCCCAAAGTTTTGTGAAAAATCCAGCGTTTTACTGCAGTATGACCGATATACGCCAACAGAGCACTTCACTCATTTACAACTAGATAATTTTGTACCACTAAAGGTGTGAATAGATTTGGGGTTAATTTGTGAAAATGAATTAATGTGCTTTGCCGCTGCATTTAACTCGAGTAGAGTTTTGATTGGACTTCATTAAGATGCACAGCTCCATCAAGTTCTAAAGTAAATTGGGCTGTAACCCGAATAAGGCACCGATTCTTTTCAATCAAAAATTCAACATTATTTTGTTTAGAAGAAAAATTTGGTTTCCTATGGACATGAAACTTTTTTATAGCTACAACAAACTTAATATAATGTTTGAAGCGAACGCCCGACCCGTTAAACTTTTATAGCGGCCATGCTTGTTTCCGACATACAATGAAAGCTGCGATATAATTATAATACACTCTTTCAGGAAGAATTTTTTTTTAATTTTCTACATAACCTTCGCGTGCACGTGGCTGGCTGGCTGGCTGGTCAGATTTTCTGATCAATTTTTAACCCACTTCCCATAGCCCGATTTTATTGAAATTTTGCACACATGTTTCCGGTGACAATACTTTCTATTAAAATATTTTACAAAATTTTATCCGATTTTCTTTAAATTTTGTACACATGTGTGTCTTCGATGGAAAACACTTTTTGTAAAAATTTGGAGTGATTGGCCTACTAGGGACCCCCATATACAATTTTTAAATATGGCTATATCGCTATATCAGATCACGGCAAAGTCTGAGCTCTGTGCTTTGTGTGCAGCGCAGTTCGCTGCCGCTGCTTCATTTTGTGGATGATTTTGCCACAAAACGAGCACGCAGTGTGTGTTTTTTTTTATGGCTGTGCCAAAGGTGGGGAATCTTCTAAAAGATACCAGTAGAGCCCTCCAAGGGTACTAGCATGCACGATTCGTAAACCTGAATGTTCGTACCAGGAATTACGCATACGTACTAAACCCTCCTTACACACTTACACACTTCAACCACTCTCCCCATGGGACTGCCGTTAGGTATTACATCACGGGGCTGGTTAGCAGATTACTAGAAGGCATAGGCCTTCTGCATCTTCTGCTGCTGCTGATCGCCTTATATTTTCGATTCTTCACAGCTCGTTTTGCACATTCGTTACGAATACACACACTTCTGTCCACTTATCCTCGGATCTAAGCATTTCTTCTAAAAGGACGTGTGGACTTGGCAGGCTCGAGTAGTCCACGTGTATTTTAAAACGGAGCCTATTGTCAAGCATTACTCCTAGGTATTTGACAAAATCCTTTGATCTAATAGTCTGGTTACCAACTCGTATATTTATGTATTCTATATTTTTCCGGCTGGTAATCAGGACTGCTTCCGTTTTATGGTCGGCTAATTCTAGACCGACGGATACTAGCCATTCTTTGATTTGGCCAACTGCTTCATTCGTGGCTGACTCTATTTCATTGATTGTCTTTGACACTGTGACAACGGCGATGTCGTCAGCGAATCCAAATATTTGTACGCCTGGTGGTAATGCTAGTCTTAGAACTCCATCGTACATAATATTCCATAGAAGGGGACCCAGCACCGATCCTTGTGTGACTCCTGCGGAGACGTTATAGTACTTTGTACCCTCATTGGTTTGGTACCTCAACCTTCTATAACTTAAGTAGCTTGGCACTATCTTCCTTATATAGTACGGTGCATCCATTCTGGCGAGTGATCTTCTTATTGAGGACCATTTTGCAGAGTTAAAGGCGTTTTTTATGTCCAGTGTCACTACTGCTGACAGTGCTCCTTTATTATCCGCTATATTAAGCAATCTGTCATATATGATCCGCTCGAGTATCTTTCCCATTGTGTCTAGTAGGCATATTGGGCGGTACGACGATGGTTCGCCCGGTGGTTTGTTTCCCTTTGGAAGCAATACTAAATGCTGCAGTTTCCAAGGTTCAGGGAAAACTCCTTAAACTAGACACTGTTGCATGCATGTCATGAACATGTCCGGCCTACTTCGGATGGCCGCTTCCAATCGCTTTATTAGGAATGCCATCGGGTCCAGGAGCTTTGTTGTCTCGTATTCTTTTACTTTTTCTTTTACTTCACGAGTTCATCAACTGTTAGCCTTGGAATACTTTCTGTGCTAATTTCTCTTATTATGTTAGCTTTGCCATAACTATTTTGTATGCTGTGCCCCAGGGATTGATGTCCGCCTCGTCACATAGTCGTTTGAAGCACTTCGATTTGTTTTCTTTAATTGCATTTTTTAAATTTCGTCTAGCTAATCTTAGCATATCAAGACGTTCTTGAATGTCTGATCCCCTTCTTGATCGCTGCACTCTATGTCTGGCTTGTAAGCAGGTAGCTCTCAGTGTTTTTATCTGCTCATTCCACCAATAGCAGTGTACACCTCTCTTGCTAGGTCTTCTCCTAGGCATAGCTGCGTCGCACGCTGTAGTGATTATACTGGTAAGTTGTTGGGACAGTATCTCAGATGTTCCGCTTTCGATTAGGAAGCTTGAGTTTATGATTTCCTCAAACATTTCTTTATCAAGTAACTTGTCTTTCCATTTAGGTCCCCCTAATTTTGGGCGTTGCACGGCTTTTTTTTCTTTAATTTCAATTACAATCGCCTGGTGGTCGCTTTGCGTATAGTCTTCGCTGACGCGCCATTTTATCATCCGCAGGAGGGAACTGCTAGCGAAGGTAATATCGATGATCGATCCCCTTCCTGCTTTGCGATACGTATTTGCTCGTCCCGTGTTAGCTATGCCTATATTTAATGAGGCGAAAGATTCTAGCAGATAATGTCCTCTTATATTAGTAAATCTGCTGCCCCAGTCTATTGCCCAGGCATTGAAGTCTCCGCCTATAACCACTGGAGCTCTTCCTCGAGCATCGGCCGTTAAATTTTCTAGCATTGCTGAGTATTCGCTCATCGTCCAGCTGGGTCTTGCGTAACAACTATAAAAGTTGATTCCATTTATTTTTGCCCGTACGAAGCCCTCCGCCTGCCCGTCTACATCTTGGAAGGCATGTCTGCCGCAAATCCATATTGCAGCTTTTTCTGTTTTGTCACATGTCCAAGCGTTGATTTCACGAGATTTGTACAGTTCGCTTATTAAAATTATGTCCTCTCTCTCGTCTTTAGCCGTCTGTAACAGGATATCCTCTGCAATCTCGCAGTGATTTAGGTTTAAATGGATAACCTTCATACTTTTCTGCTGGCGATAGCTCTCCTAAAGACTTGGCATTTGCTGCTGCCAGCTAAATGCTTCGCATCTTCTGGGTGTTCCTTTCTACAGAACATGCACGAATTCTCCTTTGCGCAAGACTTAGCTATGTGGCCCTCATCCCCACATCTTCTACACAGCTTGGAGCGATCTTCTCCGTTTTTACACTGCTTGGCAATGTGCCCAAATTCCAGGCATTTGAAGCTCTTTTTGAGGAGTGCCCGTTCGCGGATGCGACAGACGACCCAGCCAATTTTAATTTTTCTTCTTTCAAGAAGCTTCTTTGCCTTCTCTTCAGGAAGACTAATTGTCGCTGTTTGGGTTCCACCATAGGCTTTTCGCAGGAAAGGAAGTCAGCCGGTGAAATGATTTCTACGTCAAATTGGGACTTTATCGCGCCGCATATGTCCTCTTTTGAAGTTATTTCATCGATGTCCCTGATCTCGATGCTAGTCCGTTGGGTAAGAGTCCTAACAATTGCCTGCTCGCCTAACGCTTCGCTGAGGACACTCTTGAATTCGGCGGTCTTTTCCCCTGTATCCTTAAGCTGGATGAGAAGATCGCCTTTTTGTGTTCTCCTGATCCTGGAAACTTCTTTTCCGATTAGCTCCATTTTTGGGTCCGCTTTCACGTTTCACGGGATTTTAGCGATAGTCGCTGTTACCTTTTCTGTGGTTTTTTTAACGACTTTTGTTTTTGATGCCTATTTGCATTTGGCGTCTCGCTGTCTATCGGCTGCTTTCGTTTTGGCTCGAGCGTAGCTTTTAGCCAGGGGGAAGTTTGTGAGGAGGTGTGTTTTTTAATCACCTCCTTTGCCTTCTCATCTTTAAGGCTGATAGCCGATAGCTCATAAAGCTTTTTTATGCTATCAATTGCATCACGCATTGCTTGATGGATAGACCGCCTTTTTCCATCTTCCAGCATATCTACCAATTCTCTGATTTGCTCGCCTAACTTGAGGAAATCAGACTTCTGATGTTTTAGTTTTTCGGTCGTCGTCTTCTTACTAGTTGACGTCGACACGCGTACCTCCGTGGGTCCTGGCGATTGTGTTTTTTGGCCAGCTGGTGACCTCACCAATCTGGAACCTCTTGAAAGGCGTTCACTTCGACCACTTCTTCTACTTCTCCTCCTCCTACTCCTCCTCCTAATTTTAAAGAATTCATTGTAATAAGGGTCCCCACTCAAAGCCGTTATCAATGCTCGGGTGTGTAGTCACCTAAGGATCCCATGGTTATCTATGCAAGCAGTGAGGCCATGCAATGGGTTGACACGAGCCCTTATGGGATCTTGTGTTCAGACCCAGATCAGTGTTAGACAGGAATTTTCATCTGTACCTACACCACTAACTTAATAGCGACGAAACATTGAGCGTACTTTGAGTCCTGCCAGGGTTTTAACGGTACAAAATTTCACTCTCACCTACTCAGGTAACAGAATACTACAGACGTCAGCCCAAGAGTTGACAAATCAAGATGATGCTTCCAGTATACCATAATTAGACCTTACTGGGCTCAGTCTTAATGCATTCATTGAATGCCGCGCTCCCTCGTTAGCCGCGGCTTTTTCTCCGGGCGGGTTGGGAGTTATACCGCTCCTACTCGGTCGTCAGAGCCTCGGCGAGCTGGTTTTTCCATGCAAGAGAGGTTGACAGTGACTTCTTCTCCGCCGTAACCCTGGCTAGGGCCCCTCACATGGTACTTTCACCCGGGGCAGGTGAACCAAGGTTTGTTGACGTGGTTTTACTCCCCGGACTAGGGCCCGTGGGGTTGTCAGACCCAACACTCTACTTCAAGAGTGCCCTTGCGTGAGTGTGTGTGTGTTTTTTTTATGGCTGTGCCAAAGGTAGTGAATCTTCTAAAAGATACCAGTAGAGCCCTCCAGGGGTACTAGCATGCACGATTCGTAAACCTGAATCTTCGTACCAGGAATTACGCATACGTACTAAACCCTCCTTACACACTTACACACTTCAACCACTCTCCCCATGGGACTGCCGTTAGGTATTACATCACGGGGCTGGTTAGCAGATTACTCTATGCCTTCTGCTGCTGCTGATCGCCTTATATTTTCGATTCTTCACAGCTCGTTTTGCACATTCGTTACGAATACACACACTTCTGTCCACTTATCCTCGGATCTATGCATTTCTTCTAAAAGGACGTGTGGACTTGGCAGGTTGCTTCTCCATTCTCTGAAGCGTCTGCAATGGAAAATCGCATGCTCTGTGTCTTCTTCCATGTCCGAACAATCTGGGCAAAAAGGTGAGCTATCGTGTCCAAATCGATAAAGATATTTTCGATAGCCGCCATGGCCTGACAGAAACTGCGTAAATTGGTAATTGCAGTTACCGTGAGATCGGTTTGTCCAATTCTCAATATTCGGGATCAGCTTGTAGGTCCATCTTCCTTTCAAACTTATGTCCCACCGGTCTTGCCATTGAGGTGGCCTTTTCTTCCTCTTTGATCATTTCGATTGTTCGATGGTCCTGTTGTGATAAGGCTCTTCTATTGTAGATCCTAAGCATTTCATTTGCGAGGATATCTACTGGAACCATTCCTGCTATAACGAGGGCAGAATCATCGGAGATCGTTCGGAACCCGCTGATCGTCATTAGTGCACTGAGTCTGTATATAGACGATAGGTTTCTTCTTATTTCTTTAGTCACTAGTGCATCCGCCCAAACTGGGGCTGCGTAAAGGAGGACTGAGCTGACTACTCTAGACTCCTTGGCAAAATCCGGAATAATGCTGCCTGCATCTGGGAAGCCTTTTTGCTCGAGTATTCCACGTGTATTTTAAAACGGAGCCTATTGTCAAGCATTACTCCTAGGTATTTAACAAAATCCTTTGATCTAATAGTCTGGTTACCAACTCGTATATTTATGTATTCTATATTTTTCCGGCTGGTAATCAGGACTGCTTCAGTTTTATGGTCGGCTAATTCTAGACCGACGGATACTAGCCATTTTTTGATTTGGCCAACTGCTTCATTCGTGGCTGACTCTATTCCATTGATTGTCTTTGACACTGTGACAACGGCGATGTCGTCAGCGAATCCAAATATTTGTACGCCTGGTGGTAATGCTAGTCTTAGAACTCCATCGTACATAATATTCCATAGAAGGGGACCCAGCACCGATCCTTGTGGGACTCCTGCGGAGACGTTATAATACTTTGTACCCTCAACCTTCTATAACTTAAGTAGCTTGACACTATCTTCCTTATATAGTATGGTGCATCCATTCTGGTGAGTGATCTTCTTGTTGAGGACCATTTTGCAGAGTTAAAGGCGTTTTTTATGTCCAGTGTCACTACTGCACAATATTCCTTTGTGCTCCACCGCCATCTTTTTCCTTCAATCGCATTCTTTGCTATATTGACCACCGCCTTTTTGGCGTCGACGGTCGAGCGCGATTTTCGAAACCCGAACTGCTGATCTGACAGTGCTCCTTTATTATCCGCTATATTAAGCAATCTGTCATATATGATCCACTCGAGTATCTTTCCCATTGTGTCTAGTAGGCATATTGGGCGGTACGACGATGGTTCGCCCGGTGGTTTGTTTCCCTTTGGAAGCAATACTAAATGCTGCAGTTTCCAAGGTTCAGGGAAAACTCCTTAAACTAGACACTGTTGCATGCATGTCATGAACATGTCCGGCCTACTTTGGATGGCCGCTTTCAATCGCTTTATTAGGAATGCCATCGGGTCCAGGAGCTTTGTTGTCTCGTATTCTTTTACTTTTACTTTTACTTCACGAGTTCATCAACTGTTAGCCTTGGAATACTTTCTGTGCTAATTTCTCTTATTATGTTAGCTTTGCCATAACTATTTTGTATGCTGTGCCCCAGGGATTGATGTCCGCCTCGTCACATAGTCGTTTGAAGCACTTCGACTTGCTTTCTTTAATTGCATTTTTTAAATTTCGTCTAGCTAATCTTAGCATATCAAGACGTTCCTGAATGTCTGATCCCCTTCTTGATCGCTGCACTCTACGTCTGGCTTGTAAGCAGGTAGCTCTCAGTGTTTTTATCTGCTCATTCCACCAATAGCAGTGTACACCTCTCTTGCTAGGTTTTCTCCTGGGCATAGCTGCGTCGCACGCTGTAGTGATTATACTGGTAAGTTGTTGGGACAGTATCTCAGATGTTCCGCTTTCGATTAGGAAGCTTGAGTTTATGATTTCCTCAAACATTTCTTTATCAAGGAACTTGTCTTTCCATTTAGGTCCCCCTAATTTTGGGCGTTGCACGGCTTTTTTTTCTTTAATTTCAATTACAATCGCCTGCTGGTCGCTTTGCGTATAGTCTTCGCTGACGCGCCATTTTATCATCCGCAGGAGGGAACTGCTAGCGAAGGTAATATCGATGATCGATCCCCTTCCTGCTTTGCGATACGTATTTGCTCGTCCCGTGTTAGCTATGCCTATATTTAATGAGGCGAAAGATTCTAGCAGATAATGTCCTCTTATATTAGTAAATCTGCTGCCCCAGTCTATTGCCCAGGCATTGAAGTCTCCGCCTATAACCACTGGAGCTCTTCCTCGAGCATCGGCCGTTAAATTTTCTAGCATTGCTGAGTATTCGCTCATCGTCCAGCTGGGTCTTGCGTAACAACTATAAAAGTTGATTCCATTTATTTTTGCCCGTACGAAGCCCTCCGCCTGCCCGTCTACATCTTGGAAGGCATGTCTGCCGCAAATCCATATTGCAGCTTTTTCTGTTTTGTCACATGCCCAAGCGTTGATGTCACGAGATTTGTACGGTTCGCTTATCTCTCGTCTTTAGCCGTCTGTGACAGGATATCCTGTGCTATCTCGCAGTGATTTAGGTTTATCTGGATAACCTTCATACTTTTCTGCTGGCGATAGCTCTCCTAAAGACTGGGCATTTGCTGCTGCTCGCTACATGCTTCGCATCTTCTGGGTGTTCCTTTCTACAGAACATGCACGTGTGTGTGTGTGTGTGTATCGCCGATTAGAGAATTTACAAGAAAAATTTTAATTTTTATGGGTTGTTTTTTTAATCTTCTTGTTAGATATAACTACCAGAGTATAGTGGCTTTATGGTGCACTCGTACATGCTCGTACTCATGCTTGTGTAAACAACTTAATTGTAGAATAGCGTATGTAGGATGTACGTATGTATCTGGATAATACTGCTGGCATATATTCTTCTAGTGTACATCAGATTATTTAAACCTTCACTAAAATGTTATGTGTTCATAAAAGGAGGAAGAAAATATAATCATTTTATGCTAATTTAACTTTAGTTCCCACAAAAACTGCTAACCAAATTTTACACTTAAGTAATCCTCAAAGCTGTTACTTATCATGTTGGGATACAGGCTTTTCATTGAACGCAATGGAAATTTTACGATGTACTTGACTCCAAATTATATTGAATAATTAAAAACTTAAGAAATTTAAAACCAGACAATTTATATAGTAGTATATAATTTATATATAGTATAGTAAATAAGAAGAAGAACGGTATGGGTACAAACCTTTTTGCGGCAATTGGGAAAAAGGTTATTTAAACAAATGTGGTGCGGTCCACGTAGTGAAGAGTATTCATGCATATGCCGTCTCTACTCTGACTTTTGAAAGTGCGATTAAACGTCCATTCTCGCCGATAATTTTCCCACATTAAGCTTAAGCTGAATGATCCCTTTTAAAGTAAGGTAATCGCGAGGATTATAACCTTACCCGTAAACAAATTTTTATTACGGAACCCAAAATCAGCTTCAAAACCGAAAGAGGTAAATTCAAGTGACCTTTCGGTGCGGGGAGCCGATGATCGACCAGACTGCGGGCAGTTTAACAAGGGCCATTCGTGATCGGAGCCCTTTGAATACCAGTCGACCTCCAGTTATAACCAGCGTTACCTGTGTGTATTGATCCGGACAACTCTTTCTGAAAGTTCTGGAAGAGAATTTGGGACCCTCCAAGAACGTGTCAAAGATCAGTAGATCTCTATAAACAAAAGGTAGGTGAGGCGGTTAGTAAGAACTCTTCAGTCTACAAAAAATATCAATCTGACAAGGAAACAGATGGTCAAACCACGTTGGGCAACGAGATCCTACAAAGAGAGGGGGATATAATGCAAGACTGGGGGAGCTAGTTCCCGAAGCAGAGTGAAAGGAAAGCTTTGCTATACTCCGTTGCGATGCAAATACCTAAAACAAAATCTGGGGAAGCATCGAAATGTATCAACGAAAGAAATGAGTATTTGTATGAGTGCCTATTAAATACTAACATCCTAGTCTGTAACATCGAAAAAAACCCACCTGATGTAACTTTCTTTGCTTTGCTTTGCTTGATGTAACTTTCTCCTCTAACACTATTTTCCATATGTTTAATGATTGGAGGTTATCGAAAGGGCACTTCTTCTCTAACCATAGGTATTTAATGTTTAATCTCGATCACCCAGAATATCTTTAAGAGACATAGCAGGGTAAACTGGACCAAAAAGCGCAAGAGAGACTAAAGACTAGGACTCCTACAAAAAGAAATTTAAACTGTACAAAAATAAATGGATGATGACACAGGTCCGATCTTGGAGACTCTTCTGTGATAAAATTGAAGGAGTTTCAGAAACTACTCTCCTAAGAAAGATTCTCTCCACTAATCCAACCAATCGCAGTTATTTAATAGAACCGGACGGTTCATGAACAGCTTCGAGCAGGGAATCTTTGGATCTCCTATTAGAAACCCACTTTGCAGATTCGAGTGATAAAGTGACGTAAAAAGGATTAAGTGATCGATTACCGGCTTCAAGCCATATTAATCAGCCGGCCTAGACCGGAGTTATAGATTTACTCAGAGATTATTCTCCTTTAGCTGGCGGTGGTCTTAAAAGGGTGTCTCAAAATGGTATATATCCCTTATAAATGGATGGAAGTTAAAGTGATTTGAATTAGAAAAGTTCGAAAAAGCTCACATGACCACACAAATTAATCATTTCTTCTGGAAACTCTGGATAGATTGTCACCGACGTATATACAGGGTGTCCCCTAATTCGTGCAAAATAATTTTAGAAATGATTTTTGGATTTATTCTAAAAAAATCGTTCTACAGTAAGGGTCTATCTCCAATGTTGGCATCATTTATCGGGGATTTACGAAAAAGCTTATTTTGATGTACCCTGACCCATGTTGATGTACCCTGGAAATGTCTTTGTTAATACTAACGGTAGAAACTTCATTTAGGACTTTGTTTTTACAATAAATACTAGCCTTTGTGTTTAAATAATGTTGATATCTTATTTGGGTCTAAAGATATCCAACTTCTATGCCTGTTCCAGTTTTCTTGCACGTTCTTATTTTTGAATTTGAGGTCAATTTTCTCCAGAAAATGTGTAATACACATAACGTTTTATTACGTTTAAATAATATAAATATATAATAAAAATAAAAATCAACAACAAGTTTGCGGGAAAACCCATAGATTGATAGTAAAATTTAAAAAAAAACTATGGTGTCTACACTAATAACAAATAATATTTGACATTTGAAGCATTAATTGGAAGGCACGAGGAAAGAGTGAGATGGCACCCAACACGATCCACATTAGTATGCTACCTCCCTTTTATAATCCGATGCTAATAAATTTATTTAGATTAAAATAAAATTAAATTATTGATTAAAAGGAAATCAAAATTAATATCTTTATAAGTTTTTTATTTAATGTGCCTTGGGCGAGAGCAGCCACAATTGGTGACCCCGAGTAGAACCGCCAAACAGGGGACTTATAATTAGTCTAAAAACTGTGAAAATTGTGCGCCATATTCTTTTCATAAGGCAAGAAGCTCTGGTTGCAGCCGATTTTTCGACGCTTGGGACGAGTTCTTGAGTTCCTGAAATAAATTGCGCAGTGCCGTTAATTGTTCAAAAAAATATTAAAAATATTTAATTCGATTGTCGCAGTTTAGTTTTTCTAACAAAACATTGAAATATTTTCTTGAGTGTCCGTTTTTGTAAGCACCGTTACACATATATATTAAGGATACATACATATATACAAAACAAATTATTTTCGTAAACCGGAACATTCAACACATAAATAAATATGGATTACCGTTTTCAACACACACTAGTTTGCAAAACAGCAAAGTGAATCTTCCATTTTAAGTCAATCACCATGCAGCTGAAAATCATCCACACACATATTGACAAGAAGTAAAATAATTCTGATGACTGTACTTCATGTTGGATTCCTTTTTCATCAACATTTACTGTACTGGGCTGTATATATGTAACTTTATATATATAGAATTACAATATAATAAAATATTTATAAAGCTGAAATTAACTGAACATTCAGTACGATCGCTGCAAAAATATAAATACTCGTTTATATTATACGAAATACAATCTACTTAAACAATTATATATATATATATTAAAAAAAAGCAAAAAAAAAACATCAACATATTTTATAAAAAAAAAAGAAGAAGAAAGAAAATATCTGCCATTTTTCATATTTTTCATTCGATATTTCTTTACATTTGTACATACATAATATATTTGAATTTCACGAATACATATATTCACGTTTCCAATATAACAACATAGTTATAGTACATAATATATAACACATTTCTCCAACACCTAACACACATATAAAATTTTTATTCAATTCTTATTATAAAATTTCTAATTCGAATCCTAGGTTCTTTTTTTTTCAATTCATTTAAAATTTTTTAACTTTCTTTTTTCTCTCTTACCAGAATGTCAATTATATTGTGAGGAAAGGAATATACGAATTTAACAAATAATTTACAAATACATATGTATACATATACATGTGTTTAAGAAACCAAATTTTTTTTCACTCGCTAAATACCAAAAAACAGGGTGAGTCGTGTTGAATACCACAATAACCTTTATCGTTGCTTTCAAATATTAAAACTTGTATTTCAAAGTTTTATATATTTAATTCGTTATTTTAAATCGTCACTTAAATTAAACTTTATTTTCACGATTTTAAAGAAATCATAATTATAATTACAGTAAATTATAATTAATTATCAATTAATTGTAATTGTACACAATTAATAAAAGAAAGAAAAGAAAATGAATGATAACGAGGACGAAAACAAACATCCGGTAATTGAAGCAATGGCACCTATACCTCAGTTTTAGAAGACCTTCCAGAGCTGTGGTTCAAACAATTTTAATTTCGCGATAGCTCATCTACCGGTAGACGTTATAGCTTTGGTAGCAAGCATAGTCCGTAACCCTCCGGATACTAACAAATATGACACCCTTCGCGATGAAGTTATTAAAAGACGATCCATGTCTGAGCAAGGGAGAATAAAAACCCTGCTTAAATCAACCGACATGGGCGACTTTACTCCATCTGACTTTTACAGACATCTCGAAGACAGCACAGCTATTAAAAACTCTTTGGTTAGGTCGACTCCCAGATTCAATTCGATCGATCGTTGCAATACGCGAGGCCGATAATATCAACGAATTGATAAGATTCGCAGACCGTATATTCGAAATAAATAAGCCTAACTACAATTGCAATACCATTGAATCTGGATCGTCAAAACAATCAAAATCCGGTTTAACATAAACAGAACTTACTTTGGCTAGTCTTCAAAAATCAATTGACCAACTATCATCTAAAATCAATCGTCAAGTTAATTACCCGTCACGATCAAGACAGCGCTCAAATAGTAGAGATAACCTACGCTCTAGATCTCGTGACAGGTCAAGTTGGAAAAGTGGTCATTGGTTATGTGTTGGTACCATCGATAGTTCGGGAATTTAGCAAGAAAATGCCAAGGTTGAACATTTAGCCATAAGAAAGAACTAGACCCTAAATTCAATTCGGAATTAGATGTCCCAAAACTCAATTTCGTTTTCTCATCGACACTGGCGCAGACATTTTCGTCGTACCCAAAACATATTTCAAGAATCTGACAAATGATTCAGACAATCGTCTAGTGGCAGCAAATGGTTCTAAGATTGACACTTACGGCACTCGACTTTTACAAATAGATTTGGGCTTACGTCGCGAGTATAAACACCCGCTTGTAGTGGCTTCAGTCACGAGACCCATTATCGGTGCCGATTTCCTAGTTAAGTTTGGACTGGTAGTTGATCTAAAACACAAGCGATTGATAGATACACACACAAAATTATCTGTCAGTACAGTAGATATGACAGTTTCCACTGACACCATACCGCGCTTGTTCGTTATTGACGGACCATACGGTGAATATCCCAATCTGACAAAAGAACCTCGTTATGACCTTCGAGTTAAACATAACGTGAAGCACCATATAGTCACAAAAGGCCATTTACAATTTTCACGCCCAAGACGATTGGACAGTAAAAAACTCAAAATAGCAAAGACAGAATTCGAATACATGCTACAATTGGTTTTGTGTAGACAAAGTTCATCCAGCGCTGCTTCACCTTTGCACTTAGTGCCAAAACGGGACAGTAACGACTGGCGGCCATGCGGGGACTACCGTCGTCTTAACGCGATTACAGTACCGGATAGGTTCCTCTTCCCCAAATCCACAATTTTTCTCTTTACCTACAAGGCTGCACCGTTTTCTCAAAAATTGATCTCGTGCGTGCATACCACCATATTCCAGTTAGTGAACAAGACGTCCATAAAACGGCTATTACCACACCGTTTGGTCTATACGAATTCACTAGAATGCCATACGGACGGACGGAAACGCGGCACAGACTTTTCAATGATTAATGGACGAGGTAACAAAGGGCATGGATTTTGTTTATGTTTACATAGACGACATTTTAGTCTCAAGCAGAAATGAATCCGAACGCCGTGAGCATTTAAGAATCCTTTTCGCACGATTAGACGAATTTGGTTTAACAATAAAATCTTCCAAGTGTGAATTCGGTGTATCTTCCATTAATTTCCTTAGCCACGAAATCACCAAAGATGGCGTCAAACCGTCTGCGGATCGGATCGTGGCAATCAAATGTTTTCCTCAACCAACTTCTATCAGACAAGTGCAGCGTTTTGTTGGTATGATTAATTACTACCATAGTTTTATCCCCAATTTAGCAAAACACTTAGCTCCAATACATGGCCACCTGAGTACATTAGGAAAAGTAAGCAAGAAAAACCCATTTTCATGGCCACCTGATTGTGAAGCGGCTTTAAATAATGTTAAATTTGCCCTCGCTCAGGCTAGTCTTCTTACACATCCAATAGATAACGGAAATTTACGTATTAGCATTACGCATTAGATGCTTCAGGTATCGCCGTAGGAGCAGTATTGGAACAGTTTCATGGCAGAAGTTGGACACCTCTTTCCTTCTTCTCTAAAAAGCTTACCCCTCCGGAACAGAAGTATTCTGCTTTCGACAGGGAACTACTGGCTATTTATTGTGCCATCAAGCATTTCCGGTGTTTTGTGGAAGGTAGACTATTTTTTTATTAGTACCGACCATAAACCGCTGACTACCGCAGTCTCATCTAAGTCGGAGCGTAGTCCTCGCCAGAGTCGTCAACTCGACTATATCTCCCAATTTACCACAGACATAAGATACGTTAAAGGTGACAGCAATGTTGTAGCTGATACTTCATCACGACCACATGATACTCATATTTCCGCCATTTGTCATACAGCACTTGATCTTGACAAACTAGTCACACTTCAAAAGTCAGACGAGGAGCTTAAGTCACTTATAGAAAATAGTGAAACCTTGAACAAAGCAAAACGCAAACTAGAGCTCTTACCTGATTTTGGTTCAGGCCTAGATATCTGGTGTGAAACGTCAACCAAGGAAAATCGCGCTTACATTCCTAACGAATTGCGCCGAAGTGTTTTCGAAATGCTTCACGGTCTTTCTCACCCAGGTGTTCGAGCAACACGTAAAATAATTGCAGCCAAATATTTTTGGCCGAGTATGAATGTAGACACCGGCTACTGGTCCAAAACGTGCATTCCCTGTCAGAAGTCGAAGGTTAATCGACACACACGTTCAGAAAATGGTAATTTAATATCCCTTCCGGAAGATTCGAACATATCCACTTAGATCTTGTCGGACCGTTACCCCCAATCAAACGGAAACGTTTACATACTTACGATTGTTGATAGATTTACACGCTGGCCGGAAGCTATACCTCTAGCTGACATGAGAGCCACCACCGTAATTAAAGCTTTCGTTGACCAATACATTTCGAGATTCGGTATACCGCTCGAAATCACGACTGACCAAAGCAGCCAATTCGAGAGCAACCTATTTAAAGAACTTACAAGAGTGTTAGGTTCTCATAAAATTCGGACAACGACATATCATCCCCAGGCAAATGGTATGGTAGAACGTTTGCATCGTCACTTGAAAGCGTCACTATATGCTCGATCTAATACCCGAAACTGGAGCGAAGATCTTCCTTTCGTCCTTCTCGGAATAAGAACAGCGATCAAGACTGATCTCGGATGCACTCCTGCTGATCTTGTCTACGGAAAAACTCTTAAGGTCCCAGGAGAGCTCGTAATGCATAACAACACAAAAATATCGATAGATCCATCTTCATTGGTCGAACAATTTAGAGAGTCAATGCGTAACGTCGTTCCAAAAGATACACGAAACAGTCCACAAGACAATATCTACATTCCTAAAGACTTAACGGACTGCGATCATGTATTTGTTCGAGTAGACAAGGTCAAGACAGGATTGACACCACCTTACGAAGGTCCATTTTTAGTTATACGAAAATTTCGTAAATATTTCAGTATTGACTATAAAGGTAAAAATGTATCAATCGCCATCGACCGACTAAAACCGGCATATGTTACGGACGAACTTAAATCCATGACGCCATCAACAACAACAAAAGAAAAAAGACATGTCAGATTCTAAAAAGAAAATTTGTATTTATGTTAACTCATCATCATTCATTTTCTTTACAACACCTCTATATCTGCAGGGTGGGTGTTATGGTGTCTGCACTAATAACAAATTTAATGTTATCAGCAATACCCTACATATATTTGACATTTGAAGCATTAATTGAAAGGCACAAGGAAAGAGTGAGATGGCACCCAACACGATCCACATTATTATGCTACCTCCCTTTTATAATCCGATTATTCCTTTTCATTAAAGTCAGTCAGTTCTCAATTCTCTGTGGAGCCGAACACATCGGAAATATTGATTTGCTAATAAATTTATTTAGATTAAAATAAAATTAAATTATTGATTAAAAGGAAATCAAAATAATATCTTTATAAGTTTTTTATTTAATGTGGCTTGGGCGAGAGCAGCCACAAAACAACCCAAAAAAAATATAAATTTTTCATGTAAATTCTCTAATAGGAGATGTGTTAAAATTTTAAGAAAATCGGGCTAATTTTTATAAAATTTACATGGACACCACACGGGTCTCAGGCCCCGACCACTCCAAAAATTTTACAATAAATTTTGTCCATCGAAGATACACATGTGTATTAAATTTGAAGAAAATCGGGTTAATTTTTAAAAAAAATGTATGGGGCCCCACGAACCCGGGGCCCGGGGTCTCCAACATTTTTACAAAAAGTTTTGTCCACAGTGATACACATGTGTTTAAAATTTGAAGAAAACCGAGCTAATTTTTAAAAAATTTATATGGGCATCCCTCGGGCCTCAGGGACCGTTCATTCCAAAAACTTTACAAAAAATTTTGTACATCGGAGATACATATGTGTATAAAATTTGAAGAAAATCGGGTTAATTTTTTTGCAAAAATTTATGGGGCCCCACGACCCCGGCCACTAAAATTTTTGCAAATATTGGTTTCCATCGGAGATACACACGTATATACAATTTATAAAAAAAATCGGGTTAATTGTTTAAAAAAAAATGTTGGGGCCCAATGACCCTGAGGCCCGGGGTCTCCAAAATTTTTACAAGAAGTGTTTTCATCGGAGATACACATGCGTATATAATTTTAAGAAAATCTAGTAAATTTTTCAAAAATGTACATGGGCACCACGCGGGTCTCAGGGCCTGAAATTTTACAAAAAGTGTTGTACATTGGAGATACACATGTGTATAAAATTCAAAGAAAATCGGGTTAATTTTTTTAAAAATTTTGTATGGGGGCTTACGATCCCGAGGCCCGGGGTCTCTAAAATGTTTAAGTTTTGTCCATCGAAGATACACATGTGTATAAAATTATAAGAAAATCGGGTTAATTTTTATTTTAAATTTGTATGAGGCCCCACGAACCCGGCGTCTGTATAGGGCCCCATGATCTTGGGGCCCGGGGTCTCCAAAATTTTTACAAAAAGTGTTGTCAATCGGAGATACACATGTGTAAAAAATGTTAAGAAAATCGGGTTTATTTTTATTATAAATTTGTATGAGGCCCCACGACCCCGGCGTCTGTATAGGGCCCCATGATCTTGTGGCCCGGCGTCTCCAAAATTTTAACAAAAAGTTTTGTCCATCGAAGATACACATGTGTATAAAATTTTAAGAAAATCGGGTTAATTTTTATTTTAAATTTGTATGACGCCCCATGAACCCGGCGTCTGTATAGGGCCCCATGATCTTGGGGTCCGGGGTCTCCAAAATTTTAATAAAAAGTGTTGTGTATCAGGGATACACGTGTATAAAAAAATTGAAGAAAATCGGGTAAATTTTGTAAAATATTTGTATGGGAGCCACCCGACCCCAAGGCCCGAGGGGCCCCAAATTTTAACAGATAATGTTGTCTTTGTAGGTATACATGTGTTCAAAATTTCAATGAAATAGGACTTTGGAAAGTGGGTTGAAAATTTATCGCAAGATTCCACGACAAACAAACCCAAAACCCACAAACAAACACACGGGCACGCGATGTTAATATACAGAATTTTAAAAATGGAGGTGTGGGCACAACACGACTTTCTTTTACGGACGGGACCGGAATCTTCAGTTATTTTTGTTTTAATTTGTTTAAATTTCTTTTTCACAGATTTCTGCTAAGTGTTATACTTTTTGAGTTATTTGCAAAAACTCGAAAAACTGTCTAAGTAACTGTCTTATTCACTTTCGGCTGTCAGATATCCGTCGAAATCATCGGGCCCTCACAATTTATGTAAAAAGGTTAAATATGAATTTTCATCCCGATAAGTACAGACTTACAGACATACCGTAATAGACGAATGCTTATTTAACCGTTGGATCTTAATTAAAACAAAAATACATTCTTTTCTTTGGCTACAAAGCCGTTTTTTTATTCAACACTCCGCGAGGATACAACCATTCGACTTGGAACACAGAGCCAGACTGACTCCTGATTGAGTTTTTCTTTATTCACGACCACCGATTGCTCTTTTACATTTCTTTTTTTATATCATTTTTCTTTTGCTTACAATACGATGTTAGTTTGCCTGTTACAACTCGGTCATCCTGACTAACAATCGTCCCGATTCCCATGGCTAGCGTTTTCTTTATCAGTAGGTCACAATTTAATATTCGCCCCTTCCCATATTCCTTCATACGGTAGCTGACCTAGTTGGAAACCCTCAACTTCCTTTAGAAAATATCTGTCATTAGGTAAAATTTTTTCTACACGGTATGGGCCCCTAAATTTAGGGATGATTTTCTTACACACACCCGCTTTAATTTCATAATTTTTTACCATAACAAAATCACCTTCTTTGTACTCTGCAATAGCCCTGTTTCGATCTTTCATTTTTTTAATTACGATTCTGACTTTCAACAATTTTCCCTGACGCTTTCGTCCTCATTAGTTTAGATACCTTTCTACTACTCGTTCTCCAACCTCACCTAAGTTATCCGTTAAATAATCTACCACTATCCCTCTTTGTCCAATTCCAAATAATAACTCACTAGGTGTCGTTCCCGTATTGTTCAAACCAAATTCTATTTTCGGCAACACTCCTTCAAGAGACGAATTAACACCGGCATTTGTCATTGGACCTACACTCCTATTGCCTCTCTCGACCTGCCCATTAGCTTAAGGAGAGCCAGTTGCAATTCTTACATGGCGAACGTTGTTTTCCTTCATAAATATTGCGAAGTCCTTTGACATAAACGCACTGCCACGATCTGATATCATTATTTTCGGACGACTATTAAACTCGAAATAGGACTGTAAGCACCTTAAAACTTCTCCAGTGCCGGTCTTCTTAGTAGCGAACAACTTCACATATTTGGTAAATGCATCTTTTGTAAGGAACACATATTTTTTTCCCCTTTTCTCATTGAGATCGGGCCTAGATGATCTATGTATACCATTTCAAAGAGTTTATCCCCTTTGGGAATGCTATGTAAGAGTCCCTCGTGTTTGCCTAAATTAGGCGAAATAGCAATACATTTCAATCAATTGGCTATGTGCTCCATATTCATATTCGGAAACCAATACGTTTTTATTATTCTTGGAAACTTGGGACGAGATAAGGTGATAGGGGACCTTATCTCGTCCCAAGTTCCCAATCTCGTCATGGTGCATTCTAATTATCTTAGGTACATAAATAAAATTATTTGTCCTACCTTATATAAACTAACCCGTTTCGCATTTCGTAAACACGACTCTTCCTTTTCTCAAGTTGTGCCCGTATTTTATTCACGGATTCATCTGTGTATTGTTTAATCCATAAATTTTGTTTCAGTGTATTTTCTTCTATGACTAGAATATTTGACGCACGGCTCAATGCATCCACATGTTGCATTCTCGTTCCACTACGGTGCTCTATTACGTAATCATAATTTTGGAGATCCAGTGCCCGTCGTGCTATTCGGGGATTTATCTCCTCTTTGTTTAAGGTTAGAGCATGTGAATTACAATCAGTCACTATTTTAAAATGAAGACCGTGCAGATATATCCTTAACCTCTGTAGCGCGTATATAATTGCTAAGGTCTCCAGTTCAAAGCTTTGGTACTTAGACTCATGATCCGTCGCTCTCTTTGAAAAATTATATACCGGGTTAAACTTTCCATCAGCCTTTCTCTGCATAATTATTGCACCAACACCCAAAGAGCTAGCGTCGCAATGCAGCACTGTCTCATCTTTAGGATTATATAGCGCTAATATCGGAGCTTCCAAGAGCTTTTGTTTCTGAAAGAGGAGTTCTTCTTCTCCAAACTTAAAAGTAGAGTCTTTTCTTATTAGTTTATATAACGGTTGCGCAATTATTAAAAATCCTTCCTTCTATTTTTATCGTCTATTATTAGTCTATCGAAAACTTCTCTTAAAATCTTCAAATGCTCGGCAACTGTTTCGGTGGCTATCATCTCTTAATAAATCTTCAAAAAATCTATTAACTTATCGCTGAAATTCCCACGGCGCATTCTTCAGCCCGAAGGGCATTTTAAGATATGCGAATTGACCCAATGGGGTTACAAAAGAAGTGTACTTAATTGAATTTGCATACATATGAACATGGTGAAATGAGCTCTTTAGGTCTAAGAGTGGAAAAATTTGTTTATTGACCAACCCGTCCAATAAATCCTCTATTAATGTGATCTCTTAACGTGACCTTATTCAATACGTGATAATCTACACACATATCGCCTGTTTTATTTTTAAATTCTCTATAGTAACTTCGCGTGCACGTGGCTGGCTGGCTGGTCAGATTTTCTGATCAATTTTTAACCCACTTCCCATAGTCCGATCTTATTGAAATTTTGCATACATGTATATTTCCGGTGACAATCTTTCTACTCTACTACTACTACTTTCTATTAAAATTTGAACCCGAGGTCCGAGGGGCTCGCATACAAATATTTTACAAAATTTACCCGATTTTCTTTAAATTTTGTGACACACATCTTCGATGGAAAACACTTTTTGTGATTTTGCCACAAAACGAGCACGCAGTGTATGTGTGTGTGTGTGTGTGTGTGTGTGTGTGTGTGTGTGTGTGTGTGTGTGTTTTTTTTTTTTTTATGGCTGTGCCAAAGGTGGGGAATCTTCTAAAAGATACCAGTAGAGCCCTCCAGGGGTACTAGCATGCACGATTCGTAAACCTGAATGTTCGTACCAGGAATTACGCATACGTACTAAACCCTCCTTACACACTTCAACCACTCTCCCCATGGGACTGCCGTTAGGTATTACATCACGGGGCTGGTTAGCAGATTACTCTATGCCTTCTGCATCTTCTGCTGCTGCTGATCGCCTTATATTTTCGATTCTTCGCAGCTCGTTTTGCACTTTCGTTACGAATACACACACTTCTGTCCACTTATCCTCGGATCTTTGCATTTCTTCTAAAAGGACGTGTGGACTTGGCAGGTTGCTTCTCCATTCTCTGAAGCGTCTGCAATGGAAAATAGCATGCTCTGTGTCTTCTTCTATGTCTGGACAATCTGGGCAAAAAGGTGAGCTATCGTGTCCAAATCGATAAAGATATTTTCGATAACCGCCATGGCCTGACAGAAACTGCGTAAATTGGTAGTTGCAGTTACCGTGAGATCGGTTTGTCCAATTCTCAATGTTCGGGATCAGTTTGTAGGTCCATCTTCCTTTCAAACTTATGTCCCACCGGTCTTGCCACACAGCCATTGAGGTGGCCTTTTCTTCCTCTTTGATCATTTCGATTGTTCGTTGGTCCTGTTGTGATAAGGCTCTTCTATTGTAGATCCTAAGCATTTCATCTGCGAGGATATCTACTGGAACCATTCCTGCTATAACGAGGGCAGCATCATCGGAGATCGTTCGGAACCCGCTGATCGTCCTTAGTGCACTGAGTCTGTATATAGACGATAAGTTTCTTCTTATTTCTTTAGTTACCAGTGCATCCGCCCAAACTGGGGCTGCGTAAAGGAGGACTGAGCTGACTACTCTAGACATTAGGACCCTCCTTGTATATCCTGGTCCTCCAACGTTTGGCAGAATCCGGAATAATGCTGCCTGCATCTGGGAAGCCTTTTTGCTCGAGTAGTCCACGTGTATTTTAAAACGGAGCCTATTGTCAAGCATTACTCCTAGGTATTTGACAAAATCCTTTGATCTAATAGTCTGGTTACCAACTCGTATATTTATGTATTCTATATTTTTCCGGCTGGTAATCAGGACTGCTTCCGTTTTATGGTCGGCTAATTCTAGACCGACGGATACTAGCCATTTCTTGATTTGGCCAACTGCTTCGTTCGTGGCTGACTCTATTCCATTGATTGTCTTTGACACTGTGACAACGGCGATGTCGTCGGCGAATCCAAATATTTGTACGCCTGGTGGTAATGCTAGTCTTAGAACTCCATCGTACATAATATTCCATAGAAGGGGACCCAGCACCGATCCTTGTGGGACTCCTGCGGAGACGTTATAGTACTTTGTACCCTCATTGGTTTCGTACCTCAACCTTCTATAACTTAAGTAGCTTGACACTATCTTCCTTATATAGTATGGTGCATCCATTCTGGCGAGTGATCTTCTTATTGAGGACCATTTTGCAGAGTTAAAGGCGTTTTTTATGTCCAGTGTCACTACTGCACAATATTCCTTTGTGCCCCACCGCCATCTTTTTCCTTCAATCGCATTCTTTGCTATATTGACCACCGCCTTTATGGCGTCGACGGTCGAGCGCGATTTTCGAAACCCAAACTGATGATCTGACAGTGCTCCTTTATTATCCGCTATATTAAGCAATCTGTCATATATGATCCGCTCGAGTATCTTTCCCATTGTATCTAGTAGGCATATTGGGCGGTACGATGATGGTTCGCCCGGTGGTTTGTTTCCCTTTGGAAGCAATACTAAATGCTGCAGTTTCCAAGGTTCAGGGAAAACTCCTTCATCTAGACACTGTTGCATGCATGTCATGAACATGTCCGGCCTACTTCGGATGGCGGCTTTCAATGCTTTATTAGGAATGCCATCGGGTCCAGGAGCTTTGTTGTCTCGTATTCTTTTACTTGCGTTCACGAGTTCATCAACTGTTAGCCTTGGAATACTTTCTGTGCTAATTTCTCTTATTATGTTGCACATAGTATATGGTCCTTTCGGAAATAGGTGTTCTACGATGGACCTAAGCTTTGTTGGGCATGATATTTGCGGGGTCTTACAGCCTTTTAGCTTTGCCATAACTATTTTGTATGCTGTGCCCCAGGGATTGATGTCCGCCTCGTCACATAGTCGTTTGAAGCACTTCGACTTGCTTTCTTTAATTGCATTTTTTAAATTTCGTCTAGCTAATCTTAGCATATCAAGACGTTCTTGAATGTCTGATCCCCTTCTTGATCGCTGCACTCTACGTCTGGCTTGTAAGCAGGCAGCTCTCAGTGCTTTTATCTGCTCATTCCACCAGTAGCAGTGTTCACCTCTCTTGCTAGGTCTTCTCCTGGGCATAGCTGCGTCGCACGCTGTAGTGATTATACTGGTAAGTTGTTGCGACAGATGTTCCGCTTTCGATTAGGAAGCTTGAGTGTATGATTTCCTCAAATATTTCTTTATCAAGGAACTTGTCTTTCCATTTAGGTCCCCCTAATTTTGGGCGTTGCACGGCTTTTTTTTCTTTAATTTCAATTACAATCGCCTGGTGGTCGCTGTGCGTATAGTCTTCGCTGACGCGCCATTTTATCATCCGCAGGAGGGAACTGCTAGCGAAGGTAATATCGATGATCGATCCCCTTCCTGCTTTGCGATACGTATTTGCTCGTCCCGTGTTAGCTATGCCTATATTTAATGAGGCGAAAGATTCTAGCAGATAATGTCCTCTGGTATTAGTAAATCTGCTGCCCCAGTCTGTTGCCCAGGCATTGAAGTCTCCGCCTATAACCACTGGAGCTCTTCCTCGAGCATCGGCCGTTAAATTTTCTATCATTGCTGAGTATTCGCTCATCGTCCAGCGGGGTCTTGCGTAACAACTATAAAAGTTGATTCCCTTTATTTTTGCCCGTACGAAGCCCTCCGCCTGCCCGTCTACATCTTGGAAGGCATGTCTCCCGCAAATCCATATTGCAGCTTTTTCTGTTTTGTCACATGCCCAAGCGTTGATGTCACGAGATTTGTACGGTTCGCTTATTAAAATTATGTCCGCTCTCTCGTCTTTAGCCGTCTGTGACAGGATATCCTGTGCTATCTCGCAGTGATTTAGGTTTATCTGGATAACCTTCATACTTTTCTACTGGCGATAGCTCTCCTAAAGACTGGGCATTTGCTGCTGCCCGCTACATGCTTCGCATCTTCTGGGTGTTCCTTTCTACAGAACATGCACGAAGGCTCCTTTGCGCAAGACTTAGCTATGTGGCCCTCATCCCCACATCTTCTACACAGCTTGGAGCGATCTTCTCCGTTTTTACACTGCTTGGCAATGTGCCCAAATTCCAGGCATTTGAAGCACTTTTTGAGGAGTGTCCGTTCGCGGATGCGACACACTACCCACCCGATTTTTATCTTCTGTGCTTCCAGCAGCTTCTTTGCTTTTGCATTTGGAAGGCTGATAGTCGCCGTTTGGGTTCCACCATATGCTTTCCTCAGCGATATAAAGTCTGACGGTGTAACGCCTTCGACTCCGGCTTGGACTTCGATTGATTCACAAATGTCTTCTTTTGTGGTGATCTCATCGATGTCTTTCAGCTCGATGCTAGTGCGTTGGGTGAGGGTTCTTACGTTTGCTTGTTCGCCTAACGCCTCACTTATGACGCTTTTAAATTCCGCTGTCTTGTCACTTGTCTCCTTCAATTGAATTAAGAGGTCACCTTTTTGTGTCCTTCTGATCATAGATACTGCTTTTCCAATTGTTTCTAGTTTTGGATCAGCCTTCACGTTGCGCAATATCTGCGCATAGGATATTTCGCCCTTCGCTTCTATGACTATGGCGTCAGGTCTTGCCTTTCTTATAATTGGCTTTTGTTTTACGGCGGACTTCTTGGCAGATGCGTCTGACTTCACTTTATTTTTAGTTTTAGCGACGACTTTTGTCCATTCGCCTTCTCCAGTTTTTTTAACATTTTTAATACCCTTTTCCTGGGTTTTTTCTTCCGTCGCTATTACCATAGGCTTACGTGAGGACTGGCGTTGCTCTTGCCTCCGCTTTGGATTCGGCGTTTCGCTGTGGATAGGCTGCTTCCTTTTTTGCTCCATTGAAGCTTTGAGCCATGGAGAGGTTTGAGATGAGGTGTGATTAACCATCTTCTCCTGAGTCTTCTTGTTATTAATGTAGATAGCCGATAACTCATAGAGGTTTTTAATGCTATCAATCGCATCCCGCATGGCTTGATGGATGGAACGTCTTTTTCCATCTTCCAACATTTCTACCAGTCCCTTGATCTGCTCTCCTAGTTTATGAAAGTCAGATTTGCCGGGGCTGGCTTCCTTTATCACCTTTCTTGTTTCCGGTGATTCGCGCCTTTGTGACGTTTGGGCCACTGGTGATCTCGCCATCTTCGAACTCCTTTTAAAAGAATTCACATTCTCCTCTCCTACAACTCCTTCTACTTCTCCTCCTCCTAAATTCTGGGAATTCATTGTAAATTGGGTCCCCACTCAAAGCCGTTATCAATGCTCGGGTGTGTAGTCACCTATGGATCCCATGGTTATCTATGCAAGCAGTGAGGCCATGCAATGGGTTGACACGAGCCCTTATGGGATCTTGTGTTCAGACCCATATCAATGTTAGACAGGAATTTTCATCTGTACCTACACCACTAACTTAATAGCGACGTAACATTGAGCGTACTTTGAGTCCTGCCAGGGTTTTAACGGGACGGGGGCGCCGGTAGCATTAGCCTGAAAGCCATTTCAGCAAAATTTCACTCTTGCCTACTCAGGTAACAGAATACCACAGACGTCAGCCCAAGAGTTGACAAATCAAAATAATTGCTTCCAGTATACCATAATTAAGACCTTACTGGGCTTAATACATTCATTGAATGCCGCGCTCCCTCGTTGGCCGCGGCTTTTCCTCCGGGAGGGTTGGGAGTTATACCGCTCCTACTCGGTCGTCAGAGCCTCGGCGAGCAGGTTTTTCCATGCAAGAGAGGTTGACAGTGACTTCTTCTTCGCCGTAACCCTGGCTAGGGCCCCTCACATGGTACTATTACCCGGGGCAGGTGAACCAAGGTTTGTTGACGTGGTTTTACTCCCCGGACTAGGGCCCGTGGGGTTGTCAGACCCAACACTCTACTTCAGAGTGCCCTTGCGGTAAGTGTGTGTGTGTGTGTGTGTGTGTGTGTGTGTGTGTGTGTGTGTGTGTGTGTGTGTGTGTGTGTGTGTGTGTGTGTGTGTGTGTGTGTGTGTGTGTGTGTGTGTGTTTTATTTTGTTGTCGATATCAACTTACAGATAAAACAACAAGTTTTCACAGTGTTCTGTCATTCGCGTTTTCATAAATTAGTTCAGAGCAGTCAAAGAGTTCTCAAGAAAAATGCTCCTGTTTCTTATTTGCTCAGAGTATGGGCGTGCTCTAAGTGCTCAGAATAAAATGCTCTGAGCATTTTCAATTTTAACATCTGATGTCAAATGTCTCTTTCGGTGATTTTCTCCTACAATAAAAAAAAAAAAACAGGATCGAGGGCCTACCATATCAATATCTGCGATTAGAGAATTAAGATGAAAAATTTAAATTTTTATATTTAAATTACAATAGGACTGGAATATTCAGATCGACTTGGTCTGATTATTCCTTCTTCCAACAACTCGTCTTATATATCCTGAAACTGCTCCTTTTCAAAATATGACAGCCTACGCGGGGAACAGTAAAAAGGCTATTCATTGCTCAATATTAATTTCATCTCGCATATTACCTGGGGAACTTCGGGACGTTTACAATTTAGGTAGCTTTCATAAAATAACTCATTAAATTTATTTTTATCAACAAAATCTATATCTTTATTCATTATACACTCTTTTTGTACTTCTATCTCTTTCTTCATCAGATTCATACATTCGTTTTTAAACATTTCATCTTCTGTCCTTTTATTTTGCTCATACAGTACAGAAAACGCCTCTAAGAGTTGGTGCTTCGTGCGGAAGCACTGCATCCTTGCCTGTGATCGCAAATACGTTTCGGGTATTCCGTCAATTAGGCATTCGATTAGTTCGTCATTTTCATAGATATTTTGTTAGCTAGGATGGTTTTCTCGTGGAATTACTCCTGGAAGGTTTCCGTTGTCAACCACCTCCTCTCGACCGCTCGTTTTAAAGTCAACCGACTATTATGATCATCAAACATCTCCTTCATCTCGAGTAGTAATTGTTTAATTGGAATGGTTGTGACATCTGACCTGAAGTGAAACCATTTACCATGTAAAAGAAAGTAAAACTAACTAATGATAAATTAAATCAAAACAACCAACGATTAAATGAGTATTCTAAACGCTGTCTTGTTTTAGTGTACAACTTAGCTGTGATTTCATGTTTAAATGCCAACTAATATATAAAACAAATTTTCCTTATATTTATTTAGTAAAAGGTGCGTGTCAGTCCGTTTTTGACGTGACAACGTCTCACTACAAGGTATAAGGGGGTGCATGTTCAAAAAGTAAAATGTTAAATGTCTCACCGTTGTGAGACACTGTTAAGTGAGACACTGTTAAGTGAGACACTTTTAAGTAATCCACTTTAAATGTCAGTACTTTGGAAACTAAGCCATTTCTCAAGGGATTCGTATGAAACTCGGAATGTAGGACTAATATGTGACTATAAGACTTGTTCCTATGAAAATTCTGGGATCTGGCCAATAGGGTCTGGAATTTTTGGAACCAAGCCATTTCTCAAGGGATTCGTATGAAACTCGGAGTGTAGGACTAATATGTGACTATAAGACTTGGAAATTCTGGGATCTGGCCAATAGGGTCTGGGATTTTTGGAACCAAGCCATTTCTCAAGGGATTCGTATGAAACTCGGAATGTAGGACTAATTTCTGACTATAAGACTTGTTCCCTCAAGGGATTCGTATGAAACTCGGAACTATAAGACTTGTTCCTATGGAAATTCTGGGATCTGGCCAATAGGGTCTGGGATTTTTGAAACCAAGCCATTTCTCAAGGGATTCGTATGAAACTCGGAATGTAGGACTAATATGTGACTATAAGACTTGTTCCTATGGAAATTCTGGGATCTGTCCAATAGGGTCTGTGATTTTTGGAACCAAGCCATTTCTCAAGGGATTCGTATGAAACTCGGAATGCAGGACTGATATGCGGCTATAAGACTTCTTCCTATGGGAATTCTGGAATATAATCATGATGGTCTGGAATTTCGGGAGCTAAACAATTTCTCAAGCGACTCGTGCCTTTTAATTTAATCGTAATATTGGCCACAACGTCAAAGAATTTCACTCCAACCGCGCGTAAAGATTACACGCACATATTTTTTTAACAGCTCTTACTTCTCCTACTACTATCGACGCAACTGCATTACTATGTTTGTGCAGTGATATGATATATTTAATATGTACCCACCTCACAATAAATTGTTATGAACATTTAAATCAGCTTATAAATTATTTATTCTGTTGTATGTGATGTCATTGATGATCATGTATGTGGTTTCAATAACATACAATCAAGCAGAGCAGAACGAAACAAAAATATGCAGTAGTAGGCTGCGGTCAAGAATTCAGCCGCTGCGCAGTTTATGCTGCATTTTGGTCAAAAATTCACTTTTCAGCCAATGCATTTAAGAAAAATCGACTGCGCAGTTTACGCAGCTACTTAAAATTAAATGCAAATAGCAAAATGTTAATGTCAAATTGTCGCCCTACAAGCAGACTGTAAGTCGGTTTAAAATGTAGCCGCAATTTCGTGTATACCGACTCCCTGCCATTTTTTTGTGCAGCACAAGTTGCGCCGCTACTTAATTCTTTACCGCAGCCGTAGTGATAGTATAGTCTCTGTTCATTTTCTATCGGTGCTCTGCTCTGCTCGTTCTCTCACCATTGCATAAAGTGGTACAGTGCTCACGTATTGGTCGTCTTACAGAAATCAATATTACTATAAGTTACAAACAAGAGGCATATAACAATATAAACCTGCCTCCTTGTACCTATTTCCTTTTCTTTTTGCTTGTCTTATCCTTACTCATGTTAACAGTAACTAGAGTAAATAACTCTTCGATCCATTACAGAAGGGAGAGAACCATGCAAAAGAAATTTTATTATGAATAATTGGCCTGCATGTATCAAAGCGATATTCTTCTCTCTTCAAATTTATTTTAAAATTACTCAATTTTTTTATAAATTGAATAACTCTTCGATCAATTACAGAAGGGAGAGAACCATGAAAAGAAATTTAATTATTTAATTTTTAGGGAGAGAATTGTGTCTTTTATGAGAGAAACATTTGATCCCTCGTGAGAGATCAGATACCGAGCGTAGACGATAAATGGACACGCCTTAAGAATACTGTCATTAATACTGCTGACTCATGAATAATTGGCCTGCATGTTTCAAAGCGACATTCTTATCATACCATTTCGATGCATTGGTTAGTGCTGCTCACTTCTTTTCTCTTCAAATTTAATTTAAAACTACTCAAATTTTTTATGAGTTGAAACCAAAAGCTGCATTACTGTGTTTGGGCAGTAATATTCAATATGCAGCAACTTCACAGTTAGTGGTTATGAACATTAAAATTCGCTTATAAATAATTTATATATAATGTGATGTGATAATAATGTATGTGATGAGCTACGGTGCAAGTCATAGGACTTGTATTTAGTATAGAAATTTTTTTAATATATCCGTCCGTGTTTATGTCTCTCAGACAACAAGATCTTTGTTTTCTTTTGTTTCGTCCCGGACAGACGTTGTCACGCCCAAAACCCACGGCCGTGTCTTCGACACAGCCTTCCCTGCTCTTTTCTTTAAGTCCAGAACTGTTGAACTTGGGTTCCTTAAGTGCACAGGCGTTTGGTATTCAATGACAACCCAAACAATCATTTTTTGGAAGGTGTTGGACATTTAAATCGAGAGGTCCCTTATTTCTTTTTTTTAAACTCATCGATGTTTTCATGAGAATGAGAGCGCGATGCATATTATTTAGCAACAAACGTGGATACTCGTGTGCAGACGATAATCGTCTGCGGTATGTATTATCGACTACGCCACAGGCGAAAAGCAGCAAACACATTTCCAATTGATTATCCGTAATGAATGCAGAATAATAAAATTTACCAAAATGAACACGGTTTGGGTTGAATTTGCACGAGAATTCTGCTACAATAATCCCTTTTAAGCTATTTACAATGATTTATATAGATTTAAAACGTTCTCTGCCCTCACTCTTACTACCTCACTCGCGAGCTATTGAACTGTCGTATGCAGTGTAGATAGCTTTCAGTTCAGGTTTTATGGCATTTATGTAAAATCATTTGGAAAATATCATCATACAGCTTTAACATACATCTGAAATAGTAATAGGATGAATAACTCGATTCCGTTATGTAAACGGCTTTGATCTATCAAATTTTACAAAACGTGTATAGTGTATGCTTCTAAGAACTACATAAGTTTGTTTTCTACTCTGTATATCTACTCAGCTTAAGATAAAAGATTTTTATAAATATACAGTACAGTGCATTAATATATGCAAGATGTTGGGGCAATTAAACTCAAAAAGCTAAAGAAAAGTCCTCCGGATAAAGTTGATATTTGAGACGTATGTAAATTTACCTTTGGCAACTTACGTTGAAGCAGTTTCTGCAGTGAATATAAAAAACATGTTGATCTGAAAAGAACAAAAAGTAAAACAAAACTTTTTTTTTTAATGCTTGGGTGATAAATGTCTAATTATTCCTATATTCGCTAAAAGTGAATTTAGTAAAAACTTTAGACATAATTCACTATAATTAATCTTTCTTTTTGCAAGCTAGTAAATTTGTAAGAAAATTGTTTACAAAAAATTAGAGTTAAATTGAAAAAATTACAAAAACTCGAAAAACTGTCCAAGCAAACTGCCACTTCCGGTTGGCCGATTTCCCACAAAATCAACTGGAACCTCCCAGTTTATGTAAAAAACTTTAATATAAATTTTTATACCTACCAGTTCAGCCGTCTGGGCTGTAGAGTGGACAAAGTCAGACAGACAGACAGAGTTTATTTTTTGCTTCTTCTGACTCAGGAGATAAGGAAATGGGTATTTCCGCAAAAATCCCGAGTTCGAAAATTTTAATGATTTTTTCAAAGTTTGATAAATTTTTGAAAATAATAAACCTTTAGGATAAATATGAAAATAGTTTTATTCAAATGGCTTCCGCGTCTGACTTTGCAGTAGTCCATGCTTTAAATCCAATTAGAGAGTATATTTTCGATGACTTGAGGTCCTATTTTACGAAAAGCTCGATCAATATTGTGCTGCTTTTTGTGGGATCTGTTCACAAATAACGCAACGACCTTAGAGAGGGTGGGGGATTTCTTTAAGATTTGTTACGGTGGTTGGCGGGGGCGTTTTTCCAAATGTTACGTAATCAAAAAATGAAGACGAAATGATTTGTCGAATATTATTGTGGTATTTATACATTAAAAGAAATAAGTTTTAAAAGGTTTGTGTTCATTGTATTTCATATATTTAGACCCTAATTATGAAAATGTCGTTGCTATATAAGTCGTAAGCGCCGTGGCTCAGTAGATAGGAGCATGGACTCCTGAGCAGGGGCTTCGTGGTTCGAATCCCAGTAACACCAAAATATTTTTCACGGTGTCCCACCTCTCGCGAAGGTTTGACAAGCGTCCGAGAGTAATAACTTGTCACGGAAAGCTTCTCAATTCGCCGTTCGGATCCGGCATTAAATTGTAGGTCCCTCCATTTGTGTGCAAAAATATGCATGCTCAACACAAATGGTTGCGAGAACCCAGGCCTTGGACCGCATGGTCTGTCGCGCAGGTATTATATAAGTCGTTGTACGAGAAGTTTTTGGGAGCATATCCTGACAAATCCAAACGGCAGTCCAGAAAATCGACTTTAACTAAAACTAATAAGCAGAGTAAAATTCATCTAAATCAACGACCATTGATATCGATGAAAAACCTTGCTCATCTAAACGTTAACCGTTGCCATCAAAAGAATTCAAAGCTGCGTCCCAAGAGAAGTTGAAAAAACACCAAGCTGCGACGGTTGCGTTCAAATGTTGAATATGTGCTTTTGTATGGGTGCAGCACTTGGAAGGTGACCGCTACTTTCACAAAAAGATTACATACGTTCGTAAATAGGTGCCTACGGAACATCTTTAGGGTTTTCTGTCCTAACCGTATCTCCGTTGTTCGACGGAGACACACATGTGAATGCACATTTGAATAAAATCGGTTAAATATTTAAAAAATTTGTTTTGAATCCCCCAACCACGGGGCCTGACCACAGCCAAATTTTTACAAAAAGTATTATTCATTGCAGACACACATGTGTGTATGTGCGTAAAATTGCGTAAATGTGCCGGTAAATTTTTTAAAAAATTTGTTTAGGAGCCCCCAGAATTTGATATTTTAAATTTGCAGGAGAGAATCTCTCACAAATCTGGAGTAGCATACTTTTTGATAACTATTCAACAGTTGCTGAATATATCGAACCAAATAATTCGGATATCCTACAAAAAAATATTCAAACGAGTCAATATAACACTCAAATTGTTAAGTGTTATGATCAAAATTGCTTTGGAAAACCTAGAAGTAGTTACTTTAGTGTAATGAACAAAAAAAAAATATTTTTACCACCACAAATTCCACTTATTCAAACCAATATTGGAATAAATGCTGCAACCGACAGAAAGTGGTGAAAAATCACAAAAATCATTTTCACCCATTGTTTTTTTCAAACAACTAGCTGATTACCCGGCGTTGCCCAAGTAGTTATTCATCCCAATCTTCTATAAGCTAGGGGTAGAAAAAATAATGATATCTATCTATAAGGTAAAATTGCGGTTTTTATTAACAAAATTTATTTTAAAAAATATATTTTAAATTATAGCTATAGTATTTAAATTATAAAATAAAATTAACAAAACATCATCATCATATTTGGCTCTACAACCGGGGTCCGGTCCTGGCCTCCCGCAAAAAGTCTCTCCACCGGTCCCGATTTCGAGCCGATGTCATCCAGTTTGGCATCCCTAAACTCTGGGCGTCCTGGTCTACGCCATCCTTCCAGCGTAGGCTTGGCCGGCCTCGCTGTCGTTTTCCATAAATCCCTCCGCAAAGGACTTTCCGAGCAGGATCCTCTTCGCTCATCGCGGTAACGCTCGTAGATCTCATCATTATAGAGTCTCCGGAATCGTCCTTCCTCACATACGGGGCCAACAATTCTCCGTAAGACTTTTCTCTCGAACGCGGCTAAGAGGTCAGAATGCTTTTTGCTAAGCACCCAAGTCTCGGATCCATATGTAAGTACTGGTATGACCATTGTCTTATATATCAGCAGCTTGGATGTTATGGATAAGTTCCTGGATTTAAAGAGTCTTGACAGGCTATAGTAGGCTTTGTTGGCTTTAAGCAACCGTGCGCGTATTTCTGGTTAACAAAACATACATAATTTTAATTTAAAACAAAACTTAGTTGTATACACAGTAGCAATAATGGCCCCTTCTAGCAAACGGTTCAAAATGTTATAGTTTTGAGAAACAGCCACATAAATAGAATTTATTAGTTCAGCAGCAGATTTCAAAAATCGATGTCAATTTAACATATCCATAAAACACGGCTACTAATCTACCTTTTCCAATTTGAGGTAGGGGCAACAATGTCCTCGCCTCCAAATTCGTCGCCAAATGGTCGCCGAGTACCATTCTATACGCCACTATTCATCTCAGCGACCCCGAAAACTATGGGATCGACACTAATATCGGTGACCCTCTCCCCGGGGAGACAACTCACCCATAAGAATGTCCTGCCAACACTATTAATCTCAGTGGCCCCGACAAGTATTGAATGGACACTTTTATCGGTCATCCCCCTCAGGTATCGACCCCATCCCCCTAGAGCTGTCCTACCATTACATTTTAACTCAGCGACGTTATCGACCCGATACCCCTAGAGCTGTCTTACCATCACCGTTCAACTCAACGACACCGAAAACCATAACATTGACACTGACCCATCCCCCTAGAGCTGTCTTACCATCACCATTCAACTCAGCGACCACGAAACCCATAGAATCAACACTAATATCGGTCACCCCCCTCAGTTATCACCCCATACCCCTAGAGCTGTCTTACCATCACCATTTAACTCAGCGACCACGAAAACCATAGAATCAACACTAATATCGGTCACCCCCCCTCAGTTATCACCCCATACCCCTAGAGCTGTCTTACCATCCCCATTCAAGTCAGCGACCACGAAAACCATAGAATCAACACTAATATCGGTCACCCCCCCCCCTCAGTTATCACCCCATACCCCTAGAGCTGTCTTACCATCACCATTCAACTCAGCGACCACGAAAACCATAGAATCAACACTAATATCGGTCACCCCCCCTCAGTTATCACCCCATACCCCTAGAGGTGTCTTACCATCAACATTCAACTCAGCGACTCCGAAAACTATATTATCGACAATAATATCGGTCAACTCCCCTCAGTTATCGACCCCATCCCCCTAGAGCTGTCTTACCATCTATGCATATCTTGTATAAAGAGATAATTTTCGAACTTTGGTTGATGGACTTTATATATAAGCATAGCTGCACCGACATGTCCTAACCCTTGCTGCATTCAAATTTTTTCTATAGTCGAACACATACCGGTTGTTTTGTTTTGTTAAAGACCTTTATACAAATACTTCTATCCGCAACAGCAAGTATTTTGTAGTACTATTACAATAGCCGTTCTGCATCTCTGAGATATTTTGACAACTTTATTTCTAATCCTTATAAATATTAATATTAATAATAAATAAGGAATAGAACGCAGCACACCTTATTTTGGCCACTTCTACTTTACATGCTTATCTTTCATTTACGTATTTACGCAAATACGCAAATATGGCACAAATGAATTTCAAACAGATTCGAACTGTGTCAAAAGCAAATATTATTAATTAAGATGTAACTTTATTCTCATGTGAAGAGAACAAAGTCACAGAAAAATTTCTATCTCGAGCTTTATGGGACCCGTGGAGTTTGCGCGTATATCTTTCATATGTTGAGTCAAAGCTTCGGAATAAAATCATTGTACGAGTATAAAGAAGGACACTTTAAGATACTTTAATTATTATTTTATTCCTGAAGATATATGGCACACCTCGTGTGTTTGCATAATTAAAATGTTTTCCATATTGTTAAACGCGTTGGGAAAGAGAAAAGCCTTTAGCAATTTGCCGCTTTATGAGTACATGCAGATCGTGCAGCTTCAGAAATTAATTCTCCTTTGTGAGCTAAATTATTTCTTGCTTTACTTTACATATTCGTATGAGCACATTATAAATTTTCTCCAGCTATTTTCCTTCATAAACACACTCAAATTTATTTTTTTACATCTTTGATGAAATATTTTATGTGAGTGATGATTCTTAAGTAAATTTACTTAATTTCGTAACATTTTTAATGTTCAAGTGACTTTATTCAAATATGTACAACCCAAGCTCAAACATCAACAATTTTTTTACAGGTCAAGAAGTTTCATCCAAGCACACAAAATAAGTATCATCTGCGACTAAATAAATATATGCGGAGTATAGGACCACCATTTACTCTACCTCTAACGAATGGAGCCAATAGTAAAGAAGGTATTAAAAAGCAGAGCTCTTTTACAAGACGCATTTTAAAATATACCGACTATATATGAATAGAAGAAAATTCAACAGAGTTCAATTGAATTTGTCTTTTGGTAAAAGAGTAATTCTGCAGAGAGCTTCCAAATCCGTCTTACAAGGGCTTGTATTATAAATTTATTTTGTTACAAGAATCTTTTTTTTTTAAATTATAACTTTGTCAATGTCGTCCGTAAGAAGACTGCTCCTGATGCTTATCTGCGCAATGTATAAATCCGAAATATTGAATTGTAAATCCGAAGTATTGATATTAATAATTATATCATACTTGTTTTTTGTTAAAAAACACATATATAGTGTCTCCTTTCTTTTTTTTATAGGGGAGGAGAGCCTATAAGCTGCTGTCAATCCTATTCCTAGATGATCCTATTAAACATGTATTTTTTAATTGTTGGATCAAAATCATATTAATTGATATAAGCAAGCACTTTGTCGACAACCACAATTATTTCTTTTTCAATCAAATAATGTAATAACGTAATTTCAGGTGTATTAAAGACTGTTATAGCTTTAAATATAAATGGGTCAAAATCCTACGATAACTATTGACTCTGGATTATATTTCGAAATCGAGTTGTTGAATAAGGTTTATACTGTAAAGTGTTTTTTAAAGTACATGGTTGTCAGGTCTGTGAGCAGAAGATCCCACATTGGTCCTTAAATTAAGATATTTTAGCTTTCTCCGGTTAATTTTAGAAACCCATAACAGTATATGGCACCAGAAATATGCGGACAGTTGTTAAACCCAACAAAGCCTAAGGGTAGTAACCTGCAGCCTTATTATTCTAAAACATTAAATTTGACCATTTATAGCATATTCAATTTGGAATATAGAGTAAAGATACGAGGTTGAGGTACCAGTTCGGAGGGTTGCATGATTTTATAGATAACTAATCAATAATGGTCTCCTCCGATGCTCAGACAAAGTCGGTTGTAATATAATTACATTATCGTGGGATGTGAGCTCTGCTAGGTTGGACACTTTCTTACCTATCGTGTGAATTCTATGAATAATTTTTTTTAAAGTAAAACAAAGGCAAGGAAGAAAGGACTTGGCTGCAGTTGACCATATCGTCCGAAAATTATCTACTGGCGTCCAGTCAAGAGTGAGTACCAGCCATAGTACGAAATTCCCTATTCAATCAATAACAGCAATCAATAAGGATATCAGTGATGATCTAAAAAAGACCACCAAAAAACGTAAGACCGCATGTGTGTTCTGGATGCAACAGTATCAAAACGCTGTCATGCTCAACAAGATTATTAAGAATAACGCATCAACGACTGTTGATGAAAAATACGCTGGGGATACACTAAAATATCAAAGTGTGATAGATGATTAAAACAAAAGGCAAAGCTTACGTTAAAGAGTGAACTAGTCTTCTTTCGTCAAGACGGCTAAGACCATACGTGCTAATTCATCCAATTTCTTGGGGAGTGCATTACTAAGATCAGAAAAACCTGGTAGAAATTTACGATCAATCTCATTCCTCCAAGAAGATTTTAAAGATGAACATGGTTTTACAAAATTTACCCGATTTTCCTCAAATTTTATATACATGTCTATCTCCAATGGACAACACTTCCTTTAAAAAATTTTGGAGATCGCGGGCCCCAGGGTCGTGAGGACCCGTACAACTTTTTTAAGAAAATTAACTCGATTTTCTTTAAATTTTATATACGTGTGTATCGCCAATGGACAATACTTTTTGTAAAATTTTGAGACTCCGGGCCGAGGGGTCTAATACAAATTTTTTTAAAAATTAACCCAATTTTCTTCAAATTGTATGTACATGTGTATCTTCGATGGACAACACTTTTTGTAGAAATTTTGGAGTGAACGGGCCTTGAGAACCGAGGGGTGCCCATATAAATCTTTAAAAAATTAGCCTGACTTTCTTCAAATTTTAACCACACGGGTATCTCCGATGGACAAAACTTTTTGTAAAATTTTTGGAGTGAACAGGCCCTGTGGCCAGAGGGGTGCCCATAAAAAAAAATTATTAAAAATTAGCTCGATTTCTTCCAATTCTAAAAACATGTGTATCTCCCATGGACAAAACTGCTTGCAAAATTTTTGGAGTGAAAGCCCTAATCCCGAAGGGTGCTCAGCGATTTCCTTCAAATTTTAAACACATGTGTAAATCCAATGAACAAAACTTTTTGTACAATTTTTGGAGCGACCGGACCTTGAGGGCCCTGAGGCACATACATTTTTTTTAAAAATTAGCTAGATTTTCTTCAAATTTTCAACACATGCGTATCTCCGATGACAACATTTCCAATTGAAATTTGGAAGTGATCAGGCCTAAAGGTTTGAGGATCCCATACATATGTGTATTTCCGCTGACAACAGTTTTTGTAAAAATTGTGAGGTAAAGGGAATCTTGTGGGCGCCGTGGTTTAGTGGAAATGTGCATGGCAGGGGGTTCGTGGTTCGAATCCCAGTAACACCAAAAGTTTTTGCACGGTGTCCCACCTCTCGCGAATGGGTGACAAACGTTTCGAGTGTAATAACTTGTCACGGAAAGCATCTCAATTCGCCGTTCGGATCCGGCCTTAAACTGTAGGTCCCTTCCATTTGTGTGCAAAAATATACCTGCTCAACACGAATGGTTGCGAGAAGCTAGGCCTTGGACTGCAATGGTCTGTCGCGCCGAATATTATTATTATTATTAAAGGGAATCTTATATTATTTTTTTCCAAATAAACCCGGTTCAAACTTTGCGCTCATATGTATCTCTTTTTAGAGAATTTACTTGAAAAATTTCAATTTTTTTAATGTAATTTATTGTAATGTGATCGTGGAGGAATCTGCCCAGACATAACAGTCATATTCAAATTAAGAGCAAATATATATATGTCTTGTAAATAGTAGCCAGATATGAGGGAGTGAAGTACATCTTGCATCGTTTTAGGAAACCTAAACATTTCGTAGCATTCCGAGCAGTGGTGAATATGTGGTCGTTCCAACAAAGCTTGTTGTTGACGCACATACCTAGTATTGCAAATTTTTCAGTTTCTTTGATGCAAGATCCATTAATGGATAAATGTCGGGGGTTTAAATTACGCTTTAACGATAGAAAACAGCATTGAGTTTTGGAAGCGTTAATTTGTGTAGTCCCCACCTTGTTTATACTGACAAGGTCAGAATTTAACATGCTAAGCATACGTTTTTGTTCGAGATTCACTTGCAATGAAGAGGAGCGTGCAGAAAGCGTGAAATCATATGAAAAGCTAAGAGTGCTGTCATCAGCAAAAGAATGAATCGGACTAGAAGTAGCGGTTAGGAGACCATTACTGAAATGAGAAACAGTTTCGGAGACAAAACAGAGCCTTTTTTTATAATTCGCGTACGCTTCAAGGGGATCGCACCCTTATAATGCTCGGCTATATGCTTGGCACAGCGTTGGCGTTAAGGAAAAGGAGGAGAAAAGAGGAGATGTCTATGAGCTTGTGTGTTTGTGGGCTTGAGGGTAAACTGATGAGCATTTAGAGCCACGAGTATTGCGGTTGAATTCAAGGAGAGGTGGCATGCAGCTTTTTTCTCTTGAGCACCGCTGGTAGAAGAAGCGATAAAACAAGGACAAGCAGGAAAGCAGGAAACATTCCTACGGTGTTCAAGCAAATCTATTGAAGTCGCTATATTTGCGTCACCGATAAGTTTTCTCGCGCGTTTTTGAATTCTATCTAGCTGATGCAAAGTAGTTTTATGTGCACCAGACCAGATATGGCAATTGAACTCAAGTTTTGGGCGAATAAAAGCCTTGTATATAGTAGCCAGATCAGAGGGAGTGAAGTATTTCTTGCACCGGGCTAGAAAACCTAAACATTTCGCAGCATTTTTGACGACGGTAAATATGTGGTCATTCCAACGAAGCTTGTCGTTAACGCACATACCAAGAATTGCGAGATTTTCAGTTTCCTCGATGTAAGTGCCATTCATGGATAATGGCATGGGATTTAGGATTCGCTTAGACGACAGGAGACAGCATTGGGTTTTGGAAGCGTTGAATTCTCTCGATTGTTTTCTCCCCATTGTATTATGCTGTCTAGGTCAGAATTTAATGTGCTTAACATACGAAGTTGTTTGATTTCCACATGAGGAGTTGAGGGACGTTACTCAAACTTATATGAAAAGCTGAGAGTGCTGTCGTCAGAGAAAGAGTAAATTGGATTAGAAGTCACACATAAGAGATCATTAATAAAAATGAGGAAGAGTGTCGGGGACAAAACAGAGCCCTGGGGAACTTAATGGACTCTAGACTTGAAACCATCCAATACAACTTGAATTGAGTGGTCGAATCCAGTGAAGCAGCTTATCATCGACTCCATAAGCACGCATTTTGTACAAAAGAGCTGGTCGCTACTGTTTCGCGATAGCAACGTGAATGCCGCCGCTGATGCAATCACAAACATCATTCTTGTTGGTATGAAAAATGGTATTATAAATGAGCGTTGGAATCGACGACGAGGCTGTATTTTTGATTCTTTTCATGAAAGACCAAAAATGTTTACTACCTTTGGGACATTGTAGTTTTTTTTGCCTCAATTTTTGGTCGTAGGCGAATTTCACTCGCCGAAGGTGGGCATTGCAATCATATCTGGCTCGTTTAAAAATTTTTTTTTCTCAGTGAAGTTTTCTTTGTAAAACCGATAACATACCTCTCTAATCCTAGAAGCCTCTTTACAGCTCGAGTCATCCATCTATCTTCCTTTGGTTTGATAGACTTATTCCTGAAAGGAATACACTTTTTCATACCAATAAGAATGATGTTTGTGATTGCATCAGCGGCAGCATCCACGTTGCTATCGCAAAACAGTAGCGACCAGTTAATTCTCCCAAAGAAGTTGTCAAGGCCGTCCCAATTGGCTTTCTCGTATTGCCATACTGTTTTTTTTGGGAGTTTTTTTTTTCTAACTACGTCGTTTATTAATGAGAAATTAGCTAATACTACACAATGGTCTGACGAGCCTAGAGGCGATAATACATTGACGGAGTATTTATCAGGACGAGAGGTAAGGAACAAGTCAAGGGTATTTGCGGAATGATTTGCAATGTCAGGTAAACGTGTAGGCTCATTTACATGCTGAGTAAGGTTATTAAACTCAGCGATTAACTCAACACACCTTCCTTTGGGTGTTGTCTGGCAGAATGTCGAAGCCACCCAAAATTGTGTACGTTGCAATCGCCCGCAAAAACGGTTTCATTTTAAGGACATTGGATATAAAAGCGTCCAATACGACCTTGATTGAATGGTCAGAAAGGCAGTTACTAGTCCAATCAAGTATGGCGATAGGCATTCATTTTTGACGAAAGTGCTTCGAGTGCTACAACTTTGCTTTCGCCAAATTTGTGAATAGACTGATTCTACTTTTTAGTAGAATAAGTCATCAGATCACCTGTAGAACGTTGCCTACGAAAACCGTAGAGAGGAGATGTCTATGAACTTGTGTTTTGAGTGTTTGTGGAACATAGTGATGTGGAAAGACAGAGCTTGGCAGAACATTCCACATACGTTTTGTACGGCTGAAGAACGAATCTCTGAACTTAACTTTACTTCCGAAGATGGGCTTGACGGTAAATTAAGGAGCATTTAGAGCGCTATGAGTTTTGCGGTTGAAATCAAGGAGTGGTGGAATGAAACTGGCTATTTCTCTTGACCAGCGCTGGTGAAAGAAGCGACAAAAGAGTAACAAGCAGGAAACGTTCCTGAGGTGTTCAAGCAAATCTATTGATATCGCAATGTTTTCGTCACCGATAAGTTTTATCGCACAGTTTTGTATTCTATGTAGCTGATGAAAGGTAGTTTTAGGCGCACCAGACCAGATATATGACAATTATACTCAAGTTTAAGGTCAATAAAAGCTTTGTAGATATTAAATATTTTAAGAATGTTTAGGGTTGGACAACACGAAAAATATACGAAGGTGGCAGGCAATTTGAAGAAAAGAGACAACTTATTGAAGAGATTAAAACGCTTGGGAAGGAAAAACATTAAATTACTACAAATCATTCCAGATTAAAATGAAGGAGGAAGTACATATTATTAAAAAAGTCTCTTGTAATGCCTGTCTTAATTCATCTGTCACAAAGTGTATAATTTTAATATCTACTAAAAAATAGCCATAAGCAGAATATTTGAACAGCATGTACAATTTATGCTTGTACCGTATCTATTCTGACTGGTGCGCACCTATCTCTCTGTACTGTTCTAGTTCACGGGCAAAACTCTATTCATCTATCTATTCTATCGTATCTTTTTCATCATCGACAACTAATTAATATGTAATTTGTCGACTTTAAAGGGTGTCCCAACAAGAACGCCGGATTCTCTTGTATTCAAATTTAAATTTTGGGGGCACCCATACAAATTGTTTACAAAATTTACCCGATTTTCTTCAAATTTTATACGCATGTGTATCTCCGATGGACAACACTTTCTGTAAAAATTTGGAAGTGATCGGGCCCCTGGGTCGGGGGGCACCCATTCAAATTTTATAAAAAAAAGGACCCGATTTTTTTTCAAATTTTATACGCATGTGTATCTCCGATGGACAACACTTTTTGTAAAAATTTGGAAGTATAATGGCCCCGGGGTCGGGGGGATCTCTAAAAAAAATTTAAAAAATTTATTTCGATTTTATTCGAACTGCACATTGTGTATACCCGATTAGAGAATTTACACGCAAAATTTTAATTTTTATGGGTTGTTTTATTGTATATAAATTTTAAAGAAAAAACATATTTATTTTTGAATTAAGCAAACATTCTCCATATTCTTAAATCCATGATCTGTACGTGACAAATGTTAAAAAATTACCGTACAAGCCGGCGCTCTTGTTGGGACACCCTTTACATGATATGATAGAGGTTCTAAGTATTCAGTATTTATATTTTATATACACCTCCGCTTGTTTTTAAGGTGGAATTCCGGCCACACTCCAGTTGAGCCACTAGTATCTGATTGCATTGTTCTCATTACGATCTCGTTCAGGTATACGCTACTTCAGTATCTCTAGTTAGCATTCCGATTACCCAAAGCCATTGAAATATGTCGGATGCGTTTATCAGTTGCCCTTCTAGCAAAATAGTAGATCACGGGCACGTTGCACGAGTCCAGTGCATTCAGATACAAGAATACCTCAGGTGGTACCAATCCATTCGAAGTACTGAGGATTAGGAAATTAAGTCATTTGGCACAGAGGCTGACCGAGAGAAATGGTTCCTAGTTAAAGCATTCAGAGGTTTCTTTTTCGATATACAATGCCTGTAATCGGAATGTTCGTTCCTATTAATGTTAATGCACGCCCTCAAGCATTTTCTATCGAGTACGCAGAATTTATCCATATATGAGGGATTCATGTTCCACCATATTGGACACGCATACGTAAGAATTGGTCTTACGAACTTCATCTCCCATCTCAGATGGCGTGGATAAAATACAAATAAAAAAGCCATAAAAGCGGCTCTTCCTTTTTTCACAGCGGTATTTAACTAGATATCGCACAGGAATTTGAAAGCCATTTGGATTTTGGATTTTTGGATTGATCGAGTCCTCAGGCCCGAGGGGTCCCCATGTAATATTTTAAAAATTAGCGGGATTTTATTCAAATTTCAAATATATGTGTTCTTCCGATGGACAAAACTTTTCGTAAAATTTTTGGAGTGATCGGCCCAATGTAAATTTTTTAAAAATTAGCTCGATTTTCTTCAAATTTTAAAAACATGTGTATCACTGATGGACAAAACTTTTTTAACATTTTTGGAGTGAATGGGCCCTGAGGCCCGAGTGGTGCCCATGTACATTTCTTCAAATTTTAACTCACACCCATCTCCTATTATAGAATTTACATGACAAATTTTAATTTGTATGAGTTGTTTTTTCTTCTTCTTCTTTTTGCTGTTTGGATCACATGGTAAGTGGTAAGTGATATTAATCTACGCTTAGTCGGCGTCGCTCTGCAGGCGTCACTCTGTTCTTTAGCTGCCAACGTTGTCGTCGTATAACGTATCATCACTTCAAGACTGCCCGGTTGGTTGCTACGTTTCTACTTATCAGCATTTCGCTGTTCTCTGTTCTTTTGCTGCCAACATCGTCGTCGTATAACGTAGCTTCACTTCTAGACTGCCCGGGGGTTGCTACGGTTCTACTTATCAGAATTTCGTTGCCATAGTTCTCAGTTTCGCTGTCAACGTCGTCGTCGTATAACGTAGCTACACTTCTAGACGCCTCCTGGGTGGCTACGTTTATACTTATCAGCATATCGCTGCTAGGCTTCGTCTGCATACAGATTCTTCTCAACTTCTCAAGTAAAGGTCGCTAAATCAGACCACAAATCGCCATCCACCAACCACTACAGGGAAAACATCACTCGGACCGCATACCTTTCATTCACGCATCGCTCGGACAATACACCGCTCAAATAACGCACTGCACGATCCTAGCATCACTCGGACTGCAGATCGTTCATCAGCTCGTAACTACTCAAGGGAAAGCCGCTAACTTAGACCACAGATCGTCACACGTCAACCACTCCAATTAAAAAATTGCTAGGACATCATGCCCCTCGGTTAGCGCACCGCCTGATCCACGCATCGCTCGGAAAGGCATAATTTATTCCATTGAATTTAATTTATGAATGTGATTCATCCGACAATAAAGCAATGAATTAACCCGAAAAGCCCCATCAAAGAAATTTTTTTAACGACCTTTAATTACCCTGCGCCCTGGTCACCCTGAGTTTAGCCCGTCTGGGAAAACTCCGTTACAATATTAATATATTTAAATATAACTAATGAAGATACACGTATGCGTTTAAATTTAAAATACTCCATTTGGTGTTTAGAGAAAATAATATGTGCGACCATAAACACACAGCCTTTCCAATCTTCTCAATAAATGCAAACTTTTGGAAATTGCACTATGCAGTTTAAAATATTGACAATGTGCCAACGACCATAAGGACCATAACATGTATATATATATATATATATATATATATTATACATGTGTTATCATCCAAAATAAACCATAATGTTGCCCTAGCTTATCTTAAATTCCCTATTTTGAAGCCAACATTATGTAGTCCACAACTGCTGTAGTACTATATGTGGTTCTACGCAAATCTATATTTTGTGAGTAAATAAATTAAAAAATAAATTTCACTACATTCTTTCATAATTCCAAAAGTACCTTTGCTTCTACTTTGTCGCTCATTGCACTTTGTGATAAAATTTGAATAACGTTTCAAAATTGAATTAAATTAGAAAATTCCAAATTCCAACAATTTATGGTGCGAATTCATCTAAGGTGCTGATAGACGTTACCCTATCGAAGCTGAGGTAATGGAACACTGAATTTTTCTCTTAATGGGCTTTTACTCAATACTTCTGGTCCATTGCAGCCTCACGCAGACTCCACGTTTACGGGAGAGAACTCAGCTATCCATATTTTTCTGAAGTTCTAGTCGTCATCTTTTTGGCTGAGTAAATTGAAATAGTTCGCTTCTGTCCTCATTTTGATCGCTCTGCGGTGTCTCGCATCCTTTACCGTCGGGAAACGCGTTGGCAATAATATTAACGGATTAAATTAAGTCTTTAAAGAAAAGGTCGAATTTTGGAGTGTCGATGATCGCATGGCGCTCAGGCAGGTCATCCGATGTGTCCTATGTGTTAGAAAATAAATTTTGTTGTGTTAACATAGTAGTGTTAAAAATAAAAGAAAAAGTTAAACAAATTTACTAACATATATTCCAATAATGTAAAAGAAAGATGCATGCAGAATCGGATAACCAAACAACCTAAAAGGATCTATGAACAAATTTACTTACATATATTCCAATAATGTAAAAGAAAGATGCATGCAGAATCGGATAACCAAACAACCTAAAAGAATCTATGAATAGAATAGTGCATAAAAGGATATTAGGTTGGCACAACCAATATTTTTTTTAAACAAGTGGCCTGGTAACGGTCGTGCTTAACTTGTTGTTTTTTCGATACACACAGAATGGCCCGGTGGCGGTGACAGCATTTCGTCTTTGGAAGTTAATTGTTGTTACAGTCGTTGTTCTCGACAAATCTTATTTGCTCTCTATTATTTTCTATTTATTCAAAATCTTAAGAGAAGTACCTTTCTGGCTCCATATTAATGTTGACTTATCATTTGGATTTTTTTTCGTATAAAGAATAAAATTATGCTCATTGCGTTTGTTTTGCTTATGCTGACAATTACTCACAAGAAGATGAATGGTGAATTAATAAATAATTATTTTTTGAAATGTTAAAGTTCTTTCTTAATTGCAAATACCTGTCAAAGAAAAGTTTTTATTAAATAATGACATTATATTTTTTTATAATTTAAAAAAATAATGGTTAGTGAAATCTGCGTAGACTTCACACTGATTGCACAGAAGGGCACATCTTACGCATAGAATCTTCTCCTTTCTCCTGTTAGAAGGATGGTTTCAAAGTTCAATTTCATCTGATGCTCGTTTGCATAGTAACAAGGGAAATTTAAAGGTAGTGGCCATTAATATTACCAACCGCATAACTAAAACTACGTTATTTACTGCTGTACACGAAAGGATTATAACAGAATTTACCCATTTTTATATGATTTGTAACTTTAAAATTTTAAAAGGCAACTTAAATGTACGAGCAAATACATACACCCCCTCGGTAACCTTCATAAACTTACGACCTGGGTCGCTGAGTTAAGTTTGCAGGGCTGCTGACTTCTTAAAGTGGACCAAGGCAACGGTTGCTGCATTTATGATTAAATGTACGTTATGGTTCTTCATACCTTAATACACATAACATGTGTTCTGTGACGAAGCATCCGAAGCACGAAAAACGCACTAAGGCATCTGTTAACTTGTAATTTTATTAATAAATGTGTGTTAGTTTCAACTGACGTGAAAACGAGCGTATAGCCTCACTCACCAATTTTTGTCGTATAAGGAGCGGATAGTTTTTTAACACACATTTCATATGGAGTTCGTTGTTATGACAAAAATCGGTTTGATAATTAAAATATAACAAAAATATTAAGCGAAATAAGCTTGAGGTCAGCTGATAAAATATAAGAGATTTATTCGAATTTTTGTATAACTCGGTGAAGTGATACCGTGCTTTAAGTGATAAAGAGTGGATAGCTGACATAAAGAAATAATATGCTTTGTAATAAGAAAAGTTATCAAACGGACAAGTTCTCTATCCGTGTGATAGCTAACACGTGTGTTAACGAGCGGATAGTAGTTTTACTTTCTTTTACATAGTAACATATTCGAACTCGGGATTTCTGCAGATTTACATATATCCGTATCTCCTGAGTCAGAAATAGCGAAAAATGAAAAATCTCTCTGTCTGTGTCCACTGTCCACTCTAGAGCCCAGACGGCTGAATCGATTGAGACTAAAATTAATATTTAAGCTTTTTACATAAATTGGGAGGTTTCAGTTGATTTTGGTAGATATCGACCAATTGGCAAATATTAATATTAAATAATCCTTTAATATATAACATTTTAAGAATTTTATTATATAATAAATACAATTGGCAGTTTACCGGGACTGTTTTTCGAGTTTTTGCTGTTAATGGCATACGAAATTTAAATTTTTTTACACATAATCAATGCAAGCTTTCGGTTAAAATATGTTCATGTGGCAATGGAATGTAGCAGAAGTAATCATGATAGCAAAACCTGATAAACGATAAAAAATCATACAGGCCAATTTCATTGCTGCCAATTATGTCAAAACTTTTAAAAAATTATTATTTAAAAGACTTAAACCAATAATTGAGGAACGACAACTAATTCCTCCACATCAATTTGGATTTAGAGAAAAGCACTCCACAATTGAACAGGTGCATAGAATCACCAACATTATTGAAAGAACGCTAGAACGTAAAAAAGTATGCTCCAGCATATTTCTGGACGTCGCCCAAGCATTCGATAAAGTTTGGCATAGTGGACTGGAATTCAAGCTGCATAGAGATCTGCCGATGCAATTCTATGCCATACTTAGATCTTATTTATCCAATAGACATTTTCGAGTGAAATATAAGGATGAATACTCCGAACTAAAGAAAATCTCTGCCGGTGTCCCGCAGGGGAGTGTCTTAGGACCAATCCTGTATTTATTATATACAAGGGATATTCCAACAACAAATGAAGGAACCATAGCCACTTTTGCAGATGACACAGCAATCATGGCGATTGGAACTAATGTCGCTGATGCAACGAGCAAACTCCAGAAGATTACCAATGCGGTTTGTAACTGGACTAAGCGCTGGAGAATCAAACTTAATGAGACAAAATTCACGCATATTAACTTTACATATCAAAAGGCTTCCCATCTACCGATAGAAACTAACTCACGACCGGTGCCATATGCAAACAAAGCTAAATATCTCGGCATGACCCTCGATGCAAAGCTCAAGTGGAGAGACCATTTCAAAAAGAAAAACAACAACCCATAAAAATTAAAATTTTTCATCTAAATTCTCTAATCGCAGAAATTGATATCGGAGCCCCTCGATCCTGGGTCATTTTTTTAATTTTTTTATTGTAGGAGAAAATCATCGAAAGAGAAATTTGACATCAGATGTCAAATTTGAAAATGCAAATAAGAAACACGAGCATTTATCTTGAGAACTCTTTGACTGCTTTGAACTAATTTATGAAAACGCGAAATGACAGAATATTGTGAAAACTTGTTGTTCTATCTGTAAGTTGATATCGACAACAAAAAAAACGACATCAATAAAAATACAATTCAGTTAATAAGTAAGTAAGTTAAATTAAGCATAAAACATTTATGTCTCGTTTCATTTGCTGGGTTCATTTAGGCGTGAGCTAAGATTACTCTCTCTCTCCACCAACAAAACCAAGCAGCGCAGCCGACTGCGCAGAACACACCGCACAGAGTCATTAAAGTACGACGGTATCTGATGCCACTATAAGAAGTTAAAAAAATGTATAAGGGCCTTGCGGCCGACCTCGGGTCCCGATCGCTTCAAAAATTGTACAAAAAGTTGCGTATAAAATTTGAAGAAAATCGGGAACTTTTTTCATAAAATTTGTATAGGTGAAAAAAAAATCGGGTAATTTATATTTTAAATTTGTATGGGAGCCCCACGAACCACGAAAGTATTGTCACTGGAAATACACATGTGTACAAAATTTCAGGAAAATCGGGTTTTAGGAAGTGCGTTAAAAATTGATAATTAAAAAAAAAATTGTATGGGAGCCCTCCGACCCCGGGGCCCGATCGCTTCAAAAATTTTACAAAAAGTTTTGTCCATCGGAGATACAAATGCGTATATAATTTGAAGATAATCGGGAACTTTTTTCGTAAAATTTGTATGGGTGCCCCCCCGACCCAGGGGCCCGATCTCTCCAAAAATTTTACAAAAAGTGTTTTCCAGCGGAGATACACACTTGTATACAATTTTAAAAAAATCGGGTAAATTTTTTCTCTCCGACCCCGAGGTCCGAGGGGCCTCAAATTTTAATAGAATTTTCACCGGAAATATACATGTGTGCAAAATTTCAATAAAATCGTGCTATGGGAAGTGTGTTAAAAATTGATCAGAAAATCTGACCAGCCAGCCACCCAGCCAGCCAGCCACGTGCACGCGAAGTTAATATAGAGAATTTAAAAATAATTTCTATGTGCAATCATGCAGACACTTCGAACAGGTTTGACTACAGTTTTGACAACACAAGTACATAATAATATAAACTTATAGTCGGTTAATCTTACAGCCTAAGAGTATGCGAGTGTAATTCTAATTCAGTACCAATTTTTAAACGAGTATGTACATTGCGAATTTTCTTAGGATTTGTATTCCATTATCTGTACTATTAACTACTTTTCGTAACAATCTAATATATAAAAATATTAACTACTTTTCGTAACAATCTAATATATAAAAATCTCGTGTCACGGTGTTTGGGTCTCAACTGCTCCGAAACGGCTCGACCGATTGTTATGATATTTTTTATGTACGTATATTTGGTAGGTATGAGAATAGGTTTTAAAGTAAAAAATAAAAAAAAAATTGAGAACGACTGGACCGATTTGGCTATCTTTTATTTTATAGATTCGACATAGTCCGAATAAGGTTTATGCGAAAAAAAATAGAAAAGATGCCCGGAAAATTTTAAAATTCGGAAACTGAAACTGTTTTCCATAGGATTTAAGTATGAACTCGCGACCATAACTCACGATTCGAACGATGGATTCGCGTAATTTTTTACTTGTTTTGTTCTTTATAGTTCTAGGAAACAAAGACAATTACAAAGGAAAGTCGAAAAATTCGGATAAACAGCAAAAATTGTTTTGTTCGTTATGTTCCCGGCGGGAAAATTTCGAAAACGATAAATTGGATATATTTTGAGGAAATAACTCCATTGAATGTTTTCGGTGAAATGAAAACTTTGAAAAAACGGATTCCAGCCTAACTTAAAATAAAATTAAATTTGTGTTGATTCGCGATCTGTCCAGCAGAAGTCGTTATTTCATTTCTGTTCCAATAGATTCCAATTATTTGGGCTACGTGCGCAAATGTCATTTGACAGCTTCTTCTTTGATTTTGTGGGCAGAAAGATCTCCAAAAGACAAAAGACCCCGAAAACAATCACAAAAAGACCTCCGAAAGTCCCTCAAAAACCCCAAAAGACCCTAAAAGGCCCAAAATTAAAAAATGTAACACAATGTTTGACTAATACTGTGACTCGATATCGCAAAACAAATAGCTTTTCACAAGTTCACAAAACGATTACAAACAAATTTATTGAAAGTGGGACAGGACAACGTCTGTCGGGTCAGCTAGTATATACATATTACTTACAATCTGCAATCAAACATTCAGTGGGAGTAACAGTGTCAGTGTCGGTGGTGCAGTGGTTAGAACTATTGGCTCCCACTCGGAGGAGAACTTAAAATAAAATTAAATTTGTGTTGATTCGCGATCTGTCCAGCAGAAGTCGTTATTTAATTTCTGTTCCAATAGATTCCAATTATTTGGGCTACGTGCGCAAATGTCATTTGACAGCTTCTTCTTTGATTTTGTGGGCAGAAAGATCTCCAAAAGACAAAAGACCCCGAAAACAATCACAAAAAGACCTCCGAAAGTCCCTCAAAAACCCCAAAAGACTCTAAAAGTCCCAAAATTAAAAAATGTAACACAATGTTTGACTAATACTGTGACTCGATATCGCAAAACAAATAGCTTTTCACAAGTTCACAAAACGATTACAAACAAATTTATTGAAAGTGGGACAGGACAACGTCTGTCGGGTCAGCTAGTATAGGGTGTTTTTTTGGGAGGTTTGTTTTTCCGATAGATGTCGTTTTATTTTATGACAGTTGTTTTGACAGCTCAAAGTGGCATTTCTACTCAGTATTGTTTGGCAAATCATTATGAAAAAAAAAAAAAAAAAAAATATACATATTACTTACAATCTGCAATCAAACATTCAGTGGGAGTAACAGTGTCAGTGTCGGTGGTGCAGTGGTTAGAACTATTGGCTCCCACTCGGAGGAGACCGGTTCGATTCCCTGCGCGTCCAAAAAACGCACGAAATTTTCTCAACGCCCTGATCATCTAGATAACAAGTACACATACCATGCTGTACATGTAATATACAGTTGCGGTATACGGCTGTACATATGGTTGTGTTGATATATGAAATAATCTAGATATAGACCATCAATGTGGGTTTATGAGCACAATATTCCAGTTTGTCCGTGCACTACTCCACCGAATGTACGACGACAACACTTTCTTTCTTCTATCCAAATATTTCCAAGCACATGATGTGACTAGGCATTATAAGGGTGCAAATCCGCTGAAACGTGTGCTAATTATAAAAAAAATGGGAAAAAAGAACAAAAAAACCTTTTGTGGCTGTTGGTGTGGTGGCTGTCGATATTGGTGTTGAACCCATAGTTTACAGGATCGCTAAGATTAATAGTGGTGGATAGTGGTTGAGTGACAGGGTGTTGTAGAAAGGGGTGAGGTATTCTGATATCCAGGGTCACTTAGATGAATACAATAGTGTTAGTAGGATACATCTAGGGGTGAGTGGTGTCTTCGTGGGACCAATATTAGTGTCGATACAATTATTTTCAGGGTTGCTGTATAGTGTATAGGTTTTGGCCGAGTGAAAAAAAAACGAAAAAAAAGCACTCGTAGTTTTGTATGTATTTGTGTCGAAATTACCACACAAATTCGAATATAACGATGACAACATAAGTTGTATCCGCACTAAACGAATATTTTTAATCATAGTATTAATTATTGTATGAAGCGAGCTGAAAAATGAAAACTAATCATAAATCAAAAGGCAAAATGGCAGCACAATGAGTAGAAAATTTTACCCCGGAACAGCATTCAGTGCAAGTTACAAAATGAAACGACCATAACGAATGTGATTTTGTGACGATCAGTGCAATATTTTTGCACCAAGGGTTATTTTTTCCATCAAACGAAAGCTACATAATTCATCGCTGTAGGGTGGGGGGTTGTCGGCGCTGATGGTGTGATAACGGCGACGATATTAGTAACAAATTTTACTTTAGTATCAAATCAATATTTTTTCTACCGGGCAAACAAACACTTAACTAGTTTTCTATAAAAAAAGGGATTATTTTTACACTGAATTTTCTGCAGCAGATGTATCAGACCATTCCTTATTTTTTTTTTTTGGTCCATCGAACCAACGCTGCATCTTGAAGAGGCAAACAAAATTACGTGTATAGTGGGGTGGTCTTCCCCAAAGATTTTTAGATGAAAGATTATTTAGTTTTCGTTTCGTGAATAATAACGCTTATAGTTACCACTACTCTACTTCTGAGATTCGAAAAATATATTTGAGCTAATTTATATTTTTTCCATCTCGTCTTATAGGTAGGAGATAGAGAGATGGTCCTCGCTGCTGCTGCGAGAGCCTCAAATAGCGCGTGAGCGTTTTAAAACCACAGTCTAAGGAGTTTCGTTTTCATTACCATCCTTGCCTTATGCGGGATGCCCAGTTTCTGCGTGACTGCCCACTGGCTATGGCCTTTAATAATAGCTACGAACCTGGAAATATCTTTCTGTGATCTGGGGATCAGTTCGGTAGATTTACATTTATTAAAGGTTGGCCAAATCGCTCTAGATATGGAACAATTGGTCAAGTCATTCCACCTTAGTTGTTCATTAGTGGTATGGAAGGTGAGATCCGAAGATTAAATTGACGTCCTCTACTTTAGAGCTAAGATCTCCGCCTGGATGAGTTGGGTAGCTTTACGACTTTGACAGATTGTGTTTGTCTTAGAAGAGGCCAGCACCGATTCCATCTTTTATCTTGGATACGTCAGTGAATAGCGTCACGCTATAAGACCCTGTAATAAATAGGTCAGGAGGTAATAGGTGTAAAATTGGGTTAAGAGCATCGATAGGACAGGACCGTAGTGCTCTATTAATACCAACAGCCGCTAATTTTTATATTCTACTGAGATTCCTTCATATATGATAATTAGGCGTTCTACCGCTGTGTACAGCCATAGAGCCATCTTCGTCTGCAGGCCCTACTTCTTGTGTTTGCTTCTTTATCTTAGACTTGGCGGTGAATAATACCATTTCATTGTTGCCAGAGTAAACTCTTTTGCCACAACAGGCTGCATAGGAGCTAACATTGCTCAGAGCCCTTTCCATGACTTACCTAATCGCAGAAGGGTACTGTGCTAACACTAGAATTACGTTGTTCGCGTACGTGACTGCTTTCGTCCAGTCCAACTCGATTATCTTCAGGACTTCACGTGAGGGACGAAATGATCCCATTTTCCTGCAATCAATCATTTTAGTAGTCACTCCACAACTAACTGAGTGAGAGTCTCCTGGATGGCCTCAATGTGGACATTGAAGATGGCAATAGTGTATATTTTAATTTCTCTATATTACCTTCACGTGTCCGTGGCTGGCTGGCTAGCTGGCTGGTTGGTGGAATCTTGTGATCAATTTTTAACCCACTTCATAAAGCCCGATTTTTTTCAAGCTTTGCACACATGTGTATTTCGAGTCTTTTTTTGGCCATATAGCGGCATCAGATTATGTCATACTATAATGACTGTGTTCTGTGTGTGCCGTTTCTTTGGACCTGCCATTTAAGTATGCATGTTAATATTTCGACACTATCTTAACCCGTAAAGAGCGTTGTGCTGTCTGTGGTACCGCTCTCATTTTCAAATAAAAAAATTATTTCTATACCGTTAAATTTTTCTTCTGCAATTTTTAGTACCTTCCTAACTTTTGTTGAGTAACGTTTCTATGTAATGATTTTTTTATTTTCCTTTGTTTTACTAGATTATTTCACTATCGCAGCCCGAGGGACAGCACGACGCATTTACCGCTACAAAATATTAAATATTAGTTTCATTGTATTTTCATTTTTATAGTGAAAATATATTATAAACATTTTACAAAAGCGGGTACCATCAAAAATAAGTGTTGGTGAAATTTCGAAAAAACCATATTGAATTGGATGGCATTGTTAGTGAGCTTCTCGAGCTGCTAGGCATATCTTTAATGAAATATTTCTCGAGTTGCCTGACAGCTCCCTACCACATCGACCGTTTTTCGCGTCGATGCGACCAGAAACCCCCAGTGTCTAAGTTCGTAAAGATCTAAGGTCCCCACCTCCCCGACCGCTGAGGTTTTGCCTCAGAGTTTCCAGAGATCGCAAGGGTCTGCTCCGAGACGACCGGTGAAATTTATCCCCGAGAATCTTGGCAAACTATTGTGTCGATCTCAGGAACTCCGAAAACTAGAAAAAAAATTTTAATATAAAATAAGTAAATTAAAATAAAAATAAAACACAAAACACAAAACACAACACAAGAAACCTATAAATTAGGGAGGAGAACGAAGCCATACCACGCGAGAGTTTGGCAGTTGGAAATGGGAAACCCAAAACTACAACGAACGCGTCCCAAAGAACGATCGCGTCTGATGTCCGCATCTTCCGAATAAAGTAAAAAAATGTAACAACTTTGGCCCACGCCAGTTTTTATATTTTTGAAGTTTTTGTTTATTTTAATGTTTTGAGAAAATATGTGTATTGAATTAATAAATGAATTAATTTTTTTAAACTTATTGCCAATGGAAAACTCCCGGAATGACTTGCGCCACGGCAATAAAGCCCACCTTATAGCCCTTTTTAAATTCTCTATATTAACTTCGCGTGCACGTGGCTGGCTGGTTGGCTGGCTGGCTGGCTGGTCAGATTTTCTGATAAATTTTTAGCCCACTTCCCATAGTCCGATTTGATTGAAATTTTGCACACATGTATATTTCCGGTGACAATACTTTCTATTAAAATTTGAGGCCCCTCGGACCTCGGGTTCGGGGGGCTCCCATACAAATATTTTACAAAATTTACCCGATTTTCTTAAAATTTTGTACACATGTGTGTCTTAGATGGAAAATTTGGAGCGATCGGCCCCTTGGGGACCCCAATATACAATTTTTAAATATCGCTATATCGCATCAGATCACGGCAAAGTCTGAGCTCTGTGCTTTGTGAGCAGCGCTGTTCGCTGCCGCTGCGTCATTTGGTGTGTGTGTGTGTGTATCTCCGATTAGAGAATTTACAAGAAAAATTTTAATTTTTATGGGTTGTTTTTTTTTAAATTAAGAATTAAATCGGAGAAATGTGATTAACAATATTTCACATTACTCACGTTTGTAGTCGGTTTCAAATTATTTTCTCGGAATTGTCCCTGATTCATTGTAAAAAGCAATACGGAAAAACGATCACGAAACTAAAACGAATCGAGTCCAAATGCTTTTATGATAGGATCAATGAATGGATCAAGGTCAAGGAAAACTACAAAAAACCTTGACCAAGAAAATATTACAAAAAAAAAATAACATACGTGAGCCTTCGAAGTTCTTGGAACCTCCATTGAAAAATTCGGTCTTTCAGGAGCTAGCTGACTTATTTCTTGAAGACCAACAACTCGACAGTGAATTGTACCGGATTCGTTTGTAGTACCAGGCCTAACAAACGAAAAAGGCACGCACAACTATCGAGCCGAAAAGCTCCAACGCCAAACATTGCACCGAGGATGGGCGAAAAAGCTGGAGCTCTTGAATATTCTCTGCTGGAGAACCGGAGAAACCTCCCATTCAGGCCTTTGATGAAGTTTTTTAAATTTGGTTCTTTTGTTTCAAATTTTTATGATTTAAAAAACAATTAAAAAAATTCAATTCCAAAAAACGACTACGACTACTACGACCAAAAAAAAACATACTTTTTGTCTAAAATTAACCACCTTAGACATCCTTATATAAAATCCTAGACATTGATAAGATTGAATAAAGAAAAGTAAATGCTTAAACTTGCGTTTTATCAAGTATAAGCTTGTAAGCAAGTGAATCAGACTTGAATTTAGTTTCGATATATATTTTGATCAGAATGGCAGGAATTATTAATGTTCGTAAAACTAAAAACTATCGTGAACGCCGGGAAATAGATCGAACCAAAAGTAAACAACTTTTGAGGTTTGATACTGAAAACGTAAAGCTTAATTTGTTTATTTCCTGTTTGATTTTTATCCGTCTTTTTTTTAATCTGCTTTCATATTGCTTCATTTTTTCCTCAGTTTTGATATTTCACAAATTTTACCGGTTTTTTTTTGCATTTCATCTTTCGACTGTACCCAAGAATTTTCTTTTAATTTTATTGAGCTGGGTGTCATGGAACGCTTCAGCAGTATTGAGTGGTTTTTCAACAATTTAACAAACAGCGCTCTATCATCACCGCTGGAAGCAGCATCACTTTCTTCACAAGATGACATTTTGAAAATTTATATAATAAAATGTATAGATGACTAATTGTAGCCTTTACTCACCGAATACTAAATTAAATTCATATAGACAATATTTTTTTAGGACTAACTGTATTGTATATTGCCATCAAATTTAAACAAAGCTGGCTACATATAATTGTATATAAACAGTAATCTAATAAATACGTTATAAAATATAAATAAATCCTCTGATTTGATACAAAATATGACCACCAAATTATATTATTTGTACGTACAAATTAATATATAAAGAGAATTAAATTGGCAGAAGTACTACCTTTTTTTTTTTTTTTTTAAAACATTTGGTAATGTTAGTAAAATATTACAATCTAGTCCCTAGACTAATAAGCAATTTTGTTTTGACTTAAATTAATAAAAATACAAAATTAAAAGTTTAAAGCTTTGAAGCTAACTTATACTATACATGATTATATTATATATGCTGCACTAGTTCAAAAGGGTTATTTCTTTTTAGTCTCCTAAAAGAGTCTTATTACTTTGTTGGCACACTCCATGCCTGAGCATGACAGCATACAATGTAATAAGATTACGATCGGCAGTCGTTTGCCTATGACAACAAAATGCATAGAAAGCATTATGGGTAAGCGAGCGCTGATCATAAAAAAAAGGTAAATAACGTTCGGTCACTTACCCTTGCTGTGCATGGCGCTGACCGAGCATGCAATAAAATTATACACAAAAATAGGTCACTTGCCTGCGCTGGTAAATATGTCACATCAGCAATATAGGCAAGCGACCTAAAGCAATTAAGAATGTTCGGTATATTGGAATGCAATAATGCCAAAATGCTGACCAGCACAAATTAGTGGATTGGTTCGGGAAATCGATCTAAACTAGTATGCATGTGTATACATTTTATATATTCTTATTAAATTATGTACTATGTTTTTGAGTCTTTGAACTCCTATAAATAAGCAAGAAAATTACAATAAAGATCAATTCCAAATAGGACGTCAAACCGATACCACCGGTGTTTTATTAGGTGCCTAATGTTTTGAAATCGTTGGATTATTTGAATGTTGCTTTTTTGGTGCAACCCCAAAGTTGAATAGCATAAGTCCATATGGGTTTTATGACTTGCTTGTAAATCAAAATTTTATTGTTTGTTGATAGACAAGATTGTCTTCCTATCATCCAGTACAGTTTTCTGTAGCGAATACCAATCTCCTCTCTTTTTTTCTTGACATGGGCTTTCCATCGAAGTTTCGCATCCAAAGCCATACCAAGATACTTTGCACAATTTGCGTATGGTATGGATTGGTTGTTAATATACACTGGTATATGCTCTATTTTTTTATTTGTTAAATCAACATGTACCGATTTTGATTCGTTTAATTGGCAGAAGTACTACCTTATGAATAAGTAAAAACGTATAGTTATATGTAGGTATTACTTAAAAATTTCCCAGTTAATACTTGTAAGTAAAAGATAGTTATTATTCACATCAAAATAAGAGAAAACTTTTTCCACGACGCACTTTACGGGTTAACTTCGTAACTTAGTCTGGTATGGTAGTCTAAAATGCGTTCCATAGCCTTCAGTAAGAACGAGGGTAGAAATTATATTTTTATTTGATAATAATATATTTTTAAAAAAACAACCCATAAAAATTAAAATTTTTCATCTAAATTCTCTAATCGCAGAAATTGATATGGGAGCCCCTCGATCCTGGGCCATTTTTAAATTCTCTATATTAACTTCACTTGCCCGTGGGTCGTCGGTCGGTCGTCGGTCGGTCGTCGGTCGGTCGTCTGTCGTGGATTCTTGCGATCAATTTTTAACCCACTTCCCATGGCCCGATTTTATTGAAATTTTGCACACTTGCGTATTTCCGGAGACAACACTTTCTATTAAATTTTGAGGCCCCTCGGGCTGCGGGGTCCCAAACAAAAATTTTAAAAAATTTACCCGATTTTCTTCAAATTTTACACACATGTGTATACCCAATAAACAATACTTTTTCGAAAATTTGGTAGTGATCGGGTCCCGGGTTCGGCCGCAAGGCCCTTATACATTTTTTAAATATCTGTGCACGCACAAATGAACCCAGCAAATGAAACGAGACATACATGTTTTATGCTTACTTCAACTTACATTTTTATTTACTGAATTGTATTTTTATTGATGTCGTTTTTTGTTGTCGATATCAACTTACAGATAGAACAACAAGTTTTCACAATATTCTGTCATTTGGCGTTTTCATAAATTAGTTCAGAGCAGTCAGGGCGTGCTCTAAGTGCTCAGAATAAAATGATCTGAGCTTTTTCAATTTTAACATCTGATGTCAAATGTTTGTTTCGATGATTTTCTCCTACAATAAAAAAAAATGGCCCAGGATCGAGGGGCTCCCATATCAATTTCTGCGATTAGAGAATTTAGATGAAAAATTTTAATTTTTATGGGTTGTTTTTTTTTTTTATTGTAGAAGAAAATCATCGAAACAAACATTTGACATCAGATGTTAAAATTGAAAAAGCTCAGATCATTTTATTCTGAGCACTTAGAGCACGCTCATACTCTGAGCAAATAAGAAACACGAACATTTATCTTGAGAACTCTTTGACTGCTCTTAACTAATTTATGAAAACGCCAAATGACAGAATATTGTGAAAACTTGTTGTTCTATCTGTAAGTTGATATCGACAACAAAAAAAACGACATCAATAAAAATACAATTCAGTATATAATAAAAATGTAAGTTGAAGTAAGCATAAAACATGTATGTCTCGTTTCATTTGCTGGGTTCATTTGTGCGTGCGCTAAGATTTCTCTCTCTCTCCACCACCAACAAAACCATGCAGCGCAGCCGACTGCGCAGCACACACCGCACAAAGTCCATAAAGGGCGACGAATATCTGATGCCAGTACAGATATTTAAAAAATGTATAAGGGCCTTGCGGCCGAACCCGGGACCCGATCACTACCAAATTTTCGAAAAAGTATTGTTTATTGGGTATACACATGTGTGTAAAATTTGAAGAAAATCGGGTAAATTTTTTAAAATTTTTGTTTGGGAGCCCCCCGACCCCGCAGCCCGAGGGGCCTCAAAATTTAATAGAAAGTGTTGTCTCCGGAAATACGCATGTGTGCAAAATTTCAATAAAATCGGGCCATGGGAAGTGGGTTAAAAATTGATCGCAAGAATCCACGACAGACGACCGATCGACCGACGACCCACGGGCAAGTGAAGTTAATATAGAGAATTTAAAAAGAAAATAAATTATCTCAAAAGTTAATTTTACAAAAGTAATTTTTATTTGGAACTGTTTTCACAACTTAACACTTAACTTATTTGTAATAACACTTTACTTAACACAACTCTTATTTATTATATTCACTTATCATGATGAATGCACTGATGATTAATGTATAACTATGATGACGAACTGTGTTGAAGAACTGTGTAATTATGAACTCGAACTGTGACTGAATATCTACGAACTGTGTTGAATAATAATGACAAACTGTTACTGGAACTGAATAAGAACTGCAACTCTATTGAACTGCATGCTGCTTAAATACTATTTTGAGTTGTTGGACTTTGATCTTGTTGTTGTGTTTTCGGAGGAAACATGTTGATCTCTTAGATCGCAAAATGTGATAATGATTATTCATGTTAGAACATGTCTTTGAATTTGGTAAACAAGATAAGGATGTGTAAATGGTAAACAAGATAAGAATGTATCTAAATGGTAAACAAGATGATTTCATCATATTGTGAAATTGGTAAACAAGATAAGAATATATATATGCGCAATTGGACATCTGGTTGTCCTTGAATTTAGAAGAAGTAAACATGTTGACTTCTTAGATTTGAATTAGAGATAAGGAACTGAATTTAGAGATAAGCAATGGAATTTTCCATTGTGACTTCGCGTATGTGCATTATAAGTAATATTATAGTTGTGTATTATGAGTAATTGTGTATTATGAGTAATTTGAATATATACAATATGAAGTTATTCATATTATTTGGAATGTATGAGGTGTGGGATCTACTGCTATAACACCCCCCCCGTTAGCCTGAGGCTCCGACGAAGTTACAATTTTAATGGTGTTTTTATGCTTATTAATTTTATATATTAATAGTACGATAATTATAATGATTATTATTAAAATATAAGGTATATGATAAAATATTTTATGTGTATTGTTTAGAGTTATTTCTTCAATTTGTTTTCTATTTGTTTAAATTTTTTGAATATGAAAATCTTCAAGTTTTATCATTTCTATGGTTTTATTTTCTTTTATCTCTGATACAAAATATGGAAGAATAACACTATCTTTTATTTTAAAATATGTATTAATAAATGTGTTATTTCCTATGATTACATTACAATTTTCAAATTCAATTAATTTGCTTCCGGATATGTTTAATTTCAATTTGTTACAATTATGTTTAATATTTATATTTGTAATATTTTTTGTCAAAATAATTCCGGGTATTATTTCTTTTATTTTATTTCCCGTAAAGTTTTTCATTGGACAATATGCTTCTTTAAATTTAATAATGTTTGAAGTACAGTTATCATTTATTTCGTGTAGGTTTTTCTTTAATTTATCTTTAACCTTTCTGTTATATACTTTATTATTCTCATCTATAATAAAAATACTTTCATCAAGCAATATAGCTTTATTATTTTTATTTGGCATCGGTTCGATAATAACAGTGGAATAGGAAGTGTTAGAATATTGTGGTAATAATAGGACTATTATGATAAGTATGTTTTCGAAAATTACGGCTATTTTAGTGTCTTTAAAAACTTGGAAACCTTCTGTTAGTCTTAGTTCTTCTTTTGTCAGAATGTTTCTAGTTAGTATGCCTAGTTTGCTTGTTAAAATGATTTGTTCTATGTCGTCTATATGGTGTCGAAAAAGATTTATGTCGTAATTGATTTGATAAATATTTTGAACGTAGTCTATTTCGTCTTGTAATTTATTGAAATTGTTTTTATTTAATATGTTAATGTTATTTAAAAACTGTGTGATGTTTAATTGTTGCTTTTGAATATGGTCTGTTATGTCTTTTATTTGTTGAGAAATTTTGGAATTAAAGGAGATTTGTTTATTACTTTCTGATATTATTTCTTTATTATTTGTAGTAAGGGCTTCTAATTGTGTTTTTATTTCGATCTCATCTTGTGAGTCCATTGTTCCTTCTAGGTATTTTAGTCCTGTGCCTAATATATTCATGAGTGCTCGTTTATTTTTAGAATGTGGTCTGAGATTGTATATTTTTTGTTCTAAGTGTTTATAGTTATGTACTAATGTGTTGAACATTGGGTTAGTTGTACCGATTTTTATTTTTATTAAGTTTATATTTTCGTTTATGTGATGCATTGTATTTTCTATTTCTGTAACATTTATAATATGAAGGATTTTGTTGAATTTTTTAATAATATTAATATCGTCTTTCTTAATTGTCATGTATCCATGGTTGTTATTTAAGTCATGTATTTCAAGTGATTGTCCGTGTATTAAAGATAGTATTGTTGAGAATAATAAAATTATGATCTGGGAATTCATCTGTAAAAGATAGGAATATGTTAAGGTTTCCTTTTAATGATTTTGTTTTTCGCTTGAATTGAAGGAGAGTCAATTGTTTGAAATTTCTTTTTACGCTTTATGTGTGATTTGTAATATTTTAAGCCAGATTCTTTATTAATTATATGATTTTCATCGATTTTCTCTGTACTGAGTTTCCTAAACTTTGTATGATTTTTTCCACCACGTGTTTCTTTAATAAAATTTGTTCCGGGTTGTATTTCTACTTCTTCTCTACCTATATTTAATTTATTGATAGTAATTTGCTTTTTCTTTAGAATTTTTTCTTTAATTAAATTATATTCATCATTTTTTATAGTTCCATTTTTAAAATCTATTGGTTTTTTGTCTGTAGTAGAATGAATGGTGTTATTATAGAAGCGTATTATTTTTAAATTTTTTTCTTCAACTGTATCATTGTCTTTGTTGGGATCATGTTTTAATAGTCTTATGTGGTCATTAATTGTATTATGTAGTCGTTCTACGTCTGAATTAGATGTGTGATTGTTATTAGAAGTATAGTGGATTTCTATTTGTTCGCTCTGTAGAAATTCTCTTAGTGGAAGAGCTTTGAATCCTAGTTCGTTGTCGACTATAATTTTATTTATTGATCCTATTGTAGAAAGTAGAACAAGAATGGTTCTTTTGAATTCGGTCCAAGTTCTTGCTGTAATTTTAATAGCTTGTGCAAATTTGCTAAATTTGTCGATGAATGTAACGAAAATTTGTTTTTCGAGTGTATAGAATACATCAGCGTGAATAATTTCATTAGGACCTGAGGGTGTTTCTGTTATTTGATATTTATGCTTTATTGGTTTACGTTCATACTTTTCTAAGTTCCATATTTCGCAGTTATTAATGAATTGAGTGACTCTGATATTAAGTTTTGGATTATAATATTTTAAATGTAATTCTTTGTAAACCTCTATAATTCCTCTATGGTTGTTTCTAAGATGTTCTTCTTTAATGAGTTCTGCTAATTCTTCTTCATTTATTATGTCTTTTAGCATTATTTCAGTTCTGACTATTTTTAATTGATTTTGTGCTTCAAAATGCGTTTTATAAACATCTTCTAGTGTTTTAAGAAATTCTTCATTTTCTATGTAGATGCAATTTAGAGATTTTGGATTAAAATGTGATTTTAAAAGTGTTAATGCGGTTTCTGCATCTAAGGATTTGACATTAATTATTTTTCTGTGTTTGTTGAAAATTCTTATTTGTTTTATTCGTAAAGAACCAGAATTTGTTTTAAGAATTGCTATTTGTCTTTTAAATATGTTTAGAGGAGATTTGGTGATTGGAAATGAATTAATATCTTCGATTTCTCTATTCTCTTCATTGAGATTTATTTCTATTCTTGAAAGAGCTTCTGCGTTTTTATTTAATGTTCCTTTTTTGTATTTAATTTCGTAGTCAAATTCTGATAATTTTAATCTCCATCTTACAAGTTTTGAATTAGGTTCTTTAATTGAGAAAAGCCAAGTTAATGGTTTGTGATCGGTTTCGATCAAGAATTTTCGTCCGAAAAGATATGGTCTGAAATATTTGGTTGACCAGATAATTGCTAATAATTCTTTTTCTATTGTACTGTAATTAATTTCATGTTCATTAAGTGTGCGGCTAGCATAACAAATTGGATGATTGTCTTGCAACAAATTGGATGATTGAAAGTACTGCGCCTAACGCATAGTTACTAGCATCTGTTGTAAGTGTAAATTTCTTGGTAAAGTCAGGATATACTAATATTGGATCGTGTGTTAATAGTTTTTTAAGTGTGTTGAAGCTTTCTTGATATCTTATGTCTGAAATGTTTATTTTTGCATCTTTTTTTAGAAATAATGTCATTGGTTTCGGTATCAATGAATAGTCTTTAATAAATTTCCTATAGTAACCAGTTAGTCCTAGGAATTGTTTAATTTGTTTTACCGTTTTTGGAATGGGAAATTTTGTCACGCATTCGATTTTTTTTGGGTTTGGTTTTATACCTTCTTGTGTTACTATGTGTCCAAGGAATTCTGTTTCCTTTTTTAAGAATTCTGATTTGTCTAATTGAATTTTTAAATTAGCCTTTTTTAAACAATTGAAAATTATATTTATAGAATTTACATGCTCTTGTAACGATGTTGAAAAGATGATAATGTCATCCAGATATACTAAACAGATCTTATTAATATGATCCTAAAGGATATTATTCATAAGTCTTTGAAATGTCGCTGGGGCTGTCTTCAGTCCAAATGGCATTCGTAAGAATTCATAGTGTCCTCCTTCTACATTAAAGGCGGTCTTGTGAACATCTTTTTCCTCAATTTCTATTTGATGAAATCCCTTAGGTAAATCAAGGGTTGTGAAATACTGGCATCTTCCCAGTTTATCTAATATTTCATCAATATTTGGCGAGGGTACTTGTCGTCTATTGTAACTTCATTAAGTTTACGATAGTCTATGACAAGCCTCCACTTTTGTTTACCGCTTGCGTCGACCTTCTTCGGTACGATCCAAACAGGAGCGGAATTAGGCGAATAACTCGGTCTTATTATTTTATTTTCGAGGAGTTCGTGAATCTGTTGTTTGACTTCATCTTTATGTATATATGGGTACCTATATGATTTTACTTTTAATGGTACATTATCGATTGTGCGAATTTCATGCTTATTGCATTTGTAAAAGTAAGATTTGTACCTTCTTGATAAAAGATATCTGAGTATCGATTTATTATTTTTGATAGTTTTTGTTTTTCTTCTGAGTTTAAATGTTGAGTTCTTAATTGTTTCATCAGTGGTATATTTTCAAGTTCATCTATTACACAAAAGTTTTCAGTGGTTACTTGTTCGATTTGATTAGGTCTAATTTCAATAGGGCCTAAGCATTTTACATTTGTTTGAACTTCAATCTTATGATTTTCAACATTGTAAATTCCTTCATCAGCAATAACTTCACCTTCCAAGAACATCTTCGTCTTGAGATAGGCTAGACCTTTTTGTTGGTTCACTAATAAGTGTATAGTATGCTGTTTTGAATTTTGGAACAAGATTTGTATTGTTTGGCCATTTATTTCGAATAGATTTTGTTTATAATCTAATTTAGTGTTAAATCGTTTCAGTATGTCATTGCCAATTAAACCGTCATATTTATCATGGAATGCGCAAACCAAAAAGTCGATTTTTTGCTCAGAAATGCCAAATTCTTTAAAAAGAGGAACTGATACTCTTTCGGTTACATTTGTTATATTATTTTGTATTGTTTTAATTTGAATTTTATTTGTTGGTACTTTCCATTTAGGGTTACAGAGACCTGGATTAATGATTGAATTTGTTGCTCCAGTGTCAATAATAAATTTTAGTGGATTTTTATTAGATTTTATTTTTATATATGGTAAGTCACCTCCGAGGCTCGTGAGTGAAAATTTTTACTTGTTTCGCATTGATAAACATCCATGGGTTCAACAGTTTGATTTTGTTGAACATTTGGTAAATTGTCTTGAATGTCGTTTGAAAATCTATTGTAGTTCTGTTGTCTACTGTCATATCTATAATTATTGTTAGATTGTCTATACCTGTTCTGATTCTGATGATATCTATTGTTATTAAATTGAAAATTTCTATTTTGGTTTTGATCATATCTGTGGTCATTAAATTGTCTGTTCTTATTTTGATTTTGTTCATACTTATTGTTGTTAAATTGTTCGTTTCTGTTTTGGTTTTGTACGTATTTATTATTTTTAAATTGTTCATTTCTATTTTGATTTTGTTCATACCTGTTATTGTTAAATTGTCTGTTTCTATTTTGATTTTGTTCGTATCTGTTAATATTATATTGTCTATTTCTATTTTGATTTACTTGTTGATTAGGGAATTGATTATTGTATTTGTTATTGTTATAGTTACGCGTTTGTCTATTGTTATAATGATTTATTTCATTATAAGATTGGTCTACGTAACCTCCTTGACTTAATATGTCGATTGCGGATTCAAGACTTTCAGGATTTCTACAGGTTAAAACGGTTTTCATAGGTTCAGGTATTTTACTATTAAAAACAGTTAATGCTGTGCGTATATTATTTAATGCACATTGGTTTGCTATTTCACCTGGACCAGAAATTAGTAAAGTTTTATTATTTAATTTTCTTAATTTGTCTTTAATTTCATTATAAAAGCCTAATACATTATTTTTGAAAGTTACGCCTCTTAACTCATCGTAGAGTTCTTCTGGACTACGTCTTTCACTAAAGTTATTTGTAGAACAACTTTAATGTCGCTCCATGCAGTGGCTTGAGTATTTTTTTCTATGACTTCCCTGGCTTTTTTAATTAGTTTACTTTTAATAATGTCGGAAAATAAATATTTGGATAAGTCGTCGTATGTTAATAAGAGTGGGTGTATTCTGTCTACTAAGTTTGAAAAGGTTAATAAATTGTCTGGGTTTCCGTCAAAATATGGGAGTGCATTTAAGTATTTGATTGGATTTATTACCACACTATTTCCTTGATTTTCCACTGCCATTTTAATTTATTTGTATTTATGGATTTTCACTTTACAATTAAAAGGTATTTTTTTTTGTAGATATTGTGGTTGTATTGTTTTTTAAAAAAAAAATATCTATATATTTTAACTTTAGGTGTATAGAAAGCACTTTTATTCTAGAAAGGTATATAGGTAATATAGTAAAATATTGTATGTATATGTAAGGCAGAATAAAATATATGTGTAAATTTATTTAATATTTTTCAAAAAAAAATTTAAAATTAATTTGTGTAACCTTCTTATTTTGTTGTTGATCCTGATGTTGTATTGTATAGTTTTCTTCTTAATTTCACTGTTGATGTATGATGTTTCGCCTTCTTTATTTTATTGTATAATTTTCTTCTTTATTTCACTGTTGATGTATGATGTTTCGCCTTCTTTATTTTATTGTATAATTTTCTTCTTTATTTCACTGTTGATGTATGATGTTTCGCCTTCTTTATTTTATTGTATAATTTTCTTCTTTATTTCACTGTTGATGTATGATGTTTCGCCTTCTTTATTTTATTGTATAATTATTTATTTATTAATTTTCTTGTCAGATAAGTTGTGTTATTAATATTTTCATAAAACAAAATTATGAAATATATTTTTTGTATAAGTTGTGTTATTAATATTTCTATGAAATAAAATCATGAAATATTTGTTGCAAGTTCACTAAGTATTTGTTCATAAAATAAAATTATGAAATACTTTTTTTTGTATGTTACTTTTGTAGGAATTTGTTGTTTAAGATCTTTCTTAAATTCAACAAATACCTTTTGTTTTGGTGGTGCACTTTTAAACTTTTAAAAAAGTTAGTCTTTAATTGACTAAGAGCATCCTACCGACTGCGCCAATTATATTTTTATTTGATAATAATATATTTTTAAAAAGAAAATAAATTATCTCAAAAGTTAATTTTACAAAAGTAATTTTTATTTGGAACTGTTTTCACAACTTAACACTTAACTTATTTGTAATAACACTTTACTTAACACAACTCTTATTTATTATATTCACTTATCATGATGAATGCACTGATGATTAATGTATAACTATGATGACGAACTGTGTAATTATGAACTCGAACTGTGACTGAATATCTATGAACTGTGTTGAATAATAATGACAAACTGTTACTGGAACTAAATAAGAACTGCAACTCTATTGAACTGCATGCTGCTTAAATACTATTTTGAGTTGTTGGACTTTGATCTTGTTGTTGTGTTTTCGAAGTAAACATGTTGATATCTTAGATCGCAAAATGTGATAATGATTATTCATGTTAGAACATGTCTTTGAATTTGGTAAACAAGATAAGGATGTATAAATGGTAAACAAGATAAGAATGTATCTAAATGGTAAACAAGATGATTTCATCATATTGTGAAATTGGTAAACAAGATAAGAATATATATATGCGCAATTGAACATCTGGTTGTCCTTGAATTTAGAAGAAGTAAACATGTTGACTTCTTAGATTTGAATTAGAGATAAGGAACTGAATTTAGAGATAAGCAATGAAATTTTCCATTGTGACTGCGCGTATGTGCATTATAAGTAATATTATAGTTGTGTATTATGAGTAATTGTGTATTATGAGTAATTTGAATATATACAATATGAAGTTATTCATATTATTTGGAATGTATGAGGTGTGGGATCTACTGCTATAACAGGTAGACTGAGAGATCTGAAATCTTTGGCAGATTCATAACCTATACTGCCTGCTTTTGGGATGGACACTACTTGTACTCTTCTCTAGCTGCGGAGAACATTACTTAGCTGTACACAGCTTCTAAGAACCTCCATTAGCCAAGCAGTCGACACATCTAGTGACTTCTGAAGCATAAGTTGCCATAAATCGTTTGTATAACAGATATTGAAAATTGATCAAGTCAGTCTTCTAAGATTGTCTAGGTCATCATTCCACCAAGGGGGATTCATTTTCTTTTTGCTGCGACAGATTGGGCATGAGGCTTTCATAGCCATATACATGAATTCTGCAACTTGATGTTTGTCTCCAAATCATCAGTCGTAAATCGTAATCGATTCATTATTTGGAATTTTACCCAGTTTGAACAGGATTATATTACTTAATTTTTTTGAGTTCTTTGTTTTAATGTATCTATACCTGGGTCTGAGGCTCAGTTAAGAGAGGTTTAGGTTGAAGATTATGTATTTATGGTCAGAATAAGAGTTAGCTATCCAGTTATCAACTCTAAAGTGAAGTATTAGAGGAATGTCAAACATCCTAATAGCAAAATTCTGTGAAAAAAATTTAATATCTCAATCTAAATAACTAAACAAAAATTAATTAATTTATTTATTTCTTGTTTGTGTTTTGGTTTAATTCTATATAATTTTATAAAAATTATTTGATTTATTTATTCTTGTGTGTGTTTGGTTCTGCAAGAAGTCATTGTTCAAAGAAGTTAACTTTCAGGACAATGGAAAGATCATTCTTATTTATCTGGCTTTAAAATGGGAAAACAAGCAGTGTAAGCAGAAAAAATAACAATTGTTGTGACAACAAGGACCAACTGAACTTCAGCAAGCAAGTTTTGTCAACATTTTATAAAATTAAACTTTTTGTAGTTTTAAAAACAGAATTTTTGTAAACTAATCGTATCAGTAGTTGTGCATGACTTTTTCGTTTGTAAGGCTTGCTACTACAAGCGAATCCGTTACGTTTCACTGTTGAGTGGTTGGTTTAAAAAAATTCTTGTTATCGTTATTATTTTTAATTTTATTTAGTTATTTGAAGTATAATCTAAGTCGATCTCGACGGTTCGTTAATTTTACATTGTGAAATGAATTCTCATTTTGAAATTCATTTCACAAATAGTCGCGGCTTCAAAGAAAATTTTAACTCGGTCGTATCCCATCTTGACGCGAATAAACCTACCGTGCTTAGTTTATGTGAAACGCAGGTTTCTTATTTGGGTACCCCTAATGATTTTCAATGTCTGGACTCTGGAGTATTTTCGTGTCGACTATTTGGTTCCACACGGAGGAGTTATTCCTTTCGTTCGGTATTCTACGGTATCTGTTTTAATGTGCCTAATTTTATTGTCTCAAACAGTAATCCTCTTTTCAATTCGTTATGGATATAAATTAAAATTTCAAACCTTTCTATATTTATTTGTTCCCCATATCGTAGTCCTAATTTATCACCTGATGACACTAGCAATGAATTTGACTATTTATCGGAAACGATAGACAAGATTTACAAGTACTATCCAACATCAGAATTGGTAGTCTTGGGCGATTTCAATGTCCACAATTATACTTGGTTGACCTTTTCGAATCGAGAGAGATAGAGATCGAACAGGTGAAACCGCAGAACTATTTGAAAATATTAATCTTCTTACCCAACTCGTCGATATGCCTACTAGGTATTTGATTGAAACAATCAAATATTCAATCGATTTATCTGTTCCATTAGAACTTTCCGACCAAATTTTCAATTACCCCAGCCCTTGTAGAGCCTATTCCTAAAAGACTACTCTCCGATATACTACATCGTTGATTCTCTTGATGATCTTCTAAGGGCCTTCCCAAATTTGTTGTAGTTTCTTTTCTTCTCTTCTCTTGGGAATGTAAAGTCAGACCAAATGTCCTTCCTGATTCCTCCACAGCTCGCACGCAGGGCGCACTTTCATCCGGTTTCTGGCATTCACTATGTTGCTCCTTACTGTAGCATGAGCATTGATCATCCTTCGTGCTCGAAAAGTTTCCTTTGCAACTGGTTTCCTAAATGGCGCTACAACCATGTACTCATATTTTCCCCCCTAGTTGCTCGCTGCGGTTCTCTTCTAGCAGCACATTTCTCACGCGTTCTGCACCAGTTGTGCAAGTTAAATTGTTCCCCAGTCGAATTGTGTCAAGTGGAATTGTGCCCGTGGAATTGTGTCCAGTGGAATTCTGTCTAGTGGTTTGTGCTAGTGGAATCGGCCGGTTACCGTCCAATAGAGGATTCGACTTTTGAAAGAAAGGCGGCCTCATCACGCTATCTGCTACCGTCGTGCTATCTGCGAAATATAAAGCAAGTAGATTGGCCTTGTCTATAGAACTGACGGTAGAAATGTCATTGTGAATGAGCGTTGGAATTAATGACGAGGCTGTATTATTAATTCATATCATGAATTAATTTTTATATTGTGTATTCCACCGAACAATTGCAGAATTAAAACAACAAGGGGAAAAATACCGGGAAATTTTTATATACCTCTATGCCTTATATACCTTATAACAAATTGCCCATTACATTTTTCTCCTCTGTTTTCAACTACTATTGTGTATAAAGTCATGGAACTGCTAACTGGTTAAAATATTTTGTAATTAATGTACTTGTTGAATTCGATTACTTAATAAATTTGTAATTTTTTTAGATTATCTTAAAAATCGAAAAATAATGTTGGTGTTCTAGAACAGCTGTCCGATGGAAAACGAAGATATTGTTAAAAACCATACACAAAATTCCAATGCGCGATCATGGAGAATTATTCTGTGAGTGGGTAGCTCTCAGTAAACTTTGTTTTTATATTTGACTTCCGCTGTGAATTATTATTGTCACTTATACATCTCAAAATGTTTTTATTCTGTTCTGTTTATTTGAAAACACTCCACTGATTCAAAAAAAGTTCTTTTCCGGAAGCTGTGACTAGTAGATAAAAATTCAATAATTAGGTATATCTCCTTTCTAATTTTTTTATTGAAGAATTATAAAAGACGAACTTTTTATAATATTGCATGTTGGACTTCTAAAATTAAAAGAATCAGCATTGAATCGCAAGGTACAATCTGCTGGAGTCAATGACTTTTTTGGAAATTTTACTTTTTATGATCAATTTTATCAATCATCAGAGCAAGGAATGCATAGCCATCTCTCGAACTTATTTTTTTTATAAGCTGTTAAATATAATAAAATAAATCGGATGCAATTTTGCCATTATTTTTAATACATTAAATACTTTCAATTTGATGTAATCGATATCAATAACTTTTAAACAGTAAAAGCTTTATTACCATCCGGTGTTTGCTCTACTCTTCAAAGGAGACTCAGTAAGAAACAAGTATGAAAATATAAAAAAACAAACTTTTATTTAAACGTGTGAAGCTTTGTTAAAAATAAGTTTATAAAACGAACTTTCAAACGCGGCACGCCACAGGCCACACGGCCTACGTTACACCACCCGCCTCATACGTGGATGATCAGAAACTGCCCATTAGTCTGAGTTACTCAAATTTTAGCTCTCTAGGACGTGTGAAGGATTGTTAAAAAAGACATAAAAAGTTGAAACAGACAGACAACCAAAGTTCATGTCAATTTAAATAAATTTTTTTTTGATTTTTTATGAAACACTCTTTATAACCCACATGCCTAGTGAGAAGTTTCAAGCTTTGTGTTTGTCAATTTGTACATAATATGAAATTTTTTTTGGTTTTTTTTTATTAGGAACAGGAAAACCCAGTATTATTTCCATAACGGTATTTTTTAACCAATACGGAAATCTTATATAACAATTTGAAAGTATGTTATTTTTTGCCAATATTAGTGTCGATTCTCAGCCGTTTCCTGGGTGGCTGAGTCAGTGGGAGAGGGCAGCTGCGAAAAGCCGGGTATATCCACTAGTGAGAAATAAAACTAAAAACGTTACTTAGACATTAAAAAAACGATATTTTTATATTTAGATATAGGGTTTTAATAAAAAAAGTAATAAGAATATGGAAAATAAGTTACAAACTTTCAAAAACTCTTAATTGAATATTAAAAGAGGGCGCAAAAGTGGCCGTCGTAATCGTAAAATTTTGAGATATTGTTATCTACGAGTACTTCTCCTTTTCTAATTATTTCTAAGCTAGGTAAGAACCCGTCAAAAATGACCGAATCTTTTTTCTACCACCTAACCTTTTCACCATTTTTCATCGGAACACCAAACGAACATATGGTGTGAATATGAACCAAATCCAACCATTTTCGTAAATATATCGATTCCAGCGCCACCTAACGTGTCCAAAAAAACTTAAACTTATCGTAGCACCAAACGATCATATTGTTACGAAAAGTAGTTATTAGCGCAGATAATAGAATTCGAATCCTAAGATAAATCGCAATGTATATACTGCATACTAAAAATAGGCACTGAATTAGAATTAATCTATTTTGTACAGTATACTTTTAGGCTGAATTAGATAAGTTTAAATCATTTTGTGTTAGTCAAAAATGTAGTCAACCCAGTTTGTGCGGTTTGTCCGGTATGTGTGTAGGAACATGATTGAACATGTAGTTTATTTTAAGAAGGTGACTTATTACATATATGTAAGTATCGTTAGTTGTAAGTAAGGGAATAAGGTATTTCTGTCTAAAAGATTGGAAGTTACTGGAAGTTTTTCAATGAGTATAAAAAATGGCGTTCGCCGCAGAGGAATGATTAGTTATTTGGAATTCAACCAGTCAAGTTGTAAACGTTCTTGCAACGTGATACTGCTACCACCTAAGAGACTTATTGTAAAGTACAAGTGTTGTTGCAATAAGTTTTTATGTTTACTTAGAAAAGTAATGACCAATATAGATTGTGAACGTTATTTGTAAAGTAATAAACTTGTGTTGTGTTGTATTTACTTTCCTTTACGAACTCGAAAGCCTAAATTTCGTAACAATATGGTGTTAACATAAATAGGGCTTGGATACATAAAGGCGGGATGAGGCGGCATAAAATCGTTATATTCATACAAACAAACAAACAGACAACGGCAATTATGTTATTAGGCGATATTCACTTTATCGTTTCAAAATTCGAATTTCAAAATGTTGATATCAACAAGTCAAATTAAGTTTCTCTTTACTGCCTGACCAGAATGGAACCGCGGCCCCTGTGATACGAGCTGTTAAATATTAAAATACATGCAAATCGAATAGCGCGAACACAATAGATAGTTATGGTAGCCATGAACGATAATGCTGTGGTTCGAGTTGGATAACTTTCAAAAATCGACGCCTGGCTCGTGCTTGATAGCAGAAAACTTAAAAAATAATGGAAGCGATGCAAAAGGAATTACTGTGTAATGGTGTACATTTCATGTGTTGCATCATTGCATGTGTTACATCCTTTCATATATTTTCATATAATACCATATATATGGCATATCTTCTTATATAGAATATTGCAATAACTAATACTAAGTCGACGTCGCTGCTCAGTGGTTAGTGTGTTGAAATACTTTTTCACGGTCCCAGCTCTGGCACAAGAAAGCTTCACATTCTTAAAAATTCACCAAAAAATGAGGCACCTGAAGCTTCCGTTAACCAAATTGGTTGGAAACGAAACGAGACGACTGTAGAGTTAAGATTTCTTTTTTTTAAATTCTCAATATTAACTTCGCGTGCACGTGGCTGGCTGGCTGGGTGGCTGGTCAGATTTTCTGATCAAGTTTTAACCCACTTCCCATAACCCGATTTTATTGAAATTTTGCACACATGTATATTTCCGGTGAAAATACTTTTTATTAAAATTTGAGGACCCTTGGACCTCGGGGTCAGGGGACTGCAGATCATTAAAAATGCGGAAACACAGAATCAGGCAAATCATTCCACATAACATGGCTCGTGCGGTTATCACGTGGTTTTAGTTTTACGTTCCATTTGCAAACTGTACCCGGGGTATGGTTTGATTTTGTGTTCGAATTGCAAATTTGCTACCAGTCAGCAATTAACGGGTAAGGTTTCGTTTACTCAGCAAGATGACAAAGCGAGAGCAAGCAAACTAATTTCTCAGGAAAATTTCTGTAAACAACAAATGTCAAATTTGGTTTCGGTTTGGCATTGCTACTCACAGCATTCAACACGAGAACCTTGTGACTTTGACAGCTTAGCCGTAGGTATGGTTTCATGTACGGTTTGTGCAATTAAAAAACACATTAAGGAAATGCTTATTAAGCGAATTTTTTGTGTTATAAAAGTATCAGTTTTCTATTTCATATTCTCTTATGATAATTAAGATTTTTTGAAAGCAATTATATAAGAGACATAACTTATTTTTTACTTTGTCATTTGGCATGTAAAACTGTAAAAGAATAAGAGATAAAAGTATTTGCAGAATCAGGCAAATATTATTAGTTCATTAACATTAAAAACGAAAAAATAACATAATTTTGTCACGACATTTTTTAATTAAAATCGTTATAAAAAGATAAGAAAAACCTCTGGACTTTACACACGTCCATTGCAAACTTAATTACATTGGTTGGTACCTTTTGCATCAGCGCCCAAAATCATTTTCATGAACTGAGCGCCCTTAATAAGTTCTTTAAATTAATATTTTACATTTCTTATTACTTATTTGCATAAGTTCGCCATTTTATAATTCTGTAACTTCGTTCAATCTTAAAGTTGGTCGAGACGATTTTAATTCACCACCACAGTCCTTTTTTAAATTCTCTATATTAACTTCGCGTGCACGTGGCTGGCTGGCTGGGTTGCTGGCTGGGTGGCTGGTTAGATTTTCTGATCCACCAACCCACTTCCCATAGCCCGATTTTATTGAAATTTTGCACACATATTTCCAGTGACAATACTTTTTATTAAAATTTGAGGCCCCTCAGACCTCGGGGTCAGGGGGCTCACATACAAATATTTAAAAAACTTTACCCGATTTTCTTAAAATTTTATACAAATGTGTATCTCCGATGGAAAACACTTTTTGCAAAATTTTTGGAGAGATCGGGCCCCTGGGTCGGGGGGGCACCCATACAAATTTTATGAAAAAAGTTCCCGATTTTCTTAAAATTTTATACGCATATATATCTCCGATGGACAAAACTTTTTGTAAAATTTTTGAAGCGATTGGGCCCCGAGGTCGGGGGGCTCCCATACAAATTTTTACTTTTGTATACCCAATAAACAATACTTTTTCCAAAATTTCGTAGTGATGGGGTCCCGGGTTCGGCCGCAAGGCCCTTATACATTTTTTTAATTTCTTATAAATGTCTCTTTCGATGATTTTCTCCTACAATAAAAAAATAAAAAAAAATGACCCAGGATCTAGGGGCTCCGATATCAATTTTTGCGATTAGAGAATTTAGATGAAAAATTTTAATTTTTATGGGTTGTTTTTTACTTATATGTTCCTTATAGAACATACTCGTGTATACAGGGTGTCCCCTAATTCGTCAAGGATAATTTTCGAAATGATTCTTGGGTATATTCTAATAAAAAAAATCCAAGGTTGACATCATTTATCGGGGATTTAAGAAAAAGCTTACTTTGGTGTACCCACCAAAGTCCATCTTAACGGAAATTGCTCTGTTAATACTTATGGTAGAAACTTCGTTTAGGAATTTATTTTTATAAGAAATTATTTCCCAAATTATCCTTGACGAATTAGGGGACATCCTGTATAAAAGATATGTATGCCCCTTTAGTTTTCTTCACCAGCTCCGTATAGTTTGCCGTTCGCCTTCTTTTTTATTATACATGCATATAATTCTTTAATTTTTTACAGATAAAGTTTTCCGTTGTAGAAAGAAGATAATAATTTTTACGAAGGTAAAAAATCACTTAACTTAATGACTTCTTAGACTAGTATTTAGAAACGGACTTTAGCTGTTACGAGAAATTCCACTGACATCATTAGGTTAGTTTCGCTTAGTTCAGAAAGGTTCGGATGATTTGTCATCTTCCGAGCAGAACCTACATTCCGTGTCTGAGCCTAGATTATTTTTGTTATGGTGATACTGCAAGCCAGAGTCACCTGTGATAAAACTTACCAGCTTTCTGATGGTATTCTTATTTGGGTTAAGAGTTTCTCTATAGGATTACGGCCTGATTAGATGTTTGGATTGTCTCAGCCCTGAGATATTTTCCTAATGGGACAGACGAAGTGTTTGTTCGCAATTATTTATCAGCGCTGTGGCGGCAGTTGACACAACAATTTCAGGTTCAGGTTCCATGACCGTAGATTCTGAGCCAGCCATAGCTAGTTCAGATCCCGATGGCATGGAGTTCAGCCTGGAAAACCGTGGGACTCATTCCCATTAGTAACGAGACTTTGGTGATGAGTCTAAAGACACTAGCTCCAACTCCAGATTCCATCTTGGATCCATCCGTGAACCAGACCAGCCCGCTAGCGTCCAGTGGCGTGGGACCATTAGACCAGTTTGCAAGGTCTAATATTTCTATCTCAAGTAACCTGCCGAAATAGTGCTCCTTGACCATAATATAGGGGATAGTGCAAAACATGTTTCTTTTAGAAATAAAGTCAAGAATTTTTAGGTGTCCCACATGGTCACCTGGTTTGTACGCGTATGCTAGCTGAAGGTTAATAGGGCATCTAGCGGCCGTCTACCTAATGAAGATTTGTAGCAGAGGGAGGGGGGTTGAAAGCCTTACGACAGCTTCAAATGCTGTCGTAGGGCAGGTACGCATGGCACCCGTGCAGGCAATTCTTTGAAGTTTATAAAGCTTAGTTGCCGTTGTCCGTTCAAGAATTGTCGACCACCAAACGATGGCTGCGTTCGTGATAATGGGTCTCAGCATCATTGTATACATCGAATTTATAATTTTAGGATTTAAACCCCAAGTTCTGACGTAAAGGCTTCTACTGGCCCACATGGCCTTAGTTTTATAGCGGGCTTGATGAGAATTCCAGCTAAGCCTTTTATCAAGTGTAACTACAAAATATTTAACCACACTGGAATAAACTAAAGTGGTACCTTATCAATTAGGTGGTCGGGCACTTTCTTAGAACGAAAAAGTTCCTTCTATTTTCTTCACAAAATAGTGAAGGGCACCTTCTATGCTTTTACCTTTCTCTTATGCGAACTGACTGAGTGTAGATGAGTATAAAAATCTAGCCAGCCTCTTAAATGAACATCAATGACTCTCTTAATGGTTTTGAGGACAAATGATGTCTATGGTATTTAGGCAGCTCACTAGGCCTATTACCTGGGGCGGTGGAAAGATACCATCACCGCCGGGTCCTTTGAATAGTTTAAACTAGCCTTCGGCCCATTTAACCTTATCCGGACTGAAGATTTTACAGGATAAACTATTCACTCTACTAGCAATACAGACACTTTGTATGGTACACGAGTGGACGAACATGGGAAATGAACCTGAAGTAGGGTTCTAAGTGTATTCTTACGGCTCGACGTGTAGCTTCCATCGGACTCTTTTAGCAAACCTACACAATTCGCATGGTCTTATCGAGTCTTTTATATATTCATGCCGCTACCGGCATGTCAACAATGCTTTTGCAGCATTTCTTCCATGTGACACGTTTAGATCGTCTCAATTCTAAAGTGTAGGACCATGGTATAAGCTGCAGTGATCAGGGAGGCGGATAAAGGGGTTTACTTTCAGTCTGTCACAGAAGACTTTAGCTCCTATTCTACCGTCTAGCTTAGAGCCATCCGTGAAGAACTACACGGCCGTATAAAGCCAGAGTATTTATTTTTTAAATGCACGCGATTTTATTCAAATTTCGTATCTCCGATGACAACTTTTTTTTTTTTAAAATTCTGAAGTAATCGTGCCCCATTTCCGAGGAGCTTCCATGCAATTTTAAAAAAAAAAATGACAACACTGTAAAATTTTCAAAGTGATGGGTTGTTTTTTTAATTCACGATGTCTCCCGTGATTGATAGTATCTCTTGAATTTTTCAACCGAATTGAATCTGGAAAGACAGTCTCAATGAGGAGCTTCAGGGATTTCACACTTTACAAGAACCATCCGGCTTGATCAATAACTTGAAGTGGTTGGTTTAGTGGAGAAAATCTTTCTTAGGCGGAAGGCCTCAGAAATTCCTTCCATTTTATCACAGAAACAGAAACAGGATTAATGTGAGTACCTGCGTGGATTAGTTAAACTACAATCACCATCCACTTGCAAGACAGATGTGTCAGTTTAATTCACTGATAGGATCAGGGCCTATCTGATACCCTTGCTGTTTTATGGGATGACGGTAACTGGTTTATAATGCGCAGCTCGACGCCGAACTTATACTCGCCTTATTTGTATGTGTGTCGATTCTATAGTTTTCGGGGTCGCTGAGATAAATAGTGATGGTAAGACACATTTATTGGATGATGTTCAATTGGTGAGGGGGCGATGTTAGTGTCAAATTTTACATCCAGCAACTGCACTCAATATTTTAAGTAACAGAGTCCAGTCAATCTATCTATCGAAGTGTCCAAGTATCCTACTCATTGATAGAGTAAGATACTAGATACAACTACCCCCTCGGGGTTTCATTTTATCATTTTCGCCCCTCTCAGTTCCCTTTTATAATTTTTATAATAATTGAGCCATTTCCGTCCTATTGGATTTATCTCTGCGGACCACGCTGGTTTTCCGTGGAGGTGTTTACAGTATCTACCATGCAGTCCTGTTCCTCTACCTTCCCTGGCGGTTGTCATTCAGTTTTGCCCCAGTTTGCTCTTTTATTATTTCTGAAGGCTTTACGAATAGCAAGTTGATTATCTACGCTGATCAGAGAAATAGTGTTCATTTGCATTGCTCCAGTCAATTACCATATGAAAAAAAGAATCCAAGGCAATATACGATTTTAGTTTCTACACATTATGGCAAACTTTTAGCTTGTGAGTCGTGAACTCACTTTCTCATAAGATTACGTTTGAATAGAAGTGTATTAATGCAATTATTTCATCTTGTACGTCCTCTATATACTATTTGGCTAAGTGGTTCTAAAACTGTGATGAAATATCATCCGTATAAGAATTTAGTGGTTCACAAATTTTAACATAGACACAAACCATAATGGGAGCAACAATTTTGAATAAAATTGTGAAATATTTTAATTGTGACAATTGACTATACAATTGACAATACTATATTCTTCTAGCCAAGATTTATTTGGAAAAGGTTTCATTTTATTTGTAGAGGTAACACTTGCAATCGAAATAACAACAAATTTACTTAGATTTTTTTTTCTATAAAACAACCCTAGCCCAAGTGGCGGGTACTGCGACGTAAAAAGATATATTTTATCGTATGGTGTAACTGGCAGAGCTTCTCATATCCGCCGACGAACATATTGCTTTATAGAAAATACGTCTCCTTAACCAGATCAATGCTGGACAATCACAGAGAATGTGCACGGTGATATCGATGATTCAGTGTCTGACTTGCGATAATTTCTGCTAAGGTGATATCGCAAGACTGTGATAAAGCTCACCGTCTTTTTGATGCTATCCAGGATTCAAGGATTTCCTTATAGGAAAAGGGCCTGATTAATAGTTTGGATTGTCTAAGCCCTGGGTATTATCCCAATGGGGTAGACGAAGTTGATTATTCCACTTATTGCACAATCACAGAGAATGTGCACGGTGATATCGATGATTCAGTGTCTGACTTGCGATAATTTCTGCTAAGGTGATATCACAAGACTATGATAAAGCTCACCACCTTTTTGATGCTATCCAGGATTCAAGGATTTCCTTATAGGAAAAGGGCCTGATTAATAGTTTGGATTGTCTAAGCCCTGGGTATTATCCCAATGGGGTAGACGAAGTTGAATTTTCCACTTATTAATCATTGCTGTGGTGGCATCCCAGTTTACACCGACGTGTAGTTACCATCTGTCTTTTTCAGTAGGCCTACATAGTTTGTCTGATCCTTGACGAGTGTATCATAGATTCGTGCCGCTACTGGCATATCAGCTTTGTTTTCGCATCATTTCCTCCATGTAGCTCGTTCTAAGTCCCCTATGGATTCGATAGGTGCAGGAAGCATATCTATCTCGAAGAGGATAAGTCACTTATAAAGATTTTAGTCCGTAGACTTGGGATCGTATCTTGAAGAAGCATGTGCCAATCTGCCTGGAAGGGCAAGCCTGATGTGTTGTAACGTTGTTCGCTCGGGTGACGCTCGCCGGTCACCCAGGGTTCGTTTTGCTTGTTTGTTACAAATTAAAGAGTTTTGTGGGTTTTCGTTCTTTTGTGTTTTATTTATTATTTTTGTGTTTTTTTCCTTAAAATTTACAATTTTAATATACTTATATCGAATACTTATTATACTTAGCTACCTGCTTAACGAAATCTAAGGTGGGCACTCGGAGGGCGTTCGAGAGGAACTCCCGGCTCTAAGTCACAGTTAGCAGAAGCAAAAGCAATCAACGACTGCTAACTACGTACTTGAAAGTACTACGGAGCACACGGAGGGCGTTCGGGATGAACGGCTCGGCTCTAAGCCGTAGTCAGCAGAAGCAAAAGCAATCAACGACTGCTAACTATGTACTTGAAAGTACTACGGAGCACACGGAGGGCGTTCGGGAAGAACGGCTCGGCTCTAAGCCGTAGTTAGCAGAAGCAAAAGCAATCAACGACTGCTAACTACGTACTTGAAAGTACTAGTGGAACTTACGGTGGGCGTTCGAGTAGAACGACACAGTTCCCAGATATAGCATAAGCAAAGTACAAAAGCAATCAATACTTTGTTACGCTATATCAATTCAAAAAAGTGGCGGGAGTGTTTTTGGTATGGGAGAATTACTTATCGTCTTTATCGGACAGAATACTCTTCTCCACACTTCCCCACTTGTTGTGGCTGTTCGCGTCCCATGTCATTACATAAATCTTTCGATTTGTTGGGAATTCTATTTCCTTAAAATAAATTATTCGTATATGCATTGTATACATACAATTTATTCCCTTTGCGTATTTTGTGGTATTATTGTTGTAATAGTTCGTTATTACTTTTGTTGTTTTTATTATTGCTATTATGACATGGGGCGCGACAGGAGTATTTTCAATGGGTTCTCTATGCTTATTCATGCTGCTTATTATATACCTATATTTTGTCGTGTGGTTTTTGTGATTTATAATATTTATATTTTCGCCGTACGGTTTTGTATTACATTTCTGTTTGGTGTATACTTATTTATAATATTCATATTTTGCCGTACGGTTTGTAACGCGGTAAATTTACGTATAAATTAACTTCGTTACATTTCCCTCCTACTTCGGGGTGGGTAAACAAAGAAATTCTTTTATAACTTAATTAATTAATTAATGAGTACTAACGCTCGGTTGGTGTGGTCACTTGGTCACTTTGGGATTACCTTTATTTTTGTGCCAGTCACCAGCCCGAGTTACAGTGTGGCTAAATAAATTTATGATATGTTTATATATAATATAAAGAATTTTTTTTATTCCTTTTTTCTTTTTCGTTTATTTTTTTTTGTTTATATATATTATATATATATATTCTTTTTTTTTATTTGTTTATTTATTTTCTTTTTTTTTTCTTGACAATTTCTTAACCTAATTACAATAAATTTTTAAGTGCTATAATAATAATATTTTTTTTTTTTATTTGTTTATATATTTTTTTTTTTTCTTTTGGTTTGTTTATTATATTTTTTTTCAAAGTAATAATTATTCAAAGTAATGATAATTCTAAAGTAATAATAAATGTTACTGTTATGTTACTGGTGATAAATGATAAATGGAACTGGGGTTGCTGCGGTGCCAACGTCTCTGGGGGCTACGTGACACAGCTTTGTAAGCTCGTTACTTGTCAGCGGACGTTTCGGGGGTGGAGGCCGCTTATTCCAGGCGATATCTCGCACCGTTTGCTGGACGGTCTTCTGCGGTGGTGCTAACACGGGACGTGGCTGGGTACGTCGGTGGGTCGCCAGTGTTGGATCGGCGTCGGTAAATTGGGTGCGCAGTTGATGCTCGCTGGATGACATCTTGTCTGATACTAAATCGTGTTGCTGGGGTTCGCAGTTGACTATACCTGCCACGTGGGTTTTCCCGATCTGTGGTTGTTGGGTTATTTGCTTGATATCCTTCACGTGTGCGGTGATAGTTTTGTTGTGGTCTCCTTCGAGTATAAAGATTACGGGCGATTTCTTCTTCTTTACCCTATACGAGTGAAGTTAGTTCCGACAGCGTCGTGAACTCCCGCCGTTTGATGTAATGGCGATAATCCGGTCGTAGGTTATCACATATACGATCTAATTTCTCCCCGGTGGTGAGCGACATCTGCCATCGCATCAGTGCTTGTATGGAAGTTATATAATCCTTCCCCTTCTCTCTGCTGCTCTGCGTTCGGTTCCGAATGCGGTCCAAGAGTTTCTCAGCAAATCGTGGTGGCAAGAAGAAGCGCCGTAATTCCTCGCTAAACTCTTCCCACGTACCAAGAAACTCCTTATTATTACGAAACCAGATAAGTGCGTTCCCTTTAAGTAGCTCTGGTAGTGTTCGTACTACCCGGTCGAGTGGCAATTGGTAGCATTCTGCGAGTTCCTCCACCCTCTCTAGGAACTCTAATGGGTTATTATTTTCCCCTTCGTATCTTACGTTCCACCTTCTTACCTTATCCATCACTTCCGCATCGGAAGGACGATAAGTCTGTGTCGGTTGTACTTCTGAGTAGGAAGTAAATGGAATGCTCGGTGTCGGTTTCGGTTGTACATGGATTTCCATGCTCGGTGTATTCAGGTTATGAGTCTGGGCTTCCGTTGGCTTTGAGTACGTGATGTTCGGAATTTTTGGCCAGTGTGTGGTTGTGGTCTGGGGTTCCATACCTGATAGTAGGGTGCCGGTGGTGAGCTAAGGTTCGATCGCTGGTAAATCGCTACAGGATTTATGTTTCTTTAGCTCGGTAGAGAGCAGCTTGCGTAGCTCGTCTACACTACCACTTTGGTTGATACCCCGACGCCACAGTTCATTTACTAATTCCTCCTTCCGAAGTGACTATACTCCGGAAACACTGAGCCCAGTATCCTCAGTGGACATTGTTATTACTTATATGTCGTTTTGCAGTAGCTGTGCAATTAATGGGTGGTACTCCCCGGTTGGTGCCACAACTAATTTTAAATAGTGACGTATTTACCAATGTAAACGAATTTTGATGCATTGTTTCTGCCGGTACTTGGTTACTGGCTAGTAACTTAATTATGGAAAGAACAAAAAAATGATTGTTTTCTTTTCTTCTCAGTGTCGGTCGGTGATGCGACTTTAAAAGTCGTCCATGCTCGGGCGCCAAATTTGTAACGTTGTTCGCTCGGGTGACGCTCGCCGGTCACCCAGGGTTCGTTTTTCTTGTTTGTTACAAATTAAAGAGTTTTGTGGGTTTTCGTTCTTTTGTGTTTTATTTATTATTTTTGTGTTTTCTTCCTTAAAATTTACAATTTTAATATACTTATATCGACTACATATTATACTTAGCTACCTGCCTAACGAAATCTATGGTGGGCACTCGGAGGGCGTTCGAGAGGAACTCCCGGCTCTAAGTCGCAGTTAGCAGAAGCAAAAGCAACCAACGACTGCTAACTACGTACTTGAAAGTACTACGGAGCACACGGAGGGCGTTCGGGATGAACGGCTCGACTCTTAGCCGTAGTTAGCAGAAGCAAAAGCAATCAACGACTGCTAACTACGTACTTGAAAGTACTACGGAGCACACGGAGGGTCTTCGGGAAGAACGGCTCGGCTCTAAGCCGTAGTTAGCAGAAGCAAAAGCAATCAACGACTGCTAACTACGTACTTGAAAGTACTAGTGGAACTTACGGTGGGCGTTCGAGTAGAACGACACAGTTCCCAGATAGAGCATAAGCAAAGTACAAAAGCAATCAATACTTTGTTACGCTATATCAATTCAAAAAAGTGGCGGGAGTGTTTTTGGTATGGGAGAATTACTTATCGTCTTTATCGGACAGAATACTCTTCTCCACACTTCCCCATTTGTTGTGGCTGTTCGCGTCCCATGTCATTACATAAATCTTTCGATTTGTTGGGAATTCTATTTCCTAAAAATAAATTATTCGTATATGCATTGTATACATACAATTTATTCCCTTTGCGTATTTTGTGGTATTATTGTTGTAATTGTTCGTTATTACTTTTGTTGTTTTTATTATTGCTATTATGACATGGGGTGCGACAGGAGTATTTTCAATGGGTTCTCTATGCTTATTCATGCTGCTTATTATATACCTATATTTTGTCGTGTGGTTTTTGTGATTTATAATATTCATATTTTCGCCGTACGGTTTTGTATTACATTTCTGTTTGGTGTATACTTATTTATAATATTCATATTTTGCCGTACGGTTTGTAATGCGGTTAATTTACGTATAAATGAACTTCTAATCTAAAAGACACTCACCCCTTCTGTTGCTGTCACTAATGCCCCCGACAACGTGCTGCGCATTTACGTCTCAAACTATTATAAATTGTCGGTTGTTATCCTGGCAGTATTGTACGAGCTTCTGGACCTAAATGGTCATCGTCATCGCCAGGGAAGTCGGTCGGAATCTCTACTACGAGTGCCGCTACGTCCTTCATTATGAATTCTGGAATTGGAAGAAAGTTAATGTTTGTCCTGATTAAGCAGGCTGCCCTTGTCACTGGCTCCCCGTATTTAAAGATTAACTTTCTTTGCTTATTCCATAGACCTTTAATTTGTCCATTAATAACGCGGTAGCTTATTTTGCCTTTGCAGGTGTTAAGCCTACTCATGAAGGCGTCGTCAACCGCCAATACGAGGTGGAGGAGTAAACCTCCTGTTTAGTCTGTATCACTTTTCATGACTTTGCCTGTATTCCAGCAATCTGAGCAGCGATTGTAGCTAAAACCATATAGGAAGAGAGCTCCAAATTCTGTGGAAAGAACCCACAGACGATGTGTGGTTTGGGAAATAGTCCTTTTTCCACCAGCGTCACGTTCAGTCCACTCTTAGCTCTGTGTAGTCAGTTCTGCCGGGATGACAACAGCACTGGCTACTGGCGACTTGACTGAACGTGGGGTATAGGTCCCGCCTTGACTTTCTTGGCTAACACGCTTAGTATCGCGTTGTTTAGGGGAAGCGTTTTTGGCAAATTTGAGAGCACTCTCTCTACTCTTGCCAATGCGTATAGTATGACTTAACCGCCGTTTCTCTTCTTCTTCGGATACTCTACAACAAACCGTGGTCTTGAAAGCATAACAGCTTCTTGGGATACAACAATCTGCCCAACAGCATGACCCGAGGTTGATGCAGTTAGAGATGCATAGTTCTCATAAATATTTATATTACTATCAATTTGATACCGACGAATATCCAGGAAAAAGGGTCACCCATGACAGGGTCCGGTTTGCCATTTGAAGACTTTTTTAAACTGAAGGTCGTCACACGTCAGGTATTCGGAGTCCGTAATACTTGCTACTAAGCTCCCTCTTAGTCATGCATCTATCGGCGTGAGCCGTACCACCTTAGATTTGGATTAGGAATACCTTTTTCTGAGGATAGGACTAGTACGTTCCCTCAAACCCTCCTCCTTTACCCGGGCTTGGGAGCGACATGCTACCAACGTAGCAAGGCGGAGTTTACTTAGATTTAACACGGGGTGATTTTCATTTAGAAAGGGTTGTATTTTTATACCTTGGGAATCAAAAATGAATACTAGAAAAAGACTTCATCAATTAATTCACGAAACCATAAATTAACAAAGTCTTTTATTCAAGTTATTTAAAAATTAAAATTAAAAAATAGCTCTGTCAGACAAATATGGCTGCCTGATAGCCTTTAACCATAATAATTCTTTGAATTTTCCGATTAAATTAAAAACGGTCCGAATACGAATAGAAAAAAACAGTGGTAAGTGGGTATATTATTATTGAATTCAATGGATTAAAATAATTCGGTTTGTTCAGTACCCATAAAAATTAAAATTTTTCATCTAAATTCTCTAATCGCTGAAATTGATATGGGAGCCCCTGGGTCATTTTTTATTTTTTTTATTTTTTTATTGTAGGAGAAAATAATCGAAAGAGACATTTGACATCAGATGTCAAATTTGAAAATGCTCGGATCATTTTATTCTGAGCACTTAGAGAACGCTCATACTCTGAGCAAATAAGAAACACGAGCATTTTTCTTGAGAACACTTTGACTGCTCTGAACTAATTTATGAAAACGCCAAATGACAGAATATTGTGAAAACTTGTTGTTCTATCTGTAAGTTGATATCGACAACAAAAAACGACATAAGAATACAATTCAGTAAATAAGTAAGTAAGTTGAATTAAGCATAAAACATTTATGTCTCGTTTCATTTGTGCGTGAGCTAGGATTTCTTTCTCTCTCCACAACCAAAACCAAGCAGCGCAGCCGACCCCGAGGTCCGAGGTTCCTCAAATTTTAATAGAAAGTATTGTCACCGGAAATATACATGTATCCAAAATTTCAATAAAATCGGGCCATGGAAAGTGGGTTAAAAATTGATCAGAAAATATGACCAGCCAGCCAGCCAGCCAACCAGCCAGCCACGTGCACGCGAAGTTAATATAGAGAATTTAAAAATACAATTCAGTAAATAAGTAAGTAAGTTGAATTAAGCATAAAACATTTGTCTCGTTTCATTTGCTGGGTTCATTTGTGGGTGAGCTAAGATTTCTCTCTCTCTCTCTCTCTCTCTGCACCACCAAAACCATGCAGCGCAGCCGACTACGCAGCACACACCGCACACAGTCATTAAAGTACGACGGTATCTGATGCCACTATAAGAAATTAAAAAAATGTATAAGGGTCTTGCGGCCGAACCCGGGGTCCGATCGCTACCAAATTTTAGAAAAAGTACTGTTTATTGAATATACACATGTGTGTAAAATTTGAAAAAAATCGGGTAATTTTTATTTTAAATTTGTATGGGAGCCCCACGAACCCGGGGCCCGATCGCTTTCAAATTTTAAAAGATTGTCACCGGAAATACACATGTGTACAAAATTTCAGGAAAATCGGGCTTTAGGAAGTGCGTTAAAAATTTATAGTTAAAAAAAAAAGTTGTATGGGGCCCCCCGACCGCGTTGCCCGATCGCTACAAACATTTTACAAAAAGTTTTGTCCATCGGAGAAAATCGGAAACTTTTTTCATAAAATTTGTATGGGTGCCCCGGGGCCCGATCTCTCCAAAAATTTTACAAAAGGTGTTTTCAATCGGAGATACACATTTGTATAAAATTTTAAGAAAATCGGGGAAATTTTTTAAATTATTTGTATGGGAGCCCCCCGACCCCGACGTCCGAGGGGCCTCAAATTTTAATAGAAAGTATTGTCACCCACTAACCCGGGGCCCGATCACTTTCAAATTTTAAAAGAAAGTATTGTCACCGGAAATACACATGTGTACAAAATTTCAGGAAAATCGGGCTTTAGGAAGTGCGTTAAAAATTGATAAAAATTTTAATAGAAAGTATTGTCACCGGAAATATACATGTGTGAAATAATAAATAAAATTATTCCTCATCGGAGCCCTGTAGTTACAGGACTTATTTCAATAAAATCGGGCTATGGGAAGTGGGTTACAAATTGATCATAAAATCTGACCAGCCAGCCACCCAGCCACGTGCACGCGAAGTTAATATAGAGAATTTAAAAAAAAGATTCTGTTTTTAGTATCTTTTCCTCTTACCTTGGGAAATTAGGAAAAACCTAATTAATTTATTTGTTGTGGCTAATATGGGGATAATTTTCAAGAAGAATTTTAAATTTATGACACTTTGACCAATTTTGGTCATTTGTTTAATCCACATTAACCCTCTAGTAGGGAAGATCGACTGCAGAAAAATTTAATTAAAATTCATATAAACACTCTTATGTAATTTATAAGGTAAAGCCTATTGTCTATTTTAAATGTTTTCGTAAATTGTATTTCAATCGGTCAGTTAGTTTCGATAGTATTTAAAGCAGAATTTCGGGCGAACATATTATTTTATCCCACTGAAGTATAGATCTCCCTCTTCTTAGCCGTACGAAAGAAAGGTTTTTACAGAAAACATCCTCCGTTGTGTCTTTCTTATGCAGACAGAGCATATCTCTGTGACCGGAGTAAGGTTCAGTTTCTGTTTTTAAGATGATATATCAGGTACTAATGACCCTTCTTACATTCTTACACTTCCTAATAGAAATACTACTGTATATGTTTTCTGTTTTCTTAAAAAAAACCAGCTCTGAGGATATCCCAGTGTGTTTGACAAATATATATTTCCCAGATTTCTAAATCAGTCCTAATTTGTCCGGGCTAGCCGGTAACCCAGCCTAGTTTAGCATTTACTTGGACAGACACGTGGTCATTTAAACAGTGTTATTGAAACTTTGGTTTTGTGTCCAAAGACACCAGCTTCCAATCTTTTGCTAGGTTCAATTTATAAAGATGATATATCGGGCACTAGGATCATAAGAAAGCCCACAAGCAATCTTGGCCTTCTTATAGAGGTTTGAAACTAAAAAATAAGCTATAAATTTCATCTTGAACAAAGATTTCACAAGACTATTTAGGCTACTTCATAACTAACTGCACCGCAGCCTTCTAAGGGCTATAGCAAACTAAAATATTGTACAAAAACAAATAAAATACATACACACAATATTATTTGCAAAGCAATTATTTTGGTTCGCCTAAAAAGAGAGAAGCACATTAAAACCTGCAGTTTTAAAACTAAGAACCGCCTATCACATTTCAAATCAAACTTTTTGTGCGGTCTTTTATTTGGTATAAATGTTGATAATTTGATTTTTTATTTAGAACATTTGCATATTTACTAATTTTTTTAATTCTTTGTTTTCTTTTCAGCTTTGAAAATCACTAATTTTAGAAAGTATTACTAAAATACCCAGGACAGGCAGCCATATTCGAACACATAAACAGAAATAACAATTTTCAATTGCTTTTCATTGCATTGTGGTCAGGACGAGGATGGTTAATACAAATGCAATAAAAAAAAGCATTTCGATTGGTTTAAAGCCGTTAGGGGGTTTTTCGAAAAAATAGTCAGCGCACTACATAAGATGGTGAAATATAGCATCGATTTTGCATGCGTCAAGTGTAAAGGATGAGGGCATATTTTCACATTATTAACCTCATTCGTTTGCTAACCTTTGCCTCTGTCATCGGTAAAATTTCAGATATGTTATGTAAGTTTAAAAAATTGTGTAATTGTAATGTGTAATATGAAATGGTGTGGAGATTTGTTGGTGCAAGGAGTTTTCATAAACTGTTATGGATACTATTAGCAAATACGTAAAATTTTTGCAGTACTGCATTTGTCTAAAATAAGATTGTACGAGGAGTAGCTACATATACAACTCATAATTATTACGTAGAACTGAGCTAAAAAATTACACAGTCTTTTTTGTAAAATGCCAACCATCAAACACTTTATCTTTTAAAGTTTAGTAAGATTTTTTACAGTAACTCAAAATAGAATCGCCAAGTGGATAAATCAGCATAAAGCATAATATAGATATAGCACAGATAATCTATATATATAAAAAGAAGTGTACATTTTGATTGACACTCCATAACTCGAGAACGGCTCAACCGATTGCCATACCATTTTTAGGGAAGGTGTAGTGAAGGGAGGAGTGATGATGGTTAGTTGATTTTGAAATCCAAAATCGGTCTAGCCATTCTCGAGTTATGATTTTTTTCCTGAAATGAACTCGCTCTTTCTAAAACAACAACAAAAACACATGAAATCGAAAAGTGAAACTTTGTAGGTATGTATGTATGTATGTATGTATGTCCGGTATGGACTGCCAAACCCTTCAACCGATCGCGTTCTAACTTTGCATATGGATTTTCTACCATAATAGGCACTTAATAGGTATATTTTGAAAGTGGTCAGACTCCTTGGTCAAGGGGTTACCATACGAATTTTTTTATTGTTTTTACAAATTGCATGTTTTTATGAATCGATCGCGTTCAAACTTTGCATAGGGGTTTTATACCATAATGGGCACATAATAGGCATATTTTGAAAGTGGTCAGACTTCTAAGTCAAAGGGTCTCCATAAGAATTTTTTTTATTGTTTCTACAAATTGCATGTTTTTATGAACCAATCGCGTTCAAACTTTGCGTAGGGGTTTTATACCATAATCGGCACTAAATAGGTATATTTTGAAAGTGGTCAGACTCCTAGGTCAAGGGGTCACCATACGAATTTTTTTTTATTGTTTTTACAAATTGCATGTTTTTATGAATCGATCACGTTCAAACTTTGCATAGGGGTTTTATACCATAATTGGCACATAATAGGTATATTTTGAAAGTGGTCAGACTCCTAAGTCAAAGAGTCTCCATAATAATTTTTTTGTTGTTTCTAAAAATTGCATGTTCTTATGAACCAATCGCGTTCAAACTTTGCGTAGGGGTTTTATACCATAAGGGGCACTAAATAGGTATATTTTGAAAGTGGTCAGACTCCTGGGTCAAGGGGTCACCATTTCACAAATTGCATACAGGTGTTTTAAATTAACCCGATTTTCTTCAAATTTTATACACACGAGTCACGAAAACTGCATTTGTTTGATTAGTAGTTATTTTATTTTACACACAGGGAATGTAAAATGTTAATATCAGCCACATTTTTAAACTGAATTTTTAGAATTTTTAAGATATATTATTGGCAGGTAGGGGAAAGTTATAGGTATATATGGAAGGGGAGAAAGGTAAAATTTTAACATGAGATTTACAAACGTATTTTTAAAAAAACGTCAACGTAAATTATTGGCAGGTGAGGGAAGGTTATAGGCTATAGTACTCCCGTCACCCCGGGGTTCATGTGTGCGGGTAGCAAAGCGCCCGGGAACAGCTAATATAATATATTATTATATTATTTATTATATATTCCATTATTATAATAATAATAATATTCGGCACGACAGACCATTGCCGTCCAAGGCCTAACTTCTCGCGACCATTTGTGTTGCGCATGTATATTTTTTGACACAAATGGAAGGGACCTACAATTTAAGGTCGGATCCCAACGGCGAATTGAGAAGGTTTCCGTGACGAGTTATTACTCTCGGAACGTTTGTCACCCATTCGTGAGAGGTGGGATACCGTGAAAAATACTTTTGGTGTTACTGGGATTCGAACCACGACCCTCCTGCTTAGCCACGCGCATTTCCACTGAGCCACGGCGCCCACATTCTATTATTATAGTATTTATTCTATTTGCTAAATGTTAATAATACGAGTATAAAGTGCGGAAGAACGCTATTTTAACTTAAATCGAAAACCGTGCCTATTAAAACACAATGTATTTCTTTCAACATACCTTTATTGGTTACACTATACCTATACATATATCTAGAACACCATAAATAATCTCACTCACTTTAGGTAGTTCAGCCAATTAAAAAAACAACCCATAAAAATTAAAATTTTTCATCTAAATTCTCTAATCGCAGAAATTGATATGGGAGCCCCTCGATCCTGGGTCATTTTTTATTTTTTTTTATTTTTTTATTTTAGGAGAAAATAATCGAAAGAGACATTTGACATCAGATGTCAAATTTGAAAATGATCAGTTCATTTTATTCTGAGCACTTAGAGTTAGAGCACGCTCATACTCTGAGCAAATAAGAAACACGAGCATTTTTCTTGAGAACTCTTCGACTGCTCTGAACTAATTTATGAAAACGCCAAATGACAGAATATTGTGAAAACTTGTTGTTTTATCTGTAAGTTGATATCGACAACAAAAAACGACAGCAATAAAAATACAATTCAGTAAATAAGTTAGTAAGTTGAATTCAGCATAAAACATTTATGTCTCGTTTCATTTGCTGGGTTCATTTGTGCGTGAGCTAAGATTTCTCTCTCTCTCTCCACCGTCAAAACCATGCAGCGCAGCCGACTGCGCAGCACACACCGCATACAGTCATTAAAGTACGACGGTATCTGATGCCACTATAAGAAATTAAAAAAATGTATAAGGGCCTTGCGGCCGCACCCCGGTTTGTATGGGTGCCCCCCTGACCAAGAGGCCCGATCTCTCCAAAATTTGTACAAAAAGTGTTTTCCATCGGAGATACACATTTGTATAAATTTTAAAAAAATCGGGTAAATTTTGTAAAATATTTGTATCGGAGCCCCCCGACCCCGAGGGCCGAGGGGCCTCAAATTTTAATAGAAAAGATTGTCACCGGAAATATACATGTTTCAATAAAATCGGGCTATGGGAAGTGGGTTAAAAATTGATCAGAAAATCTGACCAGCCAGAAAATCTGACGTGCACGCGAAGTTAATATAGAGAATTTAAAAATGCTTCGACTATGTACGAGTATATGTACATGATTGAACTCAATGTGCATCCGTCATTCATGATGGGACATTGCACTAATTGATTCCCAATGGATGCATTTTACATTAGAAATATGTAAACTAACTTGGCTAAGACTACTTAAGCTTGAGCTATTCAAAATTCAAATTTAATTAATATGGGCACATAATTGCGAACTCGAAGACGAAGCTAATAATCAAGGCGTATGCATTTTTTTAGCGTGCGTATGTTTGTGTTTGTCAGTTTGCCCACAAATATATCTTGACTTCTATCAGTAGAAATTGATGGTGCAGAGGACGCAGTCCAGTCCATCCCCTTGTCGTGAATTTTGAAACTCTAGACATTTTCCCATCACCAGCCTGAGGGTGTAAATCTGATCATTTGCCTGGTATGGATTATTGATTACTTTATCGTATTGGGCTATCCTATCATGAAGGATAGAGAAAAAACCTTAAACGCGGTACTCAACAACGTTATACAACGATAATTGCTGCATTTTGTGATATCTCCTTTCTTATGTATGGGGCACAGGATGCCTCTTCGCCAGTCTTCTGGCATAGCTTCTTCTTCCCATACTTGCACTATTATTTCATGAATTGATTGGTGTAATGTGGGGCCTCCTATTTTTATCAGTTCCGCTGGGATCCCATCAGATCCCGGGTCCTTATTATTTTTGAGCCGATCTATCGCTCTGCTATGCCTGGTGACGGCAGCATAGAGTGGTCTTCGGTCATTGGTGGTGCCTCCAATTCTTCAGTTAGCTGGCCATTTAGCAGCTCATGAAAGTGCTCTTCCCATCGCTCTGAGATGCCTTTGATATCGGCGATCAAGTTACCCTCTTTGTCTTTGCAGTATGTGCAACGCGGTGTATAGTGCGTCATACCGCGGACTCTTTGGTAGAACTTCAGCGCCTGCTGCGGTCCTTGTTCTCTGTACTGTTCTAACTCACGGACGAGATTCATACTTTTATCTCTGTTTAAAGGAGATGATAAAAAAACACAATTATATTTTTTATCTTCACTTTTATTTAAATGCTAACTGAAAAGCTACAAATTTACTTATTGCTATACTTGATAAAATTCTACTTTGTAAATGCAAATTCATAAAGTGTTTCTCGCATTTATACAATAATGTTGCGAAACAACTGGAAAAGGTGCAAATGTCTGAAGTATTAATGTTGTAAAACAATTCTTTCACAACAAGGTATAAACAATTTTCTTATTTTGAAAGACATATACGAGAATTATTACAAGGGTTATTATTGTTATTGCTAAAAATATGTCTATGCTTAAATGAATTGCTTTTGGTTTTTTAGATTGGTACAATATCTGGTTTATATTTTCATCGTATTTAATATGTTTTAAATATAGTGATTCGAGTCTTAAATCTGCCATCGTCGTATTGGAGTTTTCTTTTACTTTTGTCTTGAAATTTGGTAGAATAAATTTCTCATGTATTTTTAAATTCTCTATATTAACTTTGTATGCCCGTGGCTGGCTGGCTGGCTGAAACTTTGCACACATGTGTATCTCCCATGACAATGCTATTAAAAGTTGGTGCCCATCGGGCCTCGGGCCTCGGGGTCGGGGGGCTTCCATACAAATATTTTACAAAATGTACGCAAAATGTTAAAATTTTATACACATGTGAATCTCCGATGCACAACACTTTTTGTAAAAATTTGGAACTTATCGGAACCCGGGGTCGGCGGGCACCCCTACCAATTTTGTAAAAAAGGAGCTGGTTGTCTTAAAATTTTATACGCGAGTGAATCAACAGCGGACAACCCTTTTTGTAAAAATTTGGAAGTGGTCAGGCCCCATAAAAAAAGTTGTGTGACCCCAGGACCACGCTTCCATTTGAAAAATTTTCCCGATTTTCTTTAAATTTTATACACATGTGTATCTACGATGGAAAGGATTTCTGTAAAAACTTTGGATTGATCGGGATAAAGGGACTCCCAAAAAAAAAATTTTAAATGTTACCCGATTTTATTCAAACTTTGCACATTTTGTATCAATTAGTGAATTTACACGAAAAATTTTAATTTTTATTTGTTGTGTTTTTAATTGTACATTTGAAAAAGTACTATTGTCTTCTTTGATTTTACAATTTTAAAATTTAAGCATAAAGTTTCTTTTGATCTTCAATTTTGATTTATTACAGTTATATGCTATAGTACTTTTAGAGTTTTTTTTTTAAAATTATAATTTCCGGTAATATTTCTCTTATTTCTTGGTTTTCTTATGGCTGCATTCTACAATGGGCTTCTTCAAACTTTAATATGTCGATAAGGCATTTATCGTTAATTTTTATAAAGTTTTTCTTTAAATTATTCTGTCTACAAATATTTGGTAAGAATTGAAAACAATTGACTTGTTATTTTTATTGGATAAAGATTCAAATAATATTTTTAAATTCTCTATATTAACTTCACTTGCCCGTGGGTCGTCGGTCGGTCGTCGGTCGGTCGTCGGTCGGTTGTCGGTCGGTTGTCGGTCGGTCGTCGGTCGGTCGTCTGTCGTGGATTCTTGCGATCAATTTTTAACCCACTTCCCATGGCCCGATTTTATTGAAATTTTGCACACATGTGTATTTCCGGAGACAACACTTTCTATTAAATTTTGAGGCCCCTCGGGCTGCGGGGTTAGTTATTTTGTTATTTGAGAAGGAATATACTCGTACCAGTAACATACATAATTTTTCGATTAAAATGAGCCACAATTTTTAAATTCTCTGTTTTAACTTCGCATGCCCGTGTGTCGGTTCATCATCATCATCTGGCCTCCCGCAAAAAACTCTCCACCGGAGACGATGTCATCCAGTTTGGCATTCCTAAACTCTGGGCGTCCTAGTCTACGCCATCCTTTCAGCGTAGGCTTGGCCGGCCTCCGAGCAGGATCATCTTCGCTCATGCTAGGTGTCCTGCCCACCGGAGCCCACCGAGCTTCTTATGTATGGGGCACAGGATGCCTCTGGTCAGTCTTCTGGCATAACTTCTGCTTCCAATACTTGCACTATTATTTCATGAATTGCTTGGTGTAATATGGGGCCTCCTATTTTTATCAGTTCCGCTGGGATCCCATCAGATCCCGGGCCTTATTATTTTTGAGCCGATTTATCGCTCTGCTAACTTCGACTATGCTTGGTGGCGACAGCATAGTATGATCTTCGGTCATTGGTGGAGCCTCCAATTCCTCAGTTAGCTGGCCATTTAGCAACTCATTAAAGTGCTCTTCCCATCGCTCTAAGATGCCTTTAAGATCGGCGATCAGATTACCCTCTTTGTCCTTGCAGTATGTGCAACGCCGGGGTATATTGCGTCATACCGCGGGCCCTTTGGTAGAACTTCCGCGCCTGGTGCGGTCCTTGCTCTCTGTACTGTTCCAGTTCACGGACGAGCCTAAGATGGAGTCAGCAGTACTAATGACAGTATTTTTAAGGCGTGTCCATTTCTCTTCTACGCCCGACATCTCAGCCCCAAGACTTACTCTCCCTGCATTTAGGGCGAGCCCTATCGCTTGACCGTAGTTGTTTCTGGTCTCTTCATTGCGAAGGGCAGCCGTGTTGACTCGAATCTGATGCGCGGATGCTGTCCTTATTGATGATGCAATCCGCGCTCGGAGCACCATACCAACAACATAGTGGTCCGAGTCGACATTGGCATCTCGGTAAGTTCGTACCGTCATCCGGTTTGGGTTGTGGCGGCGGTCTATCAACACGTGATTGCGAGTGGCTTCATTAGGAGATACCCAGGTGGCTTTGTGGATATTTTTACTCGCAAACCTTGTACTCGCAACGACAAAATTATTGCTTCCTGCCATCTCTATGACTCGTTGCCAATTGTCGTTAGTGTTCTCGTGTAAGCTATGGGTGCCAATGTACTGCCTGAATTTTTACGTCATACTGAGGACGGGCATGGAGTTGCCGTTCGACTGATTCAAAGAATTCTTCCTTTTCATCATCTGGGGAATCCTGAGTAGGTGCGTGAACGTTTACGAGGCTTATGTTTTTTAATGTGCCTCGCACGCGAAGGTGCATAGCCGTTCATTTATTGATTTAAAGCCGATAACGGTGGGTTTCATTCTTTTGCTGACTAGAAACCCCACCCCAAGCACATGATGGATGTCTTGCATAACAGCTGTAATATATGTCATATTCTGAATTTTGTAAGACATCATTCCCTGTTCACCGCATCTCCTGGATTGCTGTTATGTCAGCCTTATATTTAGACAGGTTATCGGCAAGCTGCTGTGCAACTCGAGCTCTATACAGTGAGCGTACGTTCAATTCTTAAATCGTTTAGCCGTTTACGTTGCCGTGGTCGTCGTTGTTTTTTAAATTCTCTATATTAACTTCACTTGCCCGTGGGTCGTCGGTCGGTCGTCGGTCGGTCGTCGGTCGGTTGTCGGTCGGTTGTCGGTCGGTCGTCGGTCGGTCGTCGGTCGGTCGTCTGTCGTGGATTCTTGCGATCAATTTTTAACCCACTTCCCATGGCCCGATTTTATTGAAATTTTGCACACATGTGTATTTCCGGAGACAACACTTTCTATTAAATTTTGAGGCCCCTCGGGCTGCGGGGTCGGGGGGCTCCCAAACAAAAATTTTAAAAAATTTACCCGATTTTCTTCAAATTTTACACACATGTGTATAACCAATAAACAATACTTGGTAGTGATCGGGTCCCGGGTTCGGCCGCAAGGCCCTTATACATTTTTTAAATATCTGTACTGGCATCAGATATTCGTCGCCCTTTATGGACTGTGTGCGGTGTGTGCTGCGCAGTCGGCTGCGCTGCATAGTTTTGGTGGTGGTGGAGAGAGAGAGAGAGAAATCTTAGCGCACGCACAAATGAACCCAGCAAATGAAACGAGACATACATGTTTTGTGCTTACTTCAACTTACATTTTTATTATATACTGAATTGTATTTGTATTGATGTCGTTTTTTTTGTTGTCGATATCAACTTACAGATAGAACAACAAGTTTTCACAATATTCTGTCATTTGGCGTTTTCATAAATTAGTTCAGAGCAGTCAAAGAGTTCTCAAGATAAATGTTCGTGTTTCTTATTTGCTCAGAGTATGAGCGTGCTCTAAGTGCTCAGAATAAAATGATCTGAGCTTTTTCAATTTTAACATCTGATGTCAAATGTTTGTTTCGATGATTTTCTCCTACAATAAAAAAAAAATGGCCCAGGATCGAGGGGCTCCCATATCAATTTCTGCGATTAGAGAATTTAGATGAAAAATTTTAATTTTTATGGGTTGTTTTATTTATAATGTGTTCTCTGAATATTGGGGTATTGTTATTAATATTTTTTAAGCCTTCTCTTTGGCTTGGTATTTTTTGTCTTGTCTAATGTGTGCTTTGTAGTATTTATGTCCTGTCTTTACCTTTATTAGGTGTTCGTCATCTGGTTTTGTTGTGCCTATTTTCCTATATCTATATATATAAAATAGAGAATTTATGAATGACCGATATTAGTGTTGATTCGATGGTTGTCGGGGTCGCTGAGTTTAATGGTGATGGTAAGTCAGCTCTAGGGGGATGGGGTCGATAACTGTGGGGGGGTGACCGATATTAATGTTGATTCCATGGTTGTCGGGGTCGCTGAGTTGAATGGTGATGGTTAGTCAGCTCTAGGGGGATGGGGTCGATAACTGGGGGGGGTGACCGATATTAGTGTTGATTCTATTGTTTTCGGGGTCGCTGAAATGAATGGTGATGGTAAGACAGCTATATGGGGATGGGGTCGATAACTGGGGGGGTGACCGATATTAGAGTCGATTCTATGGTTTTCGGGGTCGCTGAGTTGAATGGAGATGTTAAGACTGCTCTAGGGGGAATGGGTCGATAACTGAAGGGGGGGTGACCGATATTAGTGACGATTCCATGGTTTTCGGGGTCGCTAAGTTGAATGATGATGGGATGATCTGGGATTTTTGGAACCAAGCCATTTCTTAAGGGATTTGTATGACACTCGGAATGTAGGACTAATATGTGACTATAAGACTTGTTCCTATGGAAATTCTGGGATCTGGCCAATAGGGTCTGGGATTTTTGGAACCAAGCCATTTCTTAAGGGATTTGTATTAAACTCGGAATGTAGGACTAATATGTGACTATAAGACTTGTTCCTATGGAAATTCTGGGATCTGGCCAATAGGGTCTTGGATTTTTGGAACCAAGCCATTTCTCAAGGGATTCGTATGAAACTCGGAATGTAGGACTAATATGTGACTATAAGACTTGTTCCTATGGAAATTCTGGGATCTGGCCAATAGGGTCTGGGATTTTTGGAACCAAGCCATTTCTTAAGGGATTTGTATGAAACTCGGAATGTAGGACTAATATGTGACTATAAGACTTGTTCCTATGGAAATTCTGGGATCTGGCCAATAGGGTCTTGGATTTTTGGAACCAAGCCATTTCTCAAGGGATTCGTATGAAACTCGGAATGTAGGACTAATATGTGACTATAAGACTTGTTCCTATGGAAATTCTGGGATCTGGCCAATAGGGTCTGGGATTTTTGGAACCAAGCCATTTCTCAAGGGATTTGTATGAAACTCGGAATGTAGGACTAATATGTGACTATAAGACTTGTTCCTATGGAAATTCTGGGATCTGGCCAATATGGTCTGGGATTTTTGGAACCAAGCCATTTCTCAAGGGATTCGTATGAAACTCGGAATGTAGGACTAATATGTGACTATAAGAGTTGTTCCTATGGAAATTCTGGGATCTGGCCAATAGGGTCTGGGATTTTTGGAACCAAGCCATTTCTCAAGGGATTTGTATGAAACTCGGAATGTAGGACTAATATGTGACTATAAGACTTGTTCCTATGGAAATTCTGGGATCTGGCCAATAGCGTCTGGGATTTTTGGAACCAAGCCATTTCTCAAGGGATTCGTATGAAACTCGGAATGTAGGACTAATATGTGACTATAAGACTTGTTTCTATGGAAATTCTGGGATCTGGGCAATAGGGTCTGGGATTTTTGGAACCAAGCCATTTCTCAAGGGATTTGTATGAAACTCGGAATGTAGGACTAATATGTGACTATAAGACTTGTTCCTATGGAAATTCTGGGATCTGGCCAATGGGGTCTGGGATTTTTGGAACCAAGCCATTTCTCAAGGGATTTGTATGAAACTCGGAATGTAGGACTAATATGTGACTATAAGACTTGTTCCTATGGAAATTCTGGGATCTGGCCAATGGGGTCTGGGATTTTTGGAACCAAGCCATTTCTCAAGGGATTTGTATGAAACTCGGAATGTAGGACTAATATGTGACTATAAGACTTGTTCCTATGGAAATTCTGGGATCTGGCCAATAGGGTCTGGGATTTTTGGAACCAAGCCATTTCTCACGGGATTTGTATGACACTCGGAATGTAGGACTAATATGTGACTATAAGACTTGTTCCTATGGAAATTCTGGGATCTGGCCAATGGGGTCTGGGAATTTTGGAACCAAGCGATTTCTCAAGGGATTTGTATGACACTCGGAATGTAGGACTAATATGTGACTATAAGACTTGTTCCTATGGAAATTCTGGGATCTGGCCAATAGGGTCTGGGATTTTTGGAACCAAGCCATTTCTCAAGGGATTTGTATGAAACTCGGAATGTAGGACTAATATGTGACTATAAGACTTGTTCCTATGGAAATTCTGGGATCTGGCCAATAGGGTCTGGGATTTTTGGAACCAAGCCATTTCTTAAGGGATTTGTATGAAACTCGGAATGTAGGACTAATATGTGACTATAAGACTTGTTCCTATGGAAATTCTGGGATCTGACCAATGGGGTCTGGGATTTTTGGAACCAAGCCATTTCTCAAGGGATTTGTATGACACTCGGAATGTAGGACTAATATGTGACTATGAGACTTGCTCCTATGGAAATTCTGGGATCTGGCCAATAGGGTCTGGGATTTTTGGAACCAAGCCATTTCTCAAGGGATTTGTATGAAACTCGGAATGTAGGACTAATATGTGACTATAAGACTTGTTCCTATGGAAATTCTGGGATCTGGCCAATAGGGTCTAGGATTTTTGGAACCAAGCCATTTCTCACGGGATTTGTATGACACTCGGAATGTAGGACTAATATGTGACTATAAGACTTGTTCCTATGGAAATTCTGGGATCTGGCCAATAGGGTCTGGAATTTTTGGAACCAAGCCATTTCTCAAGGGATTTGTATGAAACTCGAAATGTAGGACTAATATGTGACTATAAGACTTGTTCCTATGGAAATTCTGGGATCTGGCCAATGGGGTCTGGGAATTTTGGAACCAAGCGATTTCTCAAGGGATTTGTATGACACTCGGAATGTAGGATTAATATGTGACTATAAGACTTGTTCCTATGGAAATTCTGGGATCTGGCCAATAGGGTCTGGGATTTTTGGAACCAAGCCATTTCTCAAGGGATTTGTATGAAACTCGGAATGTAGGACTAATATGTGACTATAAGACTTGTTCCTATGGAAATTCTGGGATCTGGCCAATAGGGTCTGGGATTTTTGGAACCAAGCCATTTCTTAAGGGATTTGTATGAAACTCGGAATGTAGGACTAATATGTGACTATAAGACTTGTTCCTATGGAAATTCTGGGATCTGACCAATGGGGTCTGGGATTTTTGGAACCAAGCCATTTCTCAAGGGATTTGTATGACACTCTGAATGTAGGACTAATATGTGACTATAAGACTTGCTCCTATGGAAATTCTGGGATCTGGCCAATAGGGTCTGGGATTTTTGGAACCAAGCCATTTCTCAAGGGATTTGTATGAAACTCGGAATGTAGGACTAATATGTGACTATAAGACTTGTTCCTATGGAAATTCTGGGATCTGGCCAATAGGGTCTGGGATTTTTGGAACCAAGCCATTTCTTAAGGGATTTGTATGAAACTCGGAATGTAGGACTAATATGTGACTATAAGACTTGTTCCTATGGAAATTCTGGGATCTGGCCAATAGGGTCTGGGATTTTTGGAACCAAGCCATTTCTTAAGGGATTTGTATGAAACTCGGAATGTAGGACTAATATGTGACTATAAGACTTGTTCCTATGGAAATTCTGGGATCTGGCCAATAGGGTCTGGGATTTTTGGAACCAAGCCATTTCTGAAGGGATTTGTATGTCACTCGGAATGTAGGACTAATATGTGACTATAAGACTTGTTCCTATGGAAATTCTGGGATCTGGCCAATAGGGTCTGGGATTTTTGGAACCAAGCCATTTCTCAAGGGATTCGTATGAAACTCGGAATGTAGGACTAATATGTGACTATAAGACTTGTTCCTATGGAAATTCTGGGATCTGGCCAATAGGGTCTGGGATTTTTGGAACCAAGCCATTTCTCAAGGGATTTGTATGAAACTCGGAATGTAGGACTAATATGTGACTATAAGACTTGTTCCTATGGAAATTCTGGGATCTGGCCAATAGGGTCTGGGATTTTTGGAACCAAGCCATTTCTCAAGGGATTTGTATGACACTCGGAATGTAGGACTAATATGTGACTATAAGACTTGTTCCTATGGAAATTCTGGGATCTGGCCAATAGGGTCTGGGATTTTTGGAACCAAGCCATTTCTCAAGGGATTTGTATGAAACTCGGAATGTAGGACTAATATGTGACTATAAGACTTGTTCCTATGGAAATTCTGGGATCTGGCCAATAGGGTCTGGGATTTTTGGAACCAAGCCATTTCTTAAGGGATTTGTATGAAACTCGGAATGTAGGACTAATATGTGACTATAAGACTTGTTCCTATGGAAATTCTGGGATCTGACGAATGGGGTCTGGGATTTTTGGAACCAAGCCATTTCTCAAGGGATTTGTATGACACTCGGAATGTAGGACTAATATGTGACTATAAGACTTGCTCCTATGGAAATTCTGGGATCTGGCCAATAGGGTCTGGGATTTTTGGAACCAAGCCATTTCTCAAGGGATTTGTATGAAACTCGGAATGTAGGACTAATATGTGACTATAAGACTTGTTCCTATGGAAATTCTGGGATCTGGCCAATAGGGTCTGGGATTTTTGGAACCAAGCCATTTCTTAAGGGATTTGTATGAAACTCGGAATGTAGGACTAATATGTGACTATAAGACTTGTTCCTATGGAAATTCTGGGATCTGGCCAATAGGGTCTGGGATTTTTGGAACCAAGCCATTTCTTAAGGGATTTGTATGAAACTCGGAATGTAGGACTAATATGTGACTATAAGACTTGTTCCTATGGAAATTCTGGGATCTGGCCAATAGGGTCTGGGATTTTTGGAACCAAGCCATTTCTCAAGGGATCGTATGAAACTCGGAATGTAGGACTAATATGTGACTATAAGACTTGTTCCTATGGAAATTCTGGGATCTGGCCAATAGGGTCTGGGATTTTTGGAACCAAGCCATTTCTGAAGGGATTTGTATGTCACTCGGAATGTAGGACTAATATGTGACTATAAGACTTGTTCCTATGGAAATTCTGGGATCTGGCCAATAGGGTCTGGGATTTTTGGAACCAAGCCATTTCTCAAGGGATTCGTATGAAACTCGGAATGTAGGACTAATATGTGACTATAAGACTTGTTCCTATGGAAATTCTGGGATCTGGCCAATAGGGTCTGGGATTTTTGGAACCAAGCCATTTCTCAAGGGATTTGTATGAAACTCGGAATGTAGGACTAATATGTGACTATAAGACTTGTTCCTATGGAAATTCTGGGATCTGGCCAATAGGGTCTGGGATTTTTGGAACCAAGCCATTTCTCAAGGGATTTGTATGACACTCGGAATGTAGGACTAATATGTGACTATAAGACTTGTTCCTATGGAAATTCTGGGATCTGGCCAATAGGGTCTGGGATTTTTGGAACCAAGCCATTTCTCAAGGGATTTGTATGAAACTCGGAATGTAGGACTAATATGTGACTATAAGACTTGTTCCTATGGAAATTCTGGGATCTGGCCAATAGGGTCTGGGATTTTTGGAACCAAGCCATTTCTTAAGGGATTTGTATGAAACTCGGAATGTAGGACTAATATGTGACTATAAGACTTGTTCCTATGGAAATTCTGGGATCTGACCAATGGGGTCTGGGATTTTTGGAACCAAGCCATTTCTCAAGGGATTTGTATGACACTCGGAATGTAGGACTAATATGTGACTATAAGACTTGCTCCTATGGAAATTCTGGGATCTGGCCAATAGGGTCTGGGATTTTTGGAACCAAGCCATTTCTCAAGGGATTTGTATGAAACTCGGAATGTAGGACTAATATGTGACTATAAGACTTGTTCCTATGGAAATTCTGGGATCTGGCCAATAGGGTCTGGGATTTTTGGAACCAAGCCATTTCTTAAGGGATTTGTATGAAACTCGGAATGTAGGACTAATATGTGACTATAAGACTTGTTCCTATGGAAATTCTGGGATCTGGCCAATAGGGTCTGGAATTTTTGGAACCAAGCCATTTCTTAAGGGATTTGTATGAAACTCGGAATGTAGGACTAATATGTGACTATAAGACTTGTTCCTATGGAAATTCTGGGATCTGGCCAATAGGGTCTGGGATTTTTGGAACCAAGCCATTTCTGAAGGGATTTGTATGTCACTCGGAATGTAGGACTAATATGTGACTATAAGACTTGTTCCTATGGAAATTCTGGGATCTGGCCAATAGGGTCTGGGATTTTTGGAACCAAGCCATTTCTGAAGGGATTTGTATGTCACTCGGAATGTAGGACTAATATGTGACTATAAGACTTGTTCCTATGGAAATTCTGGGATCTGGCCAATAGGGTCTGGGATTTTTGGAACCAAGCCATTTCTCAAGGGATTCGTATGAAACTCGGAATGTAGGACTAATATGTGACTATAAGACTTGTTCCTATGGAAATTCTGGGATCTGGCCAATAGGGTCTGGGATTTTTGGAACCAAGCCATTTCTCAAGGGATTTGTATGAAACTCGGAATGTAGGACTAATATGTGACTATAAGACTTGTTCCTATGGAAATTCTGGGATCTGGCCAATAGGGTCTGGGATTTTTGGAACCAAGCCATTTCTTAAGGGATTTGTATGAAACTCGGAATGTAGGACTAATATGTGACTATAAGACTTGTTCCTATGGAAATTCTGGGATCTGGCCAATAGGGTCTGGGATTTTTGGAACCAAGCCATTTCTTAAGGGATTTGTATGAAACTCGGAATGTAGGACTAATATGTGACTATAAGACTTGTTCCTATGGAATTTCTGGGATCTGGCCAATAGGGTCTGGGATTTTTGGAACCAAGCCATTTCTCAAGGGATTCGTATGAAACTCGGAATGTAGGACTAATATGTGACTATAAGACTTGTTCCTATGGAAATTCTGGGATCTGGCCAATAGGGTCTGGGATTTTTGGAACCAAGCCATTTCTCAAGGGATTTGTATGAAACTCGGAATGTAGGACTAATATGTGACTATAAGACTTGTTCCTATGGAAATTCTGGGATCTGGCCAATAGGGTCTGGGATTTTTGGAACCAAGCCATTTCTTAAGGGATTTGTATGAAACTCGGAATGTAGGACTAATATGTGACTATAAGACTTGTTCCTATGGAAATTCTGGGATCTGGCCAATAGGGTCTTGGATTTTTGGAACCAAGCCATTTCTTAAGGGATTTGTATGAAACTCGGAATGTAGGACTAATATGTGACTATAAGACTTGTTCCTAAGGAATTTCTGGGATCTGGCCAATAGGGTCTGGGATTTTTGGAACCAAGCCATTTCTCAAGGGATTTGTATGTCACTCGGAATGTAGGACAAATATGTGACTATAAGACTTGTTCCTATGGAAATTCTGGGATCTGTTCAATAGGGTCTGGGATTTTTGGAACCAAGCCATTTCTCAAGGGATTCGTATGAAACTCGGAATGTAGGACTAATATGTGACTATAAGACTTGTTCCTATGGAAATTCTGGGATCTGGCCAATAGGGTCTGGGATTTTTGGAACCAAGCCATTTCTCAAGGGATTTGTATGAAACTCGGAATGTAGGACTAATATTTGACTATAAGACTTGTTCCTATGGAAATTCTGGGATCTGGCCAATAGGGTCTGGGATTTTTGGAACCAAGCCATTTCTTAAGGGATTTGTATGAAACTCGGAATGTAGGACTAATATGTGACTATAAGACTTGTTTCTATGGAAATTCTGGGATCTGGCCAATAGGGTCTGGGATTTTTGGAACCAAGCCATTTCTTAAGGGATTTGTATGAAACTCGGAATGTAGGACTAATATGTGACTATAAGACTTGTTCCTATGGAAATTCTGGGATCTGGCCAATAGGGTCTGGGATTTTTGGAACCAAGCCATTTCTCAAGGGATTTGTATGTCACTCGGAATGTAGGACTAATATGTGACTATAAGACTTGTTCCTATGGAAATTCTGGGATCTGGCCAATAGGGTCTGGGATTTTTGGAACCAAGCCATTTCTCAAGGGATTTGTATGAAACTCGGAATGTAGGACTAATATGTGACTATAAGACTTGTTCCTATGGAAATTCTGGGATCTGGCCAATAGGGTCTGGGATTTTTGGAACCAAGCCATTTCTCAAGGGATTTGTATGAAACTCGGAATGTAGGACTAAGATGTGACTATAAGACTTGTTCCTATGGAAATTCTGGGATCTGGCCAATGGGGTCTGGGATTTTTGGAACCAAGCCATTTCTCAAGGGATTTGTATGAAACTCGGAATGTAGGACTAATATGTGACTATAAGACTTGTTCCTATGGAAATTCTGGGATCTGGCCAATAGGGTCTGGGATTTTTGGAACCAAGCCATTTCTCAAGGGATTCGTATGAAACTCGGAATGTAGGACTAATATGTGACTATAAGACTTGTTCCTATGGAAATTCTGGGATCTGGCCAATAGGGTCTGGGATTTTTGGAACCAAGCCATTTCTCAAGGGATTTGTATGAAACTCGGAATGTAGGACTAATATGTGACTATAAGACTTGTTCCTATGGAAATTCTGGGATCTGGCCAATAGGGTCTGGGATTTTTGGAACCAAGCCATTTCTTAAGGGATTTGTATGAAACTCGGAATGTAGGACTAATATGTGACTATAAGACTTGTTCCTATGGAAATTCTGGGATCTGGCCAATAGGGTCTGGGATTTTTGGAACCAAGCCATTTCTTAAGGGATTTGTATGAAACTCGGAATGTAGGACTAATATGTGACTATAAGACTTGTTCCTATGGAAATTCTGGGATCTGGCCAATAGGGTCTGGGATTTTTGGAACCAAGCCATTTCTCAAGGGATTTGTATGTCACTCGGAATGTAGGACTAATATGTGACTATAAGACTTGTTCCTATGGAAATTCTGGGATCTGGCCAATAGGGTCTGGGATTTTTGGAACCAAGCCATTTCTTAAGGGATTTGTATGAAACTCGGAATGTAGGACTAATATGTGACTATAAGACTTGTTCCAATGGAAATTCTGGGATCTGGCCAATAGGGTCTGGGATTTTTGGAACCAAGCCATTTCTCAAGGGATTCGTATGAAACTCGGAATGTAGGACTAATATGTGACTATAAGACTTGTTCCTATGGAAATTCTGGGATCTGGCCAATATGGTCTGGGATTTTTGGAACCAAGCCATTTCTCAAGGGATTCGTATGAAACTCGGAACGTAGGACTAATATGTGACTATAAGACTTGTTCCTATGGAAATTCTAGGATCTGGCCAATAGGGTCTGGGATTTTTGGAACCAAGCCATTTCTCAAGGGATTCGTATGAAACTCGGAATGTAGGACTAATATGTGACTATAAGACTTGTTCATATGGAAATTCTGGGATCTGGCCAATAGGGTCTGGGATTTTTGAAACCAAGCCATTTCTCAAGGGATTTGTATGAAACTCGGAATGTAGGACTAATATGTGACTATAAGACTTGTTCCTATGGAAATTCTGGGATCTGGCCAATTGGGTCTGGGATTTTTGGAACCAAGCCATTTCTCAAGGGATTTGTATGAAACTCGGAATGTAGGACTAATATGTGACTATAAGACTTGTTCCTATGGAAATTCTGGGATTTTTGGAACCAAGCCATTTCTTAAGGGATTTGTATGAAACTCGGAATGTAGGACTAATATGTGACTATAAGACTTGTGCCTATGGAAATTCTGGGATCTGGCCAATGGGGTCTGGCATTTTTGGAACCAAGCCATGTCTCAAGGGATTTGTATGAAACTCGGAATATAGGACTAATATGTGACTATAAGACTTGTTCCTATGGAAATTCTGGGATCTGGCCAATAGGGTCTGGGATTTTTGGAACCAAGCCATTTCTCAAGGGATTTGTATGACACTCAGAATGTAGGACTAATATGTGACTATAAGACTTGTTCCTATGGAAATTCTTGGATTTGGCCAATAGGGTTTGGGATTTTTGGAACCAAGCCATTTCTCAAGGGATTTGTATGACACTCGGAATGTAGGACTAATATGTGACTATGGAAATTCTGGGATCTGGCCAATGGGGTCTGGGATTTTTGGAACCAAGCCATTTCTCAAGGGATTTGTATGAAACTCGGAATGTAGGACTAATATGTGACTATAAGACTTGTTCCTATGGAAATTCTGGGATCTGGCCAATAGGGTCTGGGATTTTTGGAAACAAGCCATTTCTCAAGGGATTTGTATGACACTCAGAATGTAGGACTATTATGTGACTATAAGACTTGTTCCTATGGAAATTCTGGGATCTGGCCAATAGGGTCTGGGATTTTTGGAACCAAGCCATTTCTCAAGGGATTTGTATGAAACTCGGAATGTAGGACTAATATGTGACTATAAGACTTGTTCCTATGGAAATTCTGGGATCTGGCCAATAGGGTCTGGGATTTTTGGAACCAAGCCATTTCTTAAGGGATTTGAATGAAACTCGGAATGTAGGACTAATATGTGACTATAAGACTTGTTCCTATGGAAATTCTGGGATCTGGCCAATAGGGTCTGGGATTTTTGGAACCAAGCCATTTCTCAAGGGATTTGTATGTCACTCGGAATGTAGGACTAATATCTGACTATAAGACTTGTTCCTATGGAAATTCTGGGACCTGGCCAATAGGGTCTGGGATTTTTGGAACCAAGCCATTTCTCAAGGGATTTGTATGACACTCAGAATGTAGGACTAATATGTGACTATAAGACTTGTTCCTATGGAAATTCTGGGATCTGGCCAATAGGTTCTGGGATTTTTGGAACCAAGCCATTTCTCAAGGGATTTGTATGAAACTAGGAATGTAGGACTAATATGTGACTATAAGACTTGTTCCTATGGAAATTCTGGGATCTGGCCAATAGGGTCTGGGATTTTTGGAACCAAGCCATTTCTCAAGGGATTTGTATGAAACTCGGAATGTAGGACTAATATGTGACTATAAGACTTGTTCCTATGGAAATTCTGGGATCTGGCCAATAGGGTCTGGGATTTTTGGAACCAAGCCATTTCTTAAGGGATTTGTATGAACCTCGGAATGTAGGACTAATATGTGACTATAAGACTTGTTCCTATGGAAATTCTGGGATCTGGCCAATGGGGTCTGGGATTTTTGGAACCAAGCCATTTCTCAAGGGATTCTTATGAAACTCGGAATGTAGGACTAATATGTGACTATAAGACTTGTTCCTATGGAAATTCTGGGATCTGGCCAATAGGGTCTGGGATTTTTGGAACCAAGCCATTTCTCAAGGGATTCTTATGAAACTCGGAATGTAGGACTAATATGTGACTATAAGACTTGTTCCTATGGAAATTCTGGGATCTGGCCAATGGGGTCTGGGATTTTTGGAACCAAGCCATTTCTCAAGGGATTTGTATGAAACTCGGAATGTAGGACTAATATGTGACTATAAGACTTGTTCCTATGGAAATTCTTGGATCTGGCCAATAGGGTCTGGGATTTTTGGAACCAAGGCATATCTCAAGGGATTTGTATGAAACTCGGAATGTAGGACTAATATGTGACTATAAGACTTGTTCCTATGGAAATTCTGGGATCTGGCCAATGGGGTCTGGGATTTTTGGAACCAAGCCATTTCTCAAGGGATTTGTATGACACTCAGAATGTAGGACTAATATGTGACTATAAGACTTGTTCCTATGGAAATTCTGGGATTTGGGCAATAGGGTCTGGGATTTTTGGAACCAAGCCATTTCTCAAGGGATTTGTATGAAACTCGGAATGTAGGACTAATATGTGACTATAAGACTATGGAAATTCTGGGATCTGGCCAATAGGGTCTGGGATTTTTGGAACCAATCCATTTCTCAAGGGATTTGTATGACACTCGGAATGTAGGACTAATATGTGACTATAAGACTTGTTCCTATGGAAATTCTGGGATTTGGCCAATAGGGTTTGGGTTTTTTGGAACCAAGCCATTTCTCAAGGGATTTGTATGACACTCGGAATGTAGGATTAATATGTGACTATAAGACTTGTTCCTATGGAAATTCTGGGATCTGGCCAATGGGTCTGGGATTTTTGGAACCAAGCCATTTCTCAAGGGATTTGTATGAAACTCGGAATGTAGGACTAATATGTGACTATAAGACTATGGAAATTCTGGGATCTGGCCAATAGGGTCTGGGATTTTTGGAACCAAGCCATTTCTCAAGGGATTTGTATGACACTCGGAATGTAGGACTAATATGTGACTATAAGACTTGTTCCTATGGAAATTCTGGGATCTGGCCAATAGGGTCTGGGATTTTTGGAACCAAGCCATTTCTCAAGGGATTTGTATGAAACTCGGAATGTAGGACTAATATGTGACTATAAGACTTGTTACTATGGAAATTCTGGGATCTGGCCAATGGGGTCTGGGATTTTTAGAACCAAGCCATTTCTCAAGGGATTTGTATGAAACTCGGAATGTAGGACTAATATGTGACTATAAGACTTGTTCCTATGGAAATTCTGGGATCTGGCCAATAGGGTCTGGGATTTTTGGAACCAAGCCATTTCTTAAGGGATTTGTATGAAACTCGGAATGTAGGACTAATATGTGACTATAAGACTATGGAAATTCTGGGATCTGGCCAATAGGGTCTGGGATTTTTGGAACCAAGCCATTTCTCAAGGGATTTGTATGACACTCGGAATGTAGGACTAATATGTGACTATAAGACTTGTTCCTATGGAAATTCTGGGATCTGGCCAATAGGGTCTGGGATTTTTTGAACCAAGCCATTTCTCACGGGATTTGTATGACACTCGGAATGTAGGACTAATATGTGACTATAAGACTTGTTCCTATGGAAATTCTGGGATCTGGCCAATAGGGTCTGGGATTTTTGGAACCAAGCCATTTCTCAAGGGATTTGTATGAAACTCGGAATGTAGGACTAATATGTGACTATAAGACTTGTTCCTATGGAAATTCTGGGATCTGGCCAATAGGGTCTGGGATTTTTGAAACCAAGCCATTTCTTAAGGGATTTGTATGAAATTCGGAATGTAGGACTAATATGTGACTATAAGACTTGTTCCTATGGAAATTCTGGGATCTAGCCAATAGGGTCTGGGATTTTTGGAACCAAGCCATTTCTTAAGGGATTTGTATGAAACTCGGAATGTAGGACTAATATGTGACTATAAGACTTGTTACTATGGAAATTCTGGGATCTGGCCAATGGGGTCTGGGATTTTTAGAACCAAGCCATTTCTCAAGGGATTTGTATGAAACTCGGAATGTAGGACTAATATGTGACTATAAGACTTGTTCCTATGGAAATTCTGGGATCTGGCCAATAGGGTCTGGGATTTTTGGAACCAAGCCATTTCTTAAGGGATTTGTATGAAACTCGGAATGTAGGACTAATATGTGACTATAAGACTTGTTCCTATGGAAATTCTGGGATCTGGCCAATGGGGTCTGGTATTTTTGGAACCAAGCCATTTCTCAAGGGATTCATATGAAACTCGGAATGTAGGACTAATATGTGACTATAATACTTGTTCCTATGGAAATTCTGGGATCTGGCCAATGGGGTCTGGGATTTTTGGAACCAAGCCATTTCTCAAGGGATTTGTATGAAACTCGGAATGTAGGACTAATATGTGACTATAAGACTTGTTCCTATGGAAATTATGGGATTTGGCCAATAGGGTCTGGGATTTTTGGAACCAAGCCATTTCTTAAGGGATTTGTATGAAACTCGGAATGTAGGACTAATATGTGACTATAAGACTTGTTCCTATGGAAATTCTGGGATCTGGCCAATGGGGTCTGGGATTTTTGGAGCCAAGCCATTTCTCAAGGGATTCTTATGAAACTCGGAATGTAGGACTAATATGTGACTATAAGACTTGTTCCTATGGAAATTCTGGGATCTGCCCAATAGGGTCTGGGATTTTTGGAACCAAGCCATTTCTCAAGGGATTTGTATGACACTCGGAATGTAGGACTAATATGTGACTATAAGACTTGTTCCTATGGAAATTCTGGGATCTGGCCAATAGGGTCTGGGATTTTTGGAACCAAGCCATTTCTCAAGGGATTTGTATGAAATTCGGAATGTAGGACTAATATGTGACTATAAGACTTGTTCCTATGGAAATTCTGGGATCTGGCCAATAGGGTCTGGGATTTTTGAAACCAAGCCATTTCTTGAGGGATTTGTATGAAACTCGGAATGTAGGACTAATATGTGACTATAAGACTTGTTCCTATGGAAATTCTGGGATCTGGCCAATGGGGTCTGGGATTTTTGGAACCAAGCCATTTCTCAAGGGATTTGTATGAAACTCGGAATGTAGGACTAATATGTGACTATAAGACTTGTTCCTATGGAAATTCTGGGATCTGGCCAATAGGGTCTGGGATTTTTGGAACGAAGCCATTTCTCATGGGATTTGTATGAAACTCGGAATGTAGGACTAATATGTGACTATAAGACTTGTTCCTATGGAAATTCTGGGATCTGGCCAATGGGGTCTGGGATTTTTGGAACCAAGCCTTTTCTCAAGGGATTTGTATGACACTCAGAATGTAGGACTAATATGTGACTATAAGACTTGTTCCTATGGAAATTCTGGGATCTGGCCAATAGGGTCTGGGATTTTTGGAACCAAGCCATTTCTCAAGGGATTTGTATGACACTCGGAATGTAGGATTAATATGTGACTATAAGACTTGTTCCTATGGAAATTCTGGGATCTGGCCAATGGGGTCTGGGATTTTTGGAACCAAGCCATTTCTCAAGGGATTTGTATGAAACTCGGAATGTAGGACTAATATGTGACTATAAGACTATGGAAATTCTGGGATCTGGCCAATGGGGTCTGGGATTTTTGGAACCAAGCCATTTCTCAAGGGATTTGTATGAAACTCGGAATGTAGGACTAATATGTGACTATAAGACTATGGAAATTCTGGGATCTGGCCAATAGGGTCTGGGATTTTTGGAACCAAGCCACTTCTCAAGGGATTTGTATGACACTCGGAATGTAGGACTAATATGTGACTATAAGACTTGTTCCTATGGAAATTCTGGGATTTGGCCAATAGGGTTTGGGATTTTTGGAACCAAGCCATTTCTCAAGGGATTTGTATGACACTCGGAATGTAGGATTAATATGTGACTATAAGACTTGTTCCTATGGAAATTCTGGGATCTGGCCAATGGGTCTGGGATTTTTGGAACCAAGCCATTTCTCAAGGGATTTGTATGAAACTCGGAATGTAGGACTAATATGTGACTATAAGACTATGGAAATTCTGGGATCTGGCCAATAGGGTCTGGGATTTTTGGAACCAAGCCATTTCTCAAGGGATTTGTATGACACTCGGAATGTAGGACTAATATGTGACTATAAGACTTGTTCCTATGGAAATTCTGGGATCTGGCCAATAGGGTCTGGGATTTTTGGAACCAAGGCATTTCTTAAGGGATTTGTATGAAACTCGGAATGTAGGACTAATATGTGACTATAAGACTTGTTCCTATGGAAATTCTGGGATCTGGCCAATGGGGTCTGGGATTTTTGGAACCAAGCCTTTTCTCAAGGGATTTGTATGACACTCAGAATGTAGGACTAATATGTGACTATAAGACTTGTTCCTATGGAAATTCTGGGATTTGGCCAATAGGGTCTGGGATTTTTGGAACCAAGCCATTTCACAAGGGATTTGTATGACACTCGGAATGTAGGATTAATATGTGACTATAAGACTTGTTCCTATGGAAATTCTGGGATCTGGCCAATGGGGTCTGGGATTTTTGAAACCAAGCCATTTCTCAAGGGATTTGTATGAAACTCGGAATGTAGGACTAATATGTGACTATAAGACTATGGAAATTCTGGGATCTGGCCAATAGGGTCTGGGATTTTTGGAACCAAGCCATTTCTCAAGGGATTTGTATGACACTCGGAATGTAGGACTAATATGTGACTATAAGACTTGTTCCTATGGAAATTCTGGGATTTGGCCAATAGGGTTTGGGATTTTTGGAACCAAGCCATTTCTCAAGGGATTTGTATGACACTCGGAATGTAGGATTAATATGTGACTATAAGACTTGTTCCTATGGAAATTCTGGGATCTGGCCAATGGGTCTGGGATTTTTGGAACCAAGCCATTTCTCAAGGGATTTGTATGAAACTCGGAATGTAGGACTAATATGTGACTATAAGACTATGGAAATTCTGGGATCTGGCCAATAGGGTCTGGGATTTTTGGAACCAAGCCATTTCTCAAGGGATTTGTATGACACTCGGAATGTAGGACTAATATGTGACTATAAGACTTGTTCCTATGGAAATTCTGGGATCTGGCCAATAGGGTCTGGGATTTTTTGAACCAAGCCATTTCTCACGGGATTTGTATGACACTCGGAATGTAGGACTAATATGTGACTATAAGACTTGTTCCTATGGAAATTCTGGGATCTGGCCAATAGGGTCTGGGATTTTTGGAACCAAGCCATTTCTCAAGGGATTTGTATGAAACTCGGAATGTAGGACTAATATGTGACTATAAGACTTGTTCCTACGGAAATTCTGGGATCTGGCCAATAGGGTCTGGGATTTTTGAAACCAAGCCATTTCTTAAGGGATTTGTATGAAACTCGGAATGTAGGACTAATATGTGACTATAAGACTTGTTCCTATGGAAATTCTGGGATCTAGCCAATAGGGTCTGGGATTTTTGGAACCAAGCCATTTCTTAAGGGATTTGTATGAAACTCGGAATGTAGGACTAATATGTGACTATAAGACTTGTTCCTATGGAAATTCTGGGATCTGGCCAATGGGGTCTGGGATTTTTAGAACCAAGCCATTTCTCAAGGGATTTGTATGAAACTCGGAATGTAGGACTAATATGTGACTATAAGACTTGTTCCTATGGAAATTCTAGGATCTGGCCAATAGGGTCTGGGATTTTTGGAACCAAGCCATTTCTTAAGGGATTTGTATGAAACTCGGAATGTAGGACTAATATGTGACTATAAGACTTGTTCCTATGGAAATTCTGGGATCTGGCCAATGGGGTCTGGGATTTTTGGAACCAAGCCATTTCTCAAGGGATTCTTATGAAACTCGGAATGTAGGACTAATATGTGACTATAATACTTGTTCCTATGGAAATTCTGGGATCTGGCCAATGGGGTCTGGGATTTTTGGAACCAAGCCATTTCTCAAGGGATTTGTATGAAACTCGGAATGTAGGACTAATATGTGACTATAAGACTTGTTCCTATGGAAATTCTGGGATCTGGCCAATAGGGTCTGGGATTTTTGGAACCAAGCCATTTCTTAAGGGATTTGTATGAAACTCGGAATGTAGGACTAATATGTGACTATAAGACTTGTTCCTATGGAAATTCTGGGATCTGGCCAATGGGGTCTGGGATTTTTGGAACCAAGCCATTTCTCAAGGGATTCTTATGAAACTCGGAATGTAGGACTAATATGTGACTATAATACTTGTTCCTATGGAAATTCTGGGATCTGGCCAATGGGGTCTGGGATTTTTGGAACCAAGCCATTTCTCAAGGGATTCTTATGAAACTCGGAATGTAGGACTAATATGTGACTATAATACTTGTTCCTATGGAAATTATGGGATCTGGCCAATGGGGTCTGGGATTTTTGGAACTAAGCCATTTCTCAAGGGATTTGTATGAAACTTGGAATGTAGGACTAATATGTGACTATAAGACTTGTTCCTATGGAAATTCTGGGATCTGCCCAATAGGGTCTGGGATTTTTGGAACCAAGCCATTTCTCAAGGGATTTGTATGACACTCGGAATGTAGGACTAATATGTGACTATAAGACTTGTTCCTATGGAAATTCTGGGATCTGGCCAATAGGGTCTGGGATTTTTGGAACCAAGCCATTTCTCAAGGGATTTGTTTGAAATTCGGAATGTAGGACTAATATGTGACTATAAGACTTGTTCCTATGGAAATTCTGGGATCTGGCCAATAGGGTCTGGGATTTTTGAAATCAAGCCATTTCTTGAGGGATTTGTATGAAACTCGGAATGTAGGACTTATATGTGACTATAAGACTTGTTCCTATGGAAATTCTGGGATCTGGCCAATGGGGTCTGGGATTTTTGGAACCAAGCAATTTCTCAAGGGATTTGTATGAAACTCGGAATGTAGGACTAATATGTGACTTTAAGACTTGTTCCTATGGAAATTCTGGGATCTGGCCAATAGGGTCTGGGATTTTTGGAACGAAGCCATTTCTCAAGGGATTTGTATGAAACTCGGAATGTAGGACTAATATGTGACTATAAGACTTGTTCCTATGGAAATTCTGGGATCTGGCTAATAGGGCCTGGGATTTTTGGAACCAAGCCATTTCTCAAGGGATTCGTATGAAACTCGGAATGTAGGACTAAGATGTGACTATAAGACTTGTTCCTATGGAAATTCTAGGATCTGGCCAATAGGGTCTGGGAATTTTGGAACCATGCCATTTCTCAAGGGATTCGTATGAAACTCGGAATGTAGGACTAATATGTGACTATAAGACTTGTTCCTATGGAAATTCTAGGATCTGGCCAATAGGGTCTGGGATTTTTGGAACCAAGCCATTTCTCAAGGGTTTCGTATGAAACTCGGAATGTAGGACTAATATGTGACTATAAGACTTGTTCCTATGGAAATTCTAGGATCTGGCCAATAGGGTCTGGGATTTTTGGAACCAAGCCATTTCTCAAGGGATTCGTATGAAACTCGGAATGTAGGACTAATATGTGACTATAAGACTTGTTCCTATGGAAATTCTGGGATCTGGCCAATAGGGTCTGGGATTTTTGGAACCAAGCTATTTCTCAAGGGATTCGGATGAAACTCGGAATGTAGGACAAATATGTTACTATAAGACTTGTTCCTATGGAAATTCTGGGATCTGGCCAATAGGCTCTGGGATTTTTGGAACCAAGCCATTTTTCAAGGGATTCGTATGAAACTCGGAATGTAGGACTTATATGTGACTATAAGACTTGTTCCTATGGAAATTCTAGGATCTGGCCAATAGGGTCTGGGATTTTTGGAACCAAGCCATTTCTCAAGGGATTCTTATAAAACTCGGAATGTAGGACTAATATGTGACTATAATAATTGTTCCAATGGAAATTCTGGGATCTGGCCAATAGGGTCTGGGATTTTTGGAACCAAGCCATTTCTCAAGGGATTCGTATGAAACTCGGAATGTAGGACTAATATGTGACTATAAGACTTTTTCCTATGGAAATTCTGGGATCTGGCCAATAGGGTCTGGGATTTTTGGAACCAAGCCATTTCTCAAGGGATTCGTATGAAACTCGGAATGTGCGACTAATATGTGACTATAAGACTTGTTCCTATGGAAATTCTGGGATCTGGCCAATAGGGTCTGGGATTTTTGGAACCAAGCCATTTCTCAAGGGATTCGTATGTAACTCGGAATGTAGGACTAATATGTGACTATAAGACTTTTTCCTATGGAAATTCTGGTATCTGGCTAATAGGGTCTGGGATTTTTGGAACCAAGCCATTTCTCAAGGGATCGTATGAAACTCGGAATGTAGGACTAATATGTGACTATAAGACTTTTTCCTATGGAAATTCTGGGATCTGGCCAATAGGGTCTGGGATTTTTGGAACCAAGCCATTTCTCAAGGGATTCGTATGAAACTCGGAATGTGCGACTAATATGTGACTATAAGACTTGTTCCTATGGAAATTCTGGGATCTGGCCAATAGGGTCTGGGATTTTTTGAACCAAGCCATTTCTAAAGGGATTCGTGCCTTTTAATTTAATCGTAATATTGGCCACAACGTCAAAGAATTTCACTCCAACCGCGCGTAAAGATTACACGAACATATTTTTTTAACTGCTCTTACTTCTCCAACTACTATCGACGCAACTGCATTACTATGTTTGTGCAGTGATATGATATATTTAATATGTACCCACCTCACAATAAATTGTTATGAACATTTATATCAGCTTATAAATTATTTATTCTGTTGTATGTGATGTGATTGATGATCATGTGTGTGTGTGAGTTGAAACCAAAAGCTGCATTACTGTGTTTGGGCAGTAATATTCAATATGCAGCAACTTCACAGTTAGTGGTTATGAACATTAAAGTTCGCTTATAAATAATTTATATATAATGTGATGTGATGATGATGTATGCGATGAGCTACGGTGCAAGTCGTAGGACTTGTATTTAGTATAGAAAATTTTTTTAATATATCCGTCCGTGTTTATGTCCCACAGCCAACAAGATCTTTGTTTTCTTTTCTTTCGTCCCGGACAAACGTTGTCGCGCTCAAAACCCACGGCCGTGTCTTCGACACAGCCTTCCCTGCTCTTTTTTTATTAGTGTGACTGTGGTTTGCCTGTCTAAATCTTTAATGTAAATAGTTTTCCTTGCGTTATTGGAAATATTTTTGGTTTTAATCTTAGATCTGACCCAGAGTTTACCTTTTTTTATTATGATTTGGTTTTTGAATAAATTTATGGGGGTGAAACTTTCTATAATTTTTGTAATTGCAATTGCTTCGGGTTCGATTCGGGATAGTTTATCTGCGTTACCATTCTTTTTTTCCTTTCTATACTTAATTTAATTTTAGTCGCCATCGGACTTATTTGGAATTTGGTTCTTTTTTGGAGAATAGCCAAGTTAGTGGCCTATGATCAGAAACTTTCTTCCGAATAGACTTGGCCTGAAATATTTTGTGGCACAGACAATCGCTAGAAGTTCCTTTTCTATTGTGCTATAATTGACTTGACATTGAGGGTACGACTAGTATATCATATTGGATGGTCGTCCTGGGAGAGTTCCGCGCACAACACATAGTTACTAGCGACTGTGGTGAGAATGAATTTCTTTGAAAAGTCGGGATAGGCTTAAATTGGGTCATGGGGTTAATAATCTTTTGAGGGTGCTGAAGCTTTCTTGATACTATGAGTCGGAAGTGTTCATTTTGGTGTCTTTCTTGAGATATTTGGTCATAGATTTAGCTATAAGCGAATAATCCTTGATAAATTTTCTATAAAAGGTTAGGCCTAAAAATTGCGGGATTGTAAAGTTCTGAACGCATTCTATCTTTTTGAGAATAGGTTTTATTCCTTCTCCTCTGTTAGTTATGGCTTAAGAACTCGGTTTCTTTCTTAAGAAACTCTGACTTGTCTAATTGTTTCTTGATGTTTGCTTCCTTTAAGGGTTGTAAAATTAATTTAATTGAATTGATGTGTTCCTGTAGCGATGTGGAAAAAAACATTATGCTATCAAAATAAACGAGACAAATTTAGTTAATGTACTCTTGCAAAATATTATTCATTAGTCTTTGGAATGTCGCTGGGGCTGTCTTCAGCCCAAACGACATTCTCAAAAATTCATAATGGCCACCTTCAACAGTAAACACTGTCTTATGGGTGTCCTCTTTATCAATATCTATCTGACATCGTTAAGCTTACTAAAGTCGATTACTAGTCTCCATTTGGGTTTGCCGCTAGCATCGTCCTTTTTTGGTACGATCCATATTGGTGCCGATTTTGGGGAGTTACTATGTTTAATTAATCTGTTATTTAACATTTCTTGAATCTGTGTTTGTACTTCGTTCTTATGAATGTAGGGGTATCTGCATGTTTTGGGGATGTTATTAGTTGTTCGAATTTTGTGTTTTATAGCAGACGTAAAAGTTAAGTCTGTGTTTTCTTGATAAAATGTATCTGAATATTTGTTTACGAGTGTCAATAATTGTTGTTTTTCCTCCGAATTGAGGTGTTGTGTCCGAATCTGCTCGGGTAATGGTTTGTGCATAGATCTTTAGTTAAATTTTAGTTTAGTTAGTAAATTCGATTTAGAAAGTCTATTTATTTCGATCTCATTATTTATAACGTTAACTACTCCTTCGTTTACAATTTTCACATTATTTTCTTCCTTAAAGTCAATAAGGTCGGTATTGAGCGGTTTTTATTTTGTAACTAGGAAGGGTTTGTTCGTCTTTGAAAAATATAGGAAGACTTTGTTCGCAAAGTTTTATGGAGTTAGTTTGGTAGTTAACGCAGGCTTTTAGTGGTATTAAAAGATCATTGCTAATTAGGCCGTCATAAAAGTCGTGAAATTTGATTATATAAAATTCAATTGAATTCAGTGTATTACCAAATTCTTCAAATGGTGGAATTTTGGCCTTCTTATTTGTCTGAGATCTGTGTTAGAGGGTTCTTATGGAAATAGGATTTGTTTCTTGAATCCACTTCGGATTACAGATGCCGGGGTTTATTATGGAGTGGGTTGCTTCAGTATCTACTATTAATTTTATATGTCCTAGTTTTGTTTTGATTTTTATATGTGGTATTCTTCCGAGGCGGATGATTGAAAATTTTCTACCTCATCATTGTTTATGTCCATGGGTTCTGGTAAGGGAGTCTGTTGTTATTGTTAGATGGAAAACCTGATTGTAGATATTCTTGTTTTTGTTGTTGCCTGTATTGTGGTGGAATTTCTTGTTGCTACCTATATTGTCTTGGTTGGTGTCGATATTGTTGTAGAAAATCTTGTCTATGTGGCTGTTGTCTATCTTATTGTCTATATTGTGGGAAACTTTGTCTTTGTTGTTTGTATGGTTGAGAGGGGTCGTTAAAGGCTTGTCTTCCATTTTGTTTGTAGGTTCTATGTTGGCTAAAATGTGGTAGGTTATCTAGGCTTCGAAAACGATGTTCATGGCCCCTTCGAGTGACGTAGGGTTTCTGCCCGCCAATATTGTCTTCATGGGTTCAGTTATTTTTGATTTGAATATGTTTAATCTGAACGAGAGTTATTTTCCCAGTATAGCAATTACTGCGTTTTGGTCTTGTCTGACAACGAGTGTAATCTTGTTGTTTAGACGCCTAAGTTTGCTTTTGATTTCTTCATATAAATCAATGGTAGTCGTTATAAACACAGTGCTCCTTAAGGAGTCCACTATTTCGTCTAAGCTTTGTCTATCACCTATGGCTTGGCAATTTATTTCTATTGTTTCCCTAGCCTTACCAATTAGCGTACTTTTAATTAATTCTGGAAAAATTCCTTTGATATGTCGTCGTATGTTATTAAAAAGGGATGTATTCTGTCTATCGGATTGATGAATGTTTGGAGATCGTTTTGATTTCCATTAAAGGTGGGTATGCTCCCCAGATATTTAATAGGGTCAAAATTTAGTTGTACCGTTATAATAACATTTCTTGATTTTTTTTATAATAATAATAATTTTCCAAAAGTGTACTCTGTTTATTTTTTATTGTTTGAAAAAAGGAAAGAAGAAGATATCAGGACATCGGAATGAGCAGTGTTTGCTATCAAAGATCAAATTTAACATCTTTCAAGAAATTATTGATGTTGAAATTTGGTTGGTTGGTCCACATATAATAAGCATATGAGCTGTACTGACACAAGCTATCAGCAATCAGTGGCGAAAAATTTTTTCAAAAGAAGAATTTTTTATAGACTTTCGACTCAGTAGTTGTGCGTGCCTGTTTCGTTTGTTAGGCCTGGTACTACATACGAATTCAACACGTTTCACTTTTGAGTGGTTGGTTTATTTTTTAAATTCTTCTTATTTTTCTTTTTGTTGTTTTTAATATTTTTGTTTAATTTTTATTTTATTCTAAACTAATTTTACTTTTATCTCACCATCTTGCCGGGTTCGGTATTTTTACATTGTGAAATCAATTCATATTTTGAAACTCACACAAATATTCGCGACATTAAAAGTAATTTCAACTCGATCGTAGCACATGTTGACGCGAATAAACCTGCGGTTCTAAGTTTATGTGAAACGCAGGCCTCTTATATGGGTACCCCAGATGATTTTGATTGTGCGGGGTATTCTCGTGTCGACTGTTTGGTTCCACATCGTAGGGTTATTCCTCTAATTTCCTTCCAATCCTCACCATCATCAGGATTTATTTGTCTTGGGCGATTTTAATATCCACAATGATTCATGGTTGACATATTCGAATGGTAGAGATAGTTCTGGTGAAACCGCAGAACTATTTTCAAATAATAATCTTCTCACCCAACTCATTGATAGGCCAACTAGGTATCCCGATACTACTGGTCAATCACCTCACCTTTTAGATTTATTTCTAACTACTATGCCAGAGAAATATTCAATTGATGTATCGGCTCCTTTGTACTTTCTGTCCATGCTTTGGTAGTATCCAAATTTTCAATAACACCAGGCCTTATAGAGCCTACTCATAAAAGGCTACTCTGGCACTATAAAAATGCTAACTGGGAGCTCCTGAACCAATTTTATAGCTCATTTGATTGGCCAACCTGCTTTTCCATCAATAATGCTGATGAAGCGTCACAACTTATTACGTCAACCATTTTGCTAGGAATGAAAAATTGCATTCCTTCTTCATTTAAAAAAAACAATACTCGTAAGAATAAATGGTTTAACGAAAATTGCAGGTCAGCAGTCGCGTGCAGCCCATTTGGACTACGTTGATCGCACTTCTGAAGAAAACCTTGTAAAGTTTCGAATAGCTAAAAACAGATCAAACGCTATTTTAAAAAGGACCAAAATAATATATGATCTTAAGATTCGAGATATCATGCGAAAAATTTTGGATTCTGATTCGAACAGTCGAAGCTTTTGGTCGTTTTCTGCATTGGTTAAAAGAAACTTTGCAGACAATACTTGGTCTATTCCTTCTTTATTTCTTAATGGTATTCATTATAGAACTGATATTGAGAAAGCTAATCTCTTAGCTTCTCATTTCGCTGGTGCGTCTACCCTTCCTTTAACTAACCAAAGCCCTCCAATTCTCCCGAATCTAGGCCCAGGTATGTCTAAAATCTATTTCCGGCCACAGGTTGTTTGAAAGATTCTTAATGAACTTGACCCAAATAAAGCGACTGGCCCCGACGGTATTCCGCCATTAGTATTGAAAAGATGTCATCATACTTTGGCAAAACCGCTTAGCAAATTGTTTCGTCTCTCAATGAAGTCAAGTGTTTTTCAATTAATTTGGAAAATAGCTAATATTCAAACCGTTCCGAAAATAGGTGATAAATTGGCACCAACGAACTACCGTCGTATTGCTTTGTTGTCGGTTCAATCGAAGGTAATGGAATCTATCGTTATTTTTCACACTAATGAGCTATCTGGATTCGAATGTTCTTTTATCCGATGTGCAGTATGGATTTCGCAAAAATCGCTCTTCAGGTGAACTCATGACGTGCGAAGCATTGAAAACCTAGGTGAATCAAGCGTTGTTTCCTTAGATATTTCTAAAGCTTTTGATAGAGTCTTATAAATAGGATTCGTGCGCTGAACTTACACTCCTCTCGCATTTCATGGATTGAGGATTATTTATGGAACCGTAAAATAAAAGTTGTATTAAATGGTATATCTTCAGCTTCACATGGGATCAATGCTGGCGTGCCTCAAGGGTCATCCTTGGCGCCCACGCTCTTCTTGATATATATCAACGACCTGTTGTCTTCTACAGCCTGTGATATCAATTCATTTGCTGATGATACAACACTATCGGCTTCCATTGAGTTTCTCAGTCAAAAAGATTGCAATTCTCGTTTGAATGGTTTGCGTGAATTAATGAATTTGACTATTCTGTCGAATATTCAAGTCATTCTCGATTGGGGCATTTCTAATAGAGTAGAATTTAACCCAAATAATTTCCGGTCTTGTCTTTTTTCTCAGAAGACAATTAAATATTACGTTCCACCTGTTATTAATGGTGCCCCTATTGCGAGATCAGATTCACTTAAGTTGTTAAGTTAAAAAGTATCAAGAGATCTTTTCTGGAAGGAACATAATTATGAAATTTTAAAAAGAGCTAGCCAATGTTTGGGCTTCATAAGACGTTGTAAATTCTACTTCACTCCCTCTGAAGTATTAAGCTTATATAAATCTTATGTTAGCCCAATTTTAGAATTTAATTCATATGTGTGGGGCGGGGCTCCAACATCGCATTTGGTTTATCTTGATGAAATTCAGAATAGGGTTATCCGTTTGATACACGATGTAACTATTACTTCGTCTCTTGTTACTTTGGAGCACAGACGAAATGAAGCAGCTTTATATGTTTTCTACAAATTTTACTGCTTTCTCTAGTTCCAGGTCCTTTTGTCAGCAACATAAACACTCGTTTAAGGTTCAATCAACACTTAAACCTTTTTTCATGTAGAACCCAACACTTTAAATCCTCCTTTTTTCCGAGAGTCTCTTCGATGTGGAATCAATTGGTGGAGCCCGTGTTTCCCGAATCTTTTAACCTGAAAGATGATGGATGAAGTGCTCATAAGCTATTTATTAAATAAAAAATATAAATTAAATATAAAAAACAATAATTGTTATCAGTATTTTTTACAATATTTTAAAAATTAGTAATATTTTCTTGGTCAAAGTTTTATGTAGTTTTCCCTGACCATGATCCATGATTGATGAAAGCATTTGAACTCGGGTCGTTTTAGTTTTCTTGTTCGTTTTTTTGCATTGCTTTTTCAATGAATCAGAGAGAATTCTGAGAAAATAAATTGAAACCAGCTACAAACGTGAGGAATGTGATATATTGTAAATCACATTCCTTCGATTTTTATTTTATTTTGAATTTTAATAAAGGGCTTAGCCCAACTTATTGCCGTGTCGAAAGTCATTCAAGGAGTCCTCCCTTGGCAAAGAGTCTCTATATAATAAAGAAGGTGCATTAATACTAAAATATATGAAAATAAATAAATATAAAATAAACGACAATCTTAGTTTGCTCACTGTAATGTTGATAGTTGTTTGCTGCACAGCTTGATGGGGTTAGATGTGTGGATGCTTTCTTCTTTTGATTTTACCGCTTGTGAAGTTTTTCCCGCTCGCCTTTATGCTAATGGTCGTTCTTCAGGCTGATGAGGTGTTTGATGTTGCTGCTTTCTCCTTTTTACTTCTTGGGAGATTTTCCGCTTGCTTTTATTTTGAAAGTTAGTGTACGGGTTGATGCGTCAGCAGGGTTTATTTCGCAAAGAATCCTTGTCTTAGAAAATCCGCAGAACGTTTTATTTCACAAATTTTCCAAATAAAAAAAAATTTGTTCACTGTTTCTCACAATCAAAAAACATTTCACAGGATCCTTGTGTTAGGCAATCTTTCTCTAATTTCACAGGATTTAAAGAAAAATTTCGCAGAGAGTACTTTTCACTAGCTAGCTTACATTCGTCATCGAACCAGTCGTTCCGATCTCTACGACTACTGCCTACGATAGAGTCAGCAGTACTAATGACAGTATTCTTAAGGCGTGTTCACTGGCATGACATCTCAGCCCCGGGACATACTCTCCATGCATTTAGGGTGAGTCCTATCGCTTAACCGTAGTTGTTTCTGGTTTCATCGTTGCAAAGGGCAGCCGTGCTGACTCGAATCTGATTTGTGGATGTAGTCTTTCTTGATGATGCAATCCGCTCTCGGAGCACCATACCAAAAAGATAGTGGTCCGAGTCGATGTTGGCACCTCAGTACGTTCGTACCGTCATCAGGTTCGGGTTTTAGCGGTGGTCTATCAACACGTGGTCTATCTGGTTGCGAGTGGCTCCATCAGGTACCCAGGTGGCTTTGTGGATATTTTTACGCGCAAACCTTGTTCGCAACGACCCAATTATTTCTTTCTGCCATCTCTATGATTCGTTGTCATTAGTGTTCTCGTGTAAGCTATGGGTGCCAATGTACTGCCTGAATACTGGCTTCCTACCTATTGGGGCATTCATATCCCCCAAAATGATTTTTATGTCATACTGAGGACAGGCACGGAGTTCCTGTTCGACTGATTCAAAGAATTCTTCTTTTTCGTCATCTGGGGAATACTCTGTAGGTGCGTGAATGTTTAAGAGGCTTATGTTTTTAAATCTGCCCCGCACACGAAGGGTGCATACCCGTTCATTTACTGCTTTAAAGCCAATAACGGGGGGTTTCATTCTTTTGCTGACTAGAATCCCCACTCCGAGCATATGATGTCTTCCATGACAGATGTAATATATGTCATATTCTGATTTTTGTAAGACATCATTCCCCGTCCACTATATTTCCTGAATTGATGCTATGTCAGCATTATATTTGGACAGATTATCGGCTAGCTGCTGCGCACATCGAACTCTATACAGTGAGCGTAAGTTCCATGAGAAAATTCTTAAATCGTTTAGCCGTTTTCGTTGCCGTGGTCGTCGTCGTTCATCAGTGTATCCCAGGCTGATTTGGGGTTCTGTAATGAAGTTTTTTTATGGGCGAGGTTATTGGCCTCGCGCCAACCTTACTTTTATGGGACTAGCCCGATCATTTAGATATATATTTAGATAGGTATTGGAGGAAAATTACCAGCGGCCACCACTTGGAGGTTTGATCGCACTTCTGCCAGTCGGAGAAAGTTACGACCACCTGCAATTCTAAAGCATTCTGTGTAATTTGCTCTATTCTGCTGATGGCTGACCGCCTTTTCATTACCCCCGCCTTAATTCTGCTCGTCCCGAACAGATTCGGCACTCCACCTGACATTGAACGTGGTCAATCTGTCAATGTGCACAACTTTTATTTTACATCTAGGTCCATGTGGAATTCGATATACTACATCGTTGATCCTATTGATGACGTTGTACATTGCCGATGCTCATACTTCATTCAGCAATTCTTTACTCTTCGTCTCTATATATATCAGCCGGAACACTGTAATATTCTCGTGGTGGCATCTTTGTTATTACCTTTCTAGATCTTGAAGAAATCATGCTGATATCTTTAATTGTGCAGCTGTATTTTTTATAATTCTTGGATGTGAGAGTGTCCGAACCGCAAATTCAACTCTTTCAGAATTCTCATCTTATCTGATCTCATCTGATCTTATCGCATCTTTTCTCTGAGACTTAACGCTATCATCCCCGCTAAAGGTGGGTATATCGAGCAGTAACGTGTTTTTCATAAAATATTTTAAACATTCTCTAAAAAAAATAAATGACGAAATTAGAGTCTTTCACTGCGTGAGATATCTATAAAATTATTATATTAATATAATTTAAAAATAGCCAAAAAACTATTCTTCCTCAAGAACACTTTGCTACTGAAAGTACCAGTCATATAGTACCTATACCTATATTACGTGATTCAAATAAAGAATTGGAATTAGATCATGGCTTTTCCGTTTTGACATACTCGTACTATATGCAATTAAGGTTTGCGGTTAGAATTGCTGAGAGAAATATATACAACAAAGGCATCCTATAGGTATAGTAATAGAAACGTCATCACGGGATTGCAACTGGTGTAAAATTCAAGTTTCTTTTGTTATGATTTTCTTTTCTTATTTCTATTTTTATTTTATTTATGTAAAGGCTTATTAAAAACTTTTATTTAACTTGACTTGATTACAAATTGTTTGTCTGTTTCAACATCGTTAAGGTTTTTTAAGCCAACTTTCCCACGTCCTAGAGAGCTGAAATTTAATGCGTAGCTCATGTGTGTGGCGTATAACGTGTGGCGCGTGTGACGCTTGTAAATGTAAGTGTTTTCAACTTTTTTGAGGTTCTTTTTAACCAACTTGCACACGTTCCAGAGAGCTGAAATTTTAAGCGCAGCTCAGTCTTATAGATAACATATGAGCGCCCACATATGACGCGTGTAAGATTTGTTTTTTCCAATTTCTTTGAGTGTCGATTCTATAGTGTTCGGAGTCGCTGAACACTGAGTTTATACTCTAATTACTACTCCATTATATTAATTGGTCGAGTACGGAAACGCTTCTGTAGTAAAATTCATAAATTTTTGAGTACGGGACAGACTTATTATTACAGCCTATTAATTTTAAAGTAGTTTAAGAAGAACTTTTCTTTAATAAGGCAAGCAAGCAAGCAAGCAAGACAAGCAACCCAATGATTTTAGACTTACTTTGAATATCGCGAAAGCTAAATAAGAGCGTCAGCGTATAAAATGGCCCATATAAAAAATTTTAAGAACCATTTTTGTTGGTTTAATTGTGGCACGGGGTGCGGAAATGTCACGAAAATCGAAATTCAATAACTTGAACCATGGTTAAGCGTTTCAATTAATTAATGGCTTCGGTTCCATTTTTGATAATGTAAAGGAATTTAAAAATATTTATTGAAAGATACAATTTTTCACAAATATTTTTAAATTTGGAAACTTTTAACACTTCCAATAAAGGCTGCAGCAGCAGAGAAGTTTTTATTAAAAAAATGTACACCTTTTAAAAATGTTAACTTTAGTTATAAAAGACAAAAAGAAAAGTAGACGTGTTATATTTTAAAAGAAAAGTTTATTATGATTCAATAAATATTTTAATAATTAAAACTACGTGTGCATAGCAACACGTTCAAAAAACAATTAGAAAAATTCATTAGAATATATAATGAATATAGTATAGCCTACTATTTTTAACAAAATGAATTACATATTTCAATACCGCCTCTTAATTCAATGAGTACATAAAATATTGTTATTTACATTTAAATCAAATTTAAATCAATACGATGTTTTGTGAAGAGATTGTTTGTATTTTAGCGATTACCGATGCGATGGTTACCCGCTCTTTTTTTATAAACAAGAATTTTATAATAAAGAAGTTCACTCAATTCTGTTTAAAGATGTATTTATTTCACTTGTAGGGAATAATAATACAAAAAATATAATAATAATATTTACTTTTACTAATAAGATTACTTTATGGTACGACCGGGCCGGTTGACGAATAAAATTCAACTCCCATGGTTTTGCTAAAATAAATTTAATTTTAACCACCGTCCACACAGAACGGTGGAATGTGCTGACGGTCGTGGGAAAGCCTAGACGGTCACACGACATGAAACACGCAAGCAAGCAAAATCATAGCAAGCTACGTAATGATCTCGGCTTACCTGCGAATTTCATGCCATGTGATCCAGAACTTTGTGCATGAGGTGCAATGTACAATTTAGATAAGAAATATGAGTATAATACTAACATCATATACATATAATGATGTGTATGTGGTACAAAGTTGTATTACATAATGTTTACCATACGTTGCAAAATTCTTCGATTATCTACGTATTACGAGCATTATGACAAATGATAATTACACTCAGAATAATACTCGCAATACGCAAGCAATCAGGGAATTTTGTCCAGAGATTTTTGCCAAGACCCTTCGTCATTATATCTGCTGTCTGGTCATGTATTCCAGCATTACTTCCTTATTTTGAAGCGCTTCACGGATGAAATTAAACTTTACATCGATATGTTTCATTCGCTTGTGGTCTCTGGATTCCTGAGCAACTCGAATGCACGATTGATTATCTACGTGAATAATCGTAGGCAATTTGCATTCAACACCAATGAATTTATTCACCAAACTTTTCAAATATTTTGTTTGATTAATGCTGATTACAATATTGATTTTGTCATGTTGAATTTGCATTCCAAGGAATGTATTGGCTTCGCCAATATCTGTCATTTCAAATTCCTTTGACAACAAGGAATTGTTTTGTTGATTTTTATTCCAGCCAAATCATTCGATATTATCAATAAATCATCGACATACAGTAATATGTTACAAATAATACCATTTTCATTTTTAATGTATAAACATTAATCCGATAATCCACGTTTGACAATGAATTCATTAAAACGATCATTCCACATTCTGGATGCTTGTTTTAAGCCATACAGAGAACGATTCAATTTGCATACCTTTGTGGAGTCTTTCTTGAAACCATCTGGCTGTTGCATGTAAATTTCTTCATTCAGGAAACCATTTAGGAATGCGCATTTGACATCCATTTGATGTACCAAATATCCATGATGCACTGCAACTGCCAATAAAATTCTAAATGTTGTTAATTTAGCTGTGGGAGAATACGTCTCGTTGTAATCAAACCCTTTTTCTTGACTGAATCCACGGGCAACCAATCTTGCCTTGTATTTGTCGAAATCACCATTAGCTTTATATTTCAACTTAAAAACCCATTTGCAAGTAATTGCCTTTCTTCCTGGAAGCAATTCACACAAATCACAAGTAGTGTTTTTCATGAGAGATGTGTATTCATCATTGATGGCATTTTTCCACATTAGCCAATCATCACGTTGTTTAGCATCAGCAATAGAAATCGGATCATTTTGAACAAATTCTTCAGCACATAATGCAAAAGTAGCATCTTCCAATTGATTGTACTTTGCTGACTGCACCCATTCACCAAATCTTTGTGGCTTCTTCGATTCTCTAGCACTTCGACGAACATTACTGTTGTTACCAGTGCAATCCCTATAAGCACCGTTGACATTTTCTTTGAAGTTACCAGCCTTTTCCTGTTCAATACTGTGGAGATTTTCATTGCTGTTACCAGTACCTTCCTCATTAGTACTGTGGACATTATCTTTGGAGTTACCAGCACTATCCTTAGTACTGTGGACATTATCTTCGATGTCACCGCTATGATCCAAATTTGTACTGTGGTTAAAAGATCTATCATCAGCATCAGAGAATTGCTGACTGGCCTTTGACTCATTTAAGGAAAATAAGTCACCATCCTAAGCGTAAGCTTCCGCCTCTGAATTTATAACCACCATTTTGTTTCGATTCAACACAGATTTCTCGTCAAAAACAACATTACGACCAATAATTAATTTGTTGCTTTCCAAATTCCATAAACGATAGGAACCATGCGATGCCGCATATCCGAGAAACAAACATTTCGTTGACTTCGATTCAAATTTCTTGCGATTTTCAGTCGGGATATAATTGTAGCAAATCGAACCAAATATTTTAATATGTGACAAATCTGGCTTTGAACCAAACCAAATTTCAGCCGGTGTTTTGGTAATAAACTGTTTACCATATGCTGCCGTCGGTGATCAACTTTTAATATAATTTGCAGCCAAAACTGCTTCATTCCAAAAACGCCGATCCATACCACTGGATATCAACATACCCAATGCCTTCTCTTGCAATGTTCGATTTAATCTTTCAGCTACAGCATTCATTTCAGGATTATATGCAACGGTATACATAATCTGAATTCCTTTGTTCGCGCAGAATCCCTTAAATTCCCTTGATGTGTATTCACCGCCATTATCCACTTTCAATTTTGCAACTTTGCAACTATGTAATGATTCAACCATTGATACATATTGTTTGAATTTATCATAAACTTCACTTTTCTTTACAATGAAAAATATTGTTGATACTCGCGAATAATCATCCGTAAATGTGACGAAATATCTCGATCCATCCCAAGCAGGCTGCGAAATCGGACCGCAAACGTCACTATGAACTTATTCCAAAATTCGACTTGAACGACCATTTTTATTTCTCGGAAATGATGAACGTGCATGTTTACTGATGACAAATGACTCACAAAATTTTTCATCAGTATTAACCTCAACATTTTCAATACCAATAATCATATTTTTTTTTTTTTTTTTTTATAATTCGCGCACGCTTCAAGGGGTTCGCACCCTTATAATGCTCGGCTATATGCTTGGCATAGCGTGGGCGTTAAGGAAGAGGAGGAGAAAAGAGGAGATGTCTATGAGCTTGTGTTTTGAATGCCTGTGGATCATAGTGATGTGGGAAGACAGAGCTTGGCAGAGCATTCCACATACGTGTTGTACGGCTTAAGAACGAATCCCTGAATTTAACTGTACGTCCGAAGATGGGCTTGAGGATAAACTGATGAGCATTTAGAGCGCCACGAGTATTGCGGTTGAATTCAAGGAGAGGTGGCATGCAGCTGGCTATTTCTCTTGAGCACCGCTGGTAGAAGAAGCGATAAAACCGTGACAAGCAAGAAACGTTCCTGCGGTGTTCAAGCGAATCTATTGATTTCGCTATATTTTCGTCACCGATAAGTTTTATCGCGCGGTTTTGTATTCTATCTAGCTGATGCAAAGAAGTCTTAGGCGCACCAGACCAGATATGGCAATTGTACTCAAGTTTTGGGCGAATAAAAGCCTTGTATATGGTAGCCAGATCAGAGGGAGAGAAATATTTATTGCACCGGGCTAGAAAACCTAAACATTTCGCAGCATTTTTAGCGATGGTAAATATGTGGTCTTTCCAACGAAGCTTGTCGTTAACGCACATACCGAGAATTGCGAAATTTTCAGTTTCCTCGATGCAAGTGCCATTCATGGATAATGGCATGGGGTTAAGGATTCGCTTTGACGACAGGAGACAACATTGGGTTCTGGAAGCGTTAAATTCTACACGATTGATTTCTCCCCATTGTATTATGCTGTCAAGGTCAGAATTCAACGAGCTTAACATACAAAGTTATTTGTGTTCCACATCAGAAGTGGAGGGACGTTCCACAAACTTATATGAGAAGCTGAGAGTGCTGTCATCAGCGAAAGAGTGAATTGGATTAGAAGTCACAGATAAGAGATCATTAATAAAAAAATTGGCGAACGCCAGCATTTATGTGGTGTATTTCAGACTTGAAACCGCCCAAAACAACTTGAATTGAGCGGTCCAAAAGATAGCTTCTAATCCAATGAAGCAGTTTATCATCAACACCATAAGCACGCATTTTAGACAAAAGAGCTTGATGCCAAACTCTGTCAAATGCCTTTGAAATATCGAGGGCAACAGCTTTGCTTTCTCCAAAATGATGCAAAGATCGGTTCCACTGTTCGGTGAGATATACCATCAAATCACCAGTAGAACGTTGCCCACGAAATCCATACTGCCGGTCACTAAGGATTTCGTTGGTTTCAAGATATTTCTTAAGCTGATAATTGATAAGCGTTTCCATGACCTTGGAAAGAATAGATGTAAGTGCTATGGGTCGGTACGAAGAAGGAGATGACGGCTCGCCTTTTTTCGGTATGGGCTGGACAAATGCTGTTTTCAAACTTCTCGGTCCAGAAGAATAGGATAGATGGAAAAGCTTACGCAATGGTAATGCCAGCTTGGAAAAACACCTCTTCAGAACTAATGGAGAAATACCATCTGGCCCAGCGGATTTGTGTGTGTTGAGATCATTTAAAACCCTAGCAACTGCACGAGTACGAATAAATATCTGTCCCATAGAGTGTTCAATACTGTTCAATTCACTTGTCCAACAAATTGTATTTCACCTTTGAAAAAATGAACGCCATATCCCCTTCAAACACAGCCTTGAAACATCTTTTGGTTAAAACACGAATTGACATCAAATTGCATTTTAAATCACGTACATGCAAAACTTCTTTGATAGTGCGAGACTTCGATTCGCCCTTATAAAAAGATAAAACATTAATTTCACCTTGTTGTGTTGCAACCAATTTTTGATCTTTTTTTGTGACATTAATATTCACATATTCAATATTAGCCAATTTATTGAAATTTGAAATACGATTTCTCATTAACCATATGTTCCGTTGCGCCAGAATCCAGAACAAATTGGATTTCACCAAGTTGCGTCGCTTTATGCGCATGCGATGACACGTTCAAGCATAACTCATCATCGCCTACTTGAATTTTACCATCGTCGACAACCATACACAAAAGTGATGATTCAGCATCTTTTCCATTTGAACTGGATGTATTATTTGCACTACCAAACTTATTGGATTTTTGTTTTATCGAAGTACCTTTTAATTTAAAACATTGTGCCTTTTTATGTCCAGGCTTACCACAATGATGACAAATAATTCCAGATTTCGTATGCATCGCAGTTGCCTTATTCGAATTTCCATGTTCATCATTTCGTCTATGCCGCTTACCATATTTATCTAATAAACGCGCTTTGACAAATTCCAATGACAAATCTTTTGCATTCATTGTTTCTAATGCAGTAACCAAATTATCGAAACATTTCGGCAAAGTCAAAATCAAATGACAAATAATATCCATTTCTTCCATTGTAGCACCAATCGATTTTAGTTCACGAACTCGTTTATCGAACTGAAGAAAATGTTCCGTTATACTGTCCTTCTCGTCGTATTTCAATGTTAACAATTGCTTGCGTAGTAACAATTGACCAGCAATGCTTTTTCGTTCGAAAACTTGTTTCAAATTATCAATCATGCCCTTTGCCGTCGTTTGGTCTTTCACATATTCAAGCTGACTATCATGAATATTTTGAACAATAAATGAAATACACGATTTTTCTTCTATCCGCATTTTTGGATGTTTTTCAATGTCTGTTTCATTATTAATAAGATCGGCCAATGAATTTTCAATATATTTTGTTAGTTCTTCTTTGTCCAACAAAATCTTTAGCCGATATTGCCAATTATTATAATTGGAACCATCAAATTGCAAAATCTTCGTTGCAAAGACGTTTGAAGTCGAATTCATCATTTTGTATTTCAGAATATATCGTAATGTCTGACTGTATTGCGAAATTCACTAAATGCACAAAATCTTCGTTGCACAAATAAATCGCCACTTTTCACTTTTAATTACTAACACTCTGGGCCCATAACCTGTTAACTTTAGTTATAAAAGACAAAAAGAAACCTAGACGTGTTATATTTTAAAAGAAAAGTTTAATATGATTCAATAAATATTTTAATAATTAAAACTACGTGTGCATAGCAACACGTTCAAAAAACAATTAGAAAAATTCATTAGAATATATAATGAATATAGTATTTCAATAAAAAAAAACTCTCAAGAAAGGCTTTTGGACCTAACACTTTTATCCAAAGGAAAAAGCACTTGCTTTCTAAAACAAACAAAAATAACAACCCATAAAAATTAAAATTTTTCTTGTAAATTCTCTAATCAGGGATACACATACACACACACACACACTGCGTGCTTGGTTTTCCACCAAATGACGCAGCGGCAGCGAACAGAGCTGCTCCCAAGCACAGAGCTCAGACTTTGCCGTGATCTGATGCGATATAGCGATCCCCGACCCCGCAGCCCGAGGGGCCTCAAATTTTAATAGAAAGTGTTGTCATGGGAGATATACATGTGTGCAAAATTTCAATAAAATCGGGCTGTAGGAAAATTAAAATTTTTCTTGTAAATTCTCTTATCGGCGATACACACACAAAAACACACTGCGTGTTCGTTTTGTGGCAAAATCATCCACCAAATGACGCAGCGGCAGCGAACAGCGCTGCACACAAAGCACAGAGCTCAGACTTTGCCGTGATCTGATGCGACATAGCGATTTAAAAATTGTATATGGGGGTCCCCAGGGGGCCGATCACTCCAAGTTTTTACGAAAAGTGTTTTCCATCGAAGACACACATGTGTACAAAATTTAAAGAAAACCGGGTAAATTTTGTAAAATATTTGTATGGGAACCCCCCCGAACCCGAGGTCCGAGGGGCCTCAAATATTAATAGAAAGTATTGTCACCGGAAATATACATGTATGCAAAATTTCAATAAAATCGGGCTATGGGAAGTGGGTTAAAAATTGATCAGAAAATCTGACCAGCCAGCCACCCAGCCAGCCACGTGCACGCGAAGTTTATATAGAGAATTTAATAAATCTTCCCTTAACGAAGATGTTAACACTTTGTGGTTTTCAGTAGGTTTATACTCAGTTAAATAGTTTTGGTAGCATTGGTAACTCCTCTCTCCTTTATTCCACCAAATAATTTTCTTTCCTTTAATTATGTTTTCATGCTCTATTATGCACTGCGACTTTTTTAGTGCACTTGAAGCTAATTTTAATAGCATTGGAGTAGCAATGTCTCTAAGTACATTTTACGTGGCAGTCCTTGCTCTCTGTTCTGTTCTAGTTCACGGACGAGATTCTTCTCCCAGGTTGCTTTTTTTCGCCGGTGAACTATTTTTGTATATCTTCTGAGCTCTTTATATTCATCTTCCCGTGCCCGCGTTCTATGAGATTGTTTCATTGCTCGGTACTCAATATTCTTACATTCAGTCGCTAGCTAACATTCGTCATCGAACCAGCCGTTCCGATCTCTACGACTACTGCCTAAGACGGAGTCAGCTGTACTTATGACAGTATTCTTAAGGCGTGTTCACTTCCCTTCGACATCTCAGCCCGAGGACTTACTCTCCCTGCATTTAGGACGAGTCCTAACGCTTGTCCGTAGTTGTTTCTGTTCTCTTCGTTGCGAAGGGGAGCCGTGTTGAGTCGAATCTGATTTAAGTACATTTTACGTGGCTTAAGCTGTGCTGTACATCAGCAGAGATATTATAACTGCTTATTTGTTGAACTTCTAAAGTATTTATTAAGTTATATTTAAGAAAAGCTATTGTTATTTTAAACAAATTTTTCATCGGGTTACTTTCTAATTGGATATTTATCATAAAATACAATACTACAATAAAAAATCAATACTTGACCATTCAACTTACTCAGTGTGGGTGTGCAGTTTTAAGCATTGCATGCTCCCACTCAAAAAACACCGGGTTCGGTTTCTGGCGTGTCCAAAAAATGCACGAAGAAAATGGTGCCACCGGAGATACGCAAAGTTTCAATAAAATAGGGCTTTAAAAAGTGGGTTAAAAATTTATCGCAAAATTCCATCAGCCACCAACTCACAGGCAGACAGACAGACAAATGCCGACACGAAGTTAATAAAGAGAATTAAAAAAAAATAAGTTCCTGTGTACGTGATAATATACAGTTGCCGTAAACTATATACTGTGTTCACATGTATGGTTGAGTTGATGTATGAAATAAAAAAATATGGGTTTATGATATTGTTACGAAATTTAGGCTATTCGTGAAGGATTTTGCAAATAAAACACAACACACTATTATTAATTAATAAATTACAACTTTATTAAACAAATAGTAAAAATAACAAAAGTTCACAAAGTACACTGGTGATAATTTTTTTAAGTACACAAAAACACATATTGCAACAATACTTGTATTTCCTTACTATTCCTTTAGTTGCTAGCTTTTCAACTGCTCTGGTTGAATTCCAAATAAGAACTGATCTGCTGGTTCAAAACGCCGTGCTATTTATACTCGTTGAAAAGTTTCCAGAAACTTCAATTCCTATAGACAGAAATATCAAGAAAATACCAGAACATTGTGGCAACTTCCCTTATTTACAACTAACCATACTCATATGTAATGAGTCATCTTCTAAAAACAAACTATGTACATGATAAACATCTGCAATCATGTACCTACAGTCAAACCGGACAAACCGGACTAACCGGTTTGACTACTATTTTTACCAGTACATAATGATTTAAATTTATGTCCGTTAATCTTTGAAATAATGTAATGAATCTTACAGCCTTAAAGTATGCAATTCTAAATTCTAATTTAGTGCCTATTTTTGAACGAGTATGTACCTTGTGATTTATCTTGGGATTCGTTTTCCATTATCGCTAATAACTACTTTTCGTAACATTACCCCCACCTTAATTCTGTTCTGTTTAGATTCAGAGCTACCTCTAATGTTCTACCTTGTTAATCTGTTGATGCGGACAACTTCCTTTTGACATCAGGGGCTTTTGTTGGATCTGATATACTGCGCCGTTGTTCCTCTTGTAGGGATATTCGCAACTTTGCTGTGGTTTCTGTAATTTCTTGGATTTGTATAGCCAAACGAAATCTCCTTCCCGAAATTTTTCATAGTTCGCACGCAGGTGATTCTGTGTTTTCATCCATTCGATACCATTCACTATGTTGTTCTTTACTGTTGCATGGACATTAAAGATCCATGGTCTTTGATCGCCTTCCTTTGCAACTTGCTCATTAAAAGACGCTACACATTTGCATCGATGCGTTTTCCCTCTAGCTGTTTTTTGCAGTTCTCTTATTGGAACACATTTCGCACATGTTCGGCACCAGTTTTCGACATCTTTGCAGAAACGATTTCTTACTTACCACTTCTAACTTTATCTAATATCCTCTTAATTCCCAAGTGTTCCAGTGTGTGTTTTGTGAAGAACCTTGTTCACCAAATTCGTTGGTAACACTACCTTTGATTTGATATACCGACCATCGGCAAATTTACATTGCCTTACCAGTAGTCCATCTTTAAATCTCAATGACTACCATTGAGCCCAGTAACTTTTACTGTCGGACTTGCTGTTGCAATTTCGTGGCACTGCGGTCTTTCTCCTGTCTTCTGATGCGATTGTATTGGGGGACATAAATCTTTCTGAATGACCCAACATTGTGATTGCAAGTAATTCTGAGTGGTATTTCCACATTACGCTATCTCAGTACTTAATTTCTCAAATCCAAGTGCCATCTGATGCGCTATCATAATGTCCAGATCCAATATGCATTCGTCTTCAACACGGGCAACAATATACCGATGTCAAAACCTTAATCATCCAAACTAGACTTGTTGTGCACTCTGTTTACTTGCTCTCCAGACACCATTTCAGGACTCACAATTCATCTGAAAGCTCCTGTGTCTAGAATAAAATCGCAAGGTCTTCTCTCCAATAAGCCATTAATAACCAGACTGTTGCAATCCCTTCCAAGTTTTGTACTGCACATTGTGACTCTGGGATATTCCCTTGTCTTCTTCAGCCTTTGCTCCACCTTATTCAAATGTTGTGCATCTATACACCGTAATCTTTCCAGATTATTGATACAATTCACAGGTTGTCTCATCATGTTTCCAGTGGTCAGTTCCTTGCAATCCCGAATGAAATGTTCTGTTTATCAGGTTATTCAAATCTAAAACATCTTAATGAAGAATCGAATCTGCCATTTCTGTCGTTTTGAAAGCAACCAGTGGTTGATTTTTGGATCTCCTCTCCAATTAGAGCTTTTATTTGTGCGACGTCCTCTGCTTCTAACTTGCGTAGCTGCTTCATACTCCAAAGCCGATGCCAATACTTGATTCATTGTTTTTAAAATCTCTATATTAACTTCGCATGCCCGTGGCTGGCTGGCTGGTCAGATCTTGTGATTAATTTTTAACCCAGTTCCCGAAGCCCGATTTTATTAAAATAAGTTTTTTAAAAATTGACCTGATTTTCTTCAAATTTTATACACATGTGTATCTCCGATGGGAAAAACTTTTTGTAAAATTTTTTGAGCGACCCTCCCTATGGTGCCCATATAAATTTTTTTTAAATCAACCCATTAAAATTTTTAAAAGTAGCCTGATTTTCTTCAAGTTTAACGCACATGTGTATCACTGATGGACAAAACTTTTTGTAATTTTTTTTGAAATGATCGTGCCCATATAAATTTTTTAAAAATTATCCCAATTTTCTTCAAATCTTAAACACATGTTTTTCACTTCCTATTGAAATTTGGGTGTGATCGGTGACAACAGTTTTTGTAAAAATTTTGAAGTTCTAATATTAATTTTTTCCAAATTAACCCGGTTCAAACTTTGCACACATATGTATCTCCAATTAGAGAATTTACATGAAAAAATTTTATAGGTTGTTTTTTCATCTCGATGTTGTGCTCAAATTAAGTTTTAATTGCTCATCTCGGATAGCATTGATAAACGCATCCACTGCCAGTCCGTCGAAGATACCACCCGAAATCCCACAATAGGCTTGTCATGATAGCTTAGTTATTTCCCGTTCTAATACTTGAACTCGCTCTCCTCGCTGTTGCTTCTTAATCTGGAGCTGTGTTTTGCTTAGATGCTGGGTATGACATTGCCCATAACGCAAGTCCAACTCTTGCAAGATTCTTCCGGAACTCATCTCGATATTTGGAATCATTTGCAATACGTCTGCTGCCTCGCTGTTCTTCCGCACCCCATCCATTGTGCTGTATAGCAGCTCCAAAGTATGGACTTAGAAATTTTCTTAATCTGGAGCTGTGTTTTGCTTAGATGCTGGGTATGACATTGCCCATAACGCAAGTCCAACTCTTGCAAGATTCTTCCGGAACTCATCTCGATATTTGGAATCATTTGCAATACGTCTGCTGCCTCGCTGTTCTTCCGCACCCCATCCATTGTGCTGTATAGCAGCTCCAAAGTATGGACTTAGAAATTTTCAAAAGCCGTATCGCCATCAAAAGTAGGTGGCTTCAAAATTTCTTTCTGGTTACCAGAAGATTCTGGAATGACTCTGGGACTGCTTTGTTGAGTTTTTTCGCTGACGAACTGAGTACTGGATAGTGGTACTCAGTTCATCAGGGAAAACCGGTTCTCAAACCCTTTAATGATTGCTTCCAGACCACTCACTTCTTCATGAATTCCGTTTATCTTACTTTTAAGCGATTTTTGAATTCCACTCATTTCACCATTTAGGTCCAGCTTCTGATATGGTTGATCGAATTTGGAATTTAATTCCTGCTTTAGTTCTCGGCTTTTTTTCTGCGATTGTTAAATTTGAACAGCAAACTTATCGGCCAATTTGGAATTTAACTGTTGATTACTTTGGTCGAATACTTTCTTCAGCTTTTCGCTTTACTGTTCCAAATTGTCACTAATTTTAAAATTCAATTCTTGCTTCTGCTGGTCCAATTTCTCGTTTAGTTTGGAACTCAATTCTAGATTCATCTGTTTATTTTCCTGACTCAGTTGCTGCGATTGTTCACGTTGCCGGTCCAGCTTGCTGTTCATTTGCTCATTTTACTGCTTCATTTAAGAATTCAAATCTTTTCTTAACTCTTGACTCTGTTCACTACGCTGGTCAAATTTACTGTTAATTTGTTGTATTAGGGCATTAAACATTGCTTCCATGTTTGACACTTCTTTATTTTCCGAAGTAGACGGTTTTCGTTCCACTAACTCTGTCTTAAATTGAAAACACTCCTTACTTACTTACTGCTTTTCCCCTTTAACGACTTGTTGCAGTCGGAGAAATAACTCTTGCTTAATTCCCGCAGTGCTTAGGCCTCACTTTTTTTAAGCTCCTGGGAACTATAGGATATAATGTTCGCTGTACTTTCCATTTTATTATTTACTGTTTATCGATTTGTAAAATTTCACTTAATTTATTTACTATCTCAAGGCTAGGAAAATCACCAATTAATTTATTTATTTTCCAACCAGTTGCAAAATCCCACTTCTGACACCAATTGTTATGAAATTAAGGCTTTTGAGTTCGTAAAGGATTTTGCAAATAAAACCCAAAACCCGTTTATTAATAAATAAAAAACAACTTTATTAAACAAGCAGTAAAAAAAACAACCCATAAAAATTAAAATTTTTCTTATAAATTCTCTAATCGGGTATACACACACACACACACACTGCGTGCTCGTTTTGTGGCAAAATCATCCACGAAGTAACGCAGCGGCAGCGAACAGCGGTGCTCACAAAGCACAGAGCTCAGACTTTGCCGTGATCTGATGCGATATAGCGATATTTAAAAATTGTATATTGGGGTCCCCAAGGGGCCGATCGCTCCAAATTTTTACAAAAAGTGTTTTCCATCGAAGACACACATGTGTAAAAAATTTAAAGAAAATCGGGTAAATTTTGTAAAATATTTGTATGGGAGCCCCCCGACCCCGCGGCCCGAGGGACCTCAAATTTTAATAGAAAGTGTTGTCTTAGGAGATATACATGTGTGCAATAAATTTCAATAAAATCGGGCTGTAGGAAGTGGGTTAAAAATTTATCACAAGATTTGGCCAGCCAGCCACGGGCAAGTGAAATTAATATAGAGAATTTAATAACAAAAGTTCAACAATACTTGTATTTCATTACTATTCCTTTAGCTGGAAGCTCTTCAATTGCTCTGGTTGAATTCCACAGAAGAACTGAACTGGTGGTTTAAAACGCCGTGCTATTTATACTCATTAAAAAGTTTCCAGAAACTTCCATTCCATCCATCGAGAAAATAGACCTATATAGAAATATCGAGAAAAGTATTTTTCACGGTGTCCCTTCACTCGCGAATGGGTGACAAACGTTGCGAGAGTAATAACTTGTCACGGAAAGCTTCTCAATTCGCCGTTCGGAGCCGGCCTTAAATTGCACGTCCCTTCATTTGTGTCGAAAAATATAAATGCGCAACACAAATGGTCGCGAGAAGCTAGGCCTTGGACCGCAATGGTCTGTCGCTCCAAATATTATTATTATACTCATATGTTATGAGTCATATTCTAAAAATATACTACATGAAAAACATGTGCAATCATGTACCTACCCACAAACCGGACAAACCGATTTGACTACTATTTTGAATAGTACATAATGATTTAAACTCATATTCCGTTAATCATTGAAATAATCTAATTAATCTTACAGCCTAAACGTATGCAATTCTAATTATTGCCTATTTTTGGACGAGTATGTACATTGGCGGTCAGTCATCAGCAGAAATAGGGGGAATAATACAGAATGCTCTAGAATTGCATGTGGCCGTAACTATCTCTGACTGGTGGAAGTGCGATCAAACCTCCACGTGGTGGCCGCTGGTAATTTTCCTCCAATGTAGGAAAAGATGAATGATCGGGATCGTCCCTTCAAAGTAAGGTTAGCGCGAGGCCAATAACCTCGCCTGTAAAAAAAATTATTATTACGGAACCCAAAATCAGCCTCGGATACACTGATGAACGACGACGACCACGGCAACGAAAACGGCTAAACGATTTAGGAATTTTCTCATGGAACGTACGCTTGCGTACGTATAGAGCTCGAGCTGCACAGCAGCTAGCCGATACCCTGTCCAAATATAATGCTGACTTAACAGATGCGGTGGACAGGGAATGGTGTCTTACAAAAATCAGGATATGACATTTATTACAGCTGTCATGCAAGACATCATGTGCTCGGGGTGGGGTTTCTAGTCAGCAAAAGAATGAAACCCACCGTTATCGGCTTTAATGCAGTAAATGAACGGCTATGCACCCTTCGCGTGTGGGGCAAATTTAAAAACATAAGCCTCATAAACGTTCACGCACCTACAGAGGATTCCCTAGATGATGAAAAAGAAGAATTCTTTGAATCAGTCGAACGGGAACTCCATCCCTGCCCTCAGTATGATGTAAAAATCATTCTGGGGGATATGAATGCTAAAATAGGTAGGGAGCCAGTATTCAGGCAGTACATTGGCACCCATAGCTTACACGAGAACATTAATGACAATGGACATCGAGTCATAGAGATGGCAGCAAGCAAAAATTTGGTCGTTGAGAGTACAAGGTTTGCGCGTCAAAATATCCACAAAGCCACCTGGGTATCTCCCGATGGAGCCACTCGCAACCAGATAGACCACGTGTTGATAGACCGCCGCCATAACCCGAACCTGATGACGGTACGAACGTACCGAGGTGCCAACGTCGACTCGGACCACTATCTTGTTAGTATGGTGCACCGAACGCGGATTGCATCATCACGGAAGACTGCATCCGCAAATCAGATTCGAGTCAACACGGCTGCCCTTCGCAATGCAGAGACCATAAGCAACTACGGTCAAGCGTTAGGACTCGCCCTAAATGCAGGGAGAGTAAGTCCTGGGGCTGAGATGTCGGGCGTAGAAGAGAAATGGACACGTCTTAAGAATACTGTCATTAGTACTGCTGACTCCATCTTAGGCAGTAGTCGTAGAGATCGAAACGACTGGTTCGATGACGAATGTTAGCTAGCGACTGAACGTAAGAATGTTGCGTACCGAGCAATGCAACAATCTCATAGAACGCGGGCACGCGAAGATGAATATAAAGAGCTCAGAATATATGGAAAAACAGTTCACCGGCGAAAGAAGCAGCCTGGGAGAAGAACCTCGTCCGTGAACTGGAACAGTACAGAGAGCAAGGACCGCACCAGGCGCGGAAGTTCTACTAAAGAGTCCGCGGTATGATGCAATATACACCGCGTTGCACATACTGCAAGGACAAAGAGGGTAATCTGATCGCCGATCTTAAAGGCATCTTAGAGCGATGGTAAGAGCACTTTCATGAGTTGCTAAATGGCCAGCTAACTGAAGAATTGGAGGCTCCACCAATGACCGAAGATCATACTATGCAGCCGCCACCAAGCATAGTCGAAGTTAGCAGAGCGATAAATCGGCTCAAAAATAATAAGGCCCCGGGATCTGACGGGATCCCAGTGGAACTGAAAAAAATAGGAGGCCCCACATTACACCAAGCAATTCATGAAATAATAGTGCAAGTATGGGAAGAAGAAGTTATGCCAGAAGACTGGTGAAGAGGCATCCTGTGCCCCATACATAAGAAGGGAGATATCACAAAATGCAGCAATTATCGCGGTATAACGTTGTTGAGTACCGCGTATAAGATTTTCTCCTTTATCCTTCAAGACAGGATAGCCCCATACGCTAAAGTCATCATTGGTCCATACCAGTGTGGCTTCATCCCAGGCAAATCAACAACTGATCAGATTTACACCCTAAGGCAGGTGATGGAAAAATTTCTAGAGTTTCAAAACTCACTACACCATCTTTTTATAGACTTTAAAGCCGCCTTTGATAGCATAGCCAGAGTAGAACTTTATAAAGCCATGAGAGATTTCGGCATCCCAAATAAACTGGCACGACGATGTAGGTTGACCATGACCAATGTTATAAGCCAAGTAATAATATCCGGATCACTATCAAGCCCATTCAACATCTTTAACGGGCTCCGACAAGGGGATGGACTGGCCTGCGTCCTCTTCAACCTGGCGTTGTAGAAAGTGATCCGAGACTCTGACGTAACGGCGAGAGGAACAATCCTCTATAAGTCCATTCAGATACTGGCTTACGCAGACGATATTGACATCGTTGGTAGAAACCAAAGAGCTGTACAGGAAGCTTTCATCCAGATAGAGCAGGCGGCACGAAATCTGGGGCTGCACATAAATGAGAGCAAAACAAAGTACATGGTGGCCACGTCTGCGAGTAGAAGATCCAACATTGGTCCCTCAATTCAGATAGTGAAGCGCGAATTTGAAGTAGTGCAATCCTTAAACTATCTCGGGTCAACTATAGCAGCCGATAACAGCAAGGAACCAGAAATACGCGCACGGTTGCTTAAAGCTAACAAAGTCTACTATAGCCTGTCAAGACTCTTTAAATCCAGGAACTTCCAAGCATCCAAGCTGCTGATATATAAGACAATGGTCATACCAGTACTTACATATGGATCCGAGACTTGGGTGCTTAGCAAAAAGCATTCTGACCTCTTAGCCGCGTTCGAGAGAAAAGTCTTGCAGAGAATTGTTGGCCCCGTATGTGAGGAAGGACGATTCCGGAGACTCTATAATGATGAGATCTACGAGCGTTACCGCGATGTCGACATCGTGAAGAAAATTAAGCTCGGTAGGCTCCGGTGGGCAGGACACCTAGCTCGCATGAGCGAAGAGGATCCTGCTCGGAAAGTCCTTTGCGGTAGGATTTATGGAACACGACAGCGAGGCCGGCCAAGCCTACGCTGGAAGGATGGCGTAGACCAGGACGCCCAGAGTTTAGGAATGCCAAACTGGATGATATCGGCTCGAAATCGGGACCGGTGGAGAGACTTTTTGCGGGAGGCCAGGACCGGACCCCGGTTGTAGAGCCAAATATGATGATGATGTACATTGCGATTTATCTTGGGACTTGTTTTTCATTATCTGCGCTTGTTTGGTTTATTTCTTTGCGTGGATGGGATGATTAGATAAGATGATGATGAGGACTGCAAAGTGTTTCAATTGCCTGAGAAATTGCACGTGTGATGTTGAATGCACGTGTGATGTTGAATGCACGTTCTAAAGCGACATCAATGAGTTATTCGATGTAAATTTTTAATCATTCCAGCGATTGATTGAAGATATTATGGAAATAAATTCACATTCATTAGTTATGCGTTTTCACAATTTTGTAAGAATAAAATTGTGTTCTCGCATCTCGGTATGTGGTAATTTAACGCAAATGAAAAACTTTACACCGGTAGATCGAATTAATAAGTGTATTTTATAAATTTAAATTTATAACCAAATGGAATTTACAAATTCTACAAAAGGAGGACACGTCTATATTGCGTGGCAAATAAAATTAAAGAGAGGTGAGTTGACATTTCGATTTGATTGATTTTCAACTTTGATGGATACACAACAAAAACTTATGATGGATACATAATTGGGCTTGTCAAACATATTACTCCCCCCCCTCCCTTTAGGAATTTCATTTCTTAATGATTAATCGTACAAATTTTGTTACAGGACGTTTTATTTCGTTTCGAGATGTCTTCAGTGTTACCACCCTTGTAATGCCGTCACTTCCTGGATGAAATGTTGTGATTCTGCCACGCATCCACTGACTTGGATGCAGATTATCTTCTCGGATCAGTACCAGATCATCAATTGCAAATTCGCATGTTGTCATTTTCCATTTGTTGTAGACTCGTAAGGTAATCGCGATGCCATTGCTTCCAAAACCCTTGGAGTCTTTGCTGAATATTTTGCCATCTGGATAATTTGTGCAATAGCACATCGTCTAGATCTGGTTCTGGAACAGCTGTCATCGACGTTCCAATCAGGAAATGCGCAGGAGTGAGGACTTCTAAGTGAGCTGGATCGTCGTTTATTTTACAGAGAGGCTTGGAGTTAAGTAGCGATTCAACTTGAATTACTAGTGTGGTCACCTCTTCAAATGTAAGGTTGGTGTTGGCTTCCCTTTTTAAGTGATACTTGAAGGATTTTACTGACGCCTCCCATAGGCCACAAAGGTGCGGTGAACGTGGAGGAATAAAATTGAAGTGATGCCTTTCTGTAATAGAAACTCAGAGATTAAAAAACTAGTTGACTGGTTTATGATCTGATGTTGTTTTAACTGCTGTAATTCTCTATTTGCACCCACGAAATTTGGCCCATTGTCACACCATATCTGTTCAGGAACACCGCGTAGAGCCACGAAGCGTTTTAAGGCAGCCAGCTGTACAGCTTTAACAGCTAGGTAGACGAATACCGCAACATATGCTTTTTCCAGAGGGGAATTTTTTCGTTTGCTATTTTTAATTTAAAAGGGTCCGGCGTAATCCAATCCAACTTTGAAACTGGACGACTTTGAGTGTATCTTTCTGATGGTAAGTCAGTCATTTTTTGTTCAGACTTATGGGAGCGATAACGGATACAAATTGTACATGATTTTATGCAATGTTTAATCATATACCGTGTTCCAATTATCCAGTATTTGTTCCGCACAATACTCAACGTTAGTGTGTTACCTGCATGCATATTGATAATGTGAACTTAACGGATTATCAATTGACAAACTGTATGATTTTTGGTAATATGACTGGGTGTTTGGCCGCATATGATATAGATGATTTTCTTAATCGCCCACCTACTCGCAATCAACAAATGGGTTAAGTGACGAGAGTGGGCTTTTCACAGGTAATGGCTGATTCTTGCTTAGAATCGTAAGTTCATAATTAAATGCTGATTTTTGAACATTACGAAGAAGTATTGCTTCTGCTTCATTCATTTCTGTTGGAGTTATTGATTTGGTTTTGTTTTGCAAATTATTTAGTTCCTTTTTCAATCCAAATCTCAATACATAGAACATGATTTTTTGTATTCTAGACCTAGATGAAAATTTGTTTATTAAATTTAAATCTATGTTATCTTCATGGGTCATTGCTGTAAACACATTTGTATATTTTGACCTTTCCTCGGTTATAATGCCATCGGTAAATTCTGCGGCTGAGGTTGATTTTGGACAACTTTGTTCTTTGTCGTGTAACCAATAGGGGCCATGCCACCAAAGTTGTGACAATGCCTTTGGTTTTAATCCCCTGGATATGACATCAGGGGCATTATACTACGATTCAACATGACACCATTTATTACGTGGAATAGATTCAAGGATCATTGCTGTTCGATTACCTATGAAACTCTTCCATCTTCGAGGAACATCAGATAGCCAATGCAAGGCTATCATTGAGCAATACAAATACCTCTATGCATGCAAATACCTCTAGGTGTTTGTATTCTAGAGACTGAATACAATAATTCACTGCGTTGCACAAGAGTACTGCCCCACAGAGTTCGAGCCTTGGAAGTGATATTTGTTTTAATGGCACAACCTTACTTTTAGCGTGAACAATATTTACGGTTACTTCATCAATATCATTGACAGCTCGCAAGTAATTAACACAACCGTAAAAGCGGCTTCAGACGCATTACAAAAAGCATGTAGTTGAATGCATTTTGGTTTAACGAATGTTGTCAATCTTCGTGTAATTTGTATTGATTCAAATTCTGGCATTAAGAAATACAGATCTTGCCACGCGTTTATTATCGCATCAGGTAAACTCGCATCCCACTCATGTTTTTGCAACCACATTTTCTGTAACAAGATTTTGTGTAATATAATTTTTGGTGCAAGCCAACCTAACGGATCGTATACTTTAGAGGCGATTGACAAGATTTTCCGCTTTGTCCAGCATAGCGTTTTAATACACGCATCATCCTCAATTAACTTGGGAATGTTCTGAAGCTCTTGAGGTGCAAAAGGAATTTTCAAATTCTTGTGCGTTTGATTTCCATTTTCGCAAATAGAACCCGCTTTTACTCAAGATCTCACTTAAGTGTTCTTTAAGTACTACAGCCTCATTAACATTGTCACAGCCGGTCAGCAAGTCCTCGATGTAGAATTCGTTATTAATAATATGCGTAACGTCTGGATATAGTTAATAAAACGGTTCTATCGATTTTTTAAGCGATTTAACTGCAAGGTGCGGTGCACAAGCTGTGCCATATGTTACGTTTTCAAAAGTTTAAGACGATAGTTGAAAGATCTGTTTGCAATTTTGGACCGATAAGAAGAAAATCATTTAGCGACTTTTGTGTGCTGGTCTTGCAAGAACCATCAAACACGACTCGCAGCTTAGTGGTGCTGCTATTGCTTTTGAAGACAGCGTGATGTGGTAAAAAATATTTTTTATCATCTTGTAGCGGAATTTCGTCCCAGGGTATAAACGTCATATGGCCCAATGCAATATATTCATTGAACAATGCCTGTAGGCGTCGATATGCTGATATGCAACTTGAAATGAACTGCCTAGTTCCGGCCTTGGCTCCTTAAATGGCAGTCTCACAATAAATTTGCCGCTCTGATCTCGTATTGTCGTTTGGTTGTAATACTCTTCACATGTATTGACTGGCAATTCTGCATGATACGAAACTTCCTCGATCTCCCAGAATTTCTTCAACAGTTGTTGAATATCATCTATTGTATACATTTTTGGTTCGGTTTTTACATGTAAGCTTATGTTGGATGGCTTAACAGTCAATGTTCCAGTAATTAACCAGCCAAATTTAGATGAGATTAATTTTGGGAGCCCTTCCACTACGCGTTGTTCTTGATTTAGTATTTCGAAAAATATGTCAGCCCCTAGCAGGACATCGATCTTATTCGGTTTGTAAAACTCTGGGTCCGCTAAGGTTAACGCCGAAGTTACGTTGTTTAATTTAATTGGTTTAGTTGGTAATAAACTTGTAATGTTTCTTATGATATAAGCCGTGACATTTAATGCATAGTGCTTGTCTATACGAGAGGAGATGGTCATATCGATTTTCCCCTCTGTTTTACCAGCCGATGTACATGCTAGCCTGTGAATAGATATGGAAGGTTGGCTTCGCTTTAGGGCTAGGCGTTGAGCACAGTATTCGGTGACAAACGACGTTTGCGATCCGGAATCTGATAGTGCTCGGAATGACTGGAGTTCTCCGGTATGTAATTTAATATGTATAATGGCAGTTGGTAGTACCGTGTGTGGCGATGAATACAGTGTATGTATAACTTGTGCATTTGGTTGAGTATTAAACAAATATGATGGTTGAACAAGGCGAGGTTTTGATAAGGAGGTCCAGGATTAACGCTATCGACTATTGGTTTGTCAATGCAAGGTTCACTCCATGGCGCATGATGTCTTGTCACTTCCGGAATCACAATAGTGATTGCGATTCATCGTGACCAGAATGTAGTAGAGTATGGTGACGTATCGTACAAATCATGCATGTGGACTTGCTGAAACATTTTGCAGTTATGTGACTCATTTTTAAGCAGTTTCGACATAAATCATAGTCGTTTACCAGTTTGAGTCTCAAATCTACTGATTGATTTTTAAAGGCTAGACATATTAATAATGGATGCTGCTGCTTACAAGCTAAGCAATTGAAATTTTTGTTAGGAATAGCAGTTAAAAAAGATTTCGCAGTAGGTTTTAAGGACTGCCTTTTAGTTGTTGCGTCGCAAATTTCCAGAGCATCACACCTTTGGTTTAAAAGACTTGCGAAGGTAGGAAAATTTGTACCGACTGAATGATTTGCCCACATTTGTTCGACTCATTGTGAATTTTGTTCAACAATATGTGAATAAGCCATGGGTTGCGAGCTTCTGCTTGTTGTCCTATTGAGCGAAGTCTACGTATTACCTCGTCAGCTGCTTCTCAAATGCAACGTAGTTCCTTGGTGTTAGCTTGCACACATGGTTTCTGATCAAAAAAAGTCAGCGATGTCACAATGGGATTCATTTTGTTGCAGCGACTACATAATTTGTCCCATGCTTCTGCATAATTGTTTTCGGTGATGGTAAGATGCCGTATAAGAGCAGCAGCTTCACCAGTTAATAGCCCTTTTAGTATTTGCAATTTGTGTTCATCACTGATATTTTGATTGCTATGAATCGCGGTTTTAAATAAGTCATGGAATCATGCCCAATATTTATAATCACCTGAGAATTGTTCAATCTGAATTTTTGGTAGACGTACTTGTTGTGATGTATTCACGCCTTCATAAAATGTCTTGTTGGTCGATAAACTGTTCTAGGGTGGTATTTAAACCATGTGCGTCATTGTACGCGCCTTGTAATAATTGAGATCTACCTGATCGGTTGGAGTATACGTGGGAAATTCAAATAATTCCACCTCATGGTCATTGAACGTTCGATACCTAACCTCTTAAAGCTTGTGGCGAGTTTTAATGCCTTCGAGGTTAGTTTCTGCCGTAATCTGTTCGGCAAATCGCGGAATGTGAATTATTTGATTATGAGCCCATTCGCGCAATCGCTCTAATCTCTCCATTATAATGCAAATATTTCAAAAGAATAAAAAGAACGATAAATTTTACTTATCTGTGGTTGTGGGAAATTCCCGGGTTTCGGCAACAAAATGTTTGGTTTATTTCTTTGTGTGAATAGAATGATTAAATGAGATAATGATGACGACTGCGAAGTGTTTCAATTGCCTGAGAAATTGCACGTGTGATGTTGAATGCACGTTCTAAAGCGACATCAATGAGTTATTCGATGTAAATGTTTAATCATTCCAGCGATTGATTCAAGATGTTATGGAATGAATTCACATTCATTAGTTATGCGTTTTCACAATTCTCTGTATGTGCAATATGAGAAATATTGAATTTAACGTAAATGAAAAACTTTACACCGGTAGATTGAATTAATAAGTGTACTTTATAAATTTAAATTTAATAAATTCTACAAAACAAGTCTATATTGCGTGGCAAATAAAATTAAAGAGAGGTGAGTTGACATTTCGATTTGATTGATTTTCAACTTTTGATGGATACACAACAAAAAATTATGATGGATACACAATTAGGTTTGTCAAACAGCGATACTAACTACTTTTCGTAACAATATTCTATATTGTGAGTGCTCTGGTGTAAACTCAACTCTCCACCCTCCACAACACTTTCATCTTTATTCTATCCCAATTCTGTTGGAGCATGTATATTTTTGCACACAAATGAAGGGGACCTACATTTTTAACGGCGAATTGAGAAGCTTTGCGTGACAAGTTATTACTCTCGGACATTTTTCAGACTTTCGCGAGAGGTGGGACACCGTGAAAATACTTTTGGTGTTACTGGGACTCGAACCACGAACCTCCTGCTCAGAAGCCATGCTCTCGTGCACTGAGCACTGAGCCACGGCGCCCAATATGCTGAAGATAATATGCACTTTTACACGCCTCACACGCGACTGGCGGCACGCGCGACAAACGAAATCTCAGAAATGCCCTACAAGACTACGCTGTTCACAAAAGTTCAGCTTCCTAGGCCGTGTAAAAGTTCGTTAAAAAGGACCCCAAAAAAGTAGAAACTAACAAACAGAGTAAAGTCAATTTACAAAAAGTTTTTAAAAAAACAACCCATAAAAATTCAAATTTATCGTGTTAATTCTCTAATCGGAAACACACAATGTGCAAAGTTTGAGGAAAATCGGTCTACTTTTTAAAAAAATTATATGGGAGCACCTAGGCCCTGGAGCCCGATCACTTCCACATTTTTAAAGAAAGTATTGTCAACGGAAATGCTCATGTGTACAAACTTGAGAAAAAATAGGGTTAATTTAAAATAAAAACAACCGATACAAATTAAATTTGTTCGTGTAAGTTCTCTAATTAATACACAATGTGCAAAGTTTGAATAAAATCGGGCTTTAGGAAGTATGTTAAAAATTGATCACAAGATTCTGCCCACCAGCCAGCCAGCCAGCCACGGGCACGCAAAGTTAATATGGGAGCCCCTCGGCCCTGGAGCCTAATCACTTCAAAAGTTTTACAAAAAGTGTTGTCACCGGAGATACATATGTGTATAAAATTTAAATAAAATCGCGTACATTTTTAAAAAGTTATATGGGAGCCCCTCGGCCCTGGGCCCACTTCCAAATTTTTTCAAAAAGTATTGTCCGTCGGAATAAACACGGCTGCATAAAATTTGACGAAAATCTGGTAAATTTTTTAAAAAATTTGTTTGGGAGCACGGGGCCAATCACTACCAAATTTTTACAAGAAATGTTGTCCATCAGAGACATCTGTATAAAATTTGAAGAAAATTGGGTTAATTTTGAAAAATTTATATGGGAGTCTCTTGACCCCAGGACCCGATCTCTCCAAACAATTTTACAAAAAGTGTTGTCCATCGGAAACACGTGTGTATGAAATTAAAAGAAAATTTGTATGGGCACCCCTCAGCCCTAAAGCTCCAAATTTTAATAGAAAGTGTTGTCACCGGAAATACACACGTGTTTTATAAATTGATCGCAAGATTCCACGACAGACAAACAACCAAACAGATCTAATCGCACGCAAAGTTAATATAGAAAATTTAAATTTGTTATCATTTTTAAAACAAAAACAACAATTATCATTTTAAGTGATCTGTAGTAGGATAGTTGATTTTAACTACACTTCTCGTGTGTACTGTGTACTTGAATAATAATGCCTTTTGGAGCAATCTTGACAATTTGAAAATGTCCAAATATTGAAATATGAATTTGATAAATAAATCAAACAAAACGCAAGAATAACATTCAAATCATTGTATTTTTGGCTATTTCAGCTGTTTCTGGAGCGCCAGTTGATGATGATTTAAGTAAAGCAATGACAACAATATCATTTTCAATATATGAAAATAGCACGTCCATAATAATGAGCAGCAGTACAGAAGCACCAGGCACCCCGTCGACGATTTCAGCAAAAACTATATACAAGCACCAAATTAGAAAATATCCGGTTGATTTTACGAGTATATTGTCCAAAAAGCATTGGGCCAACACAGGTAGTTATAAGAGTCTGTGAGATGAGATGATAATTAAAATTTAAATTACTTTCTTTTATTAATTAGAGAACTTAGTGCTGCTTTTTTACATTTTTACTGTAACTTTTGAATGAAATAGCCATTTTTTTTGTAAATTAAACTTGTTTACTTATTGGAAATTTTTTGAATTTTTATTATAATGTAAATAATATAAGTACATTTTATGTAAATACTTATTATACCTACTTAACAAAAAGAGATATACAGCCCTTATCCTTTATCTATAGACAACAACACCCATACACATCCTTGTAAGCACGGTTGAGAAATCATTATGCTCCCAAGAGTATTCTTTACTATTGTTACGAAATTCAGGCTTTCGAGTTCGTAAAGGATTTTTCAAAAAAAACACAACACAAGTTTATTAATTTACAAACAGTAAAATTAACTTAAGATCTCTAATTACACTGGTGATAACTTTAAATGTACACAAAACACTTATTACAATAATGCTTGTACTTCACTACTATTCCTGCAAGAACTTTTCAACTGCACTGGTTGAATTCCAAATTAGAACTAAATACGTCGGCTAAACGCTCAATGAAACTTCTAGAAACTTCCAATCTTATAGACAGAAATATCCAGAAAACACCAGAAAATTGTAGTCTAATTCACTTATTTACAACTAACGATACTTATATGTAATGAGTCATCTTCTTAAAATAAACCACATGTTCAATCAGGTTCTTTTAGAAAAACCGGGCAAACCACACAAACCGGTTTGACTACATTTTGGAATGGTACATAATGATTCAAACTTAAAGTCGGTTAAAAAAACTCCAAATAGATTCTTTGAGGCGAAAGAGATGAAATCCTGTGGTATCACGATGGACCGTCATCGTCTAAGTGTGCTGAGCAGCCACTGCTACCTAAATTTTGAGTTTTATTGAAAATATAATTTACTAGCTTTTCCGGGGCGCTCCGCCACCGGCACACAAGAGTCCCCGCCTTGCCATTACTACCACGGGAGGGGTGTACTACTGCCTAAACCATAAAAAAGCGCCATTTCGATCGTATGTGGGAGATTTTGTTAAGACGCATATTCTTTGAGAGTTTCAGCTGCATCGGACCTCTAGTTTTTGAGTTTTAGTGTCGTATTACAAACCAAAAGGCATCCATTTATATATATATATAGATTATAGTACGTACAAAGAAGAGCAGCACATAGCACACAGTTATTATAATTCCCGTATATGGTGTGATGTTCGTAAAGCACAGAAAGCAGCGAAGAGAACAGTGCAGCAGACAGCCCACAATTATGATGCCCGACCGTTTTTTTTTTGTCGTCTGTAGTTATTTCGTTACAAAATTGGTCGCTACGAAACGCACTTTTACTTGAATGGTATAATATATAGCCTAAGTTCGCTCTGAAAGTCCATCCAGTATTTTCGAAAATTACCTCCTACACATAAACGAACATTACCTCTTTATAATATTAGTATAGAAGTATAGATGAACCCCAATGGACACAGGTGTCCGAAACATTTCAAAATTTAATGAAAACCTGCTCATTACTTTAAAACAAACACTACACAAATTGATAATGCAATTGAATAAACGTTGTGAAAACATATAAAGAACATACATACATACCGATTTTCAATTTAATAAGTATAGATACGTAGATATGTTTGAAGTTGAAAGCCTTAAACAATAACATAACAATAACATCATCACATCACTTCCGAAATTATTGAATATTCAACTTCATATTCTACTTGCCTCCATAGCTAAAACAATACGAAATACAAAATCACTAGAATCATATAACAGGAGTAACAAAAATCTAAAAAAACACAACCCATAAAATGTAAAATTTTTCATGAAAATTCTGTAAAGGAGATACATATGTGTGCAAAGTTTGAACCAGGTTAATTTGGAAAAAATTAATTTTAGAGCCCCTTTACTTCAAAATGTTTACAAAAACTGTTGTCACCAGAGATACACATGTGTAAAAAATTTTTATGGGAGCCCCCGACCTTTAGGACCGATCACTTCCAAATTTCAATAGGAAGTGTTGTCATCGGAGATACACATGTGTTGAACATTTGAAGAAAATCGGGCTAATTTTTTAAAAAATTATTCTGGCCTCAGGTCCGAAAATTGTACAAAAACTTTTTTCCATTGGAGATACACATGTTTCTGTGTTTAAAATGTGAAGGAATCGGGCTAATTTTTAAAAAAATTTGTATGGCCCCCCTCGGGCCTCAGGGCCCGTTCACACCAGAAATTTTACAGAAAGTTTTTACCATCGGATATACACGTGTGTTTAATATATAAAGAAAATCGGACTAATTTTTAAAATATTTATCAGGGAACCCCTCGGGCCACAGGACCCAATCACTCTAAAAATTTTGCAAAAAGTGTTGTCCATCGGAGATACACGTGTGTATAAAATTTGAAGAAAATCGGGATAATTTTTTTAAAAAATTTGTATGGGGCCTCATGAAGCCTGGACCCGAAGTCTCCAAAATTTTTACAAAAAGTGTTGTCCATCGGAGATATCGGTAAAATTTGAAGAAAATCGGGTACATTTTACCCCAAGTTTTAATAGTGCTGTTGTCGGAGACATGCATTTGTGCAAAGTTTCAATGAAATCGGACTTTGGGAAGTGGGTTAAAAATTGATCGCAAGATTCCACGACAAACAAACAAACAAACACACTGGCACGCGAAGTTAGTATAGAGAATTTAAAAATAAATACGAATAACTCGCAATACAATATGAATGAATATTTTTACCAAATTCTCAACACAATTCAGGGTTTTTAAAAAAAATCATAGAGCATAAAATACTAAAATACATAAAATACCTATAGCAAGTATCAAACAAATTTTTATTAAAAACAAGTACTTTTGTAAAAATGCAAAAAAATTGTCACATTTTAATAACTGCACATTCCAACAATAATTTCAGACATTCTCAGTGTGTTTTATAATTAATGTAGCATTACAAATGGTCTGAAATTGTTTCAACAAAATCTCAATGTGTGAAGTTTTTGTCGCATGTCTGCAACAGGTTGCATTTGAGTGTTCTAAAAGCATTCAAAGAGATTAAAACTGAAATTTGATAGCCGATGATCTAATGTCAATTTAACAGTTCATTATACAAAGGTAGAGGTAGGATGAGGACCCTACAGAATGATCGCAGAAGATCTATGTCAATTTAACAGTTCATTATACAACGATAGAGGACATCCTATACGGCTATACGATGAGAATATTAATTCAAGCAGACTTTGTGAATGTGAACTGCTGCAAACGCTTTGTTTGTTTGTTTGTTTCTTAACAGTTATATATTGTTTCAATCATACGACAAAAAACAGGTCTTAAAACATTTTATTTTAAGAATAAATTTAACTATTGAATTTTAAATTAATTATGGCAAATGTTTAAATAAAATGTAAAAATAAATTTGCGCTTTTCCCATTAAATGCGTGTGCAGAATTTAGACACTCGCTAATGATTAACCATAATATCTTTGTTAAATGAGCGATCATGAACTTCAGATAATTGATTATATCTTCGATGGCTGGTGTATCGGTCCATGCATCCACTTAGCTATACGTAACTGAATAATTCGGAATTTTTACAAAAAGTGTTTTCCATCGAAGACACACATGTGTACAAAATTTAAAGAAAATCGGGTAAATTTTGTAAAATATTTGTATGGGAGCCCCACGAACCCGCGGCCCGAGGGGCCTCAAATTTGAACAGAAAGTATTGTCACCAGAAATATACATGTGTGCATAAAATCAATAAAATCGGGCTATGGAAAGTGGGTTAAAAATTTATCAGAAAATCTGACCAGCCAGCTAGCCAACCAGCCAACCACGTGCACGCGAAGTTAATATAGAGAATTTAAAAAAAACAACCCATAAAATTTTTCATCTAAATTCTCTAATCGCAGAAATTGATCCTGGGTCATTTTTTTTTTTTTTTTATTGTAGGAGAAAATCATCGAAAGAGACATTTGACATCAGATGTCAAATTTGACAATGCTCAGATCATTTTATTCTGAGCACTTAGAGCATGCTCATACTCTGAGCAAGTAAGAAACACGAGCATTTTTCTTGAGAACTCTTTGACTGCTCTGAACTAATTTATGAAAACGCCAAATGACATAATATTGTGAAAACTTGTTGTTCTATCTGTAAGTTGATATCGACAACAAAAAACGACATCAATAAAAATACAATTCAGTAAATAAGTAAGTAAGTTGGATTAAGCATAAAACATTTATGTCTCGTTTCATTTGCTGGGTTCATTTGTGCGTGAGCTAAGATTTCTCTCTCTCTCCACAACCAAAACCAAGCAGCGCAGCCGACTGCGCAGCACACACCGCACACAGTCATTAAATTACAACGGTATTCTGATGCCACAATATGATAAAAAAATGTATAAAGGCCTTGCGGCCGAACCCGAACCAAATTTTAGAAAAAGTACATATTGTTTATTGGATATACACATGTGTATAAAATTTGAAAACAATCGGGTAATTTGATAAAATTGATAATTAAAAAAAAATTGTACGATCGCTTCAAAAATTTTACAAAAAGTTTTGTCCATCGGAGATACACATGCGTATAAAATTTGAAGAAAATCGGGAACTTTTTTCATAAAATTTGTATGGGTGCCCCCGACCCAGGGGCCCGATCTCTCCAAAATTTTTACAAAAAGTGTTTTCCATCGGAGATACACATTTGTATAAAATTTTAAAAAAAATCGGGTAAATTGTGTAAAATATTTGTATGGGACCCCGAGGTCCGAGGGGCCTCAAATTTTAATAGAAATTATAATATACATGTGTGCAAAATTTCAATAAAATCGGGCTTTGGGAAGTGGGTTAAAAATTGATCAGAAAATCTGACCAGCCACCCAGCCAGCCAGCCACGTGCACGCGAAGTTAATATAGAGAATTTAAAAAGAGCAGGGTAGGCTGTGTCGAAGACACGGCCGTGGGTTTTGAGCATGACGTCTGTCCGGGACGAAAGAAAAGAAAACAAAGATCTTGTTGTCTGTGGGACATAAACAAGAACGGATATATTAAAAAAAATTATTTCTATACTAAATACAAGTCCTACGACTTGCACCGTAGCTCATCACATACATCATCATCAAATCACATTATATATAAATTATTTATAAGCGAATTTTAATGTTCATAACCACTAACTGTGAAGTTGCTGCATATTGCATATTACTGCCCAAACACAGTAATGCAGCTTTTGGTTTCAACTCATAAAAAAAACAACCCATAAAAATTAAAATTTTTCATCTAAATTCTCTAATCGCAGAAATTGATATGGGAGCCCCTCGATCCTGGGCAATTTTTTTTTATTGTAGGAGAAAATCATCGAAACAAACATTTGACATCAGATGTTAAAATTGAAAAAGCTCAGATCATTTTATTCTGAGCACTTAGAGCACGCTCATACTCTGAGCAAATAAGAAACACGAACATTTATCTTGAGAACTCTTTGACTGCTCTGAACTAATTTATGAAAACGCCAAATGACAGAATATTGTGAAAACTTGTTGTTCTATCTGTAAGTTGATATCGACAACAAAAAAAACGACATCAATAAAAATACAATTCAGTAAATAAAAATGTAAGTTGAAGTAAGCATAAAACATGTATGTCTCGTTTCATTTGCTGGGTTCATTTGTGCGTGCGCTAAGATTTCTCTCTCTCTCTCCACCAACACCATGCAGCGCAGCCGACTGCGCAGCACACACCGCACACAGTCCATAAAGGGCGACGAATATCTGATGCCAGTACAGATATTTAAAAAATGTATAAGGGCCTTGTGGCCGAACCCGGGACCCGATCACTACCAAATTTTCGAAAAAGTATTGTTTATTGGGTATACACATGTGTGTAAAATTTGAAGAAAATCGGGTAAATTTTTTAAAATTTTTGTTTGGGAGCTCCCCGACCCCGCAGCCCGAGGGGCCTCAAAATTTAATAGAAAGTGTTGTCTCCGGAAATACACATGTGTGCAAAATTTCAATAAAATCGGGCCACGGGAAGTGGGTTAAAAATTGATCGCAAGAATCCACGACAGACGACCGACCGACGACCGACGACCCACGGGCAAGTGAAGTTAATATAGAGAATTTAAAAATTTGAGTAGTTTTAAATTAAATTAGTAGAGAAAAGTAGTGAGTACTGAGTAGTGCTGCCCATGCTTCGAAATGTCGCTTTCAAACATACAGGCCAATTATTTCTCATTACATTTCTTTTGCATTGTTCTCTTATTTCTGTAATTGATCGAATAGTTATTTTGAACCGATGTTAATGCCATGTATGATGTTTGATCTTTGACTCAATGGTCGATGGTTGATTCGTTGTTCAGTGGCAGACATCCAACTTACGATCAAACATTCAAAAATCAAAAGAAAATGAAATAGCAGCAACAGCAACGTCGGTTGCAACTTGTGAATGGCCTTGGCTCTTTTTTGTAACATTTGTATTTTTTTTCTCTCTCACAGAGCACTGTATTATTTTATGCAATGTTGATAGAAAGAGCAGAGCAGAGCACTGATAGAAAATGAACAGAGTTTATACTATCACTACGGCTGCGTAAAGAATTAAGAAGCTTCGCAGCTTGTGCTGCACAAAAAAATGGCAGGCAGTCGGTATGCACGAAATTGCGGCTATATTTTGAACCGACTTACAGTCTGCTTGTAGGGCGACAATTTGACATTTACATTTTGCTATTTGCATCCAATTTTAAGTAGCTGCGTAAACCGCGCAGTCGATTTTTCTTTAATGCATTGGCTGAAAAGTGAATTTTTGACCAAAATGCAGTATAAACTGCGCAGGGGCTGAATTCTTGACCGCAGCCTACTACTTCATATGTTTGTTTCGTTCTGCTCTGCTTGATTGTATGTTATTGAAACCACATACATGATCATCAATCACATCACATACAACAGAATAAATAATTTATAAGCTGATTTAAATGTTCATAACAATTTATTGTGAGATGGGTACATATTAAATATATCATATCACTGCACAAACATAGTAATGCAGTTGCGTCGATAGTAGTAGGAGAAGTAAGAGCTGTTAAAAAAATATGTGCGTGTAATCTTTACGCGCGGTTGGAGTGAAATTCTTTGACGTTGTGGCCAATATTACGATTAAATTAAAAGGCACGATTCGCTTGAGAAATTGCTTAGTTCCCGAAATTCCAGACCAAAATGATCATATTCCAGAATTCCCATAGGAAGAAGTCTTATAGCCGCATATTAGTCCTGCATTCCAAATTTCATACGAATCCCTTGGTTCCAAAAATCCCAGACCCTATTGGCCAGATCCCAGAATTTCCATAGGAACAAGTCTTATAGTCACATATTAGTCCTACATTCCGTGTTTCATACGAATCCCTTGAGAAATGGCTTGGTTCCAAAAATCCCAGACCCTATTGGCCAGATCCCAGAATTTCCATAGGAACAAGTCTTATAGTCACATATTAGTCCTACATTCCGAGTTTGATACGAATCCCTTGAGAAATGGCTTGGGTCCAAAAATCCCAGACCCTATTGGCCAGATCCCAGAATTTCAATTGGAACAAGTCTTATAGTCACATATTAGTCCTACATTCCGAGTTTCATACGAATCCCTTGAGAAATGGCTTGGTTCCAAAAATCCCAGACCCTATTGGCCAGATCCCAGAATTTCCATAGGAACAAGTCTTATAGTCACATATTAGTCCTACATTCCGAGTTTCATACGAATCCCTTGAGAAATGGCTTGGTTCCAAAAATCCTAGACCCTATTTGCCAGATCCCAGAATTTCCATAGGAACAAGTCTTATAGTCACATATTAGTTCTACATTCCGAGTTTCATACGAATCCCTTGATAAATGGCTTGGTTCCAAAAATCCCAGACCCTATTGGACAGATCCCAGAATTTCCATAGGAACAAGTCTTATAGTCACATATTAGTCCTACATTCCGAGTTTCATACGAATCCCTTGAGAAATGGCTTGGTTCCAAAAATCCCAGACCCTATTGGCCAGATCCCAGAATTTCCATAGGAACAAGTCTTATAGTCACATATTAGTCCTCAATTCCGAGTTTCATACGAATCCCTTGAGAAATGGCTAGGTTCCAAAAATCCCAGACCCTATTGGCCAGATCCCAGAATTTCCATAGGAACAAGTCTTATAGTCACATATTAGTCCTACATTCCGAGTTTCATACGAATCCCTTGAGAAATGGCTTGGTTCCAAAAATCCCAGACCCTATTGGCCAGATCCCAGAATTTCCATAGGAACAAGTCTTATAGTCACATATTAGTCCTACATTCCGAGTTTCATACGAATCTCTTGAGAAATGGCTTGGTTCCAAAAATCCTAGACCCTATTGGCCAGATCCCAGAATTTCCATAGGAACAAGTCTATAGTCACATATTACTCCTACATTCCGAGTTTCATACGAATCCCTTGAGAAATGGCTTGGTTCCAAAAATCCCAGATCCTATTGGCCTGATCCCAGAATTTCCATAGGAACAAATCTTATAGTCACATATTAGTCCTACATTCCGAGTTTCATACGAATCTCTTGAGAAATGGCTTGGTTCCAAAAATCCCAGACCCTATTGGCCAGATCCCAGAATTTCCATAGGAACAAGTCTTATAATCACATATTAGTCCTACATTCCGAGTTTCATACGAATCCCTTGATAAATGGCTTGGTTCCAAAAATCCCAGACCCTATTGGCCAGATCCCAGAATTTCCATAGGAACAAGTCTTATAGTCACATATTAGTCCTACATTCCGAGTTTCATACGAATCCCTTGAGATATGGCTTGGTTCCAAAAATCCCAGACCCTATTGGCCAGATCCCAGAATTTCCATAGGAACAAGTCTTATAGTCACATATTAGTCCTACATTCCGAGTTTCATACGAATCCCTTGAGATATGGCTTGGTTCCAAAAATCCCAGACCCTATTGGCCAGATCCCAGAATTTCCATAGGAACAAGTCTTATAGTTCCGAGTTTCATACGAATCCCTTGATAAATGGCTTGGTTCCAAAAATCCCAGACCCTATTGGCCAGATCCCAGAATTTCCATAGGAACAAGTCTTATAGTCACATATTAGTCCTACATTCCGAGTTTCATACGAATCCCTTGAGATATGGCTTGGTTCCAAAAATCCCAGACCCTATTGGTCAGATCCCAGAATTTCCATAGGAACAAGTCTTATGGTTCCGAGTTTCATACGAATCCCTTGATAAATGGCTTGGTTCCAAAAATCCCAGATCCTATTGGCCAGATCCCAGAATTTCCATAGGAACAATTCTTATAGTTACATATTAGTCCTACATTCCGAGTTTCATACGAACCCCTTGAGAAATGGCTTGGTTCCAAAAATCCCAGACCCTATTGGCCAGATCCCAGAATTTCCATAGGAACAAGTCTTATAGTCACATATTAGTCCTACATTCCGAGTTTCATACGAACTCCTTGAGAAATGGCTTGGTTCCAAAAATCCCAGACCCTATTGGCCAGATCCCAGAATTTCCATAGGAACAAGTCTTATAGTCACATATTAGTCCTACATTCCGAGTTTCATACGAATCCCTTGAGATATGGCTTGGTTCCAAAAATCCCAGACCCTATTGGCCAGATCCCAGAATTTCCATAGGAACAAGTCTTATGGTTCCGAGTTTCATACGAATCCCTTGATAAATGGCTTGGTTCCAAAAATCCCAGATCCTATTGGCCAGATCCCAGAATTTCCATAGGAACAAGTCTTATAGTTACATATTAGTCCTACATTCCGAGTTTCATACGAACCCCTTGAGAAATGGCTTGGTTCCAAAAATCCCAGACCCTATTGGCCAGATCCCAGAATTTCCATAGGAACAAGTCTTATAGTCACATATTAGTCCTACATTCCGAGTTTCATACGAATCCCTTGAGAAATGGCTTGGTTCAAAAAATCCCAGACCCTATTGGCCAGATCCCAGAATTTCCATAGGAACAATTTTTATAGTTCCGAGTTTCATACGAATCCTTTGAGAAATGGCTTGGTTCCAAAAATCCCAGACCCTATTGGCCACATCCCAGAATTTCCATAGGAACAAGTCTTATAGTCGCATATTAGTCCTAAATTCAGAATTTCATGCGAATCGCTTGGGAAATGGCTTAGTTCCCAAAGTACTGACATTTAAAAGTGGATTACTTAAAAGTGTCTCACTTAACAGTGTCTCACAACAGTGGGACATTTAACATTTTACTTTTTGAACATGCACCCCCTTACACCTTGTAGTGAGACGTTGTCACGTCAAAAGTTTCGATGCAAGCAAAGTACAAAAATATGACAAAACAAGTTGTATGTATGAACTTGTTTTGTCATATTTTTTCAGCTCGTGTATAAGTGTAAATTTTAATTTATAAAAAATTGCTATACACAAACTATAATTATTTTGCCCAGCGGAACTCAAAATCTGACAAGAGGTGTAAACTGTAAAAACTTTTGCAATCTTCTGTGTCGTTACAGATCCAGCAACAGCTTCAACGACGTCAGGTGCCACAACGGGACCGGAGAGACAGCGAACCTTTCGTAACAAACATCACCACGAACACCACTGGGGACCGTTTTTCGAGGAGCCACTAAACACAACATCAGGCGACCATATCGCATCCACAGCATATCTTTTCACGGAAGCCATTCTCAACTGCAGAGTAGGAATGCTTAAGGATAAAACAGTAAGTGAAATCACCAATTTAGTTATGCCAGCCTACAACAGGGACTCTACGACGTCTACGTGTTAACTTGACTATATATATAATGACAAACAAAAGAAAGTCAATGGCATTTTTCTTCTGCTTCTCTAAGGATTTCACGTTTTTTTTTGCGACAATTTATTTTTTGTTTCTAAAAGCAAACACATTTTTTTTAATAAGTTAGTGTTCATTTGTGTGGCAGTGGCAGGATATGAAACAATTATAATACTTATATGTACATACGCTTATATTTTTTGCAATGACAAAAAAATACTGTTTATAATAGATATCTTACACGTGTATATACATATAAATTTAAAAGCAAATACAATGACATATTATATTTAGCAATAAAAAAACGCAACATTTTTCATTTCATTTTAGGTCATGTGGGTGAGACGCACATCTGAAAAAGTATCACTCTTAACAGTTGGAAATGTGACTTATAGTGGAGATCCCAGAATAAAAGTTAAGTTTCAGTATCCGAACAATTGGCGACTTCTCATAAATCCGGTGCTAAAAGAGGATGCCGGCCTTTATATGTGTCAAGTATCTACATATCCTCCTCGGGTGTTTGCGACGAATTTAACCATATTAGGTAACGCACAAATACTGTAATTTTATTTATTTTATTTATGTACATATATACATTAGTCATGTTTAGTACAATAATCGACATTGATGGGTTAAAGCTTCGTTCATTTTAATATGAAAAAAAAACAACCCATAAAAATTAAATTTTTTCGTGTAAATTCTCTAATCGTGCAGTTTAAATAAAATTGGGGAAATTTTTTAAAATTTTTGTAAGGGTGCCCGACCGGCCCGATCACTACCAAGTTTTTACAAAAAGTGTTGTCCATCGGAGATACACATGCGTATAAAATTAGAAGAAAACCGGGTAAATTTTGTAAAGGCCCGAGGGGCTCAAGTTTTAATACTGTTGTCGTCGGAGACATGCATGTGTGCAAAGTTCAATGAAATCGGACTTTGGGAAGTGGGTTAAGAATTGATCGCAAATCTGACCAGCCAGCTAGCCAGCCAGTCCGTCATCCACGGGCACGCGAAGTTAATATAGAGAATTTAATAATGATTACAGTAAATTGATAAGAATTAGAATTAGAATTAAGAATTATTTCAAATTACCAATAAGAATAATAAAATTATATGCTAAATTTGCTTCAGTAGCTGGTAATTAAAATCTACATCGATAATTTAGTAAAAAGTTTCTCAGTGCTCAGATTCTTGGATTCTTGGATTCAATCAAATCACCTTTTCGGTTTAATTACCAAACTTTATATTTCCTTAATAAAGTAATTAGGTTCGAAAATACCTTTATTATAATTTAATTTAGAAGATTATAATGAAGGAGTAAAGCCAGTCTGACTGAAGAAGCGGTGTACTCTTATTTGGGGTCCAATATTTAAAAATTTCTGGTTTCTCATTAATTCTTTCGGGTATAATAGGGTATTCTTCTTCTCCTTTTAATAAAATTTGTAACAAAAAATACCTACACCCACCAAAATATTTTGTTTAGAAAAATAATTGACAATTTTTGCAGTGATTTCTAGCTACGAACTTCGAAGTTCGTTAAAGTATCAATCATATTTCTTGTCGGAATGGCGGATACTGTAGTCACATTGTTGCAATGCTGATGCAACTAATTGTATTGTTGTTCGTTCATCAGATAGCCCGCTTTGGTCATACTTTGGTGGTGGTTCGACACTATAAAAAAAATCCAGTAAATCATGTTTTAATGATTCGTCTAAAAAATTTAAATAGGGGCGTCCTGAAATAATGAAAACCTCTTTGGTATTAAAAAAACAAGAACCCCCATATATTGAAATAATCGGACATTTGGATTTGGGTACCAAACTGTTTTTTTTAACAAATCTCATGTTTTCATTTTTATATACAGGTATGAAAATCATCTTAAAATTTTGTATACGAAGACGAACCTGACGTATTTTGGAATGATTTATGTTGTTATGAATTCTCTAAATGTAGAATGACACTTTTCACAACATTCACCAGACTTGAATCCGATGTACTTCACAATATTGTGGAGGCTAAGATCTCAATAATAATAATAAATATTATTATTAAATTCTCTATATTAACTTCGCGTGCACGTGGCTGGCTGGCTGGGTGGCTGGTCAGATTTTCTGATCAATTTTTAACCCACTTCCCAAATCCCGATTTTATTGAAATGCACAAATGTATATTTCCAGTGACAATACTTTCTATTAAAATTTGAGGCCCCTCGGACCTCGGGGTCAGGGGGCTCCCAGACAAATATTTTACAAAATTTACCCGATTTTTTTTTAAATTTTATACAAATGTGTATCTCCGATGGAAAACACTTTTTGTAAAAAATTTGGAGAGATCGGGCCCCTGGGTCGGGGGCACCCATACAAATTTTATGAAAAAAGTTCCCGATTTTCTTCAAATTTTATACACATGTGTATATCCAATAAACAATACTTTTTCTAAAATTTGGCAGTGATCGGGCCCCGGGTTCGGCCGCAAGGCCTTTATACATTTTTTTATCATATTTTGGCATCAGAATACCGTCGTACTTTAATGACTGTGTGCGGTGTGTGCTGCGCAGTCGGTTGCGCTGCTTGGTTTTGGTTGTGGAGAGAGAGAGAAATCTAAGCTCACGCACAAATGAACCCAGCAAATGAAACGAGACATAAATGTTTTATGCTTAATCCAACTTACTTACTTATTTACTGAATTGTATTTTTATTGATGTCGTTTTTTGTTGTCGATATCAACTTACAGATAGAACAACAAGTTTTCACAATATTATGTCATTTGGCGTTTTCATAAATTAGTTCAGAGCAGTCAAAGAGTTCTCAAGAAAAATGCTCGTGTTTTGTTTATTGGGTATACAAAAATAGGGGGCCTCAAATTTTAATAAAAAGTATTGTCACCGGAAATATACATGTGTGCAAAATTTCAATAAAATCGGGCTATGGGAAGTGGGTTAAAACTTGATCAGAAAATCTGACCAGCCAGCCAGCCACGTGCACGCGAAGTTAATATAGAGAATTAAAAAAAAAAAAAAAATTACACAGGATCGAGGGGCTCCCATATCAATTTCTGCGATTATAGAATTTAGATGAAAAATTTTAATTTTTACGGGTTGTTTTTTTTATTATTAAGATCTCAACAACAAAAATATGAATTGAATATTTATGGAAAAATTTAACTCAGCCATTGGTCGAGAATTGCACCGAACTCCACATGCAGCGTAAAATGCTTTAATCTTAGGACTTGATGCCACCGTTCACGCTAGAGGTAACCATATCGAATAGTTACAAGTTTTTCACGAAATTTAATGTATTTTCGAAGTAGTTTTATGAGTGGCGAAGCACCCTCGCACACCTAGTTATAACATAATGCTTTAGAGTAATGATATTTGTTTAGACTTGACCTAAATTTGGTTCAAGTGTATAAGTTTGAGTTCAGTTTCATCAATTATGAAGTGGAACCTATTCACATATTTGGTGAAAGCAAAATTGTTGCACTCTATATCTCCAAGGCATTCGACGGAGTCTGGCATCGAGGTCTTTTGTTCGCTGACGACAGCACTCTGAGCTTTTTTTATTATCTGCACTTCCTTCTTTTTCGCAAGTGGTACTTGAACTACAGCACATTAAGTTCTGACCTCGTCAGCAGTAGGGACTACAGAATAGAGTTAAATTCAACATTTTTAAGACTGTAGCTTAAGCGAAAAAAAACCTCGAATCTTTATCAATGAAAGGCACTTGAAATGACCACATATTCGTCCTCGCAAAAAATGCTGCGAATTATTTAAGTTTTCTCGAACATCGCAGGAATTCTTGTCAATATTTTATCGGTATTTTCAAGAGCGGTGCCCAATGGAAACAGCCAGAAGCATCCTCCAACTGGAACAACTCAAGTCTACAAGTATACACCTGAGCCCATCCTCGGACGTTCTGACTTATACAGAGATTTCTTATTGAGCGACACATCAGTAATGTGAAATAATTTGCCAAGGTCTATGTACTCGTTTGTCATCCACAGCCCACAGCATTTAAGACGAAATCTTTTAAGAAACTTCTATATAATTTGACTGTTTTTTTGTCTGTTATTTCGAGGTTGTTTTTTGAGGTTGTTTTTATCCACCTTCCGCAGGACCTAGAGAGCTGAAATTTTGTAAGCAGCTTAGTCTCGTATGAAATTTTTGAGACACCGTATCTGATGCGTGTTGCGAGTCGCGTATGGGGCGTGCAATGCGTGGAAAAGTGGAGTTTTCCACTTTTTGAGGTATTTTTAACCACCTTTCACCCAAACTAAAGTGCGGAAATGTTATGACCAGCTTAGTCTCGTATGGAGTTTCTTAGATCCCTCATATAACTCGTGTCGCAAAACGTGTGTGGCGCGTGAGGTGCGTGGGATAGTGGGTTCTTTCAACTACTTTTAAGTCTTTTTCCCCACCCTTTACTCGACCTAAATAGCCGAAATTGTGTGAGAATCTTTATCTCGTAAGGCATTTCTGAGGCATTACAAGTAGTTTGTTCGATTTCTTTGAAGTCTTTTTTAATTAATTTTCACACGACCTAGAGAGCTGACATTTTGTGAGCAGCTGAGTTTCATGGCTATTCCTAGATCCGGTATGTGACGCCTTTTGTTTTGTTGAATATGTGCTGTTGTATGGGCGCAGCACTTGGAAGGTGACCGCTACTATCACAAAAAGATTACAAACGTTCGTAAATAGGTGCCTGCGGATTTTAAGGGTTTTCTGGCCTAACCGTATCTCTAACGAAGATCTTCACCAGAGAACGGGTCAGGAACCAATAGGCACAACCATCCAACGACGGAAGTGGCAGTGGATTGGTCATACACTCCGAAAAGGCGACAGTTCCATAGCAAACTATGCAATGCAATGGAACCCGTTATCCCAGGATGGTAGAAGAACGGGTCGTCCGAGAAATACATGGCGCAGAACAATTGAGGAGGAGTCACGGCAATTGGGGAAGAGTTGGAGAGAGCTGAAGCCCATTGCCAGGAACCGTACGCGATGGCGCGTAGGCGTAGTAGAGGCCATAGGACCCACAAGGGGATATTGGACATAAGTAAGTATGTGACGCCTGTTGCGAAGTTTTTTCGACTTCTTAGATGTCCTTTTAAACCCACTTTCACAGGACCTAGAGAGTTGGAATATTGTGAACAGCTAAACCTCTTGGCCCATCCCAGGATACCGCGTGTGACGCATGTCGTGAGTCGCGTTTGGAACGTGTAACACCTGTAAATTGGATATTATCTCAAAAAGAAAATTTTAATGCTTACGTCGATCTATAAATAAAAGTGTGTACCCGAAAAACGAAGTTTTTATACATTTACTTGTTTCTCTCCTCAATTTCCTAACGGACATTCTGTGTCTAGCAATTTAATAGTGCAAGTCCCTTGGGCGTGTGTGCATTTATAAAAATTGATTGAATTTTACAATAAAATCTTCTAATTAGAAATAACAGCCGTCACATTTTATTTGCAAATGGTAAAAATTGTTTTGCTAAGTTTTTTAGAAGTGTAAGCGTAAATGAAGCCATTTGCTTGCTTAAAGTGTGACGTGTTTCCACAAAAAAAAAATAAGTAGACGCAACTCTGAAGATTGTATTTTAGCTTTATTGTAGCTTTTTAATTCCACTTGCTCATTAATGAGTTGCGTCTACTTATGAAACATTAATTTTTTGAACAAGCGATATTAATAATTAAAAGTCTATAAAAAGTTACATGTGCATTTGTAATCGTATGGTGCTATTAAGTTCTTGTAGCTTTGATCATACTCGTAATTGCTTTAATTTACGCTAACTTGTGTCGAGGGGCAACACGGCCAAACAAATGTAGTTGTGCAACCGAGAATTGCAAAATGTCCATGCCACTCGTAACCTTAATACGTATGTTAGGCATATATATATATAACACACACACATACCATAAGTATGTACATAATTATGTACATTTAATTTGGCCGCATCTGATCAACTCTCATTTGCAGTGTGCAGTATAAGTGTGTGACTTACTCGTAATGATTTTCAATTATATTAGATCTCTGTGAGGACTATTCTGGTATTGTTTGAGAATTGTGAAAACATTACTTACTATTCTTAAGGCACGTTGTTTAATAAAAAGCCAGAAAAGCACAATTGACGCTAAAAAGTAGTTCCTTTGTAAATCGAAATAAGGTAAACTAGGCCAGAACACTCCGTTGTACTTCTTGAAGAACGCAAAAGGAATGGAAATGGTGTGTGAATGCATAGTGACAAGAGGAATCGTAGATTTTAGACTGATAGCAAATAAAACATAAAATGTTTTTGGTTTTACTGCATACTTGTTGAGTACCCGGAGTTTTCCGATCAGAAAAATACTGATTCAAAAATAATATCTGTTGTGTTATAATGTCACCAGCTTTCCATCCCCCCAACCATTCCACCCCAACCATTCACCCCCACCCCCTACCCACCAAACCATCCCCCCCAGAGACGTTAGGGGTGTCTCACCGTCACTATTCATTTCAGCGAACCCGAAAACTATCGATTTAACACTAATATCGATCATGTTATATATGAAGCCGTTCCAACCCAACCTCTGGTGGTGAGAGGAATGTCTTGCCCCCACTATTCAAATCAGCGACACCTACAACTATAAATTTGAAACTAATATCTTTCATATCATTATATCATCGTCAGTCCTTTCCCTATCATACCACTAAGGGTGCTATAAAGGTCTTACCATAAATATTCATTTCGAAAAATATAAATCGACACTAATATCGGCCCTCCGTTGAACCAACAACTCATTCCTACCTATGTTTGATTCCAGATTGCATGTGATAGATATTATGTGAACAAAGTTTGATTGAAATTGCTCCAAGCGTTTCAGATTTATTACGGAGTAAACATACATACAAACATACAAATAAATTCTCTGTTTTATATATTTTAAAAGTTAGCTAAAGTTAAAATACAACTGCTTTAATCGCCAAATAATAATATCGACTACTTTTATCGTCCTCCTCGTAGAAGCATAAATAATACAGTTGCAGGCACTGGCTTCGATGTTCTCCATATTTGTTGTCATGATGTTTTGCTTTGCTCGCTTTCGTATGAAATGTTTATCTATAACTTACAAACTTGGGCGTTTACACAATATTAAATGCTATATCGAACTGAATCTGAAAGGTGTTCATTTAAAAGAATGTAACCACTTTTGCGATCAGACCGACATCGCTTAGAAATATTGAAAGCCTTTCGCTCACTCTGTCTACGTACATTATACATATATACATTATGCTTTTGGGTAGAAACAACTATTGCCATACAGTCATTCATCTAATAGGCAAAAAACAGATAACTTTTCCGTTTAAAAAAAAACATATTTAAATGCCATCGCTTGATTATTACTTCGCATCATTATTTTTCAACCAGTTTTAAATTAACACATCTCGTTAATATTTAAGATTGTTTTTTACTGAGTAACAATTTTTCATGCTTAACTTTATCATCTAATTTGAATACAGCATTGGTTTACATTTTTTCGCACGACCATAGACGAAAGTCTGTTTCCTACGCTATAACCTTCTTTAGTTATTTACTGCAGTCACACATTCCCAGAGTAATTTTGCATTGCGTATAACCGGTTTAGCAGAAAACCCGGTTTTGGTTGTGTGAAAAATAGCGTACATTACTCGCAGAAAAATGCCTATCGTGCTCGTTAGAGTGCCGCACTCGGCTACCGCCTTGTACTTCAAGTTTCTAACTTGCACGATAACGTCCACTTTCCTCGCTCGTTATGTAATATACTCTACTATACAGCCTACACAATCTGTCTTAATTATACTCGTTTTGTTTGTGTCTATTGCAGAACCACCCTTACGAGTAATCGACGACCAAGAGCGCGAAGTTAGTGACAGGTACTACAAATCTGGCAGCCCCATCGACCTACAGTGTCAAATCTCTAAAAGTTACTTAGATAAGGAGATTTTAAACATTTTACGATCTAATCCCAATAAAACCCACACCAACAAGATAACGAAAAGTATTAACGACCTGGGCACAAACGAAACGCACCAAATACAATTTGAAAAGAAATTCAAGGATTACATACTTTGGAAGAAGGACGGCGACCTACTTTCTACCGTCACAGTCAGGAGATCAAGGTTGAATGGGATTGGCAATATTTAACGATATGCATGACACGAAATTAATGCAAATATTATCATACAACCAAACACAAATAATTTAATTTAGTTTTTGTTTTGTTTAATTTATAGCTCATCGGAAAGGTGGCTTCACAGCAGAATATCTATTTCCGATGCAAAGCTTTCCGACAGCGGGAATTATTCATGTTCGATAGGAAAACTTTTCAAAGTTGTTGTACAGGTACAAGTACTGACAGGTAAGCTTATCAATTTAAAGTTCATTTCTTGGTACTGGTTACAACTACTACTCAAATCACTGACAGGCAGATTTTTCGCCGCTTACTGTATAATCTGTTCCTGTAGTTCCTTAATGTTTTAAACAATATTAACTACGGTGAAGCATTTGTGCCAGTCTATCAAATACGTTATGCATCAGTTTTTAAACAAAGTTAATTAAAACATTTTAGTTATCGATTTAAATGTCAGTTTCAAAAAGAGCGTAGACAGTATTATACTCGTATTATATTACATAACGAGCGAGAAAAGTGGGTGTTATCGTGCGAGTTAGAAGCTTGAAGCACGAGGTGATAATAAACCGAGTACGATAAGCACTCTTAAGCGAGAAATGTACGCTATTTTTCACACGACTAAAACAATTTGTCAGCTAAACTCCTCATGCGCAATGCAAAACTGCTGTGCGAATGTGTGTTCGCTGAGACTGCAGTAAATAACAAAAGTATTTTCTATGTTAACACACTAGTGTGCATAATGCCTACTTTCGAGGGTAGGTAATAGCGTAGGAAACAGTCACTTTCGTCGATGGTCGTGTGAAAATCTATTAACGAACAAATAAATATTAAACTAACCTACAATAAGTTAGTTAGACAGTTAGAGACGAATTACGGCAATCTCTATTGTAGTGTGTCAAGTTAATTTCTTATAATCTATTAATCTATTATGTACTATTATCAACAGTAATTAAAAAAAATGCTTTTTCCACTATTCTAAGGTTTTTTTTATAATAAGACGTTTTATTACCCTTCGATAGTATTCGGATATGATATTTTACCTCTGAAAAAAATCCAGAATGTTTTTTGACATCTGTAGTTCTTTGTTAGTTTCTTTAAACATGAGACATGTTGACTACTATGGAGCATTTAGGTGACAAATAAAACTTTTCTCTGAAACTAAACAAATTTTTTTGATCTGACAGATCTGATCAGAGAAAAAATTATCGGATGTATCGGATATGTAATTTCTCTGTTCTCTCCGATTTCTCCGACATAAAAACACGCCCATTATGAGCTGTACAATATACCGAATTTTCATAATTTCCTGAAAATATTGTTACGAAATTGCTTTCGAGTTCGTAATGGATTTTGCAATTCAAACACAACACAAGTTAATTAATTTACAAATAACAATTTTATTGAACAATAATAAAATTAACACAAGTTCACAATTTATAATGGTGATTACTTTAAATGTACACAGGAACACTTATGATACTAGTACTTTACAATAAATAATTCTCTTAGGTTAAAACTTTATCACTTTACAAGAACCTTAAAACTGCACTGGTTAAATTCCAAACAACTTATAATCTTACTTTGACTTAACGCCTCTATTTATTCTCAATTAAAAGCTAGACAGAAATATCGAGAATAGACCAGAAAATTGTACCCTTATTCCCTTATTTACAACTAACGATACTTATATGTAATGAGTCATCTTCTAAAAATAGACTACATGTTCAATATGTTCGATTACAAAAACCAGGCAAACCGCACAAACCGGTTTGACTACTTGGCGGTTACATTTCAAATTTCAAATAATTTAGTACTGTTAGCGCCTAAAAGTATGCAATTGAAAGTGCTTATTTTTAGTATGCAGTATTTTCATTGGGATTTATTTTAGGATTTGAATTCTATTACATGCGCTACTAACTACTTTTCGTAACATTACCCCCACCTTAATTCTGTTCGTCCCGAACAGATTCAGCATTCCTTCTGTTGTTGTAACGTATCAATCTGTCAATGTGAACAACTTTCATTTTACATCTGGGGCTTTGTTGAATCCGATATACGACATCATTAATCCTCCTAATGATCTTATATGGTCCTTCCCAACTCTGCTGTAGTTTTGGAGATTTACCTTTTCTTCTCTTGGGATTGTAAAGCCAGACCAAATCTCCTTCCTGAAATCCACCACAGTTTGCTCGCAAGTCATATCGCGTTTTCATCCGGTTGCTGGCATACACTATGTTGCTCCTTACTGCAGCATGAACAGCGGTCATCCTCTGCCTTAGATCACTAACGTAGTTCTTCTTTGTTGTCGGCTCTACTGGTGGTGATCCAAATTTGATGTCGCATGGAAGACGAAGTTCTCTACCAAATACAATCATTGCTGGAGAATTTTTAGTTGTATTGTGGACAGCACTACGATAACCCATCACAAACAACGGTAAACAACGATCTCATTCATCTTGGTTGGCATTAACTTCTTTTCGCAGATGCTCTTCCAGCGTCCTGTTGAACCTTTCGACCATTCCGTCTGACTGTGGATGTAACGGAGAAGTCCTCGTTTTCTTGATGTTGAGTACTTGGCACAGCTCTTGAAAGATCAGCGATTCGAAATTCCGCCCTTGATCGGAGTGTAATTCCAGTGGTACCCCAAATCCAATTGTCCATGAATGCCCTAGCCACCATGCTACCTTCCTGGTTTGCGATGGGATATGCTTCTGCCAATTAACTGAAGTAATCAATGCACACGAGTATATAGCGATTTCCATCTCTTGTTTCTGGGAATGGACCAGCTATGTCCATTGCCACCCGCTCAAATGAAGCTCCAACATTGTACTGTTGCATTTTTCCTCTTGTTTTTGGTTGCGGTCCTTTGCTTGCTGCGCACCTGTCACACGTTCGACACCGGTCTTCCACATCTCTACGGCAATTGTCCTAATAGAAGCGATTCCTAATTTTATCTAGCGTCTTATTAACGCCCAAATGCGCTCCTGATGTACCACTATTTAATTCTTCCAGGACTTCTTTGACTCGATTCGTTGGTAGCACAATCTGTGATTTTGTGCTTTGATCATCAGCCGATTCCCATTGCCTTACCAGTAGTCCATCTTCCAATCTCAATGACTGCCATTGACCCCAGTAACTTTTTACTGTAGGACTTGCTGTTGCAATCTCGTGCCACTCCGGTCTTTCATCTTGCTCCATGCATTAAAATATTGGAGCAATCGAATCATCGCGCACTTGTTCTTCCCTTAGCTGCTCTTTTGTCCAGCGATCTTCTACTTGTAGTTTTATTTGTGCAACTACTTCAGATCACTTCTTGTTTTCTTGCCTTTTGCAGTGTTTGCATTCGGTGCACAAGGTCTTCTCGATAACCCGTCGGCATTATTGTGCAGCATTCCTTTTCGATGCTCTGTTCTGAATGAATATGCCTGGAGTCGTTCGATCCATCTGGCCACTTGACCTTCTGGTTGCCTGAACTGCATTAACCACTTGAGTGCTGCATGGTCAGTTCGAAGAAGAAATTCTTGCCCATATAGGTTTGTGGAAGTGTTTGACGCTATCGACAACAGCTAGCAATTCCCTTCGCGTCACGCAATAGTTCTTCTCGGGCTTAGAAAGCAAACGGCTGTAGTACGCTATTACACGCTCCTTTCCTTCTTGATTCTGCGATAGAACCGCTCCTATTCCCGCAATGCTAGCATCAGTGTCCAGAATAAAGAGTTCTCCTGCCTGTGGTTACGCCAGGATTGGAGATCTGCACAGGTTTCCCTTCAGCAACTCGAATGATTTTTGGTGCTCACTCGACCATTGGAACTTTTGGTTCTTCTCAGTAAGGCGATGAAGGCTTCGTGCAACATCTGCGAAGTTAGGCACAAACCGTCGATAGTTGGAGCATAGCCCCAGAAAACTTCGCAGCTCATGTAAATTCTTTGGTACAGGCCATTCGTTAACAGCTTCCAACTTCTTGGGATCCGTGCATACCCCTTGACTGGATACAATGTGGCCCAAATAATTTACTTCATTTTTGAAAAGGCTACATTTCGGCGGACTCAACTTCAAACCTGCAGCTTTAATAGTTTCCAGAACTTGCCGAAGATTATTCACGTGCTCATTAAATGTACGACCAAAAACAATGATGTCATCCAAATAGACTAGACATGTCTTCCAGCTAAGGCCTCGCAGAACATGTTCCATCAACCGCTCGAACGTAGCAAGAGCATTGCATAAACCAAACGGCATAACAGAAAATTGATACAAGCCGTTTCCCGCAGTAAATGCTGTCTTCTCCTTGTCGTTGTCATGAATTGCTAGCTGCCAGTATCCGCTTTTCAGATCCAATGTACTGAAGATTCTGACTCCCGATAAGGTATTCAACGTGTCGTCTATACGTGGTAATGGATAACTACCCTTCTTGGTGACATCGTTCAATTTCCGATAGTCCACACAAAATCTCGTTGAACCATCTTTCTTTTGAACAAGTACCACAGGCGAGCTCCATGGGCTTTTGGACTTCTCTATGATTCCATCCCGTTCCATTTTCTTTACCAGCGTTTCTGCTTCAGGTGGGCGTTTCTAATTCAGGTGGGCTCTAGGGCCTTTTCTGCTGTTTGTCGCTGTGCTTCTGGAAGATGTTTACATAGCGAATGAATTATCTGCTTCCTTTCCAGATCTAGTGGCGTATTCTTTACTTTTACAGGCTGGCAGTTTGCGATACAGCTTACTCCCTGAGTCTTGCCAATGACTGTTCCTTCTCTTATTACATTCGGTGATGGGCTAACGTTCCTTATTCTCACTGGTATCTTGGGCTGGAGTCTCACTAAAGTTCTTCCGCATAGCACTCCGTTCTTGTTGAAATTGGTTGGCCCAACTATTCCCACTCTACTGTCCCCAAGATCACCGATCACCTTGCCATAGATGATTTTCTCGCACATCGGTGGTATCTCTACTTTTTCTTCAGTAATAATTCTTAGCCCACCAGTCCGGTTGTCGTTTATCGTGGGTACTACCACATTACGCCATTTTAACAAGTGGTTCTTCAGATCAAGGGACATCTCGTGCTCTGTCATGAAATCCAAGCCCAATATGCATTCATCTGTAATGCTGGCCACAATAAACCGATGAGAAACCCGTATTCCTCCAAACATGACACTACAGGAGCACTCTCCTTTAATTGCTGCAGCTTCACCGGTCGCTGTCCTCAAATTATAACGAAATACTTTTTCCACTTGACCTTTGGACACCACTTTGCGATTTACAACTGATCTGGAAGCTCCTGTATCCAAGGTAAACGTACATGGTTTTCTTTATAAAACACCAATGACAACCAAGCTATTGCTGTCCTTTCCAAGTTTGGCAATGTTCACCGTGATCCTGGGGCTCTCTCCCCTCTTCACCAGCTTACGCCCCGTAAAGCTGGTGTAACTTAGTTTTCCTGGTCTGCAGCTACAAGGTAAGCTGGCTGCTGCACCTCATTTATCTGTGATGCGCCTAGCTGCCGTAAATTTTCAGGTCTCTTGACACGATTCGCTGGCTGCATTTTAGTTTGAACTGGTCTTGGTTACTTGCAGTCACGGATAAAATGTCCAGGCTTCTGACATCTAAAGCATTTTGGACGGGAACTAGATGTTGGGTGTCCGTCGTTCTTAGGGCTTCCAGTTTTTGATTTTCGGATTTTCTCTTTAACTATTGCCTTTATTTGTGTGATGTCCTCCGTTTCCAGCTTACGCAATCTAATTTAATCAGTGGACAAACTGGCTCTAGCTGCTTCGTATTCCAAGGCCGATGCCAATACTTCATTCATTGACTTTCCTCTGGCTGTTGTCCTCAAATGAAGCTTCAATTGCTCATCTCGAATAGCATTGATGAACGCATCCACTGCCAATCCATCCAAGATACCAGCCGGAACCCCACAATAGGCTTGTCGTGCTAACTTGGTTATTTCCCGTTCTAATTCTTGAAGTCGTTCTCCTCGCTGTTGTTTCATCTGGAGCTGTATTTTGCTTAGCTCCTGTGTGTGAGATTGTCCATAACGCAAGTCCAGCTCTTTCAAGATTCTTCCGGAACTCATCTCGGCATTTGGAATCATTTGTAATACATCAGCCGCTTTGCCCCTCAACGCTAGGATCAAACAATTTAGCTGTTCTTCTGCACCAGCAGCTGCAAACTGGACTTTGAAATTTTCAACAGCTGTGTCGCCATCGAACGCAGGTGGTTTCAAAATTCCTTTCTGGTTACTAGAAGATTCTGTAATGACTCTGGGACTGCTTTGTTGGGTGTTTTCCCTGACGAACTGAGTACGACTATCCAGCCGGGTCTCAATCTCCTTAATTTTTCCTTCCAGACCACTCACTTTTCCTGTCATGTTCGTTTCGAGCGATTTCACTTCCTCTTGAATTTCGCTCATCTTACCTCTTAACTTTTCTTGAATAACATCCAGCTTTTGATTTTGCTGATCAAATTTGGAGTTCAGTTCTTGAGTTTGTCTAGTAAATTCCTGCTTTAGTTCTTGGCTTTGGCGCTGCGGTTGTTGATTCTGTCGATCCAGCTCTTTCTTTAGACCTTGGCTTTGCTGTTCCAATTTGTCGCTAATTTAAAAATTCAAATCTTGCTTCATCTCTTGGTTTTGTTGCTGCGATTGTTTACTTTGCTGCTGCATTTTAAAATTCAAATCTTTTCTTATCTCTTCACTTTGCTTACTTTGCTTCTTTTGCTTCATTTGCTGCATTAGCGCATTAAACATCGCTTCCATGTTGGGTGTTTCTTTATCTTCCGAAGTAGCCGTTTTTCGCTCCACTAACTCCGTCTCAATTGAAAACGGTTCACCAGCCTGCTGTTTTTATGCTTTAACGACTTGTTGTAAACGGAGAAATAACTCCTGCTTATTTCCGGCAGTGCTTAGACCTCGCCTTCCAAGCTCTTCTTTAAGCTCCTGGGAACTATAAGATTTAATGTTCACTGCACTTTCCATTTTATTGTTTATCGATTTGTTAAATTTCACTTAATTTATTTACTGTCTCAAGGTTTGGAAAATCACCAATTATTTTATTTATTGTCCAAAATGTTACTGTCTCACAATTTGCAAATTTTTATTTTCTCTCAATTTGCACGATTTGCAAAATTTTACTGTCTTCCGATTTGCAAAACATAGAGACTCATTGCCAAGGGAGGACTCCCTGCATGACTTGCGTCACGGCAATAAGTTGGGCTAAGCCCTTTATTAAAAATTCAAATTCAAAATAGAATAAAAATCGAAGGAATGTGATTTACACTACATCACATTCCTCACGTTTGTAGCCGGTTTCAATTTATTTTCTCAGAATTCTCCCTGATTCATTGAAAAAGCAATACGAAAAAACGAACACGAAACTAAACCGACGCGAGTCCAAATACTTTTATCAATGAATCATGGTCAGGGAAAACTACAAAAAATCTTGACCAAGAAAATATTACAAATCTTAAAAAATAATGTAAATAATATTTTTTTTTTTTATATTTGTCAAGATGTTTTATTAATCAAGAAAACAATTTTATTAAAAACTCATTACAATTAATAGATGTAACTTTTAAAAAAGAAATAATGTCCGCATCAAATTTATTACGCGTCGCCGTTCCTGACTTGTCACAGACTGCTCGCCTGTAGTCGTCGTGATGACAGCTCTACTTCGCCCGCGTTGCCATTGTCGGTGACAACTCGGCCTCTCCTGACTCCTCGTCCTCACTGGACGAGTTAGTGTCATTGTCGTCCCGACCAATATTCGGATCCATCCGGCACCATGGCTTCATATGATCGCTTGACATCACGTTGCTGTAGCGCTTCTGAGTTCGGGGTTTATCAGGTAGATCCTCAACGATGTACCGATCGAAATTCAGAACCTTAGTAACGACGTATGGTCCTTTATATGCAGGATCAAGCTTATGTGAATCGCCGGTCGCTTGTGGAACATGATCAATCACCACGAGATCTCCTTCGGCGTATTGATATGGCTGCCGATGTTTACTATCGAATCTTTCTTTCCAAACGCTCTGTGCCCTGGCAATATTTCTTACAGCTTCTTCTTTTTTAATTAGTGCATCCACGGGTTCCTCACACAAATCATCATGTAGCGCTTGTATGACACGGTTTTGGCTCACATCTCTGGGATTAAAATTGAATACCAACTCATTGGGTGAAAACTTCGTTGTTGAATTCCGCTGCGAATTAATGCTCCATTGCAACCCTTGAAGCACAGCGTCCCACTCTTTGGCTTCCGGCGTTGAGCATTTCAATGCGTTTAGAACGGTCTTATTAACCCGCTCAGCTTGTCCGTTTGCTCTGGGTGTTCTAACTGCTGTCTTCACATGCTGGATACCATATTTCGTCATAAAATTTTCAAATTCCTTCGAGGTGAAAGCTGTTCCCCTGTCCGACGTAAGTCTTAATGGTTGGCCAAAGACGAACATAACCTCCTGTAGCATTGAAATAACCGGTGCGGTCTTGGTATTTCGTAAGGCGCGCAGTACTACAAATTTGCTGAAAGAACAAACTAAAACGATTATATAGGCATTACCTCGCTTACTCTTCGGAAATGGTCCTAAGTGATCAACGTTTACTGAACGGAAAGGAATTGGGAGCACATCTATTAGGTGCAGTTGTCCTTCTGTCTTTCCACCCTTTGCTTTGTTGAGACAGCATTCGGGACATGAAGCAATATACGACTTTACGTATCGACGTATACGTTTAAACCAAAATGATTTCGTTATCCGCTCGATAGTCTTTTCTATACCGAAATGTCCGATGTCATCGTGACATGCCTTTGTGATTCGCCATCTGATTTGTTGTGGAACCACCAACTTGAGCTCATCCTTCACCTTCCGATGTAGCCGCCCTGTTTTTATAATATAGTCGGCTTTTGTCTGCGTAGCCATTGCTGAATTTTCGACGTCCTTGCCCTTTAATATTTTCACAATCTCTTGAATTGTATTATCTTGCATTTGCATCGTAAAAACCCAATCGTTGTCGTAGCTGAATATCTTTAAAATATTTTCCGCTACTGTTGTCGTTTCTTTCGGTGGTAACGTTGGACTTCGGCTCATACCATCAACATGATGCATTTTTGATCCTGGACGATGAATACACTCAAAATTAAACTCTTGGAGTTTGAGCCACCATCGCGCTATACGTGGTGGTAATGGTGTTGTGGCTTTAGTCGTGGCCACTGCGTTACAATCTGTGATTACACGGAAATGTGAACCCAACAAATAGATGCGAAATCTCTCTAAAGTTTCGACTATGGCTAACACTTCTAGCTCATGACTTGCATATCGTCCTTCCGCTTCGCTGCATTGTCTGCTGTAATAAAATACTGGCTTCATTTCTTCGTCAGCTTCGTATTGAAACAAAACGCCTGCTAATCCTAGTGCGCTGGCATCGGTATGAACTTCATGTTGTTTTTTCCCATCGAACAACACTAAAATTGGAGCGCTGGTAATTGCAGTCTTCAGCTGGTTAAATGCTTCCATTTGTTCTGAGTTCCATTCAAACGTGGTATCATTTTTCAAAAGCTTTGTTAAAGGTTTCGCAAGAATGCTGTAACCGTCTACGAACTTTCTAAAAAAACCGGTAATTCCCAAAAATTGTCTTACTCCAGTTACATTTGATGGCATTGGGAATTCGTCAATGCATCTAGACTTCTCCTTTCCCGGCAGTAGTCCTGCTGCACTTATCATATGACCAAGGAAATTTACTGTTGTTGACATAAAAACACATTTAGATGGTCGTAGCGTAACACCTATCATCTTCAAAGCGTTGAATAATTCTCGCATCACGTTGAGTCCATGCTGTACTGTCTTCGTTGCTATAATGACTTCATCCACATAGCTGATTACGTTCTTACGGTTTTCCAAACCCTGAATGACTTGGACAATCATCTCCTGAAAGTACATCGGTGCATTAACTAGCCCAAATGGCATGACATTATGCTCAAATAATCCTTCAGGTGTTATAAACGCAGTGAATTTCTTGCATTCTTCCTTGAGCGGTATTTGGTAATAGCCAGCCGTCATGTCCAGCGTTGTAAAGTATTTATTTCCAGACAGTTGTGATAATTGTTCCTCCACTATCGGCATCGGAAATTGCTTTTTAATCGTAACGGCATTCAGCGCACGGTAGTCCACACACATACGACTCTCGCCATTGGCCTTTTTTACTAAAACCACAGATGCTGCATGCGGTGACGTACTACGTCTTATGATGTCGTGTACGCGTAAGTTGTCCACTATTTCCGATAATGTTTCCCGTTGTGCAAATGGAACTTGATACCGCTTTCCAACTATCGGCTTATCTGTCGTTACTTCTATTACCATTTCGGTTGTCTTACAACGGCCCAAGTGAGATATATCTTCTGCAAAGCATTCCTTGAAATCGATTATAAGAGACTGTATTACCTTTCGATCAAGCTCATCCAGTTGTTTATCGATGTTAAACGGCTGATCCTCTACTGTTTGTATTTGGAGAACTCCAGACTCTATAACCATTCGGTTATCTTTTCGACACAATACATCTCGGCCTAGCAGTATATCGTATGGCAAAACACTGTCGGGAACAATATGAAAGACTATCATAATTTTCTGCTTATCCAGCTGTATCTCCGTCACAATCGTCTCATTTGATTCAACCGTAGCGCCTCCAAATCCTTTTAATTGTTTAAGTGAAGACTCACGTGCAATGTTTATGGGTGTCGCCGATTGTCGTATTAAAGAGTGGTCACTGCCTGTATCAACAAATGCATAAGAAATCTGCTCAGCCAACAAAATCTTCTTAAGAATTGGTGGGGTTACATCGTCATTGAAATCATTGTCTATCTTCGCGACTACACCTTTCGTTGCAACACGACAGTCCTTAGATTCATGACCAACTTTCATGCATTTTCCACATCGTGATTTTCGTTGTGGTTGGGGACACTTCACAGCTATATGTCCTATCGTATTGCAGTTGTAACATTTTGGACCACGTCGTTCGTTTGATCCACATTCTGCTGCTGCCCTGTAATCGTAACGTGTCGATGGGACATTGGTTTGCTGGTTCGTCTGACTTACTGGTATTGTCGATAAATTATCTAACGCCCTTAAGAGTTCGTTGCATGTCATGTGGTTCAAAACCAACAAAGTCCTTGCTAACTGGGCATCATTCAACCCATCGATTATGTATGAATTGATTGACAGGTCATCCAATGACCCTCGTCGTCCAATAGTGAGCATCACATAGTAATACTCCACCAATGTCTCGTGAGGTCTTCGTTTTCGCTTTATTAATTCCCTGTGAATATCGGCAGAATTAATTCTACAAGGAAAATCTCGTCGGAACATACTCACAAAATCAGACAATGATTGGAACACAGGTTGTGCATCCAACCAATCTTTGGCAAAACCTTTCATCTTATGCTGAACTGCGAACAAAACCATTCCGTCGTTCCACATATACGCGTTTTGCAACTGCTGCACTTTAGCGATAAATTGTTCCGATGTTAGTGACTTTCTCAGTGGGTCATACTCCGGTAATATTCCGATGATGTCCTGGGAGCTACTTGGAAGTTGCGCTATCACCATTGGCGATTCTGAGGTATTGCTAATACTTGAGATCGGTTGCGGCAGCGTTGAGCACTGGCCATGCATGCCAAGCCTCATTGTTCCTACCGTTTCTGCCAAACTTGCCACCAAATCCTTCAAATCCGTCATTTGGCTCTGCCATGATTCTAGCTCTTCCAACTCCTCCGCATCGACCTCATCAGATTCTATTGTTTCCATCAGTGCTGAAATTTTAACTGCCTTCGTTCCACTTAATGGCATATTATATTTCCGCAGAAGCAAATTAAGCTGTTGAACTTTCAAGGATTGTAGTTTCACCGCCATTTTCCTTGTTTGGTTTTCTGTGCCGCTATTCTGGAACTAACTGTCTGTCTGGCTTTACTTTTTTTTACAGCTATTAGTGTTATTCGTTTTCGCTTGACTCGTATTAATTGCGTCGTTTGCAGTTCGCGTCGTTTTTGTTGTTGCCTACCGTCGCTGCTTTTCGTTGCAGAACACTGAAGCACTCGTAACAAATAAACCAACTTTTCTTTTGCAATTTTTGGATTTTCGTATCCCACTTCTGAATTTGTCAAGATGTTTTATTAATCAAGAAAACAATTTTATTAAAAACTCATTACAATTAATAGATGTAACTTTTAAAAAAGAAATAATGTCCGCATCAAATTTATTACGCGTCGCCGTTCCTGACTTGTCACAGACTGCTCGCCTGTAGTCGTCATGATGACAGCTCTACTTCGCCCGCGTTGCCATTGTCGGTGACATATTTAATAAATGATATTTAATAAAACAGCTTACGAGCACTTCATCCTTCAACCTTCATCCTTCAGGAAGTTGTGAACGGCTAATTTGAAGGCCTGCAGATTATACGATTCGGGAAACAAGGGCTCGACCAATTGATTCCACATCGAAGAGACTCTCGGAAAAAAGGAAAAGGAAGTGTTGGGTTCTACATGAAAAAAGTTTTAAGGCAAACCTATGTTGATTGGTCCTTAAACGAGTGTTTACGTTGCTGACAAAAGGACCTGGAACTAGAGAACGGGTTTCTAAAGAACATTTACCGTTGTAAAATTTGTAGAAAACAGATAAAGCTCCTACATTTCGTCTGTGCTCCAAAGTATCAAGAGACGAAGTAATGGTTACATCGTTTATCAAACGAATAACTCTATTTTGAACTCCATCAAGATGAACCAAATGCGATCTAGGAGCCCCACCCCACACATATGAATTAAATTCTAACATTGGTCTAACATAAGATTTATACAATCTTAATACTTCAGAGGGAGTGAAGTAGAAGTTACAACGTCTTATGAAGCCTAAACATTGGCTAGCTCTTTTTGAAATTTTTAAAAATATGATTCTTCCAGGAAAGATCACTTGATACTTTTAAACCTAACAACTTAAGTGAATCTGATCTCGCAATATGGGCACCATTTATAACAGGTGAAACGTAATGTTGAACTGTCTTCTGAGAAAAAAGACAAGACTGAAATTTATTTGGGTTAAATTCTACTCTATTAGAAATGCCCCAATCGAGAAAGACTTGAATATTCGACAGAATAGTCAAATTCATTAATTCACGCGAACCAATCAAGCGAGAATTGCATTCTTTTTGACTGACAAACTCAATGGAAGCCGATAATGTTGTATCATCAGCAAAAGAATGGATATCACAGGTTGTAGAAGACAACAGAGACAACAGGTCGTTGATATATATCAAGAAGAGCGTGGGCGACAAGGATGACCCTTGAGGTACGCCAGCATTGATCCCATGTGAATCTGAAGATATACCATTTAATACAACTTTTATTTTACGGTTCCATAAATAATACTCAATCCATGTAGTAAGAGAGGAGTGTAAGTTCAGCGCACGAATCTTATTAATAAGACAATCATGCCATATTCTATCAAAAGCTTTAGCAATATCTAAGGAAACAACGCTTGATTCACCTAGGTTTTCAATGATTCGCTCCAAGCAATGAGTCATGCACGTCATGAGTTCACCTGAAGAGCGATTTTTACGAAATCCATACTGCACATCGGATAAAAGAACATTCGAATCCAGATATTTCATTAGTCTGAAATTAACGATAGATTCCAGTACCTTCGATAGAACCGACAACAATGCAATAGGACGGTAGTTCGTAGGTGCCGATTTATCACCTATTTTTGGAACGGGTTGAATATTTGCTATTTTCCAAATTGATTGAAAAACACCTGTCTTCATTGAGAGATGAAACAATTTGCTAAGCGGTTTTGCCAAAGTATGATGACATCTTTTCAATACTATTGGCGGAATACCGTCGGGGCCAGTCGCTTTATTGGTGTCAAGTTCTTTCAGAATCTTTGAAACAACCCGTTTCCGTAAATAGATTTTAGACATACCTGGACCTAGATTTGGGAGAATTGGAGGGCTTTGGTTAGTTAAAGGAAGGGTAGAAGCACCAGCGAAATGAGAAGCTAAAAGATTAGCTTTCTCAATATCAGTTCTATAATGAATACCATTAAGAAATAAAGAAGGAATAGACGAATTATTGTCTGCAAAGTTTCTTTTAACCAATGCAGCAAACGACCAAAAGCTTCGACTGTTTGAATCAGAATTCAAAATTTTTCGCATGCTATCTCGAATCTTATGGTCATATTTTATTTTTGACCTTTTCAATATAGCGTTTGATCTGTTTCTAGCTATTCGAAACTTTACAAGGTTTTCTTCAGAAGTGCAATTAACGTAGACCAAATGGGCTGCTTTTTTACACGCGACTGCTGACCTACATTTTTCGTAAACCATTTATTCTTACGAGTATTGTTTTTTAAATTCTCTATATCAACTTCACTTGCCCGTGGGTCGGTCGTCGGTCGTCGGTCGTCGGTCGTCTGTCGTGGATTCTTGCGATCAATTTTAAACCCACTTCCCATGGCCCGATTTTATTGAAATTTTGCACACATGTGTATTTCCGGAGACAACACATTCTATTAAATTTTGAGGCCCCTCGGGCTGCGGGGTCGGGGGGCTCCCATATAAAAAATTTTAAAAAATTTACCCGATTTTCAAATTTTACACACATGTGTATACCCAATAAACAATACTTTTTCGAAATTTTGGTAGTGATCGGGTCCCGGGTTCGGCTGCAAGGCTCTTATAGATTTTTTAAATATCTATACTGGCATCAGATATTCGTCGCCCTTTATCGACTGTGTGCGGTGTGTGCTGCGCAGTCGGCTGCGCTGCATGGTGTTGGTGGTAGAGAGAGAGAGAAATCTTAGCTCACGCACAAATGAACCCAGCAAATGAAACGAGACATAAATGTTTTATGCTTAATTCAACTTACATTTTTATTTACCGAATTTTATTTTTATTGATGTCGTTTTTTGTTGTCGATATCAACTTACAGATAGAACAACAAGTTTTCGTAATATTCTGTCATTTCGCGTTTTCATAAATTAGTTCAGAGCAGTCAAAGAGTTCTCAAGATAAATTTTCGTGTTTCTTATTTGCTCAGAGTATGAGCGTGCTCTAATTGCTCAGAATAAAATGATCTGAGCATTTTCAATTTTAACATCTGATGTCAAATGTCTGTTTCGATGATTTTCTCCTATAATAAAAAAAATGGCCCAGGATCGAGGGGCTCCCATATCAATTTCTGTGATTAGAGAATTTAGATGAAAAATTTTAATTTTTATAGGTTGTTTTTTTTTAAATGAAGAAGGAATGCAATTTTTCATTCCTAGCAAAATGGTAGACGTGATAAGTAGAGATGCTTCATCAGCATTATTGCTGGAAAAGCAGGTTGACCAATCAAATGAGCTATAAAATTGCTTCAGGTGCTCCCAGTTTGCATTTTTATAGTGCCAGAGTAGCATTTTATGAGTAGGCTCTATAATGGCTGGTGTTAATGAAAATTTGGCTACTACCAAAGCATGGTCAGAAAGTCCTAATGGAGCAGATACATCAATTGAATATTTCATTGGCATAGAAGTTAGAAATAACTCTAAAAGGTGAGGTGATTGACCAGAAGTATCGGGATACCTAGTTGGCTTATCAACGAGTTGGGTGAGAAGGTTAATACTTGAAAAAAGTTCTGCAGTTTCACCAGAACTATCTCTACCATTCGAATAGGTCAACCATGAATCATTGTGGACATTAAAATCGCCCAAGACAACCAATTCTGAAAATGGTGAGGATTGGTAAATTTTGTCTATAGTTTCTGATAAATAATTAAACTCAATTTTAATGTCAAAAGGTGACAAATTAGGACTACGATAAATAGAACAAATTATCATCGAATGGTTTGAAATTTTAATTTCAATCCATATCGTATTGAACATGGGATTACAACTAATGATACTTATATGTAATGAGTCATCTTCTAAAATAGACTACATGTTCAATCATGTTCGTTTACAAAAACCAGGCAAACCGCACAAACCGGTTTGACTACTTGTTTGACCAGTACACAATAATTCAAACTTGCCGGCGGTTACATTTCAAATTTCAAATAATCTAATACTGTTAGCGCCTAAAAGTATGCAATTGAAAGTGCTTATTTTTAGTATGCAGTATTTACATTGGTATTTATCTTAGGATTCTAATTCTATTATATGCTCTACTAACTACTTCTCGTAACAATATATTTACGTTTATAGATTTAAAATTTTATTGAAAGCAGCTCCCAATGATTGTCGAACCATTGTAAACTGGTAGAATAGATAGTATAATTATTCGTATTTCGTTATCGTGCATCTCAGGCATTTTTATGTTCTAACTAGCTGATTACCCGGCGTTGCCCAGGTATTTATTTATCCCAAGATTATCTTAGGCTTTGTTATGAAAAGAAAGAACTCTATTTAAAAAGTAAAATCAATGTAATTTTTTATTCACAAAATAAATATTTTAAGGTAAAAGAACACTTCACAAATTATAAAGAAACATTTTTTTTAAATCTACTAAAATAAAAGTTTAACAGAAAACTTGATTATAAAAAAAATCTTACTGGAAATTGCAATCGTTTAAAGTTAAAAGTGTTTCAACTCAGAGTGAGTTTGATGCACTGACTGATTCAATCTAAAGAATTTATAAAAAGCATGAAATCGTTATTGCGGGCGATTTCAATGTACACAATTCTGGGTGGCTTCGCCATTCTGGCCAGATAACACCCGAAGGAAGGTGTGTTGAGTTATTTGCTGAGTTCAATCACCTTACTCAGCTTGTAAATGAGCCTACCCGAATACCTGACATTGCATATCATTCCGCTAACACCCTTGACTTGTTCCTTACCTCTCGTCCTGAGAAATACTCCGTAAATGTATTATCGCCTCTAGGCTCGTCAGACCATTGTGTAGTATCAGCTAATTTCTCGTTAATAAACCACGTAGTTAGAGAAAAAACTCCCAAAAAAATAGTATGGCATTACGAGAAAGCCAATTGGGACGGCCTTAACAACTTCTTTGGGAGAACTAACTGGTCGCTATTTTTTCGTGATAGCAACGTGGATGCCGCCGCTGATGCAATCACAAACATCGTATGAAATTGAAATTGGTATGAAAAAGTTTATTCCTTTCAGGAATAAATCTATCAAATCAAAGGAAGATGGATGGTATGACTTGAGCTGTAAAGAGGCTTCTAGGATTAGAGAGGTCTGCTTTCGGTTTTACAAAGCAAACCCTACCGAGGAAAACCGAAAAAAGTTTAAACGAGCAAGAAATGATTGCAATGCCCATCTTCGGCGAGTCAAATTCGCCTGCGACCGAAAATTAAAGCAAAAAATACTACAATGTCCCAAAGGTAGTAAAAATTTTTGGTCTTTCGTGAAAAGAATCAAAAATACAGCCTCGTCGTCGATTCCAACGCTCATTTATAATGACATTCCAGTTGTCAGCTCTATAGACAAGGCCAATCTGTTTGCTGCGCATTTTGCAGCTAGCTCTACGCTTCCAGATTGTGCATTGCCGCCTCCTGCACCTCAGAATATTGAACACTCTATGGGACAGATATTTTTTCGTACTCGTGCAGTTGCTAGAGTTTTAAATGATCTCAACACTCACAAATCCGCTGGGCCAGATGGTATTTCTCCACTAGTTCTAAAGAGGTGTTCTTCCAAGCTGGCATTACCATTGCGTAAGCTTTTCCATCTATCCTACTCTTCTGGACTCTTCCCGAGAAGTTGGAAAACTGCATTTGTCCAGCCAATACCCAAAAAAGGCGAGCCGTCGTCTCCTTCTTCGTACCGACCCATAGCACTTACATCCATTCTTTCCAAGGTCATGGAAACGCTGATCAATTATCAGCTCAAGAAATATCTTGAAACCAACGAAATCCTTAGTGACCGGCAGTATGGACGGTTTCAAGTCTGAAATACACCACATAAATGCTGGCGTTCCCCAGGGCTCTGTTCTGTCCCCGACACTCTTTCTCATTTTTATTAATGATCTCTTATCTGTGACTTCTAATCCAATTCACTCTTTCGCTGACGACAGCACTCTCAGCTTCTCATATAAGTTTGAGGAACGTCCCTCCACCTCTGATGTGGAACTCAAACAACTTTGTATGTTAAGCTCGTTAAGTTCTGACCTTGACAGCATAATACAATAGGGAGAAATCAATCGAGTAGAATTTAACGCTTCCAAAACCCAATGCTGTCTCCTGTCGTCCAAGCGAATCCTTAACCCCATGCCATTATCCATGAATCACACTTGCATCGAGGAAACTGAAAATCTCGCAATTCTCGGTATGTGCGTTAACGACAAGCTTCGTCGGAATGACCACATATTTACCGTCGCCAAAAACGCTGCGAAATGTTTAGGTTTTCTAGCCAGGTGCAAGAAATATTTCACTCCCTCTGATCTGGCTACCATATACAAGGCTTTTATTCGCCCAAAACTTGAGTACAATTGCCATATCTGGTCTGGTGTGCCTAAGACTATTTTGCATCAGCTAGACAGAATACAAAACCGCGCGATAAAACTTATCGGTGACGAAAATATAGCGAAATCAATAGATTCGCTTGAACACCGCAGGAAGGTTTCCTGCTTGTCACTGTTTTATCGCTTCTTCTACCAGCGGTGCTCAAGAGAAATAGCTAGCTGCATGCCACCTCTCCTTGAATTCAACCGCAATACCCGTGGCGCTCTAAATGCTCATCAGTTTACCCTCAAGCCCATCTTCGGACGTACAGTTAAATTCAGGGATTCGTTCTTAAGCCGTACAACACGTATGTGGAATGCTCTGCCAAGCTCTGTCTTCCCACATCACTATGATCCACAGGCATTCAAAACACAAGCTCATAGACATCTCCTCTTTTCTCCTCCTCTTCCTTAACGCCCACGCTGTGCCAAGCATATAGCCGAGCATTATAAGGGTGCGAACCCCTTGAAGCGTGCGCGAATTATAAAAAAAAAAAAAAAAAAAGATCCGTCGAAATGAGTGGTATCCGTGGTATAAAAACTGTTTCACCCTCTCCCTTTCCAGTTATTATAGTAGCTTCAATTACATTGCCCATCATCTTTTTTACGCACAACCTTGTTCCGTTGCACAGTTTTGGCGAATCAAGATTACGTAGTAAAATAATTGAAGATCCCACTTTGAGTAAAAGACGATGTGGTGGCAATCTAGCCAAATCAAGTGAGTTTAGGAATTCGGGTGGGAAATTAACGACCTCATCGGCATCTACTACAGTATCGATAGACTTGTATTCAGTGACTACGCCACTCTCTCAGAGTGGCGTCAAGTGCCTCGAGAGCTTTCTTATGAGCCATAGTGCATTCATCCCATACGATTATTTAACATGTCCTGAGCACTTGCGCCCGACCACTTGTTTTGCTAATGTCGCAGGTAGCGTTTTCCTGCCTGGCGATGTCAAGCGGCAACTTAAGTGCAGAATTGGCTGTCCTGCCTCCTTCCAATAATTTCGATGCAATCCCTGAAGAGGCGATGGCAAGAGCAACTTCTCCGTGAGCCCTGATTTCAGCAAGAATTAAATTGGTTAAAAATGTTTTTCCTGTGCCCCCAGAAGCATCTAGAAAAATTATACCACCTTGTTTCGCTAACTGATCCATGATAATTTGATATGTTTTTTTTTATCTTGATTTAAAAGTGGTTGATTTTCCGCAACGTATGCACTTAGCTCTTCGGTGTTGTAGCTCTTTTCACGTATGTAATCTGCGTGAACGACGTCTTGGCGGTCTCGTTTTGGAGCAGGTAGGCCGAGCTGCAGTAATGTTTTATTGATCATCGACATACATTTGTCCTCAAGGATAATCAAAGTTTTGTTGTAAATGTCCGGACCAAACGTGATTTCCAAAGTCGGATTATCTCTCCGGACTTTTGCTAGTATATCCTCACTTAGGGCTTCATTATATTTTTCCAATAAAGTATTTGGATTCGATGGACTGCATGTAGTCAATGTTATAGCAAAAAAAAATTTTATTTGCTCTGGAAGAGAGATCATTTCGGCTTCTCGCAATGTAAAATCCCAGTGCTCCCTGGTCTCCTTCCAGCAATCCCAATTTCTGACAGGCTTCTCTAAATGTCTGGCATACTTCTCCGTTTACTGTTCTTAGCTCTGCGAAAGATCTTGGTCCTCGAATTGTGTGAAGAAGCATCCTTAAGAAATAACATTCGGCGTTATTGGGGTGAACTGTGTACACTCGACCCAAAGCGTCACTCGCGACTACATCATGTCCAGGAACGGGCTGTTCAACTTTTTTCTTCTATAGAAAACTTTTCTCGATTGACTCCATGTGTAATATCGAGGTATCTCAGGATACAACAAAGTCTTTGCGAAAGGGATCCTGCTGACAGAGTTGAAAAAATGCTGTTAATGTTGTGTTTGGTGGCTGATCAACCACTGCATGGGCGCTCTCTGTTGTGAAATAAACTCTCTGACTATTTTCTAAATGGACGCTGAGATGAACAACAGTAGTTCATGAAAGATGAATCGTAAATCCAAGGATTCGCCAAACTGCTTCGTTGCTACTAATGTACCTTCCCAAGCGTCAAGGTGATAAAATAAATCTGGTCTTCCATACGTCCTTACGTACGTCATAGCATCTTGCGTGTATTCGTGCATGTGTCTGGGACTGCCTGTAAACGTAGCTGGTAGTATGACAAAGGCACCAAGATTTTCAACATTAACGTCATTTACCACAGCATCTCTCAGGTGAATATATTCTTCAACTCTCAGTTTACGTTGATTTAGACGAATGTAAAGAAGACGCTCACTTTCGATTTTTGCATACATATAAACGATGAATTGATGAAACAATTGTCTGCAGTTTAATATGTGGTTCTGTTCATCTCGAACCATTAGTCTGTATGCATAGAAATCCATCGCTGAAACTTTTTTGCTAGTTGTGTTACCTGTCGTTGGGCTGACCTGCCACAGATTAAAATGATATCCATCTTCACCACGGGGAAACATCACTGGGTACTGGAGACCATCATAAGATCGATGTGTTTCTGAAATGCGCTGCAATGAAACGCTTCTTCGTTGAATTACGATATCCCGTTGATCAAACTCATCACCTGAAATAACCACCGCGACTTCATCTACCTGAGGACCATTAAAGCGGCGTTCGTGTTCGCCTGCTGGTCTTCCGTCTGCTCTTATGACAACTTTATATTCATCCGTTGGCATACGTTCCAATGATGTTTTAAAAGTTTTAGTCAGATCATTGTGCTCCAGAAACATTCTCTGTAAGTTTGACACTATCGGACGTCTTGTTCCAGAGATATAGGTACACCTCTGGTCAGTTTTTTTTGCATCAAATACCAGGTGACTCTGATTTAAATTTTCTTGCTTGACAGTAACTACAAACCATTTCCATTTTTCCGATGGTAACATGTCATACTGTGAGTAGTCTATGTGTGGATCATAGTGAAATCCTTCCAATGCTAAGCTCAATTGTTGTGCAGTCCGTAATCTCTATGCCTCATTTCCTGTAGTCGGGTCCTCCGCTGTTGTACTGTCTCTAAAGCTCTGATTGTAGTAGCTCTCTCTCTCTGATCCTCTAGTCGAGCTTCACGCTGTTGTCCGGTCTCTGCAGCTATGGATGTAGTAGCTCTATTTCTCAGATCATCTAGTCGGGCTTCACGTTGTTGTCTGGTCTCTGAAGCTCTAGATGTAGTAGCTCTATTTTTCAGATCATCTAGTCGGGCTTAACGCTGTTGTCCGGTCTCTGAAGCTCTAGACGTAGTAGCTCTATCTCTCAGATCATCTAGTCGGGCTTCACGAAGTTGTTCGCTCTCTGAAGCTCTAGACGTAGTAGGTCTATCTCTCAGATCATCTAGTCGGGCCTCACGCTGTTGTCCGGTCTCCGAAGCTCTAGATGTAGTAGCTATATCGCGCTGCATCGCAAGTCTTCTATTAGTTTCCTCGGGAGTTTCTTGTCTTCGCTGTTGTTTAATTTGTGTAGCCTTTGCTTGCACTTGGCCAATCCCTTTAAGTTTCCTTGGCGGCATTTTTAAAAAGGCACACTCTAACTGAACAATGAAATTTAAAAATAACAAAAAATTATAAACAACAGAAAAAAAGGAAATTTAAAAATTATAATGTACTTACATCCGTGTAAAAATATAAACCCTTTACAAAAACAAAAAGGAATCAACTTTATTTTAAATTAGTAAAATAAACCACTCTCAAATAAAGTAGAAAGTACAAAAAAATGATATCAGTAACTTTTTTTTATAACATGTAAACAGTTATCATTATACAATTTATTAAAACTTCAATATAATTGCGTATTTGTTGTAGCACGCTTGAATTATATTGAAGAACTGTTTTTATTTTTTAAAGATTTGTGTTTATACACACAATTCTTTCAATAGTTATCCTCAATATAAGGAAGGTATGAATAAATATGTATGTATACATTCTAAGGTAAAAGTAATTAGTGGTAATAAAAGTTTATGTATCTTGCAGTGGTACGGATTTATTGACACGACCGCTCTTATTTGGGTTTTACCAGCATATGCTAAAAATACATATTGAATTTGTATATGTACATTAGTAGGTAAAAATAATTAGTACGTAAATGTACGTTCATGTGTTCTACCAGAATACCCATACATATAAAAAATGTGCATTATGTAGAAAAAATAATTAGTAGGTTAAAAAAGTTCATGTGGTCAGCAGTGCTACATAGTTTCTTTTTAGACAGCTAAACATATTTGGGTTTTACCAGCATATGTAAAACAGACAATTCATCAGGTATACATATATTTTATGACAGCGTTTCCTGTTTTACCAAGAAATATAAAACATAGTATAAATTACAATATTATAATTTTTCCTTTTAGTTGACTGTATAAAATAGTTTTTATTGACTGTATTACAAAATTTTACAGTTGTCATTTGTGTAGAAATATAAAAACTCTTCACACAGAATTAAAAAAGATAAGACACGCATTAGACACGTCTGTAATGTATTCTTTATACAACGTTTCAATTGATTTTTAGAAAGATGGAAGTGAAGGAGTATTGGCAATGCCTTTTAACCACCACTTTTCATTTCAGCCATCCCGAAAACTATAGAATCGAATCTTATATTAATACTATCTTACCATCACCGTTCAACTCAGCGACCCCGAAAACAATAAAATCGACACTAATATCGGTCACCCCCCCCCCACATTTATCACCCCATCCCCCTAGAGGTGTCTTACCACCACCATTCAACTCAGCGACCCCGAAAACCATAGAATCAACTCTAACATCGGTCACCCCCCCCCTCAGTTATTACTCCATCCCCCTAGAGCTGTCTTACCATCACCACTCAACTCAGCGACTCCGGAGACCATAGAATCAACACTAATATCGGTCACCCCCCCCCCCCTTAGTTATCTCCCCATCCCCCTAGAGCTGTCTTACCATAACCACCCAACTCAGCGACCCCGAAAACCATAATTCAACAGTAATATCGGACAACCTCCCCCCCCCACAGTTATCACCTCATCCCCCTAGAGCTGTCTTACCATCACCATTCAACTCAGCGACCCCGAAAACCATAGAATCAACACTAATATCGATCACCCAACCCCCTGCGGGAATATAACTAACCCATAGAAGTGTACTACCAGCATTATTCGTATCGGCGATACCGAAAACGGTAGGTCCGACACTAAAATCGCCTGCCACGCCTCCCCCAGCCAAAAAACGTGCTACCACCCCCCACCTATGTTTGATTCCACATAGTAACTAATATGTATACCAAGTTTGGTTGAAATTGGTCAAGGCGTTCCAGAGCTAGTTAGGCACAAATATATATATCTACAATAAATAAATTCTCTATTTTATATATATAGATAGATAAAACTGAGCTGTCTTACCATCACCATTCAACTCAGCGACCCGAAAACCATAGGATCAACTCTAATATCGGTCACCCCCCCCCCACCCCTTCAGTTATTACCCTCCACCCTAGAGCTGTCTTACCATCACCATTCAACACAGCGACCCTGAAAACCATATAATCAACACTAATATCGGTCACCACCCCACAGTTATCACCCCATCCCCGTAGCTGTCTTACCATCACCACTCCACTCAGCGACCCCGAAAACCATAGAATCAACACTATTTTTTCTATTTTATATATATCGATTTGACCGGAATAATCGTTGAATGATTGTTGAGCTTGTGATTTATTTAAATATTTTTATAAGAGGTACATCGTTCTGCTTTAAGTAGCAAACCGCGAAAATTAATCTACGAACTTTACAGGAGAGATTTGCAGTGCAAATAACACTACACTACACATAGAATTTTGTAGTTAATAAAAGTTGAAATATCTCTATATATAATCAATATATTTATATTATTAATTTTTTTTAAAAATTTACAGGTGAATTGCCTGCAGCTGTTCAACACAATTCCAAAGTGTCTATAAAATGCACACATCCGCAACAAGCCCTGTGGATTCTTTTAATTATTGCCTTCGCACTTTCGCCGCGGTACATATCGCCTACGCCTTGATGCACGACGCTAATACTGTACTATTACTTTATCACCCCTAATTTATTCAATAAGGATAACGTTATTTATATTTAGGATACAAAAAAAAATTTACTTTTTTTAAATACATCTAAAACAATTTACGACAAGATACAAATTTGCCTGAAACGCATATATAACATATAAAGAACGTTAGTAATGATATTAGACATACATATACCAATATTCAAATATACACAAATTTATGACAAATATAGTATACTTCGTATAAACATGCATCCATGTATAAAAACTACAAAACAACTTAAATTTATTTTAAAGTACAAGTATACACACAAAGAACGTTTAAATACATACTCGTAAATAAGGTATGTAACATTACCCCAGTAATTTGTGTTACAAAACAATATTATTATTCCATTGTATGAAGTGCGAATCCTATTTATAATTATATACCTACTCAAACTAAATCTAGATATGATTACTATTATTATTTACGAGAATCGTAGTATACATATACATACATACAAATATTTAGCTTCATTGTATATAAAACAAACAATATAAAAATTGCAAATAAGTGATGGACGCGTGCTCGCATCGTATTTAGGTAAAACGTTTAGTAATGATAAATATTATATAAGAAACAGTCTATTCCTCCTCAATAATACACTACGTATTTATTTAATTAAAAATCATTATCTTTATTATGTTTATGTTTTAATACTCGGAGACACCCTTGCTAACAAGATGGACGTTATTTACATAATTATCAACTCTGCGAGTACACCGAGCCTCATTAGGCGCAAAATTATGAAAGTTTAATTTTGTGTGTCGTCATCTGCCAATGAAGTAATTCCTTTCGGTGAGCATGTACATGTGTGTGTAAGTCACTTAAATAGACTTTTAATGAGACACTTCTTAAGAAGTCACATTAGCCAACTTTTGATGACCCTTGTCGGAATCCATATACCTATATAAAGTGTTAAAAATACCTACGAACAACGTAAACCCCATTTGAAGACGTTTAGATATTTATATTTTAATTTTGTTAAGGTGAAGCTTTAAGGACTTTGAACTCAATGCATTTATTAAATTGTTATTTCTATGTTTTTTTATCTATGTAAAAGGTAAAAGGAAACATAGCAATACATTTTTATGTGGACCGGAACACGCAACACCATAGTAAAACAATTCAAATTTTTATTTAACTATCAAAAATGATGAAACAACTACATCTATCTATCTATGTATATAAAAATCAATTGCTGTTCGTTAGACTGGCTAAAACTCGAGAACGGCTGGACCAAATTGGATACTTCCTTCGGCGAGTTAGTTCGTAATTGCTACGCGAAGGTTTAGTCAAGTTGAAAAGTTGAGTCAGCCCCGCTAGGTGGCGCTGGTATCGTTTTTTTCTGAAAATTCTTATTTATGGAACGATTTGGCTCAAATTCACACCATATAATATTTAAATAAAAAGAAAGTCGTTGACAAAATTTGGACCCGATATGTGGCGCTGGTGTCTTTTTTTCCGAAAATTCTTATTTATGGAACGATTCGGCTCAAATTCACACCATATAATATTTAAATAAAAAGAAAGTCGTTGACAAAATTTGGACCCGATAGGTGGCGCTAGCGTCAGTGGGCGGTAGGTCAGTGGGCGGTAGGTCAGTGGGCGGTAGGTCAGTGGGCGTGGCGTTAGTGGGCGGGAGGTCAGTCGGCGGGGGTCAGTGGGATGGGGCAGCCGGGAAACGCGGGTGTAAGTGGGCGTCGCGTCAGTGGATGTGAGTTCAGTGGGTGGTGGGTCAGTGTGTATGAGGTCAATGGGCGGGTGGTCAGTGGGCGGGAGGTCAGTGGGTGTGAGTTCAGCGGGCGGTGGGTCAGTGTGTATGAGGTCAATGGGTGGGTGGTCAATTGGCGGGAGGTCAGTGGGCGGGAGGTCAGTGGGTGTGAGGTCAGTGAGGTCAATGGGTGGGTGGTCAGTGGGCGGAGGTCAGTGGGATGGAGCAGCCGGGAAACGCGGGTGTAAGTGGGCGTGGCGTCAATGGGCGGGTAGTAAAGCGCCGGGGAACAGCTAGTAATATATAAGTTAATAAAACATACTTTCATTATTAAATTTAATAAACTTTATTTTGTTACCAAGACCGACTATCTCTATTCACATATAAAAGAACTTAAAACTATATACAAAATTAAGATAGTAAAGCGAGCTTCACAGCTCGCCATATGGATAATTGTAATTCAGCCTAAAGACTGAATTAACTTAAAAAAAAACATTTTTTTTCTCCTAACCCCTATGAATAAAAAAAACTCAAAATTACACCATCGCAAGCTGAGCGCTTAACAATTGTTTTTAAACAAGTATTTATAAAAAAAAAATTACACGCGACGTAAAATAAATAAAATTTACACGTGCGACACGCGACACGTGACATGCGTCAAGTTATCGCAAGTCAAGTTTTAAAACAATTCAAATCTGACTCTAACTTTTTATCTCAGCGATCCTGAAAACTATGGGATTGACAGTAATATCGACACCCCCCCCCCCTTTTCATCGAACCCCTAGCCGTAGAAGTGTCTTACCATCACTATTCACCGCAGCGACCACGAAAACTATAGAATCGACACTAATATCGGTAACCCCCCTGGCGACCCCTAAGTAATCGACACCATCCCGCTAGAGCTGTCTTACCATCACCATTCAACTCAGCGACCCCGAAAACCATAGAATCGACACTAATATCGGTCGTGGGGGGTGACCGATATATATATATATATTTATATATAAACAAATAAATTCTCTATTTTATATATATAGATTGGAGATTGTAGATATACTACATATTGTTGGATTCGTCGTTTGTTTTCCAAATACTCGTAAAAAGCCTAATCGGATAACTGGTATTGGATGAAAATCAACTTGTAAGACTTGTAGAAAAACTCATATGAAACTAAATAAATGATTGTATCTAAAGTGCTATGGACCAACTTAGTGGGACAATGGCCCTGTATTGTCATCAGGACTACACATTGATCGGATATTTCAATTTAATTAGATAAAGGGAAGTGAATCAAGATTTGACAGAGACACAGAATTTGTGAAGCCTCAACACTCCAAGTCCATTATCGTTACAGTTCAGTGGTACCACAACATTGTATTCCAATCAGTATGTCACGTTTGTGCACAATTTTAACTCAATTAGACAACTCAATTAGTCATATTTTATTGCAATGTTTTAGAAGTTATACTTCTTTAGGCGCGACAGGGGTAACTGAAATCATTTTGTTCTTGATGTAATGTTACGGATGCAGCGGTTGGTTTATATGATAAATATGACATTTTCTTGTATTAAATACCTTATCAAAGCGATTTACGTGACATCTACATTAGGAAATGTTAATTGAAAATTTAATTATGAGCGAATTGCAAAACATTTTATTGCGGATGTAATGGAGCGCTTGGTGTATATGATATGAGATTAGTTTGTATTAAATACCTTAACTTTGCGATTTACAACAACATAATATATGAAAACATAATTGAAAAATTAATTGTCAGCTAATTCTAAGATGAACTCACGAAAAATATGATTTCGTGGTAAAAGGTATTTTATAGTCCAATGCAAAATTTTGGTCATAATTCCGCCTATGGCTTACAATCGTTATAAATATGACCAGCTGGCTTAATGCACGAAGAGTCGGGACGAATATAGGTTCGCCCTTACGGAGTACAACTTTGAATTTAGACGATCCAAACGTGCCACATGTACAAAATGCTGCAAAAACATTGTCGAAATGCCACTAGCGACATGAATCCATAAAGCATTAGTTAAGGATCAGACAAACTGTGTAGGTTTATCAAAAAAGTCCAATGGCACCTACACGTTGGACCGTGAGGATACAATCAGAACCCTACTGCAGGTTCATTTCCCAGGTTCGTCTACTCGTGCACCATATATGTACCCGAACGCACCCGACCAAATGGTCTGTATTACTAGTAGTGTAAATAGTTTATCCGATAAAATCTTCAGTCTTTATAAGGTTAAATTGGGAGTAGGCTCTTTAAAACCTTTCGAAGCTCCCGGCGGTGATGGGATCTTTCCAGCGCTTCTTAGAGAAGGCAATCGATCTCATCCTACTGGGTATATTATTATATTCGATATATTATTTCCTCCTCGGGAGGAGTGTCTGTGCCTGCGACTGCAGACTGCTGACTGCAGTTAAGGGATGTAGGCACAGAACAGACACCATCTTTGTCTTCTAGCAATAAGGATTTATCGATATATGTACTTAAACTTAAATCAATAACAGGGAAAATATAAGAAATTACAATAATTGTTGTACTAAAAACCTATTAGTAAACTTAGCAATTAAAAATTTCGTGCAAGCGAACCTCAACAATTGGGAAATTTGCAATTTTCCCACTTCCTTTAGTACAAAGTTTCAAGTGTGGACTTTCGGAAGAAAGTTTTTGTTTAGTATAATTTGCGCACGCGTAAAGAAGCTTGCAGCAAGCTTATAATGCTCGGCTATATGCTTGGCACAGCGTTGGCATTAAGAAATAGGAGGAGAAAAGAGGAGATGTGTATGAGCTTGTGTTCTGAATAGTGATGTGGAAAAACAGAGCTTGGCAGAGTATTCCACATACGTGTTGTACGGAAGAACGAATCCCTAAAATTAACTGTACGAAGGGCTTGAGGATAAACTGATGAGCATTTAGAGCGCCACGAGTATTGCGGTTGAATTCAAGGAGAGGTGGATTGCAAATCTTTATTTCTTTTGAGCACCACTGGTGGAAGAAGTGATAAAACAGTGACAAGCAGGAAACGTTTCTGCGGTGTTCAAGCGATTATATTGATTTCGCAACGTTTTCGTCACCGACAAGTTTTATCGCACTGTTTTGTATTCTATCTAGCTGATGCAAGGTAGTTTTAGGCGCACCAGACCAGAAATTGTACTCAAGTTTAGGGCGAATAAAAGCCTTGTAGATAGTAGCCAGTTCAGAGCGAGTGAAATATTTCTTGCACCGGGTTGAAACCTAAACATTTCGCAGCATTTTTGGCGACGGTTATTCCAACGAAGCTTGTCATTAACACACGAGAATTGCAAATTTTTCAGTTTCCTCGTTGCAAGTGCCATTATGGATAAAGTCTAGGTCAAAATTTAAAGTGCTTAACATACGTAGTTTTTTGAGTTCCACATCAGAAGTGTAGGGATGTTCCTTAAACTTATATGAAAAACTGAGAGTACTGTCGTTAGCGAAGGAGCGAATTGGTTTAGAAGTAATAGACAAGTGATCATTAATAAATTGAGAAATATTGTCGGGGACAAAACATAGCCCTGGGGAACGCCAGCATTAATGTACTTTAGACTTAAAACTTGAATTTAGTGCTCCAAAAGATAGCTTCTAATCCAATGAAGCAATTTTTCATTGACTCCCTTTTTTGGTATGGGCTGGACAAAGGCTGTTTTCCAACTTCTCGGAAAGAGTACAGAAGAATTAGATAGATGAAAAAGCTTACGCAATGAAAATGCCAGCCAGAACGCCTCTTCAGAACTAATATCATCTGGACCAGCAGATTTGTGAGTATTGGAACCGTTTAAAACTCTAGCAACTGCACGAGTACGAATGAATATCTGTCCCATAGAGTGAATGCACAGCAAAAAGATGCCGTTGTCCTTAGAGCTGACTACTGGAGCGTTAGAATCGACGACGGGGCTGTATTTTTTTTCTTTTCACGAATGACCAACATTTTTACAATACTTTTGGGACATTGTAATATTTTTTGCCTTAATTGTTGGTCGTACGAGTTCCTACCAAAAACGTTCTCCTACTATAGACACACACATACGTGTCTGTATATTTAATTGTAATTAATTCTAAAAACTAATTTATCTTAAAAGCCTAATAATGCAACGTTAAATGTACCTCCTTCGTTCATAAGCGTCTGTCTGTCTTAAGCGATTTCTGAAATAGACTGAAAAAAAAATCGATAGCGATGTGTAAATTGAGTAATTTTTTCAGTTTCCTTAAGGGTAGTAAGCCCTATTAATGAAAAAATTACGCCATCGCAAGCCGAGTGTTAACCAATTCTTTTAAAACATACGTACATACGCTCACTGAAAAAAAATTTCATGTCCTCTGAATATAAGCTAACTTACGTTATTTTTCGTCAGTTCTGCAAAAACACCTCTTATGTAAATCTATCTCTCATTGGTTGGGAAGATTTTAAAGTTTAAAGCCACATATTCCGAAGATTATTTGCTTGATTAGATTTTATTTTGTCACGTAAAGCTTCTCAACAACTAATATGCGCCAGTATTTAATTGTTTTAAATGCTTTTATTAAAAATAATAGATAGTTAATAGAAATCTAGATATCAAATCTTCAGCGTACTTCCTTTTATTTATTTTCCATTTATTTTACAACATTCCACTAATTTTCATTTATTTTACAACAGTTCTATGCTCTAGATCTACCTCCTATTTTATTTTCTACCTTTTAGCTAGTGAAAACTTGCCCCTATGCTTCAATAAAAGCGTATTTAGAAAAGATTAAAAATTATTTTTTATTTTATACTTTTTCGACTTTTACCTTGGATATGTGATGACAATATGGAGAGCTCCAAAAGTCCCCACAAATTCCCCTTAAAAACCCCCAAAAAGGCCCCGAAAGGACCCCAAAATACCCTCAATGGAAGCCCCAAAAACCTCCTAAAGAATCACCTCGAGACCACCTCAAGACGCCCCCAAGTCTCCCTCAAGAACACTCGTAATATCCTCTCAGAACCCCTCTCAAAACTTCATCAAAACCACCCTAAGACTCTCTCAAGATCACTCTAAGTCCCCCTTAAGACTCCCTAAAGACCGCACTCAAGACCTTCTAAAAACCCCCGCAAGACCCCCTTAAAACCACCTTAAGACATTAAGATATTACATATTCGTTTTCAAAATTCATAAATCATAAGAAATTAAAACAAAAAAAACCAAAATGGCAAATCTTCATCAAAAGCCTGAATTGGATGTTGCTCCAAAGAACTTGGCCAAATGTCCAAGAACTACAGAGGATCGTCATGAGCTCTATTTAAATACAACTTTTTCGCTCATCCTTGGTACAATGTGATGCGTCAAGAAACACATTGATTTTGTGGAATTTGCAACATTTTTGAGTCTTTTGAGTTTTGAAAGCTGAATTTTGATAAGCCTATTGCTCTCCTGCTTGGTACAATAATTATATTTACTTGTTTAATCTGCATTGTCAAGAAGTGCCCGTAGAATTGTTAAAATATAGTTTTCCGATACTAGCCCTCCTCAGAAGCCCTGGAGAATATTTATTTTATTTTTACTTTATTTATTAGGTATGGTATTAATGAATTTAATAATGATGATATATTAATTAAACATTTTTATGTGTACACGTAATATACGCACAACACATTTTTTTAAGTTTCATGTATTTTTTCATAAAATTTCATTATTTAAAATATATAAATAAATTAATTAACTAAAGTTGTAGTTTTTTTAAAATAAGTACTTCAATTAAGGGATTTCAATAATTTTAGGTAAAATGGTCTCTACAGTTAACTAACTACCTTTCGATGCTTAAGTTGGTTAATCATAGTGTAAAAAAAAAATATTGAGTATAAAATTTGTTTTATTTGCATACGCGAATGGAGTTTAAACCTTTTTTAATCTATGCAAAAATACGGCATTAAAGGAAAGAAAAAAATATATGTCTAGGTAGTAAACATCATTCGTCAGAAGAAAGTTGGCATCCAGAAAACTTGATACGCGTGCGCGAGAAACATAAAATTCGAATGCATGCGTGCCAATAATTGCGCCAATCTATGTATATGAAAGTGAAAATCTGAATGTATGATGTTTTTTTATGGAGGCGGTAGAAAACCTTCAAAAAGACGATCACATGAGCACCTTTAGCCTAAACATGAGCGATTCTCAGTTTCTTCCTGAGTAAAACCAACTCCCAATAATAATATTTCATACCCAATACCACAGGACAGCAGTTAGGCATTTCATCACGGGAAGGCTCTCAGCGTGGTATGAGCGGAAGCACCCATGCCCAGCTAAAAATTGAGATAGATAGAAGTCTACTTCTCCATGACCTCTACCGGCCCATAATTCTACTGATGGTGCGAGTATTAATCTATGGGTCCATCTACCCTTACTTGACTCACATCTTCTTTGCCGGTGCTGCACGTGCTGTTCTGCGGTTTTCAGCTTTTGTTACCTACCCCGGCACCCATAAATCAACTTGCGCTCCTTAGCCAGTAAGTCGATTGGGAGCATACGCTCGAGATGGTTCTAAAAAGCCTAAAATCACTGAGTGCCACATTTTATTGCTGGCAGCCTTCATAAGCTCTTTGAATGATAGTCTCCCATCAACAATTAAACAATTACCAACTTCCTACTGGATATTAGTAGAGCTACAGTTTTATGTTCTGCGAACTATAATTAGATTGACGTCAGCCACTCCCGGATAGGCCTAATTGTTGCATTACATATTGCGGTTATCTCCTCCTTGTATTTTGCCACAATAACGACTGCAATGCCATCTGCAAAACCGAAAATCTCTGCCTCTTCAGGTACTTGGAGCCTAAATATACCCCTGCGGAACTACTCCTGTAACCATATATTCTTTTAGGCCATTGACGGTGTTGTATAGCAGAATTCTGTTACTAAAGTAATCTGCCACCAACCTCAAAATGTACGACGGAACCTCCCTCCGACGTAGTTCATTGAATATGCAACTTCATTTGACTAAATTTAATTCATTCTAGATATTGATGGTTATTCTAGTGGAAGACTTTTTAGTTCCTCCCTTCCACCTTTTCCCATCTATCGCTTTTGGCGCCAACTTTTTAACAAATTAAATTAAAATGGCATCAAATGTTGAGCGCGCCTTGCGGAACCCATATTGATATTCTGCAAAGTCTTCTACTGCTTCCTGTAGCCTACCCCGATAATTCTTTCTAAGATTTTTCCCGTTGTTTGAGCATGCATATAGGACGGTATAAGGATGGTTCGTCTGGTGGTTTTTTCCATTTAGGGAGTAGGACAAGTATCTGTTTCGTTTTGGTTTTGGTTGTTGCACTCCACTGGGAACACCCCTTCTTTAATGCATAAACCAAGCATGATTACAAACACATTTGGATAGTTCCTAATTGCGGATTTTAATTCCACGTTAGACGTTAGGTTTGAAAGTTTGATAATAAAGTCCTTCCTCCCATTGTTCTTTGTTTGTGTTCGTTGGTTGGTTAATCAGTCTTTATATATTATATACATATAATACAAATACTACAAACGGGTTTAATATGTGGATGTAAATTTATATGTATATGTATGGAACACTTCCATACAAGTAAAACTTCTGTCTGTACATGCACATGCGGTATCCTTCAGGTTTGGAGAAGCTTTGGCATAATAGAAATATCTTCGAAGCTATGCGGCAGACACAGTCAGGTATGTATAAAATTATTTTTTAAAGCTCTTTTATTTGCAAGTTACAAACCTGAAACAGAAACTACGGCTTAACTGTCAAAGTGACAGCGTTTTCACTAAAGTACTAAAGTAGTAGTTAAGAGTGTGATATAAAAAGTTTTTTGACTCTAACTAACGTCAACTGATCGAAATTTAATAAAACTTCTCACAGACATTTTTTTTAGATCTTATCTCCATCTTGCTGAGTCCAAACCAAACGTCGATTGCTGACGAAATGCAAGTTTAAAGTTTCGGTTAAGAATAGGTTTACAAATGTAATACCAAAAAATGAAAATGAAGCATGACAGAAAAACATATAAACAAACAGACAGACACCGTCAAGTTAATATAAAAGCATTTTATTAATTAATTTTATATAATGCTAATGCGAAACCGTAGGCACGAGAAGGATATCTTAACTTATTTCAGCAATTGGAATGCTCTATGAAAACCACTTACCTTCAATAATTATCAAAAATGTAACTAGATATTTGGTGCACAATTATTATTATGCCAATGCACCATGTCGGCGGAATAATGCAAGCACTATCTGCTAAAATGTTGGGCAAGGTTATAGACTACGAGGTTCGTGAGGAACACTCCCGTCTCCATTCAACAATAAGGAAAAAAAATAAAAGCGTATTTGTATTGTATTCTGTATCCATCTTTGTATTCTGGTGACAGGATTGTCAGGCGCGGGATTCAACATGATACCGAATTATGAGTTTAGCACATGCGTACCTCGTACTTAGGAATGCTCATAACTCTAGGATGCATTATTAAAAAAAATCGCTGTACATCTAGTACAACAACAATTTTATTTCGGATAATAAATAAAATTTGACTTTCTCTGTAAGCCCGAATTAAAGTAACAATTTGTATCGTTTGCAAAATAAAGAAATAAAAAATCGTTTTATATTTTACAAAAAAAAATAATTTGTTTACTTATTACTGTAATGTTATTAAATGGCTTTTGATACTGCCTGTAATGTTAGGCTTTGTCACTTTTGGTACTTTTGGTCCATATCTATGTCCATTCCCTTAAGATTTCACCATATTCCGATTTACAAACATTCATAATAATAATCTACTACAATAATAAAGACCATGAGAACCACGTTGGTAACGCAGTTCCAGATATAATGATAATATGAGAGCAAAATGTTTAAGAGACAATAGTGTGGTAAATAATTTTGAAGTTGTTTTCCTTTCCAGAGGAATGTACATATTCAAGTTCGAATATATTGCCATATCGATGTCAGTTCTCATCTCTCGGCGCAATTAAGCAGTTATTCACGCGTGTTCTGTTCCTTACCGATATTATTTTTTTGACCTATATTGAGATGAGATTTTTGAGAAACAAAACTAGCAAGTTAAATAAAGTTGATATCGCCCATTAGAATTAAAAATCGACCAACTAGCTAGCATTTCTTGTGTGTGCTTCAATTTAAATAATTTCAAAAATTAGAGTGCGTTAAAATAGTATAATAATACCAAAATGTAATGATAGTTAATTAATTGTTGTGTGCAAAATAAAAGAAGGAATTTGCGTAATATATAAATAGCAACATTATTGGAATTAATTTAAATTAATTAAAATGAAAATGTAATAGTATACTTGGATAACCCCTCTAATGTAATTAAACCTTGGTAAGAAAAGCAATAAGTTCATAAATTACGATATATATGTGTAGTATGCATATTTTAAATGCAACTGCTAGGCTGTGCTATGTATACGATCATCAGCTACTGTTTGCAGGAAGAAAAGTTAAATATCCTATATATAATTGAAAACATTAATTAGTTTTGCACAACATGCAAGCGATTTAATTAAAAGCCATTTCAAATAGTATTTTGTGTTGTTATGCAAAGAAAAAAACTAGGAAACAATAAACAGAATGGAAATCCTCAATTCTGTCTAGAAACATGAAAAATTTTATTTCCCATTATACCGCCACCACCAAACTCATACTGCACGACTAAAAGAGTGCATATGAATACAAAAACCATTAAGAAAGCTTTTTAGTAATAGTTCTAGCGTTGCACGCTGAAAGTTGCATGTTACATTTTTTATATTGCATGTTGTACAACGTATTCTGCAGATATGGAGGACGAGGAATTGCACGGATTTCGTAATCTGCGCAATTACTCGGAAACTCTTGTGCGTTTCACAGATGACATCACTAACTAACGCAAGACCAAAAAAACAACTACTTCTTGACAATGACTGAACTCACGAACATTTTCAGGAAACTGAACAACAAGCCCCTCGGCAGATTTATGAGGAAATACTGCGTCATTTTTTAATTATCTTTATTAACTTCCCGTGCCCATATGTTTGTCTATTCGTCTGTTTGTCTTTTTGTCTGTTTTTTTTGAAACTTTGCACACATGTCTATTTCCAGTGACAACACTTTTTGTGAGGATTTTGGAGTGATCGAGCCCCAAATTAAAAAAAAATTTACCCGATTGTCTTCAAATTTTATAAGGATATTGGAGTGATCGATTAATCGGGTCGGATTAATTTTTAAAAAATTTGTATGGGAGCCCATCGGCCCTAGTGCGCGATCACTTCCAAAGTCATACAAAAAGTGTTGTCACTGAAGATACTCTCGTGTACAAAATTTGAAGAAAATTGGGTTCATTTTTTAAAAATTTAAATGGGGGAACCTCTCGGCCTAGGGTCCGATGACTTCCAAATTTGTACAAAAAGTGTTGTAATCGGAGAAAGACATGTGCGTAAAATTTAAAGAAAATCACAACACGGCTTTTTTTACGGACGGGGCCGGAAACTTCAGGAAATGTATATTAATTTTTTTTATTTTTTTTTTCCAAAATTTTTTTCTTCTCACTCAACAGATTTTTTCTAAGTGCTATACTTTTTGAGTTATTTGCAAAAACTTTGGGGTCTTTGATGGGACTTTTGTGGGTCTTTCGGGGGTCTTTTAGGGGTCTTTTGAGGGTAATTTGGGGGGCTTTTGAGGGTCTTGTATTTACACTAAAAGAATATTTTATCAACAAAACGTTGCACAAATTTAGTCCTTTAATCCTTGTTTTATTAATTTAAATGTAATATCAGCCGCAGCGTTAAAGAAGTTTCACACCAACCATGCGTAAATGTAACACGCCTTAATTTTTTTTTAAATTCTCTATATTAACTTCGCGTCGGCATGGTTCTTTCGTTCGTTTTGTCGTTCGTGCTGTCGTTCGTTCTGTCGTTCGTATTTTCGGTGTTGGAATCTTGCGATCAATTTTTAACCCACTTTATAACACCCGATTTTATTGAAACTATGCACACATGAGTATTTCCGGTGACAACACTTTCTATTAAAATTTGGCATTGATCGGGTCCCGTAATCGGGGGGCGCCCATACAATATTTTTTAAAAATGTATCCGATTTTCTTCAAGTTTTAAATACATGTCCGATGGAAAACACTTTTAAAAAAACTTGGTAGTGATCGGACCCCGGGGTCGGTGGGCTCCCATAGAAATTTTTCAAAAAATTTACACGATTTTCTACACATGCGTATCTTCGATGGAAAACAATTTTTGTAAATATTCGGGTCATCGGGCCCCAGGACCGAGGGGCTCCCATACATTTTTTTAAAAAATTGACCCGATTTTATACACACATGTGTATCTCTGATTTTAACTTTTATGTGTTGTTATTATTTGCATTTTTATTGCGACGAATTTTTAGCAAAGAATGATTATGAAAATGATAAAAAGAGCATGCAGAGTACTCAAGCTTATTTTTTATGGATAACTTAGAGAAGGAGACAACTTAGCACAGCTTTTCTTTCGGTTTTTACTTAAATTTAAGCTCACTTAAGTCCATTATAGGTGGTCCTTAATATTATATTTTAAAATTCAGTTGAACATTTTTGATTCATGAAAAACAACTTTTTTTTTATTTTTTAGCAATGGAATCTAAATTCATTTGGATTATAGCAATTTTTTATTCGGCTATACAACAAATCTGCTCAGGTACAACGTCACGTAAGTATAATTTATAATTCTATAAAATTGTAAATATTAATTCTGGGAAAATTAATTAAAAAGTTTTAAAAGATAGGAGGAGGAGACAATAATAAGTTGGGTGGTAGATAGAGTACTCGTACTGTCGTTCGAGATATATTTGGTTTAATGAAAAGAAATACAAACAAATATTACCGCTAGATCTGGTCACTTACGTTAATTGTGAGCAATTATTCTATTAAAAGGGATAAGATTACAAAAAAATATGTTTCGTATTACTACGCATCAAAATATAAATATTATATGGCCAAGCGGAACCACTTTTCAAGCGTTTGAACTTCACTCCCTGCTTTGTAAAATAAATGCATTATAAATCAATAACAACGTAATTATTGCAACATTTGCCATAATTAAACACCTACAAAATCATTCTATAATATCCATTACTGCTTTACCTTACCTAACAAGTACTTGTTACATTCAGGGTGTCACAGCTGTTCCTGTTTGAATTGTATACTAGCTTTTCCCGGGCGCTCCGCCACCCGCACGCGCGTTGCCAACAAAACCTTCTCTATAGAAAGCCCAACTCTACGAATACTAATGCTGTAAAACAACACCAAACGCATGTGTGTTTGTGGGATGTGAATACAGTGTACAAAAAATAAGTAGTCGCAAAGAGCGAGAAACGTAAGATGTGGTAGTGGGAAACAGAAAAATTTTATACGGATTTTGCTCTTTAGTTGATTACTAATACAAATACGTTTGGTCTCAATCTAAGCATGTATCTGTGTACGATCGGAACAGTTGGGCTTTCTATAGAAAAGGTTTTGTAGAAAGCCCAACTCTATAGAGTAACCCATCCAAAACGCATCTGTGTTTGTGGGATGTGAATATAGTGTACAAAAAATAAGTAGTCGCAAAGAGCGAGAAACTTAAGATGTGGCAACCAAAACCTTCTCTATAGAAAGCCCAACTGTTCCGATCGTACACAGATATATACTTAGATTGAGACCAAACGTATTTGTATTTAGTAATCAACTAAAGAGCAAAATCCATATAAAATTTTTCTGTTTCCCACTACCACATCTTACGTTTCTCGCTCTTTGCGACTTCTTATTTTTTATACACCGTATTCACATCCCACAAACACACATGCGTTTTGGATGGGTTACTCTATAGAGTTGGGCTTTCTACAAAACCTTTTCTATAGAAAGCCCAACTGTTCCGATCGTACACAGATACATGCTTAGATTGAGACCAAACGTATTTGTATTAGTAATCAACTAAAGAGCAAAATTCATATAAAATTTTTCTGTTTCCCACTACCACATCTTACGTTTCTCGCTCTTTGCGACTTCTTATTTTTTGTACACCGTATTCACATCCCACAAACACACATGCGTTTTGGATGGGTTACTCTATAGAGTTGGGCTTTCTACAAAACCTTTTCTATAGAAAGCCCAAATGTTCCGATCGTACACAGATCCATGCTTAGATTCATCCAAAACGTATTTGTATTAGTAATCAACTAAAGAGCAAAATCCATATAAAATTTTTCTGTTTCCCACTACCACATCTTACGTTTCTCGCTCTTTGCGACTTCTTATTTTTTGTACACCGTATTCACATCCCACAAACACACATGCGTTTGGTCTTGGTTTACAGCATTAGTATGCGTAGAGTTGGGCTTTCTATAGAGAAGGTTTTGATGTGAATACGGTGTACAAAAAATAAGAAGTCGCAAAGAGCGAGAAACGTAAGATGTGGTAGTGGGAAAGAGAAAAATTTTATATGAATTTTGCTCTTTAGTTGATTACTAATACAAATACGTTTGGTCTCAATCTAAGCATGTATCTGTGTACGATCGGAACAGTTGGGCTTTCTATAGAAAAGGTTTTGTAGAAAGCCCAACTCTATAGAGTAACCCATCCAAAACGCATCTGTGTTTGTGGGATGTGAATATAGTGTACAAAAAATAAGTAGTCGCAAAGAGCGAGAAACTTAAGATGTGGCAACCAAAACCTTCTCTATAGAAAGCCCAACTGTTCCGATCGTACACAGATATATACTTAGATTGAGACCAAACGTATTTGTATTTAGTAATCAACTAAAGAGCAAAATCCATATAAAATTTTTCTGTTTCCCACTACCACATCTTACGTTTCTCGCTCTTTGCGACTTCTTATTTTTTATACACCGTATTCACATCCCACAAACACACATGCGTTTTGGATGGGTTACTCTATAGAGTTGGGCTTTCTACAAAACCTTTTCTATAGAAAGCCCAACTGTTCCGATCGTACACAGATATATACTTAGATTGAGACCAAACGTATTTGTATTAGTAATCAACTAAAGAGCAAAATTCATATAAAATTTTTCTGTTTCCCACTACCACATCTTACGTTTCTCGCTCTTTGCGACTTCTTATTTTTTGTACACCGTATTCACATCCCACAAACACACATGCGTTTTTGATGGGTTACTCTATAGAGTTGGGCTTTCTACAAAACCTTTTCTATAGAAAGCCCAAATGTTCCGATCGTACACAGATCCATGCTTAGATTCATCCAAAACGTATTTGTATTAGTAATCAACTAAAGAGCAAAATCCATATAAAATTTTTCTGTTTCCCACTACCACATCTTACGTTTCTCGCTCTTTGCGACTTCTTATTTTTTGTACACCGTATTCACATCCCACAAACACACATGCGTTTTGGATGGGTTACTCTATAGAGTTGGGCTTTCTACAAAACCTTTTCTATAGAAAGCCCAACTGTTCCGATCGTACACAGATCCATGCTTAGATTCATCCAAAACGTATTTGTATTAGTAATCAACTAAAGAGCAAAATCCATATAAAATTTTTCTGTTTCCCACTACCACATCTTACGTTTCTCGCTCTTTGCGACTTCTTATTTTTTGTACACCGTATTCACATCCCACAAACACACATGCCTTTGGTCTTGGTTTACAGCATTAGTATGCGTAGAGTTGGGCTTTCTATAGAAAAGGTTTTGTAGAAAGCCCAACTCTATAGAGTAACCCATCCAAAACGCATCTGTGTTTGTGGGATGTGAATATAGTGTACAAAAAATAAGTACACCAATACCTCACTTTGCGTCGTGGTTACGTTCCAAAAAAACACGACGCAAATTGAAACGACGCAAAGTGAATTATGATTTTCTATAGCAAATCATGTAAAGATCGAAGATAGGTTCCAGGGCTACGAAAATACTACTTTTTAAAAAGAAAATTGAACAAAGTAAACATTCAAACAAAATACAAAATACAAAAAAAACAAATTCAATTAAAACAAAATAATAATTAATCACTGTCTGATGAGTCCATAGTGGCTGTTATCGTAAGTCGGCTTTCTTTCACAAAAAATTGGTCCAATGTTTGCTGAACAGTAAAATAAATTTCCTTGTAGCAATTGATATTCGTAGCTGGGACACTTTAAAACTCCTTCCGCTGTCAGGATCGTTTTTTAAAAAAATCTCCACAGCTTCGTCAATCAAACACATCGCGTTGGAAATTTGTTTGGAGGTTAAATTTTGTTCTTCGGAGATTTAAACGATCACTGTCATCTTCTTCATTAGCAAATTGCAACTCCAGTTTCAATAGTTCTTCATTAGACAATTCCTGGTTGTGCGAGGTTAGCAATTCATTTATGTCAGTCTCCTCCATATCTTCAGCTAAATTAGAAATTTCATGACGAACAGCTGCAGCGCATATTCTGTGAACACAACCAGGCCATATTTTGCGCCAACCTCATGCAAGATGGTTTAACCTCCTCCCACGAATCGGAAATAATTTCTATGGCTTTCATAATGTTGAACTTTTTCGAAAACTCTAGCATGGTAGGCTTATCTTGTCCATCAGTCTCACTTAAAAGAAGTTTAAGTGTTCGTCGAATGTAATAACTTTTAAAAGTCGATATTACTCGATGGATCACATCGGCTGAATAACTGATGTCGTATTAGGCTGCAAAAACACAAATTTCACGTTTTCTGACAACTCATCAACATAAAGTGGGTGGCCAGGAGCATTGTCTACTAGGACCAAAGCCTTGAAGTTTAAGTTTTCCTTGTTGCAATAAGCTTTAATTTCTGGAATAGCACAAGTTGGAACCCAGTTTTGAAATAATGATGCTGTCATCCATGCTTTTTTGTTTGCTCGCCAGTGGACAGGAAGCAAATTCTTTGAACAACCTTTCATAACTCTTGGATTTTGTGATTAATAAATGAGAAATGGTTTAAATTTGAAATCACCATTTTCATTACCACCAAGAAGAAGAGTCAGTCTATCCTTGCTAGCTTTAAATCCTGGCGCAGATATTTCTGTTTTAGATATGAAAGTTCTGTTACGTAGACATTTCCAAAATAACCCAGTCTCGTCAACATTAAAGACTTGTTTCGCATCATGAATTCATGAATTAACGCTCTTAACTATGTCGGGTAGCGTTCTGCAGCAGTTATATCACCGCTAGCTGCTTCGCCTTTAAGAGCAATGCTGTGCAGATTTGCTCGAACATTGAGTCTCTCAATGCAGCCTTGACTAGCTTCAAATATTTCATTCTTGTCTGTATTACTACCACTAGCATTATCGTTGGATACTGCTTTACTTTTTATGTCATCAAATAAGCTTTTTGCTTTCGTCTGAATTACTTTTTACTTAATGGTATTCACTGCGCAAGTTGATTTTCAATCCAAATAGAAAGCAAGGACTCCATTTTGATAATCAAAGCACTCCTTGTACGGGTCATAGTTTTAGCATCTAATGATGTTGTAGATTTTGCAGCCTCTCTTATTTTATCCCCATCTCGATCTCTAATAGTTCTGACAGTTGTTGCAGCCACACCAACAGCCTTTGCTATCTCCACAGCCTACTCTACCTTATCGCAGAATATCTTATTTTGTCTCCAAGCTGATAGTTTTATTTTTATTTTTGGTAATTCTACCAGCAGCGCCCTTTCCACTCAATTGGCTAAATTAGCAAAACAAAGTGAAAATTAAACTGTTGCGTTGATTTTCAGTTAGAAAGGGAATCCCCGAGTTTTGATGGCTCAATTAGAAACAAAAGTCTTTTAGAAAAAAATGAAAATATCAAAAAATTTCGAAAAAAAATGAAAGACTCCAACCCAAAACAACGCAACTTCGAAAATCTAACGACGCACAGTGAAAGTTAGTACTAATTCAGCAGCGACGCAACTTCGAAAAAACGCAAAACGAAACGACGCAAAGCGAGGTATTGGTATAGTCGCAAAGAGCGAGAAACTTAAGATGTGGTAGTGGGAAACAGAAAAATTTTATATGGATTTTGCTCTTTAGTTGATTACTAATACAAATACGTTTTGGATGAATCTAAGCATGGATCTGTGAACGATCGGAACAGTTGGGCTCGGAACAGTTGGGCTCGGAACAGTTGGGCTTTCTATAGAGAAGGTTTTGTGTACTATTGCCTAAACCTAAACAAAGCGCCACCTCGTTCGTATTCGCACTATGTGGTTGACCGAGATTTGTTAAGACGCATATTTTGTGCAAAGCAACGCAGCACATAGCACACAGTCATCATGATGCGGCTATAAGTACAAAACCATAAAAACAAAAAACACAGTCATTATGATGCGCGACCGTTTTTTCGTCGACTTTAGTTGTTTAGTTACAAAATTGGACGCCACGAAAGACCCTTTTATTTAAACAGATTAATATATAACCTGTGTTCACGGTGAAAGTCCATTCTAAATATTGGTGAAAGAATTTAAATCGGTCTAGTAGTTCCGAAGATTCCTTCTTTCACGCAAACTAACATTACCTCTTTATAATATGAGTATAGATATGTACTTATCTTTAGGTATAGCCGTGTAATATAAGGAACTTGGTGTGCATTCATATGCGCATTCATATGAGTACTGTTAAAGTGTAAGTAAAGGGTTAATTTATGTTGTGTTTAATGTAATCTAATTATATATATAAAAATCAATTGCTGTTCATTAGACTAGCTAAAACTCGAGAACGGCTGGACCAAATTGGATACTTCCTTCGACGAGTTAATTCGTAATTGCTACGCGAAGGTTTAAAAGTTGAGTCAGCCCCGCTAGGTGGCGCTGGTATCGTTTTTTTTTCCTGAAAATGGAACGATTTGGCTCAAATTCACACCATATAATATTTTAATAAAAAGAAAGTCGTTGACAAAATTTGGACCCGATAGGTGGCGCTGGTATCTTTTTTTCCCGAAAATTCTTATTTATGGAACGATTCGGCTCAAATTCACACCATATAATATTTAAATAAAAAGAAAGTCGATGACAAAATTTGGACCCGATAAGTGGCGCTGGCGTCAGTGGGCGGTAGGTCAGTGGGCGGGGGTTAGCGGGATGGGGCAGCCAGGAAACGCGGGTGTAAGTGGGCGTGGTGTTAGTGGGCGTGAGGTCAGTGGGCGGCCGTCAGTGGGATGGGGGAGCCGGGAAACGCGGTTGTAAGTGGGCGTGGCGTCAGTGGGTGTGAGTTCAGTGGGTGGTGGGTCAGTGTGTATGAGGTCAATGGGTGGGTGAGGTCAGTGGGTGTGAGTTCAGTGGGTGGTGGGTCAGTGTGTATGAGGTCAATGGGCGGGTGGTCAGTGGCTGTGAGTTCAGCGGGCGGTAGGTCAGTGTGTATGAGGTCAATGGGTGGGTGGTCAGTTGGCGGGAGGTCAGTGGGCGGGAGGTCAGTGGGCGGGAGGTCAGTGGGCGGGAGGTCAGTGGGTGTGAGTTCAGTGGGCGGTGGGTCAGTGTGTATGAGGTCAATGGGTGGGTGGTCAGTGGGCGGGGGTCAGTGGGATGGAGCAGCCGGGAAACTCGGGTATAAGTGGGCGTGGCGTCAGTGGGCGGGCAGCAAAGCGCCGATGAGCAGCTAGTTTATAATAAATTGAAGAGCTTTAATAAAATCATAAAAAAATTCTATATGCCCGTGCATTTGAAAAATTTTATTGTTTGAAAAGGTTCTTGGTTTTGTACCTCTACCAATGCTAACTAAATGAAAACATTTTAACAGAAACTAAAAATCAAACCATCGTTAAATTTAACTTCAGAGGGGGTTTTCAACTGTCATTTAAGACTCTGTATCAAAGGATAAAAACTGCAGTTGATGCTTCACCGAACATGGATTCACTAACGGCCATATTATTCACGTTTAAAATGTTCGGATTTAATTTTTCTTTCGGGATTTGTGTTAAAGTTTCGTTTTCATAAGCGTACATTCTAATGTAATGTCTGTGATATTTCGGGTGTGGTTCTTCATAGCAAGTCATGTCATTGCCCCCAGAGAAGATAAGTTGGTTTCTTCGCGAAAGACCATCTGCGACAACATTCGATCTTCCTGGGTTATAGGCAAGAGTATAATTAAATTCTTCTATTCTTGCCTTCCATCTTTATAACTTCGCGTTATTATTGCGGTTGCTTAACGCAAATGTTAACGGTTGGTGATCCGTAAAAACCGTAAAGGTAAGTCCTGAGCTTATCGAGGGACCATACTATTGCAAGCATTTCCTACTCGATTGTTGAAAATCCTTCTTCCGTCTTGCTCAATGAAAGTAACGGGTAGTTAGAGGCATGAGTCGCGAGAATAAAGGGCTTATCGAAATTAGGGAATATTAAAATGTCAGAAGATATAAGATTTTTAAATGCTTTTAAAGCTTGATCATCAAAATGGACTACCACTTTTTGGTTTGGCTTGCTTTTATTTGAGCATTTTGGCCTCTTGTTAAATTTGTCAAAGGCTTTGGTATTGTTGCGAAGTCTTTTATAAAATTCCTATTATAAGATTCCAGACCTAGAAAGCTTTTTAATTCCTTGAGATTTTTGGGTGCTGGAATTTTTTGGATTGCGGTTATCTTCTCCGGATCTGCACTAATTCCTTCTTGGGTGATGATGTATCCCAAAAAATCGACCTGAGCTCTTAAGAATTTAGATTTCTCTAAATTCACTTTTGAGTTAGCTCGTTCTAGATAGTGAAGAACTTGGTCAAGATTTCTTAAGTGGTAGGATTTTATTCCCAAAGACGATTATATCTTCATTATAAACAGAGCGTCGTTGATCATGCGTTGGAATATAGCGGATGCGTTTTTTAACCCGAATGGTAATCGAGTAAACTCATATGTGCCATTTGCCGTTGAAAATTCAGTTTTTTTTGTCTATTCGTCTGTTTGTCTTTTTGTCTGTTTTTTTTGAAACTTTGCACACATGTCTATTTCCAGTAACAACACTTTTTGTGAGGATTTTGGAGTGATCGAGCCCCAAATTAAAAAAAAATTTACCCGATTGTCTTCAAATTTTATAAGGATATTGGAGTGATCGATTAATCGGGTCGGATTAATTTTTAAAAAATTTGTATGGGAGCCCATCGGCCCTAGTGCGCGATCACTTCCAAAGTCATACAAAAAGTGTTGTCACTGAAGATACTCTCGTGTACAAAATTTGAAGAAAATTGGGTTCATTTTTTAAAAATTTAAATGGGGGAACCTCTCGGCCTAGGGTCCGATGACTTCCAAATTTGTACAAAAAGTGTTGTAATCGGAGAAAGACATGTGCGTAAAATTTAAAGAAAATCACAACACGGCTTTTTTTACGGACGGGGCCGGAAACTTCAGGAAATGTATATTAATTTTTAAATTCTCTATATTAACTTCACTTGCCCGTGGGTCGTCGGTCGTCGGTCGGTCGTCGGTCGGTCGTCGGTCGGTCGTCGGTCGTCGGTCGGTCGTCTGTCGTGGATTCTTGCGATCAATTTTTAACCCACTTCCCATGGCCCGATTTTATTGAAATTTTGCACACTTGCGTATTTCCGGAGACAACACTTTCTATTAAATTTTGAGGCCCCTCGGGCTGCGGGGTCGGGGGGCTCCCAAACAAAAATTTTAAAAAATTTACCCGATTTTCTTCAAATTTTACACACATGTGTATACCCAATAAACAATACTTTTTCGAAAATTTGGTAGTGATCGGGTCCCGGGTTCGGCCCTTATACATTTTTTAAATATCTGTACTGGCATCAGATATTCGTCGCCCTTTATGGACTGTCTGCGGTGTGTGCTGCGCAGTCGGCTGCGCTGCATGGTTTTGGTGGTGGTGGAGAGAGAGAGAGAGAAATCTTAGCGCACGCACAAATGAACCCAGCAAATGAAACGAGACATACATGTTTTATGCTTACTTCAACTTACATTTAAATTATATACTGAATTGTATTTTTATTGATGTTTTTTTTTTTGTTGTCGATATCGACTTACAGATAGAACCACAAGTTTTCACAATATTCTGTCATTTGGCGTTTTCATAAATTAGTTCAGAGCAGTAAAAGAGTTCTCAAGATAAATGTTCGTGTTTCTTATTTGCTCAGAGTATGAGCGTGCTCTAAGTGCTCAGAATAAAATGATCTGAGCATTTTCAATTTTAACATCTGATGTCAAATGTTTGTTTCGATGATTTTCTTCTACAATAAAAAAAAATGGCCCAGGATCGAGGGGCTCCCATATCAATTTCTGCGATTAGAGAATTTAGATGAAAAATTTTAATTTTTATTGGTTGTTTTTTTTTTATTTTTTTTTTCCAACAGATTTTTTCTTACGTTTCGTTACGTTTCTCGCTCTTTGCGACTTCTTATTTTTTGTACACCGTATTCACATCCCACAAACACACATGCGTTTTGGATGGGTTACTCTAAAGAGTTGGGCTTTCTACAAAACCTTTTCTATAGAAAGCCCAACTGTTTCGATCGTACACAGACACATGCTTAGATTGAGACCAAACGTATTTGTATTAGTAATCAACTAAAGAGCAAAATCCATATAACATTTTTCTGTTTCCCACTACCACATCTTACGTTTCTCGCTCTTTGCGACCACTTATTTTTTGTACACTGTATTCACATCCCACAAACACACATGCGTTTGGTCTTGGTTTACAGCATTAGTATGCGTAGAGTTGGGCTTTCTATAGAGAAGGTTTTGATATAGTGTACAAAAAATAAGTAGTCGCAAAGAGCGAGAAACTTAAGATGTGGTAGTGGGAAACAGAAAAATTTTATATGGATTTTGCTCTTTAGTTGATTACTAATACAAATACGTTTTGGATGAATCTAAGCATGGATCTGTGTACGATCGGAACAGTTGGGCTCGGAACAGTTGGGCTTTCTATAGAGAAGGTTTTGTGTACTATTGCCTAAACCTAAACAAAGCGCCACCTCGTTCGTATTCGCACTATGTGGTTGACCGAGATTTGTTAAGACGCATATTTTGTGCAAAGCAACGCAGCACATAGCACACAGTCATCATGATGCGGCTATAAGTGTGATGTTTGTACAAAACCATAAAAACAAAAAACACAGTCATTATGATGCGCGACCGTTTTTTCGTCGACTTTAGTTGTTTAGTTACAAAATTGGACGCCACGAAAGACCCTTTTATTTAAACAGATTAATATATAACCTGTGTTCACGGTGAAAGTCCATTCTAAATATTGGTGAAAGAATTTAAATCGGTCCGAAGATTCCTTCTTTCACGCAAACTAACATTACCTCTTTATAATATGAGTATAGATATGTACTTATCTTTAGGTATAGCCGTGTAATATAAGGAACTTGGTGTGCATTCATATGCGCATTCATATGAGTACTGTTAAAGTGTAAGTAAAGGGTTAATTTATGTTGTGTTTAATGTAATCTATATATATAAAAATCAATTGCTGTTCATTAGACTAGCTAAAACTCGAGAACGGCTGGACCAAATTGGATACTTCCTTCGACGAGTTAATTCGTAATTGCTACGCGAAGGTTTTAAAGTTGAGTCAGCCCCGCTAGGTGGCGCTGGTATCGTTTTTTGTTTTCCTGAAAATGGAACGATTTGGCTCAAATTCACACCATATAATATTTTAATAAAAAGAAAGTCGTTGACAAAATTTGGACCCGATAGGTGGCGCTGGTATCTTTTTTTCCCGAAAATTCTTATTTATGGAACGATTCGGCTCAAATTCACACCATATAATATTTAAATAAAAAGAAAGTCGATGACAAAATTTGGACCCGATAAGTGGCGCTGGCGTCAGTGGGCGGGGGTTAGCGGGATGGGGCAGCCAGGAAACGCGGGTGTAAGTGGGCGTGGCGTTAGTGGGCGTGAGGTCAGTGGGCGGCCGTCAGTGGGATGGGGCAGCCGGGAAACGCGGTTGTAAGTGGGCGTGGCGTCAGTGGGTGTGAGTTCAGTGGGTGTTGGGTCAGTGTGTATGAGGTCAATGGGTGGGTGAGGTCAGTGGGTGTGAGTTCAGTGGGTGGTGGGTCAGTGTGTATGAGGTCAATGGGCGGGTGGTCAGTGGCTGTGAGTTCAGCGGGCGGTAGGTCAGTGTGTATGAGGTCAATGGGTGGGTGGTCAGTTGGCGGGAGGTCAGTGGGCGGGAGGTCAGTGGGCGGGAGGTCAGTGGGTGTGAGTTCAGTGGGCGGTGGGTCAGTGTGTATGAGGTCAATGGGTGGGTGGTCAGTGGGCGGGGGTCAGTGGGATGGAGCAGCCGGGAAACTCGGGTATAAGTGGGCGTGGCGTCAGTGGGCGGGCAGCAAAGCGCCGATGAGCAGCTAGTTTATAATAAATTGAAGAGCTTTAATAAAATCATAAAAAAATTCTATATGCCCGTGCATTTGAAAAATTTTATTGTTTGAAAAGGTTCTTGGTTTTGTACCTCTACCAATGCTAACTAAATGAAAACATTTTAACAGAAACTAAAAATCAAACCATCGTTAAATTTAACTTCAGAGGGGGTTTTCAACTGTCATTTAAGACTCTGTATCAAAGGATAAAAACTGCAGTTGATGCTTCACCGAACATGGATTCACTAACGGCCATATTATTCACGTTTAAAATGTTCGGATTTAATTTTTCTTTCGGGATTTGTGTTAAAGTTTCGTTTTCATAAGCGTACATTCTAATGTAATGTCTGTGATATTTCGGGTGTGGTTCTTCATAGCAAGTCATGTCATTGCCCCCAGAGAAGATAAGTTGGTTTCTTCGCGAAAGACCATCTGCGACAACATTCGATCTTCCTGGGTTATAGGCAAGAGTATAATTAAATTCTTCTATTCTTGCCTTCCATCTTTATAACTTCGCGTTATTATTGCGGTTGCTTAACGCAAATGTTAACGGTTGGTGATCCGTACAAATTTTAATGTTTTTAGTACCGTAAAGGTAAGTCCTGAGCTTATCGAGGGACCATACTATTGCAAGCATTTCCTACTCGATTGTTGAAAATCCTTCTTCCGTCTTGCTCAATGAAAGTAACGGGTAGTTAGAGGCATGAGTCGCGAGAATAAAGGGCTTATCGAAATTAGGGAATATTAAAATGTCAGAAGATATAAGATTTTTAAATGCTTTTAAAGCTTGATCATCAAGATGGACTACCACTTTTTGGTTTGGCTTGCTTTTATTTGAGCATTTTGGCCTCTTGTTAAATTTGTCAAAGGCTTTGGTATTGTTGCGAAGTCTTTTATAAAATTCCTATTATAAGATTCCAGACCTAGAAAGCTTTTTAATTCCTTGAGATTTTTGGGTGCTGGAATTTTTTGGATTGCGGTTATCTTCTCCGGATCTGCACTAATTCCTTCTTGGGTGATGATGTATCCCAAAAAATCGACCTGAGCTCTTAAGAATTTAGATTTCTCTAAATTCACTTTTGAGTTAGCTCGTTCTAGATAGTGAAGAACTTGGTCAAGATTTCTTAAGTGGTAGGATTTTATTCCCAAAGACGATTATATCTTCATTATAAACAGAGCGTCGTTGATCATGCGTTGGAATATAGCGGATGCGTTTTTTAACCCGAATGGTAATCGAGTAAACTCATATGTGCCATTTGCCGTTGAAAATTCAGTTTTTTGGATGTCGCTATCTTTAATTTTTATCTGATGATAAAACTTACATTCTCCTAAGCTCGCTAACGTATTTTTTATATCCGGATTGGGATAAGCATCCGGGATAGTTTTTGCACTAAGTCGTTTAAAATCAATAACGAGTCTATATTGTGTTTCGCCTGCCGCGTTTGGTTTTTTTGGAACAATCCAAAGAGGCGAATTATAAGGGCTTTTAGATAGTCTTGTGTGTGCGCCGTGGCTCAGTGGAAATGCGCATGGCTACTGAGCAGGAGGTTCGTCGAATCCCAGTAACACCAAAAGTATTTTCCACGAGAGTAATAACTTGTCACGGAAAGCTTCTCAATTCGCCGTTCGGATCCGGCCTTAAAAAACTATACATCCACAACACAAATGGTCGCGAGAATCTCGGCCTTGTACCGCAACGTTCTGTCGCGCCGAATATTATTATTCTTAGATGGTCTTATAACACCATCAGCAAGCATTTTGTTGATTTGGCATTAAATTTCTGTTCTCTGGTTAGCGGGGTAAGGGTAAGATTTTCTATATATGGGTTCGGAAGATGTAGTTATAATTTCTGCATGGACACTTGTATCTATGGTACCACTATCTGAAATTGGTGCAAACAGCTTCTCATATTTACCCAATAAATCTTGAATACTAGTGCCTATGTCGGAATGAGTTTCAATGTTGTTTACTTCCTTCGATTCCTTTTCCTTGACGTTCATTTTGATATTTGGGACTAAGATAAGAGTGTTATTTGTTCTATCTATCAAGGCTTCTAATTGTTTAAGGGTATCATCGCCTATAATACCATCAAAGGATTTTAGGCCCGGAAGGACAAAAAAATTCAAAGGGGTATTGTTACCGATGGATTTGAAGAATGGGCCACTACTGATAAAGTTAGTATTGTCTGTCCAGTGGCAGACTGTGTCTTGAATTGGGAAGAAACTGGTTTACTGTTTTGGGCAATTCTTTCAGATATGAAGTTTTTAATAGCTCCATTATCTATCAAGAATTTTAGTACTTCGCCGTCACTAGGTATGGTGCTCTAGAGAGGCTTCTGTTATAAAATTTAGCTTGACATAATCTTCCTCGTTATCATCTTCATACTCTGCTTCTAGGTAAGCATGGAAATAGTCCTCATTCAACTTTTCTTCTTCAGCATCCTCGTCCGTTACAACGTTGCTGTTTCCTCGGAAGGTTATCAAAACCGTTGAATCTTTTTGGCAAAGCATTATTTGCCTGTCGATTCATGTAGTTGACTTGTTCGGTTTAAACCGATGGGTCAACTTCCATTGGTTGTGGAGGTTTTGGATTGGTTGGCCTATCAGGCGGTGAGCGGTTCCACGTTAGTCTTAGGTTTGTATAACGTTGGTTGTTATACATTTGGATCCTCTCTATTGGAAACATTTGGTTTATTGGTGCAGTGATGAATTGAGAAGTTCCTGAAATTAAGATTTTCACGTTTGTCCGCGTAATGCAATGATAAACATTTCTTAATAGTTGACCATTCTCCGTCAAAAATGTTGTATGATACGAGGGCGGCATCGGCCGGACCTCTTATTTTTTGTCGAATATGTTGGAGTATTGCCCTTTAGATAGGCTTGTTTTTTACAATTTCATAATCATTAAGTATGGACTCTACATTGTGAATGCACGAAATATACTGAAGGTCTCTGACGCAATCCGCTAATTTTCTGATTTCTAAAAGATCCTGTTCCGTCATTGGGATCTATACGGAGTTTGGAATATTTTGAGGAGGTGTCACTCTACTTTCGAGTTGGAGCAGGCGATTATTTATAAGCTTAATTAGTTCGATTTTGACGTTTACAGCCCCTGTTAGTTGGGTTATTATCTAAGGACATGATGAAGTGAAATGTATGGATTAGAGAATATATAAGGAAGGATTTTGTTATATTTAGTTTAATTTGTTAGAAATATTGAAGTAATTTTATTGCGATGTTGAATTTTTCTTTAAAAAACTTGTATGCTTTCAATTTGATAACGGTTTGCAATGATAGTATTTTATGATCATCGATATTTTTAGTTTCGTTAGGTTTAATATAATAGGTGGGCGCCGTGGCTCAGTGGAATTGAGCATGGCTACTGAGCAGGGGGTTCATGGTTCGAATCCCAGTAACACCTAAAGTATTTTTCATGGTGTCCCATCTCTCGCGAATGGGTGACAAACGTTCCGAGAGTAATAACTTGTCACGGAAAGCTTCTCAATTCGCCGTTCGGATCCGGCCTTAAATTGTAGGTACCTTCCATTTGTGTCCAAAAATATACATACTCAACACGAATGGTTGCGAGAAGCTAGGCCTTGGACCGCAATGGTCTGTCGCGCCAAATATTATTATTATTATATTATATATATAAAAATTAATGTTTGTCTGTATGTCTGACTATCACGGCTGAACCACTGAATCTTTCCAACTTATACTCACACCATATGTTCGTGTGGTGCTCCGGATTGTTTTTGTTTGTGTTAAGTCCCGCTAGGTGGCGCTGATGTCGTTTTTTGTCCGAAAATTCTTATTAATTCGTTAAAATTTTGTATGTGTCCTTCCGGCACCGGGGCCCGATCAATCCAAAATATTTACAAATTTTGTATGGGGTCCCCCTAAGGCCCGAGGGGTGCCCATATAAACTTTTTAAAAATTAGCTCGATTTTCTTCAAGTTTTAAACACATGTGTATCACTGATGGACAAAACTTTTTGTAAATTTGTTGGAGTGATCAGGCCCTGAGACCACACGGTGGTGTCCATATAATTTTTTTTAAAAATTAGCCCGATTTTCTTCAAATTTTATACAAACATGTCTTATGGACATATCCTATTAGAGAATTTACATGAAAAATTATACTTTTTATGGGCCGTTTTTTTTAAATTACGGTTGCTGTATTACATTGCTTTTACGTTCCACAACACTGCTATGGAACGATAAACTTCTAAAAATTCCAAAATAAAATTGTTGTCCTCCATTCTACAAAAAAGTTTCCGCTGTCTGCTTCCTATGTTTCCCCGTCGCTGTCCACACGAAAATGAGCATAAAAGTGAACATCTGTGCGTCTCCGTTGACCTTAGTGGAAGCTCAGCTGGGCGATAGGAAGTATTCGTTGTTGCGAGCTACATACCTCCAAAAAGCCCCCCATGTATTTACGAACGCCATCTAGCCAATATAGAATTCATCGCTCATCAGCTGCTTGAAGGTCAACAACTCATTGTTTTGGGCGATTTTGATTTAGGTGATATTAAATGTTCATATCTGATTAAAGACAAATAATGTTTAATTCCTTATAATATGAAAACAGACTGTGAGTTCACATTTATTGATTCCATGCTTGCTTTTAATTAAAGATAAATTCCTATTCATCACATTGCTCTTTGTCTAAATTTAGAATGCAGTCGCCTTTCGCCAGTAGAATCAAATTCAAATAATTATGAAATGAACTACAATTTTTCAAAAGTAAATTACATTGCTCTAAACAATTATTTTACTATTACTAATAGTATTGATTTTACTTGTGACCTTTTCGCAAAGTTTTTTGAGTCAGTTTCTGTTGGTCACTTGAATGTTAGTCCATGTTTTTATGCAAACTTCCTGATATATGCTTATGACCTTATCTGTTATCTCTCTCGGCAAGCTGAAGTTAAGGATCTTAATGTGATTTTTGACACGATACTTACATTTTCGTTTCACTTTGATTATGTGCTTGCTAAAGCAAATTCTATGTTAGGATTTCTTAAGCGAACTTGTGTCGAATTTTCCAACCCGTATGCTCTGTTAATATGTCTCATGTACGTCCTTTTCTTGAATATTGATCTAAAGTCTGGTGTTCAATCTATGTAAATTCTATAATACGACTTGAAAGGGTACAAAAGTCCTTTACGAGATTTGTTATAAGACAAATGAAATGGAATCTCGACGCTGTGCCCCCTTATCCTACAAGATGTGCCCTAATAGGGTGAGATGAGAAAAAAAACTGTTTATTCTTTTCTTATCGAATTACTTAATAATATCAAATTATATGCACCAGAAAGAATTATTCGAACAAGGAAATTTTTTATTCAACCTCTCTTTTATTTGCTCTCAATGAACCATGGACTAAATGTATTACCCTTTTTAACTATGTATGTTCAGATATAGATTTATGTGATGATAGATCTTAATTAATATCGTTTATATGTAACTATCTCCTGAATTTTATGTTAATATTGAATTGTAAATTCTACCGAATTACTTATGTATCTAGAATTGTTATATTACTTAATCTGAGTAAAACTCGGTAGATGAATAAACTAATATCAAATTATATGCACCAGAAAGAATTATTCGAACAAGGAAATTTTTTATTCAACCCTAGGCTTTCTACAACTTTGCTCTCAATGAACCATGGACTAAATGTATTACCCTTTTTAAATTCTCTATATTAACTTCGCGTGCACGTGGCTGGCTGGTTGGCCAAATCTTGTGATCAATTTTTAACCCACTTCCTACAGCCCGATTTTATTGAAATTTTGCACACATGTAAATCAAGACAACACTTTCTATTAAAATTTGAGGCCCCTCGGGCCGCGGGGTCGGGGGGCTCTCATACAAATATTTTACAAAATTTACCCGATTTTCTTTCAATTTTGTACACATGTGTGTCTTCGATAGAAAACACTTGTAACGAAGTTGGTTAAATACCACTTCGCTACAAACCATATGTCTAAAGTAATTGCTATACAAAAACAAACCCAGTCACTCGATATATAATGCAAAATTAACCTATTTTGCATTATATCAATTTAGCGCAATACGAGTGTACTCGGCCGGTATGCAGTACGTATAAGGTTCAATCCGGCGGTTGAACCAACGAAATTATTTTTTGCGGGAAAAGGGTTTTTCGCCCAATGAATGATAGAAATTTATCAATGATATTATTTATAATCAAATAATTTTTCCAAAAAGGGTGAAAACAAAATTCCCAAGGAATTCAACTATTAAGACACACTTATATGCTCCAATCAATCAACAAGAATCAGAATAGAACATACTACGGCACGGTAGTAAAATCTATTCAAGAGTAGACTATACTGCGGCAAGGCAGCTATACCTACTCAAAGGGAAGAAAGCGTTGTGGTTCACAGCAAATTCCCCCTTTACCGACAGCTTTTCGCTGACTACTGTTCTCCACGAACAGCCCCTTTTTTGGTGACAAGGCTAGCCGAGTCATATTAATGTAACACGTTGCCGAGGTTGTAAAACCAGACAACTGTGCTGCATTATATACTCGTACTTTCTTTGTCTAGGTCAATATAACAAAATTGTCAAGGTTGTAAAACCGGGCTAATTTTGTTGTGTTGTACACCCATACTTACTGTGTCTATTGCAGTATAGCGAACGATCGAGGTTGTAAAACCAGGTAGTATCGCTATATTGTAATTTACAAGACACTAAGCAGTCCGCTTGCTCCCAGTGTGGTAGCTATCCCCCGGACCTCGCTTGCTTACTCGTATAGTAATTCACTATACCGCGCTGTTCCGTAGAACGCTGCTCGTGTGCTCTAGTAGCAACCACTTAAAGAGCAGAAGCCGCCCATCAACCCCCTTTTCCGCAGTCGAATACTCTCGGCTGCAATCAAGTTCCCCTGGTTTCCCCGTACCGAGTACGTACAAACCAACGTATCGTAAGTTTATTTAAGTATATTTATATGTAAGTACGTATAGACTAAGAGATCAAGAAATAAAGAAGAATTGTAATTTTATACCGAAAACCAACAATCTTTTAATTTGTAACGACGAGCGAGAAGGAGAAAGAACCCTGGGTGACCGGCGAGCGTCACCCGAGCAAAAGACTGTTACAAATTTGGCGCCCGAGCAGGGACGACTAGAATAGTCGTATCACCGTCCGACCAGAAATTAGATAAGCATATGTATTAGATAAGCATATAATACCAGACAACTAGAATAGTTGTATCACCGTCCAACCAGCAGCTAGACAAGCCTAAAATACCATACGATTAGAAAAAAAAAATCGTATTACCGTCTAACTGGAAACTATTTAAGCATATAAAATATATATATATACCCGAGCCGACAACCCGATAACCGAGACACCCACCAGGTAGCCGAAAGTAGATTGGTGTAACAATTTATTGGTGAAGGCGTCACCACTGACAATAGACTGAACACCAACCGGGGAGTGTCCAAATTCAGAAATTAAACACATCTACCTTTCAAATGGCTACACTAGAGCCTGAGATTAATGCCTCTGCGGTATACTCTCTCCGCAAAGAAGAACTAGTCAACGAGTTGGAGCGTCGTGGCATCGACTCCACAGGCACTGTTGATGAACTACGGAAAAGGTTAAGCGCTGAGATCAAAACAACGAAACCAACCGAAAAATTAACCCCGACCAAAAAAGGAAGCGAAATACCGGCCATCATCTACCCAGAAGTAGATACAGGTACTTCACAGAAGAAAACCGAAATGAAAGAGGAATTGCGCGTAGCACAGCCGACTGGTCAGATTTACGAAACCTCGCCCAAGATGTACGCAGAAGTAGATGCAAGTACCGCACAAGCAGTAGATGCGCGCTCTCCACCAACTTTCGCATACCGATTATCCGACGCAGACATTATGGACAAAGTACGAAAATGGAATGTGAGGTACGACGGCGGTACAAATAATCCACTGGAGTTCTTGGAACGTGTTGAAGAATTGGCCGAGTGTTATCAAGTACCTCTCGATCGCATCGTCCGGACTCTTCCCGAGTTGCTGAAAGGGAACGCGTTGGTGTGGTACCGGAATAGCAAAGAGCTATTAGTTAATTGGAAAGCATTTAGCGAAGAACTGCGCCGTTTTTTTTACCACCACGTTTCTACGCCCAACTACTGGATCGCATTCGGAGTCGTACACAAAACCACCGAGAAAAGGGCAAAGAATTTCTCACATCGATTCAAGCCCTGATGCGATGGCATACCACCATGACCGCTGAAGAGAAACTCGATAGAATCTATGACAATCTACGACCCGACTACCGGCATTACATCAAGCGAAGGGAGTTCAGCACGTTGTCCGACTTAACCATCCTGATCGAAGATTTCGAATGTTTAATGGCAGAACAACCTGTCTCACGACTCACTCAACCGCAAAATCGGCCATTGCCACTCCGTCCCGCCGTTCCGCCATTTCGTTCTACCGCACTGCCATTTCGTCCACAAGTACAATACAGTCAACCAGCACCGCAACCCGTAGCCACATCACAGCAGCTGCCCATCCAGTCCGCTCGACCAATTCTGCCACTAGATCTAATGGCAAATAATACAATATACCCGTCGCACACCAGCAATGTCACACCATCGTATCAACCAGTGGCCAACGATGTAACACATTTATACCCGTCGCACACCAGCAATGTCACACCATCGTATCAACCAGTGGCCAACGATGTAACACATTTATACCCGTCACACACCAGCAATGCCAACCACCGGACCTCGACCACGAACTCTACACACCTACACCCGTCGCACACCAGTAACACAAACCCAACCAGCGCATACGAGCGAAGAACCCACTGCTGGGCATGTAGTCAGGCTGGACACCGGCGGAAGCAGTGTCGACAACCACGCCTACTTTTCTGCTCATACTGTGGCACTCATGGGATACAGACCCGCCACTGCCAATGTAGACCGGGAAAACGTCAACGGGCCGTCCAATCTTGTGAGGCATTAGACGCCCCCACCTTGACTACCCTCAGCCACGCCTCATATACATTACCCATATCCTTTTATAATCACCAATACAACGCCGTCATCGACACCGGGGCCGGAAGGTCATGCATCGGAAAAACCATACAGCGAATCTGTAAAGCTAACCGAGTACCAGCCCGACCGATAGCCATGACTTTCGCTTTAGCCGATAAGTCCACTATTACCGCCCACCAGGCGTATACGACAAAATTAACATGGGAGGGACGCACCTTTACGCACGAGTTCGTGTACATACCGGAACTCATGGACAAAATCCTGATAGGAACCGACTTATTGTCCAAGTTCGGATTTACCATAAAATGCGGTAATGAGACAATAACAGCTCGAACCCAGCCTGGCCGACCAGTTATCCAAAGCCTCTTTTCCGAAGAACAACAACTGAAGAAACTCCTGGCAACCGAAATACCCACGTTTGAAAAGCTGAAAGGGCCAACCGACATCGCAGAACATGAAATACGACTTAAGCATCAACGCCCATTTAAGCAACGATACCTGCCAAGGAATCCCGCCATGCAGGCAATCATCAATCAAGAAATAGACCAGCTATTAGCAGAAAACAAAATCGAACCATCAAATAGCCCCTATAGCTCTCCGATAGTCCTAGTAAAGAAAAAACAAGGCACGTGGAGGCTATGCGTAGACTACCGTCAATTAAATGAAGTCTCTATCAAAGACGCATACCCTCTACCACAAATCAACCACGTACTGGACAAACTAAAGGGAGCTAGATATATTTCAACAATCGATTTAAAGCAAGGTTATTGGCAAATACCACTAAAACCAACCAGCCGCCCGTGTACCGCTTTTACAGTCCCTGGGAGAGGACTTTTCCAATGGAAAGTCATGCCGTTTGGACTTCACTCCGCTCCTGCCACTTTCCAACGACTACTCGACAAGATAATCAGCCCCGAGCTAGAGCCGCACGCTTTCGCCTATCTAGACGACATTATCATCATCGGGCGCACCTTTTCAGAACACATGGCAGCGTTAAAAGAAGTATTCCGACGACTGAGAATGGCAAAACTTAAAATAAATCCCGACAAATGCGAATTTGGAAAAACCGAGATGCGTTACCTCGGCCATATGGTGAACAGACATGGCATACATACCGACCCAAGCAAAATTGAAGCCGTAAAAACCCTCATGGCACCACGAAATATAAAAGAACTCCGGCGAATCATCGGCATAGCATCCTGGTATCGACGTTTTGTACCGAACTTCTCGACCATAACCGCACCGCTTACCAGATTGTTAAAGAAAACTCAGAAATGGTCATGGGGAGAAGACCAGAAGAAAGCCTTTGAAATGTTAAAAACAAAATTAACCGAAGCACCAATACTTGCTTGCCCCGATTTCACCCGCCCGTTCGTCCTACAGACAGACGCCAGTGCCGATGGTCTCGGTGCAGTACTCTGGCAAACAATCAATAATCAGGAAAAGGTAATCGCCTATGCCAGCCGAACGCTCAACGACGCAGAACGGAACTACTCGGTCACAGAGCGAGAATGTCTAGCGGTGGTCTGGGGAATCCGAAAGATGCGTCCATATCTAGAAGGGTACCACTTTATAGTACATACCGACCATCAGTCTCTAAAATGGTTGCATAGTATCGATAACCCCTCAGGACGACTAGCACGCTGGGCCATCGAACTCCAGCAACACGATTATGAAATCCGGTACCGAAAGGGATCATCCAACACCGTGGCTGATGTACTATCTCGACACCCAACCGGAAAACCCCTTAGACTTATACTACCAATAACCGAAACATGCCCATGGTACGATGCCAAGATAAAATCCGTCACAACGAAACCCGAGGAAAACCCGGAATATCAGGTCGTGGAAAAAACCCTCTACCGACATATATTCACCCCCACCAGTTATACCGAAGCTCCCACGTCCGCCTGGAAAATTTGCGTCCCCAAGCCACTTCGCCGACAGATTATGCACGAAAATCACACGGATGTGACCGCAGGCCATATGGGAATTGCCAAAACCATTACCAGAATCGCAAAAACCTATTACTGGCCCGGGCTATATCGCGATACCGCGCGATTCGTTCGACGGTGCCCCACGTGTCTCGAGTACAAAGTCCCGACCCGAAAACCTGCAGGGGAGATGCACGTAACCACCGCAAGCCATCCATGGGAAATCGTATGCTCCGATTTTATAGGCCCGCTCCCACGATCGGCAAAAGGAAACACCATGATCCTGGTCTTTTACGACAAGTTTTCCAAATGGACAGAATTCCTGGCTCTCCGTGACGCAACTACTCCTGCCCTCATCAAAGGATTCAAAGAACGTATACTCAGCCGGTATGGCTGCCCCAAAATCCTGATCACCGATAATGGCACGCAATACCGGAGCAAACAATTCCAGACCCTACTATTGCAACTACAAATTAAGCAAAGATTTACCCCACCGTATACCCCGCAAGCGAACCCAACCGAACGGATGAATCGTGTGATAAAAACAATGATCTCACAGTACGTCAGAACCGACCACAGGCGATGGGACGAATATCTACCAGAGTTTATGTTAGCCATCAACACCAGTCACAACGAAACCACCGGTTATTCCGCAGCCTATCTTAATTTCGGTCGCGAATTACGGCTCCCTACCACCCCAGATATACCACTCAACAAAGAACCTGACACACCAGAACGCATCACCATGCTAAACGAAATCCTGGCCCTGGTCAAGCATAACCTGGCCAAAGCGTTTAATACACAAAAAAAATATTATGACCTCCGTCGACGCCCATGGACACCAGCAATCGGGGAAATGGTCTATTACCGACACCGACCACTCTCCTCAGCCACGCAAAATTTCGCCGCTAAATTAGCACCTCGATTTATTGGACCGTACCGAGTCTCCAAAAAACCATCCCCCGTCATATGCATCCTAGAGGGAGAAAAAAACAAAACAATAACCGCCCATGTGAAGGATTTAAAGCAACTACCCGATACCCCTACCATAGACGAAGATCAAACCTCAGGTATGATCAACACCACTGGCCACTCAGCAACACCAGTACCAGTCACGATGGCAACGGAACAACATCGCACCAAATTTCTCGGCGAAAATCCGGAACCGGGAGCCCACCGCCGCACCAGACCACGCCCTGTATTGGCACCACCAACAACAACAACTACCGCCAAACAACAGCTCCGAAACATCAAGTGGAAGAAACGGCCACCACCCCCTAACCGGCCACTTACAGTACACGAGCTACAGCGGCTGACAGCATTGGCACCCAGCATCAAGAATGATGTGGCCACCCCGCTTCAGTGGGGCAAACCCCGACCCACCACCGCTCAAACCACCAAAGGACCCAGAATCGCCCACCGGACCATCCAACAAAATAGCCTAAACCAGAAAACCCAAAGCCGAACCCTAAACCAACCCCCCTCCAACAACACCCAACCACCTACAGATAACCTAACCCTAAACAAACCTCCCTCCAACGCCACCCAACCGCTTACCGATAACCCAACCCAAACAACCAACCCCAACACCAATACCACTACAAACCCCCCCAAAGCAACACAGAAACTACCAATGACGAGGTTCATAACCCTCGAGAAGAGTAATCACTTCGACCCTGAGGCCTTCGAGGGCGTTCTCATTCCAACAACCCCCAAGAGATTTCGAATCACCGGACCCAGAGGAAGAATCTACGGAAGTCACCACCCAGACCACACTATCCTGCTAAGATGCGCAGGGAGCGCCATGACGATCATCCAAGATGACGCCCACCAGCCCAGCAACATTAACAACAATTAAAAAACAGCAATTAGAAGACAGCATTCCTTCTGTTCATATATTTTTATTATAAAATCTTTTTGTTATTATCATACTTATTAATACTTATTACTACTATATATTTTTCTACTTACTACTATTATACTTATTACTATTAATTAAACCTACTTATTACTATTATAAATTACAATACTTACTACTATTATCACACTTATTACTATTATCATACTTATTAAACTATTAAACTACTTATTACCGATTGTTACTTTTGCTCAAAAGAAAAAAAAAATATATACAAAAAAAAAAAAAAAAAAATACAAAAAAAAAAAAAAAAAAAAAAAAAAAAAAAATACAAAACCACAGAAAAGAAAAAATACAAAACCACAGAAAAGAAAAACACAAAGAACAACAAAACACACACACAAAAAAAAAAGAATAGAAACCCTGTATAAATGGAACTATTATCACTAGACATAAACTTAAGCATATTACTATTAAATGGGAAAAAAAAAAGAAAGAAAGGAAAAAAATAATAAACCCACCCACAGTTTTTTTTTGAAACACACACACATCTTTTTGTAACTCATATAGGTGTCGGCACGAGACAATAAAGGTCGCAGACCACCCCAAATATACCAGAAAAAAATAAGTGACCACACCATATGAGAAAATTTTTTTTTATGTATAAACATTTTTTACTTTAAAATACCAGATATATACAGATACATATATAGATATATAAACAAACTGTATTAAGAAAACCGATAATAGTTATAAGTTATACTTATCCAACCAGTATATATATATAAAAAAAAAAAAAAAAAACCCCATTGCTAGCCTATAAGTGTGTCTTATACTTTTTCGCACCCCGAAGTAGGGGGGGAATGTAACGAAGTTGGTTAAATACCACTTCGCTACAAACCATATGTCTAAAGTAATTGCTATACAAAAACAAACCCAGTCACTCGATATATAATGCAAAATTAACCTATTTTGCATTATATCAATTTAGCGCAATACGAGTGTACTCGGCCGGTATGCAGTACGTATAAGGTTCAATCCGGCGGTTGAACCAACGAAATTATTTTTTGCGGGAAAAGGGTTTTTCGCCCAATGAATGATAGAAATTTATCAATGATATTATTTATAATCAAATAATTTTTCCAAAAAGGGTGAAAACAAAATTCCCAAGGAATTCAACTATTAAGACACACTTATATGCTCCAATCAATCAACAAGAATCAGAATAGAACATACTACGGCACGGTAGTAAAATCTATTCAAGAGTAGACTATACTGCGGCAAGGCAGCTATACCTACTCAAAGGGAAGAAAGCGTTGTGGTTCACAGCAAATTCCCCCTTTACCGACAGCTTTTCGCTGACTACTGTTCTCCACGAACAGCCCCTTTTTTGGTGACAAGGCTAGCCGAGTCATATTAATGTAACACGTTGCCGAGGTTGTAAAACCAGACAACTGTGCTGCATTATATACTCGTACTTTCTTTGTCTAGGTCAATATAACAAAATTGTCAAGGTTGTAAAACCGGGCTAATTTTGTTGTGTTGTACACCCATACTTACTGTGTCTATTGCAGTATAGCGAACGATCGAGGTTGTAAAACCAGGTAGTATCGCTATATTGTAATTTACAAGACACTAAGCAGTCCGCTTGCTCCCAGTGTGGTAGCTATCCCCCGGACCTCGCTTGCTTACTCGTATAGTAATTCACTATACCGCGCTGTTCCGTAGAACGCTGCTCGTGTGCTCTAGTAGCAACCACTTAAAGAGCAGAAGCCGCCCATCAACCCCCTTTTCCGCAGTCGAATACTCTCGGCTGCAATCAAGTTCCCCTGGTTTCCCCGTACCGAGTACGTACAAACCAACGTATCGTAAGTTTATTTAAGTATATTTATATGTAAGTACGTATAGACTAAGAGATCAAGAAATAAAGAAGAATTGTAATTTTATACCGAAAACCAACAATCTTTTAATTTGTAACGACGAGCGAGAAGGAGAAAGAACCCTGGGTGACCGGCGAGCGTCACCCGAGCAAAAGACTGTTACACACTTTTTGTAAAAATTTGGAGCGATCGGCCCCTTGGGGACCCCAATATACAATTTTTAAATTCGCTATATCGCATCAGATCACGGCAAAGCTCTGAGCTCTGTGCTTCGTAATGTAGGACTAAGATGTAACTATAAGATTTCTTCCTATGGAAATTCTGGAATATAATCATTATTGTCTGGAATTTCTGGTGCAAAGCAATTTCTCAAGAAATTCTGGAATATGATCATTATTGTCTGGAATCTCTGGAGCAAAGCAATTTTTCAAGCGATTCGCATGAAATTAGGAATGTAGGACTAAGATGTGACTATAAGATTTCTTCCTATGGAAATTCTGGAATATGATCATTATTGTCTGGAATATCTGCAGCAAAGCAATTTTTCAAGCGATTCGCATGAAATTCGGAATGAAGGACTAAGATGCGACTATAAGATTTCTTCCTACGGAAATTCTGGAATATGATCATTATTGTCTGGAATTTCGGAAACAAAGCAATTTTTCAAGCGATTCGCATGAAATTCGGAATGTAGGACCAAGATGCGACTATAAGATTTCTTCCTATGGAAGTTCTGTATTACTGTGTTTGGGCAGTGATATGCAATATTTAATATGTACCCACCTCACAATAAATTGTTATGAACATTTAAATCAGCTTATAAATTATTTATTCTGTTGTATGTGATGTGATTGATGATCATGTATGTGGCTTCAATAACATACAATCAAGCTCATAGCTTGAGCAGAACGAAACAAACATATGCAGTAGTAGGCTGCGGTCAAGAATTCAGCCGTTGCGCAGTTTATGCTGCATGTTGGTCAAAAATTCACTTTTCAGCCAATGCAGTAAAGAAAAATCGACTGCGCAGTTTTCGCAGCCACTTTAATTTGATGCAAATAGGAAAATGTAAATGTCAAATTATCGCCCTACAAGCAGACTGACTGTAAGGGTGCGAACAGAGTGCGCGCTGAAAGCCGAGCCGAGATTGTCAGTGCGATAAAGATTGTCAGTGCGATAAAACTGATTACATACAAGTCAATGCAAATAAGCTTGTGTATAACATAGTGAACGCCGACAAGAGCAGAGAGCAAAGCCGATGGAGTGCGAGAAAACAGTTTCAAAGCGTTTTGCGCGCTTTTTTGCATTATTGATGTTTACTTTTTAGCGTGCAGTCGTGTTTTTAAATTCTCTATATTAACTTCACTTGCCCGTGGGTCGTCGGTCGGTCGTCGGTCGTCGGTCGGTCGTCGGTCGGTCGTCTGTCGTGGATTCTTGCGATCAATTTTTAACCTACTTCCCATGGCCCGATTTTATTGAAATATTTCCGGAGACAACACTTTCTATTAAATTTTGAGGCCCCTCGGGCTGCGGGGTCGGGGGGCTCCCAAACAAAAATTTTAAAAAATTTACCCGATTTTCTTCAAATTTTACACACATGTGTATACCCAATAAACAATACTTTTTCGAAAATTTGGTAGTGATCGGGTCCCCGGTTCGTCCGCAAGGCCCATATACATTTTTCTGTACTGGCATCAGATATTCGTCGCCCTTTATGGACTTTGTGCGGTGTGTGCTGCGCAGTCGGCTGCGCTGCATGGTTTTGTTGGTGGTGGAGAGAGAGAGAGAAATCTTAGCGCACGCACAAATGAACCCAGCAAATGAAACGAGACATACATGTTTTATGCTTACTTCAACTTACATTTTTATTATATACTGAATTGTATTTTTATTGATGTCGTTTTTTTGTTGTCGATATCAACTTACAGATAGAACAACAAGTTTTCACAATATTCTGTCATTTGGCGTTTTCATAAATTAGTTCAGAGCAGTCAAAGAGTTCTCAAGATAAATGTTCGTGTTTCTTATTTGCTCAGAGTATGAGCGTGCTCTAAGTGCTCAAAATAAAATGATCTGAGCTTTTTCAATTTTAACATCTGATGTCAAATGTTTGTTTCGATGATTTTCTCCTACAATAAAAAAAAAATGGCCCAGGATCGAGGGGCTCCCATATCAATTTCTGCGATTAGAGAATTTAGATGAAAAATTTTAATTTTTATGGGTTGTTTTTTTTATTTTATGGTTTAAAAATAAAAAAATTGATATCGATCAAATAATAAGTGAAATTTTTTCCCGGCCTGCTTTGTGGGACCAAAAAAACAAATTGTCAATCGTGTTTGTGTGGAAAAACTGTGGACATCGGTTGCAGCAGAAATAAAGGTACCAAGTATTACATATTATTTGAGTTTATTGAGGCATAGATAGTTACAAAAGTGATCTCTAATTAATCTACCATTCTTGATGCTAGTTTTATTGAATTCATTTTGCGGTTCTTTTGTGTTTTGCTTCTCAACTTCTTCTCTCAAGTTTTCATCCAAACCCTCTCGATCAATGATAATATTGTGCAGTAGGCAAATTGCCTTAATAATTACTTCGGCAAAGGAAGGATCGGTTTCTATCGGTTTCCATAAAATTCTAAATTTGGCATTTATAAGTCCAAAAGCGCATTTAATGCACTTTCTAGCCCTTAAAAGGCGCGCATTAAAATACTCGTGGTCTTCAGTGCAGTCTTCTCTGCTATATGGCCGTAATAAACATTCCAAAAGTGGATAGGCTTCATCACCAAGAAAAACATATGGCAAATTTTGGTTAGTATTTGGTAGACTTGTGCTTCGCGGTACCTGTAGTTCTCCAGTTTTTAAAAGTTTATAAATTTGAGAAGAACTGAAAGTACCACCATCACTTTGCTTTCCATACCCTCCAACTTCGATCGCAATAAATTTGCAGTTGGCATCGGAAATACCTTGCAACACAATGGAAAAAAAATGTTTGTAATTATAAAACATTGAGCCAGAACTTGCTGGACACTTGATACATATGTGCTTTCCATCAATAGCACCAATGCATTTTGGGAAGTTCCATAAATTCAAGTATTGCGCTGCAACTTCTTCCAAGTGTTTTTTAGTTGGCGGCGGCATATGGACAGGAAATAACTCCTCCCATAGCGATTGAGTTGTTTCTTTTACAATTAGTCCAACAGTTGATTTGCCAAGTCTAAACGAAAAAGCCAGCGACGCAAACGATACACCAGTATCCAAGTATCTAAATAAAGAGATTGTCCTTTGTTAAAATTTTTGTAATATGAAAAAAAATTTTATTTTCTTTTTTCAGAGGAAGATATGAAGAAAAAATGGAAATATTTGCGCGACCAATTCCGGAGTGAACTGCGGAAGACTCCAACACCAAAGTCTGGTGATGCTGGTGACACTGTATCACAAATCACTTCAACTTGGCCATACTTCCAGTCTCTCCTTTTTTTAAAGGATCAGATGAAATATAGAAATGTAAGTGGAAATTTAAAACCAGGGAAATTTAAGAATAGTCAGGAGGAGGAGTATGAAAATGAAGACATCCACAACACATCACAAGTTGAGGAAAGTGAGGAAATGTGTGAAAGCTTTGAAACAAACCCTGAATCACGCCCAAAGAGGAAACGGACTGCAAACAGCAGCAGTGCAGAACTGTTAGAAATAGAAAAAAGAAAATTACTTTTGCTTGAAAAAATAATTCAGAAAAAAAAACAGTATTGGACGAAGGTGAGGCCTTTTTCTTAACATTACTGCCGCATATTCGCAAATTGGAGCCGGAAAAAAAAATTTTATGCAGTTTGCCACAACTGTGCAACGAACGCTCACGCTATGAAGCAATTTCCTCTCCAATTAGCACCTCCTCTGAGAACGTGTACTCAATGGATTTGAGCACATCAGGACATTTTCAAACCAGCACATTTGTGCCAATTGAAATCACAAATGAACCAACCACTTCATCATTTGCCTCCATACAAATTGGAAGTGAGTCATCATTGGACCAAATACAAACAGCAAAGGAGACGTCAATTTATTACACTGACTCGATATATAAATAGTTTTTTATAAATACAAATTATTACATGAAATAAAATAAAATTAAATTAAACAAAGTATTAAAGAATTATTTTACCTCAGAGTCACTATCAATATTTCGCAAGAAGTTACTGGCACCTTAATAAAATTTGTCCAGTTTTTGTTTAGTTTCACACCTATCTTGTCCAGAATTTAATCAAAGGTTTCAATTTTCATTCGGGTATATTCTTGAAATTTAGTTGGATATTTTCTTAAATCATTATATAAATGATGAAATTCACCAAATTCATTCCTTTTTAGTGTAATTGGATGTTTTCCAAATTCTTTTGTGTTAATAATTGCATTAATCACACTAGGAGAAGCAAAATACTCTTCATCAGATGAATCCATTACCGTGTACAGCAATTTTATAAACACAAATGAATAATGAACAACAAGACTAAATGACATAAAAGCAAAACACATGGAATAAACAGAATTTCAGCGCCAATCAGCGCTGATTCTCGCATTCACTGTGTTATATACAAATTTTCTTCTCGCATGAAAATAAGCGTCAATAAGCTCGGCTCGGCTCCGCTCGGCATCAGCGCTCACTCTGTTCGCACCCTAAGTCGGTTTAAAATGTAGCCGCAATTTCGTGCATACCGACTGCCTTACATTTTTTTGTGCAGCACAAGCTGCGAAGCTACTTAATTCTTTACCGCAGCCGTAGTGATAATGTAGTCATTGTTCATTTTCTATCAGTGCTCTGCTCTGTTTGTTCTAACGGGTGTTTTTTTAAGAGGTTGCCGATTTTTTTTTTGAATAAAACACATATAAAATTATGAAATGACCAAAATTTTTTTTTATTTGGTAGATAATTTTTTGGCATTTAACATTTAAACACAATTTCTGGCATATGGCTACCACGACTATTTTTCACAAATGTCATTCTGGAGGTCCAATTTTCCAGCACTTTTTCAAGCATTTGAGGGCGTATGTCAGCAATGACACGTTGAATATTGGTTTCCAAAGCGTCAATCGATTGAGGTTTATCCACATAAACCAATGACTTCACGTATCCCCACAAAAAGTAATCGAGTGGCGTCAAATCGCACGAACGCGGAGGCCAATTCACCGGACCATTTCTCGAAATAATGTTGTCGTTGAAAGTTTCTTTCAATAAGTCGATTGTTTCACGTGCTGTATGGCAAGTGGCACCATCTTGTTGAAACCACATTTCATCCATATCCATATCTTCAAGATTTGACAACAAAAACTCATTTAACATGGTTCTGTATCGATTTCCATTCACGGTAACGCGTCGTCCTTCCTCATTTTTAAAGAAACATGGACCGATGATCCCACCAGCCCATAGACCGCACCAAACAGTACATTTATCAGGATGCATTGGTAATTCTTGAACGAATTTTACGGTAAAAAAATGGATCTTCGTTCAATTGATTTAACGACCAATCACTGAATTCACGGCGCAAACGATGGTCGTGTGGCTTTAATTCTTGCACCAATTGAATTTTGTATGGCACCAAACCCAAATCTTTACGTAAAATTTTCCATAAAGTCGATGGACAAAGTCCAATTTGCTGAGCACGACGACGAATCGATAAATTGTCGTTTTCTTCGACACTGGCCTCAACGACAGCAATATTTTCTTCTGTACGAACTCTTCTCATTCTTGTCGGTGGCTTGGCATCCAAAAGAGTGAATGTAGACCGAAATTTGGTAATTACGTTCTTTATGGTGGTCTCTGACGGACGATTATGTGCACCATAAAATTCACGAAGTGCTCTATAAACATTTTTAATTGAACACTGATTTTGAAAATAAATTTCCACGATTTGAAAACGTTGTTCTGGAGTTAACCTATTCATAATGATTTGCCAAACAATACTGAGTAGAAATGCCACTTTGAGCTGTCAAAACAACTGTCATAAAATAAAACGACATCTATCGGAAAAACAAACCTCCTAAAAAAACACCCTTTATTAACATAACATTTGTGAGCTTTGTGAGAGAGAAAAAAAAATCCAAATGTTACAAAAAAGAGGCAAGGCCATTCAGAAGTTGCAAGCGACGTTGCTGTTGCTGCTATTTCCTTTTATTTTGGCTTATCTTATCCTTACACATGTATAAAGTAACTATAGTGAAGTTCGATTGCTGGTTTGATGTTTGATCGTAAGTTGGATGTCTGCCACTGAACAACGAATCTACCATCGACCATTGAGACATCATACATGGCATTAAGCATCGGTTCAAAATAACTATTCGATCAATTACAGAAATAAGAGAACAATGCAAAAGAAATTTAATGAGAAATAATTGGACTGCATGTTTAAAAGCGACATTCTTACCATACCATTTCGAATTATTGGCAGCACTACTCACTACCATTCTCTTCTAATTTAATTTAAAACTACTCAAATTTTTTATGAGTTGAAACCAAAAGCTGCATTACTGTGTTTGGGCAGTAATATGCAATATGCAGCAACTTCACAGTTAGTGGCTATGAACATTAAAATTCGCTTATAAATAATTTATATATAATGTGCAAGTCGTAGGACTTGTATTTAGTATAGAAAAAAAAATGTCTTTAATCATTTCTACATTACTAAGTGTTAATAAAATCATCATTGCGATGATTTTCATCATTCAAATTATTGAGCATTGATAATGAATCAGCAGGAAACGAAAGTTGTAGTAGACACACACATTTTTTTTGGTCAAAACCCTCTTTAAACATTCATCAATAAACAGTTCGTGAGCACTAAGCGTGCAGCTCATTAAATTTTCATTTTTTCAATTCTCTACGCCTTTTTACTTCGCGTCCAACGAAATCCTGTGATCAATTACAAAAAAAAGTGCTACTATTATGTTACATATAAAGAGGCATATACAATTTAGAAGTTGCATGCTACCTTGTTACTTTTTCCGGTTATGATTTCTCGTCTTTTCTTTAATAATTTCTACAATACTAAATGTCAATAACATTCAAGTTACATACCATGAGCAGAAAGAAACAAACATGTGCAGTAATGATACAGTGAGAGTATATGTTGGGTTGTTCTCTGCTCACCTCACTTTGACTTTAATAATTTCTACATTACATTACTAATCGAATTGAATTAAAAGGTTTAAGCTCCGAAATTATTTTAAAACAACATAAACTGGAAAACTAGATATACACTTTAATTTAAGTTAAATGTACTTATATAAAAATTAAAAACGATTAAATAAAAAATAAACAGTGCATTGCCAGTAAATGTTTGTAAACGTTGTCACGCTCAAAACCCTCGCGGCCGTGTAGACGACACAGCCTACTCTGTTTTTTTTGACGTGACAACGTCTCACTACAAGGGGTGCATTTTCAAAAAGTCAAATGTTAAGTGAGACACTGTTAAGTGATACAGTGCTCACACTGTTATAAGACACTGGTAAGTGAGACACTGTTAAGTGAGAAACTGTTAAATGTCCGAATGTTTTGATCACTATTAAATATCACAAAATTTAAATGTCAGTACTTTGGGAACTAAGCTATTTCCCAAGAGATTCGCATGAAATTCGGAATGTAGGACTAAGATGTGACTATAAGACTTGTTCCTATGGAAATTCTGGGATCTGGCCAATAGGGTTTGGGATTTTTGGAACCAAGCCATTTCTCAAGGGATTTGTATGAAACTCGGAATTTAGGACTAATATGTGACTATAAGACTTGTTCCTATGGAAATTCTGGGATCTGGCCAATATGGTCTGGGATTTTTGGAACCAAGTCATTTCTCAAGGGATTCGTATGAAACTCGGAATGTAGGACTAATATGTGACTATAAGACTTGTTCCTATGGCAATTCTGGGATCTGGCCAATAGGGTCTGGGATTTTTGGAACCAAGCCATTTCTCAAGGGATTCGTATGAAACTCGGAATGTGGGACTAATATGTGACTATAAGACTTGTTCCTATGGAAATTCTGGGATCTGGCCAATAGGGTCTGGGATTTTTGGAACCAAGCCATTTCTCAAGGGATTCGTGCCTTTTAATTTAATCGTAATATTGGCCACAACGTCAAAGAATTTCACTCCAACCGCGCGAAAAGATTACACGCACATATTTTTTTAACAGCTCTTACTTCTCCTACTACTATCGACGCAACTGCATTACTATGTTTGTGCAGTGATATGATATATTTTATATGTACCCACCTCACAATAAATTGTTATGAACAATTAAATCAGCTTATAAATTATTTATTCTGTTGTATGTGATGTGATTGATGATCATGTGTGTATGTGAGTTGAAACCAAAAGCTGCATTACTGTGTTTCGGCAGTAATATGCAATATGCAGCAACTTCACATTTAGTGGTTATGAACATTTAAATTCGCTTATAAATAATTTATATATAATGTGATGTGATGATGATGTATGTGATGAGCTACGGTGCAAGTCGTAGGACTTGTATTTAGTATAGAAAATTTTTTTAATATATCCGTCCGTGTTTATGTCCCACAGACAACAAGATCTTTGTTTTCTTTTCTTTCGGCCCGGACAGACGTTGTCACGCTCAAAACCCACGGCCGTGTCTTCGACACAGCCTACCCTACTCTTTTTTACTACAATAATATGTGTAGAGTTGGGATTTCTAGGGGTTCTAGGTTTCGCTTATACAAAGAAAAACAAAGCTAATTTGTCAACTATCTCCATTAAGGACATATTAATTTAATTAATGAAGAAAATCAGATAGTACCAACATTAAGGCATATAATGTATTTTCTTTAATATTTCAGTAAAACGTCCAAGAGCCGGAGATCCGTTTGATACATTTCCGAAAAATTTTTGGCAGGAATTTTCATCGCCATTTACAGATACTCCGGAAGATGAGGAACTAGAAATAACTGAAACAACGACGCATGAGCCATTTCCTTTTTTTGCTGATCCATATACTACTGTTAACGTTAGCGCGCAACTAGGATCAAATGTGTACCTGCATTGTCGAGTCAATGATCTACAAGGAAAAACGGTACGTTTTTGTGTGTATATTTGTAAGGGTAATCTGTGGAACGACATAATTTTTGGTTATAATAACCACATAATACCTACGATGCAGAAATACGGTTTCTATCTTATTTTAACTTATTTTTATTAAATATGGACAACACTTTTTGTAAAAATTTCTTAATGATCGGTGCCCCGGGGTCGGGGGGCACCCCTACAAGTTTCTTTTTAAATGTTTTCGACTTTCCTTAAATTTTATATTCATGTATATACGATTAATGAATTTACAAGAAAATTTTTTTTATTTTATTTTTCCCTCATTGATTTGCAAATGACATTTCTACTGTCAGCTCTAAAGATAAGGCCAATCAGCTTGCTTCACATTTCGCAGCTAGCTATACGCTACCTAATAGCGCCTTATCGCTGCCTCTTTTTGCGAGAGTCGAATCCTCTATGTGACTGATTTACTTTCGTACTCGTCAAGTGGTTAGAGTATTAAATGGTCTCAAAATTCATAAATTTGCTGGGCCTGATGGTATTCCCGCTATAGTTTTGAAGAGGTGTTCTTCAACGTTGACATTGCCATTACGCAGGCTTTTCCATTTCTCTTATTATTCTGGAGTCGTCCCAAGGAATTGGAAAACAGCGTTTATCCAGCCTGTTCCTAAAAAAGGGTAACCGTCATCTCTTTCCCTCGTACCGACACATTGCGCTAACATCAATACTTTCTAAGGTCATGGAAACGCTGATCAATCGTAAGCTTATGCAATACCTTGAATCACGTGAAATCCTTAGCGACCAGCAGTACGGTTTTCGTAGGCAACGTTCTACAGGTGACCTGATGGCTTATCTCACTAAAAATGGAACCAATCTATTCACAAATTTGGTGAAAGCCAAGTTGTTGCACTCCATATTTCCAAAGCATTTGACAGAGTCTGCCATCAAGCTCTTTTGTCGAAAATGAATGCCTATGGAATTGATAAGGCCCTGCTCGATTGGACTAGTATCTACCTTTGTGACCTTTCAATCCAGGTCGTATTTAACGGTTTCAAATCCAATGTTCACCGCATAAACGCCGCTACTCCCCAAGGTTCTCTTTTGTCTCCGACAATCTTTCTGATTTTCATTAATAATCTCCTGTTCGCTACTTCTAATCCAAAAAATCCAAAAAAAATCGCGATTCTCGGTATATGCATCGACAACAAGCTTCGTTGCAACGACGTGCAGCATAATGCTGCGAAATGTTTAGGTTTCCTAAAACGTTGCAGGATGTACTTCACTCCTTCAGATCTACTATTTACAAGGCATATATTCGCCCTAAACTTGAATACAACTGTATTGTCTGGGCAGGTGCCCCCAAGACGACATTACATCTACTAGACAGAATTCAGAACCGCGTGATAAAACTTATTGGTGACATATATTTCGTGAAAACAATCGAATCACTTGAACATTGAACAGGTTCATCCCGCCTATTCTCGAACCCATAAGTAATACCCGTGTCTCAACTCGAGCCCACGAGTCCACCATTAGCTTTAGCAGCAAAATAATTATCTCATCTTTTCCTCTCCCTAATTTCCTAACGCATGCGCTGTGCTGAGCATTAAAAAAATCTAATTAGTATTTTTGTTTTTGACGAAATTTTACTTTACCGATCGAAAATAAAAATGGATTTATTTTAAAATGTGTAAGAAATTATAAAATAGTATATTAAAAAGTGTAAAAAAATTATTTCTATATGTTATTATGTTCTATCTATAACCATAATGTAAGAACTTTGTTTTTTATTCTATTCAAAAAAATATCCAAAATTGAGTTAATTATGGGATTCCTATTTTAAATACTTTGTTATACACCAATTAATTTAAAAGTATGCCTTCGTTCCTCTATAACTCCAGAACTCCAGAAGTGTTTGGTATTCTAAACTAAACAATTTACCGAATTTTTTTTATAAAAGCGTTCTCCAATTTTTCATAGGTTGTTGGTATTAAAAAACACAAACTGTCATAATTTGCAAGGGGTCGGATACCGTGGTGAAAACCTTATGTTTCCCAGAATTTTTGTATATAAGACTGATGGGTATTTTAAGAAAACACGAAAAGATGGATGGAGTCAGCAGTAGATACTTATGAGAGTATTTTTAAAGCAAGTTCATTTCCGTTCTACGCCCGGAAACTCTGGTTTGCGGATGCATTTCTATAACCTCATATGCAGAATTTTTGCAACGAGGAAGCTTAAAAATCAAGCTTTTAGACAGAAACAAAATACCAACGATTTATGTAACATGTTAGCTAATAAAAATACATTTTTAATTTAAAACGTTTAAAACGAGTATTTTGCGTAGTAAAGGGTGTTTTTTTGGGAGGTTTGTTTTTCCGATAGATGTCGTTTTATTTTATGACAGTTGTTTTGACAGCTCAAAGTGGCATTTCTACTCAGTATTGTTTGGCAAATCATTATGAAAAAAAAAAAAAAAAAAATGACATTTGTGAAAAATAGTCGTGGTAGCCATATGCCAGAAATTGTGTTTAAATGTTAAATGCCAAAAAATTATCTACCAAATAAAAAAAAATTTTGGTCATTTCATAATTTTATATGTGTTTTATTCAAAAAAAAATCGGCAACCTCTTAAAAAAACACGTTATATCTAACGGGTGTTTTTTTTAAGAGGTTGCCGATTTTTTTTTTGAATAAAACACATATAAAATTATGAAATGACCAAAATTTTTTTTTATTTGGTAGATAATTTTTTGGCATTTAACATTTAAACACAATTTCTGGCATATGGCTACCACGACTATTTTTCACAAATGTCATTTTTTTTTTTTTTTTTTTTTTTTTTTTCATAATGATTTGCCAAACAATACTGAGAAGAAATGCCACTTTGAGCTGTCAAAACAACTGTCATAAAATAAAACGACATCTATCGGAAAAACAAACCTCCTAAAAAAACACCCGTTAGTTTGCTTTGTTTTAAAACAAATTGCAAACTCGCGTTGAATTAATTTTTTTATTTTTTTGCGATTTGTTGTCTTTTTTGTGATTTGTCAATGTTCGTCCAGTTCTGAGCTATCTCTAAAGTTTAAAGTTTCAAGTCTATAGCTGAATGTGAAGTTATTTTAAAATCAATTACAAATTCCAACCGCACAGCCAGACATACACGAAAGCGAGCTAATAAAAACGACACGAATTGCTCCCGCTTAAGCTTTAGGCGAAAATTTTTTTTTCATAAATTCCGGTTTGGGGGTTGTAATCGGTGCAAAGTGAATTAATTCTTTCTGTTTTTTTTTGGAACGTGGCAGCTTATGTATATCAAAAAAAATCGACCTAGTTATTGTTTTAATAAAATATATTAATAATTCGTCATCAAAATTATTCTTGGTGAAAAGTTTGTTGTCTTACTGTTCAAAAAAAGGCATGGACCCCAACACCGTTGGCGATGTCATTAATATTCTCGTGTAAACTTTGGGCGCTGCACTGCCGATCCAAAGACTTCCTCTTTTTCATCGTTTTGGGAATCCTCTCTATGTGTTATGTTCTTAAATTTGGGTGGATAGCCTTACATTTGTAGCATTAAAGCGAAAAAAGCTAGGTTTCATTCTTTTGTGGACTAGAAAACCAGTCCCAAGCACATGATGTTATTTCTGGTATTGTTTTATATAAATACGAAAATGTTTTGTCTTAAAGGTGTCATGGATGCGAAGGAAAGGAGACGATTTAACACTTATCACATTTGGTCGTCATACTTATAGCGGTGATTCTAGATATTCTTTGGAATACGAGGAGCCAAACGATTGGAAGCTTTTCGTTCAGTACGCAAACGAACGTGACGAGGGTCCTTATGAGTGCCAAGTCTCATCCCATCCTCCTTTAGTGTTGTTAGTTTATTTAGCAGTAATTGGTTAGTTCTATAATGAAAATAGCTTCTAGATGAAATAATATTAATTGGAAATATCTGCATTGGAATATTTCAGTTCCTCACGTGGAAATTCTTGATGAAAGAGGTTCAGCGACTCCTGAGAAATACTACAAAGCTGGTAGCACAATTGAACTTCAATGTGCTATATCAAAAATTCCACAACCGTCATCCTACATAACATGGCGGCATGGCACTAGGATGCTTAACTATGATACCAGTCGCGGAGGAATAAGGTAAACAAATACAAAAATAAAGTCATACATTCTATATACAGGGTGTCTAAGAATTCGTGGTACAAACGAAGCAGGGTGATAGCGGAGGTCATTTCCAACCAAAATAGCCAAATGAAGTTTTATCGAATTGTTGATGGTCCAAAAGTTACTCCATTTTTAGTATTTTTGGGTAAAGTCGCATACGCAAAAGTTAATTTAAAAATAAAAACAACCCCGAGACCCGAGGTGCCCCAAATTTTAATAGAAAGTATTTTCATTGGGAATACACATGTGTGCAAAGTTTGAATAAAATCGGACTTTATAAGTGTCTTAAAAATTGATCACAATTCTGCCCACCAGCCAGCCAGCCACGGGTACGCGAAGTTAATATAGAGAATTTAAAAACCAACAGTTCTTCTGTTTATGTTTTTTTAATACGATTGTGCCTTTCCAATAAAGTCATTTTTATAAACTTTATTATCTTCTGTCAAATTAAAACAATAGAATTGTGATGTCTTTTTGTTTCCCAAAATTTTGTGATTGATTTTTAAGTAGCTCTGGCGGAAAAACAATGTACTACAGAAAGTTGATCGACTATCAGAAAAACATGCGACATTAATGCAGATTCTAAAATGGTATCACGCATTCAGAACAGAATGGTTTTTATCAATTGTTTTACAAAGTAAGTCATGTTTATTAAAGAATGCACTTTCGAGTGCTAAAATAAGCTCCGTTGTCAGAAATAAAGCAAAATTATTATTATTTTTTTATTTTTTTTATTTTAATAGTATAGTAGTAGTGGAGTGAGCACTTTTCTGCGAGTCATGTAGGCTATTTTTCACGCGTCCAAACCGTTTTTTTTTTGCTAAATCGAGAGAGAAGCAGAAATGTGAGAATGTGTGTTCGCTGTGACTGCAGTGAATAACAAAGAAATGAATTGTTCACGCGTCCAAACCGGTTTTTCTGCTAAATCGAGAGAGAAGTTGAAATCACAAACGACAAACAAAAGAGAATTCTGGCGCATGCGCAATGTGTTCGCTGAGATTGTAGTAAACAACAAAAGACGTTTATATCATAACTAGTGTTGTTATGGACTACTTTCGAGGCTAGTTTATAGCGTACGAAACAGTCACTTTCGTCTATGTCACTGGAATATTTCAGTTCCTCACGTGGAAATTCTTGATGAAAGAGGTTCAGCGACTCCTGAGAAATACTACAAAGCTGGTAGCACAATTGAACTTCAATGTGTCCAAACCGGTTTCTTTGCTAAATCGAGAGAGAAGCAGAAATGTGAGAATGTGTGTTCGCTGTGACTGCAGTAAATAACAAAGAAATGAATTTTTCACGCGTCCAAACCGGGTTTTCTGCTAAATCGAGAGAGAAGCAGAAATCACAAACGACAAACAAAAGAGAATTCTTGCTCATGCGCAATGTGTTCGCTGAGATTGTAGTAAATAACAAAAGACGTTTATATCATAACTAATGTTGTTATGGGCTACTTTCGAGGCTAGTTTATAGCGTACGAAACAGTCACTTTCGTCTATGGGCGTGTGAAAATATTATAACAAGTGTTCGAAGTGTCCACCATTTGCCATAATACATAATCGGCATCGTCGAATAAAATTTATTTTAAACCGTCGGAACGCCCGCTCGTTAATTTTAATATGGAATAACTTTTGAACCATCAACAATTCGATAAAACTTCATTTGGCTATTTTGGTTGGAAATGACCTCCGCTATCAACCTGCTTCGTTTCTACACGAATTCTGGGTCACCCTGTATATATAAAAGTGAAACTCTGTATGTATGTATGCATATATGTAGAGAAATTAAGGCTTTATATTTTCTTTAAGAACAATTATACAAATTTTTTCTAAGTATTAAACAGAAAAAAACAAATAATGATTTATTAATCTATGGAATAAAACTAGATACATAAAATGCGAGCTACCGATGCGTCGAATTGAAATTGAAATGGAACTGACTTCAAGGTTTAATCGCCAGCCACCAGACTCCCAGTCCACTCAGCACATTTTACCAAACCCACGCGACTGTGTTTATAATTCTTTTGTTCTTATCGCAAATGCTGCGCGACGGTGTTTATATTTGTTTGTTTGTGGGTCACTCCACTGGCTAACTGCCATGGGACACCACCGGAATGCATCGATCTCCTTTGTGTGTTCTTTGCTTTACATTTTGAGTCACTGGCTGGCTGATAGATTACACCGTTGGAATGCGCAGATATGAGCATTGCCTTCGTTGAATCATATTAATTTTATGATGACAGTAAATTTTATGTTGACGATTAATTTTTAACTGACGATAAGTTTTGTGCTGACGCGTCGGTAGTCTGAAAAGCTAAAAAACAAAATGAAACATTAACATAGACTTATCTCTAAAAATTTCCACATATATGTTATCTATAAACTGCAAAACGCTTCGCACGATCTCGTTCAAAATTTGCGTAGTGTCTTTATACTATAATGAGCAGGTTTCCAGGTTTCCGTCATATTTTTATGCTTTTATAAATTTCTCAGAATTGTTGCCTCCAGATTTGTTGAATGTCCAGATTCAAGGAACTTATGTTACATGGTCTCTATACCTATATTATGAGAATCCTGCTAAACAAAGTGTAACGTCCTGAAATTTTTTAAGCTGTTTGGTATTAAAAGAAAACAAGAATTACCATATTTTAAAAGAGGTCGGGCACTTTAGTGAGGACACAATTTGTTTTCCAAATATCATTTTTGCTTAACTACATTTTAAAACGATAGCCGTCCAACTGTTCAGCGTTACCCTGTAAACGGTTGCACGTGCGTAAGTGAATGTAGCACACTAAGTGATTTCAAATACAATATCTGTTATAAGTTGCATTGTGATCTTTTTTGAGCAAAATTGTAACAAAAAACCCATTCTTCTGATGGTATTTT